>OX243849.2:12915000-14115000 GCA_945859575.2 Herminia tarsipennalis | reverse complement strand
GATCCGACGGCCTTCATCATTAACAGTATCGTTAAAGAAACTCTATAATGAGTATAAAAGAACAACTCTCAATATCATTTCATTATCAAAACAACGCATTTTTATTATACTTGGCTAATTTCTTGATAACCATAGGATGTTGACATGGTTTTCGTGAACACATAAATACTCAAAATTACTTACTTCTCAGCCATAACGACGTATCTTTATTGTAAACAAAAATACTGGGAGCACATGGATTGCTGCACATAAATTGTTGTATGATTTTGTTGTTGTTTTTACATGAAATTTAGAAATAATTTTGACATAGTTTTGTTTGCGTTGACATAAGGATGTCGTTCAGTTACATGCAGTCGATATTGATACGTGTGATAAAATCCCGTTATATAGCTACGCTTAAAGCAAATAAATATTTTTTTTTTTATTTTTCATTTAAGTTTTTAAGGCCATGATGTCAATGACTCGTGAAAATTTGGTAACAAATAAATAAAAGTGTCATATAATTGCATTTCACCGTTAAAATGGAACGGTACATGACAATAGTTTTTAGTTCATAGAATTTATGTACAGATGGCAGTGTTTTACACTTTTTAAATGAAATAAAAATTAAAAACAAAACTGTATTTTTTAATGACATTATATTGTATCATTATTGCTGTAAGGTACAAATCCTAATTTATTAATATAAGCACAATGATAAAATATCAAATAAACAATGTACCTACTTAAGGCTCAGGTACCTAAACAGGTAACTACTAAACCTACCTATTCATTACCTGCCGCATCCACTATACTAAAGTTTCCATTTTCAAATAAAAATATTATTTTCTCATACATTAAACAATCTGCATAAAGCAACCCACAAAACTGAATAATAATTACAGCTAATTATATTAATTCACCGCCTCATGCGAAATATTAATTTGCGTTGGGAGAGGCGTTATCGGACCGATCTTCGCCCGTCGATTATTCAATAAGGCATTGAAGAGGTATTTTTATAAATAAACTAGCGAGCTTAGTACACGTAGCGTGGTTTTTGCCTCGCAAGAACTAATGTAGGTACCTACCTATATTTGTTTTTGAGATTGGCTCAGTACCTAGGTAGGTATCTACTTAGTCAGTAGCTACCTACTACTACTTTTATAGAAAATAAACCATCGTGTTCATCACACAAAGTTTTATCCTGGGTGGGGATCGAACCCACGACCTCCGGCTTAGCAGTCAGGGTCACCAATCACTAGACCAACAAGCCATTCAATAACTTATCTATCGATATCTGTCAGTTACAGTAGCAAACTGACATTCGTGCCGTCGATAGGTAGAAATCCTTTCCAGGAGGCCTACTCTGATCCAATGAAAACGAAGCACTTATTCCAAAGAATCGTCCGTTATTCAAAAATTAATTAGAATAGTACATGTACACATAAGAAATGTAATTAAACGAAAATTCATGAATTTCGTTTCTATCTATTGATGGTTATCGAAACACAAATATCAGTCTCGCTACTAGAGTTCAGGCGCCGACCCGTAACTTCGTTGGTTGTGGCAACATTTGACTCAACTGGTCAAGTGTGAGTTGCTCCTATGCGGGAAGAGGGTGAAATTGATTCAACACTGGTACACCACGTCCTCGCTGCGCTTGTATCCGCGTCTTTAACGTCGAGAAGAGTTAGCTATTTTAACGTCTAAAATAGCTCACTCTAGCAGACGCTGATAAAGGCGGAGGGGGGCGTAGAATATATATATTTACTAGCTTTCGCCCGCGCCTCCGCCCGCGTGGATGTCGGTTATAACGATAAAAACTATCCTATGTCCTTCCCGGGATCCAAACTATCTCCACACCAAATTTCATCTAAATCGGTTTAGCTGTTTGAGTGTGAAAGCGTAACAGACAGACAGAGTTACTTTCATATTTATAACTAGATGTTCCCCGCGGTGCTACCTGCGGTTTATTAGCCTACGTGTTAATCCAGGGTGTCAGCTAACTCCATACCAAATGTTATTAAAATCGCTCCAACCGTTTAGACGTGAAGAAGTAACAAACATACACACTCGCATACTCACAAACTTTCGCCTTTATAATATTAGTGTGATATTAGTATGGATAGTATAGTATGGATGGTATGTATTTAAGTATATATTTATAATAATAATAATAATAAACCCCTCGGGGCTAGTCGTTGTCTCCCTATATGAGATTAACGCAACGCTCTGAGGGCATAGTAGCAGCTCTTGAAATCCTTATGACACCAATAAAAAATGTCTCATGAGGGTGAAATAAGAGTACACAAACCGCAGGGCAGCTTTGTGGCGAGCTGAATGTGCGTGGCGACACTGCGGTCCCGATGCCTTAGAGAGTCGGTCAGGGCCTCGTCTCCCGCTTGCCTTTACTGGCCGCCGGGAGTGGAACACCAAGAGCGCCCGCAGGCCTCTCAACTCTGGCTTGCCTTAACCGGCCGGCCAGAGGGAGGTCGCCAGAGCTTGTATGCTCGGGGGTGGAAGTGTCATTTTCAAGGGCATAACTACGGGGAAACCCGCTCACGGGCCTTCTTCGTGATGGTGAAACCGGCGCCGCACCGCTCGACACCCCAAGCTGCTCACACCCATGTTGCTCCCTGTCGCCTGTTTGGCTGTATGCCTGTGGCGGCCAGAAGGGGGCCCATCTAGTGAGTGGCGAGTCACCGCCTGCCCATTTGTCCGTGTGTTTTTACCATGTGTTTGCAGGGCAGGCGCCATAGTCCTTCAATAGTACCAGTTAACCATTCCACTAACAACACAGTTTCTTAGCTACCACTTTTTTGACAATAGTTTTTACACTAACCGGGGAATGTCGTTGGGTACATTTATATAGTGTATACAACGATATTCGCCGGTTTGTGTCACATAGCCTTTAGATTAAAGTGTCTAACGGGCCTCTACGTGTTGGCTTCGGCCTCACGCACGCCTCCCAAATGACCGGGACTCCATAGTCCCGTGATATGGAAACGACATACATAATAATAATATCTTGGTACAACTCACACAACGTCATCCGATCCCAAACTAAGCAGAGCTTGTACTATGGAAACCAGACAACTGATAAACATACTTATATATTTATAAATACATACATATTATAGATAAATGACACCCAGACACAGAATAAACCATCGTGCTCATCACACAAAGTTTTATCCTGGGTGGGGATCGAACCCACGACCTCCTGTGTTGCAGTCGGATACACTCCCATCGCGCCACAGAGGCAGTCTGTGGCGCTTATGTACCTAAATAAGATAATGAAGGCCATTATTAAACCAAAAACCAAAAATGTCCCTCCTTAAAAAGCCTCGTTGTAACTCATGTTTCACCTGTATCCGTTTGTATGTGAATCTGTCAGTTCCGTCACCAACCAAAAACAAAACAAGTTTCCAAAAACACGGCAATGACCATAATACTGACGCACGATGTTTTTAAATTCAACGTATATTACACTATAACGTAATATTATAATAAATAATATTTACTTTGGCGTTGGGTATCCGTGCACTCCCATTGTTTGTCGATCAAGAGATTCGGTGCAGCTTTCTTCGTTATTAATAAGTGCTTGCAAACCATGTTGCAACGGCCTAAACTTATACAGGGGGAACTCTAAATGTGGTTACAATTTGAGTAATGTTTTGGCGGCAATCCACTAGACTACGTATTCACTACGTATTCAGAAGAGGACCTTGGGTTTTGTCTAAACGAGATGGAATAGACTATTTTACGTGGTAATTTATAGGGTTCCTTAAAGCGGCGGTAGCCTAATGGCTAAGGCATCGGTCTCGCACTCGTGAGGTCGCGGTTTCGAATCCTATTCATTATACTACCGACGTGAACCCACTCCTAACACAAGCCTTTGAGCTTAGCTGGAGGGGTTAACAGTAATGTGGGACTCAATCCCACATTGCTTGTTATCTTTTTTTTTTAAAGTAAAAAAAAAGCGTAACAACGGGATCCTATTACTAACTAATAATGAGTGACCGTTTTCGAACATCTTTTTTTTTCTTTTTTAAAAAGACGACTTCCGCAGTAGCTTCAAGCCCTGTGTCGCGGGTGACTTTAAAAACATACAAATCACGAACATAAGTACACCCAGACTCGGAACAAACAATTTGTGGATCACACAAAGTGGTGACCCGTGTGTGAATCGAACGACCTCTTGCGTAGCAGTCGGACACACTCCCACCGCGCCACAGAGGCAGTCCTCCGTGCCTTGGGGAGCACGTTAAGTCCTCAGTCTTGAGCCCAGTCTCTCTCCGGTCGTGTCGGATTTCCGTCCCACCAGACTTTGAGAGTAAGGGAATAGAGAGTGTAGTTGAGTCTGCGCATACACTTGTGCACTATATTATCTCCTCTGTTCCAGTTGGCTAGTCTGAATGAGATTGGTCGCCGTAACCGAAATCGGTTAGGAGAGGCTAGCAGGTGTACCTATATATAAAACTAGCTGTCCCGCGCAACTTCGTATGCGTAAATTTTCCCCGTTTTTGCAACATTTCTCGTCGCTGCTCCTCTCCTATTGGTCGTAGCGTGATGTTATATAGCCTATAGCCTTCCTCGATAAATGGGCTATCCAACAAAAAAAGATTTTTTCAAATCGGACCAGTAGTTCCTGAGATTAGCGCTTTTAAACAAACAAACAAACTCTTCCGCTTTATAATATTAAGTATAGATATGTTGTTGTTTTTTTTAATTTAATCTTCAGTCATCAGGATTGAAAAAACTTACCTACTTTGAGTGATTAAGCTTGCTGCCCTCACATTGCAAATCTCTCTAACATGTTATTCATGATCTTCTGATTACGAATAACATGTTTTAAACATGCTATTCTGAGCATGTTTAATAAATCTGATAGGATTTGACCTAAATCTTCTTTGTTGGTCTTAGAACCACCCCTGTTTCAATTTCTTGAAGGCGATAGGTGTAAGTGCTTGAGTAAAATGTAAAAAACTTATTTCAATAGAAAAATATGAAATAAACAAAGAGTTAAGGGGGCATTACACTGAGAGAATTATTTATTTATCGCTACGTACAGAGCGACACGATCGCCGGCCTCGCTCTTCCGCACACAACCATTAATTCACAGTGCGCAGGAGCGCAGGTCAAAATAAAGTAGAATATTCGTTCGTACATATGTTAGATTACGAACACCATGACTATGACAATACGAAAATGCTCGTTTTTGCATTTTTCCGCAATTTCAAGATTTATTTACTGGATCATATTAAGACATATCCTTAAATTTCTTTATTTCATCTACTAGAAAAACTCTTTGACTAGTGACACATTTTTTTTCGTGTCCTAATATTTAGATTTTCTATGTAAATTTTTGAGAGAGCCGAACCCTGTTTCGCGTAATCTACCCTTAAATGTCTCTACCAAAGAGACATTTAATCAAATCGAACACACACGATCACAAGACATTCACTTATCTCGATACCTTAATGATTTACGATCCCATGAATAAATCACAACATCCTGTCTACAAAAATCTGAATGGATAATCCTTCGGCATAAACTGTAATAATAATACACGAAATGATCGACGCTTGGCAAAGTTCATCGCTCAATCAGCGCGCGCGCCGGCGGCGGTGACGTCACGATCGTGAGTCGCCCCGCCCTGCCGAGAGATGGCGCTGTACGATCATAGCGTAGATTCCTACCCTCACGCTTCGCCGTGTGTGGTTCGATTCTGTGAGGGTTGATGAACTTTCGCATTTTTTATTGATTGATTTTGATTCGATATTGATGTGTACAAATAATTACCTAGTATAATAAGGACTTAGGTTTTAATTCTGATTCTGTGGCGCTGTGGGAGTGTATCCGACTACTACGCAAGAGGTCGTGGGTTCAATCCCCACCCAGGATAAAACTTTGTGTTATGAGCACGATGGTTTATTCTGTGTCTGGGTGTTATTTATCTATACTAATATTATAAAGCTGAAGAGTTTGTTTGTTTGTTTAAACGCAGTAATATCAGGAACTACTGATCCGAATTGAAAATTTCTTTCACTGTTGGATAGCCCATTTATCGAGGAAGGCTATAGGCTATATAACATCACGCTACGACCAATAGGAGCGGAGCAGCAATGAAAAATGTTGTAAAAACGGGGAAAATTTACGCAGACGAAGTTACGGGACTGCTAGTCTATAATTTGTATGTACCTATTTAGAAATATATAAGTATGTTTATCGGTTGTCTGGTTTCCATAGTACAAGCTCTGCTTAGTTTGGGATCAGATAGCTTTGTGTGAGTTGTCCCAAGATATTATTATTATTTAAATTTAACTAACGGTAAGAATGGAAGACATGTAGGTATACGGTATGGGACAAGTAGATCGTGAGTACGCGTACGTACTTTGTGATAAATTGGTGAAGAAAAATGATTAGTCCTAGAAACAAAATGCGTCGCGAAATGACGTTCACCAATGTACCTACCTAGGTACAATGATACGTGTTATGGTATGTGCCCTCTCCCAAAAAGGATATCTGTGTTTGTGGGTAAAGTAGAAATAGGAATGGTATCATTATTATCATTAAATCAAATCGGTAATAAGTTATTTATACCTACCAATAGCCAGAGGAATCGTTATCGTGGGCCGACCTTGAGAAGGCAAACCAATGGTGAAAATTGGCTTCAGACCCTATTAAGTTTCGGGTCAAACTCGAGAAGATAGGTTGGTCATTCTATTCCACTAACCCTAGTGTTCCTAAAGTCTTCAAAATCTTGTTAACATTAGAAGGGGAAAGGTATCTCCCGATTTAGGGTACAAGCCCAGTGTCACGGGGTACTTCACATCACACGTACAAACAAAGTAAACTTGGAACAATAATTTGTGGTGTCCCGTGTGGGAATTAAACCCTGCCTTTAGCGCAGCAGTCCTACACGTTTCCACTCGCCACTGAAGCAGTTCATTCTTTATTACGGGCTGTCCATCGCCTTAAGAATTTTCTAGCTATTAAAACCAAAAACCTTACTTGCACAGACCTTAATTTTCCCAATTATCGACTATGGTGTGCGTTATCTCGACCTGAATATAGATTAGTTTAAACAAACTCGATCGACTTCTCAACAATTGCATTCGATTCATATTAAATGTACGTAAATACGACCAGGGGGTCAGTTCACGTATTTAAAGGAATGCAGTTGCAGTTATGTTTCGATTAAAACGGCCATTTTTGTATTCTTGTAACTTTGGGCTCGATCTCAATTAAACTTGCCTCAAGTATGCGTCTCGCGAGCGCAATAACGACATTCTAGTACGGTGCGCAAGCGTTTTTAAAATCGATCCCAAAGTTACAAGAATACGAAAATGGCCGTTTTAATCGAAACTTAACTGCAACTGCTCTGCAACTATACTGGTTTAAATACGTGAATTGGCCTCCCTGTGTCTAATTATCGCAACCAACTGATATGGTTGCCTATTCGGCAGCGCCGTAGCTTAAGGGCGTTAATCTTCGAATCGGCTCAATTTTTCGAATGCTCCTTCTTTTTCTTCTACCGTCCTTCGAATTTTTTGGCGATCTCATAGCTCTGGCATTCTTATTCTTATTATCTTTCACGGAGTAGGCTTCTCTTGTTTGGAATGAGCTTCCTGTAGAAATCAAAATGTCTATCTACTCGCTACGCGTTCAAAAATAAAGTACGTCAACTGTACAGACGTAACTTGGCAAATTCCGCAGAGCAATCGTTCAACCTTCTTATATGTAAGCAGATAGGTATAGGTATAAATATTATAATTTTCTGTATATATTATATTTAATATACTAGCTGACCCGCGCAACTCGTTCTTGCAACTTTTTTTATTGCTGCTCCGCTCCTGTTGTTCGTATTATCGCGTTCAAACAAACAAACTCTATATAATATTAGTATTATTCTATAGATATCTATATTTATGGTAAGTATGTATTTATTACATTATATTTATTTGTATACTTTAAATCTAGAAATATGTAAATTAATTAGACAATATGCATTTGACTGCCTCTGCGGTGCAGTGGAAGTGTGTCCAACTGCTACGCAAGAGGTCGTGGGTTCGATGCCCACACGGACACCACTTTTTGTGATTCCATTCAGGAATTGTTGTTCCAGGTTTGGGTGTACTTTGTGTCCCCCGCGACACAGGGCATGTACCCTACTACGGGTGTCATCTTAAAAAAAATCTTAATCTGCCACACATGTCTTTCCCAATGGCCACTCGGACTAGTAGAGAATGCCTATGGCGTCAAGTCCGTCTTTTGCAACGTATTTGCAGGATATTTTTAAATCCTATAGCCGCCACAAGCTGTTATGGCAATTAGACTAATGAGATTAGAGAGTGAAGACCAATGACGTGTCATTGGTGAAGACAAAGACGGTAGGTACGCGTATCCATTGCAACGTCCGTGACATTGTAGGTTCACAACAGATATTCAAATTTTAATCTCGTGACTGCCTCTGTGGCGCGGTGGGAGTGTATCCGACTGCTACGTAAGAGTTCGAGGAGAAGGGTTCGATTCCCACACGGGACACCACTTTGTGTGCAACCAAATTGTTGTCCCGAGTCTGGGTGTACTATGTGTTCGTGACTTATATGTTTGTAAAGTCCCCCGCGACACAGGGCTTGTACCATACTGCGGGAGTCGAATTATAAAAAAACAAGTTTACTACTTGTTTTTAACAAAAAAAAAAAAAAAAATTAATAAGTACACAAATGTACTTATTAATTTTTTTTTTTGTTTGCTCAATACAACAATCTGTCGCCATTATGGGGACATTAAGTTGCAGTTTTGACTGGGCTAATATGGGTTTTGTTCAGGAACGTGACCTGTGTCTCGTCCTGAATAGTTCCTATGCGCTTTTATTGAAGCACATCTTGTGGAATTCTTATTAATAATTAATTCATAAATCACCATGTCGACCTGCCACCGACTGAACGCATTGATTTGTTTTCAGGAATGAGCATATTACCAAACAGCTTATTATAAGGACCAAATAGGTTTAGATAGATTTTAAAAGCGCGGGAGCATAATGGCTATGGCATCGGTCTCGCAATCGTGAGATCGTGGGTTTGAATCCTGCCCATTATACTACCGACGTGAAGTACGTGAACCCACTCCTAACACAAGCCATGTAACTTAGCTGGTGTGGTTAACAGGATTGTTAGTAATGTGGAACCACAATCCCACATTGCAAGTTTTTTTTTAAATAAAAAAAGATAAGTAGATAAGAATGGCCAAGGCATCGGTCTCGCAATCGTGAGGTTGCGGGTTCGAATACTACCCATTATACTACCGACGTGAACCCACTCCTAACACAACCCTTTGAGCTTAGCTGGAGGGGTTAACAAGATTGCTAGTAATGTGGAACTCAATTCCACATTGATAGTTACCTTCATTAAAAATAAAAAAAACTAACGTGCTATGAAAACAACGTCCCATTCAAATTGTTGTAACTACTTCATTTCGAAGTCTAGATACTTATTACATCTAGTACCTACTAAAGATTGAGGGAAAGACATGTAGACAGACATTTATCAAACTCATAACACTCTTCTTTTCTACAAAGGCTAAGAAGAGCGGCTCGAAGACTCACTAGTCTAAAGTACTTTTAATCACGATTAGTCATTCATATTTCTAATTCATTTACTAAGGTCATATCTTGCGCAAGAGCAACTGTACGATATTAAATAACTACGATTGTTTCGTTTCTGGCCGATCGTTTTATTGATTGGTTGGAAAAATCGTGATTTGTAATAAAGGGGTCTACTGTTTAACATAAATTATAGGATAAGTCCCAAAAATTCTTTACTTTCGCAGTTTAAAGTGTCTAAGTTTTTTGTTGGAATTTCCAAACACAAGCACTCTGTAGCTTAAATGGAAGTTCCGATAGAAACTTACATGTTAAAATTTGTTGATGAAATAAACATTTTTATTTGCGGATCCAGGAGGCCTACTCTAATTCAATGAAAACAAAGTTTCGATTAAAAATGAGGTGGTGATATACAGAGCCAAGAACATCTATTCAATCCACTTTTTCTAGAAAATCGTCCATGAGTTCGAACTTCTTGTGCTTATCCAAAAATAAATCATAATAGTCCCCGTAAACTTAAGAAATTTAAGTAAACGAAAATTCATGAATTTCGTTTTAAAGAAATAGAGTAGGCCTACAGAACTTTGTTTAGGGGAGAGGGGTGGAGCAACATGTGACCCAACCAACCAAGTGTAAGTCGCTCGCATGACAGGGGGGGAGGGGGGAATTGCCTGTCAAAAGACTCCGGTACAGCGTCAAAATTCTCAAAATCCTCCAAAAAAAGTTGTCTGTAAAGTCGGTTTAAGGACGACAATTTTATGTGATAACGTATTAAGAAAACATTGTTGACATATAGCCATTCGCGTTGCTTGCAATCAATAACGTTAGTTCCAATTGTATCGCATGTTATGTGACCGCTTGGCAACCAATCAGTTTTTCGTTCCTACACTTTTTCGTGCAGGACTTTTCGTGTCACTTTCAGTTGAGTCGGGGGGGGGGAGCAATTGCCACTGTGGATTGTCACCTTGGATCCACGCCTGTACTATTGCCGTGTAACAAGAACGTGGTGAATACGAAGTATGTACATACATATACATATACAGAGCCACACTAATTCAATCCACTCGTTCCTAAAAATTGTCTATGGGTTCGTACTTCTTGTGCGTATGGCGTCTTTCGTAAACGTAAAAAAAAGTAAACGAAAATTCATGAATTTCGTTTTTTAAAAAGAGGCAGCAGGCCTACTGGAATCATCGTCTACTAGCTGTGCCCCCATGTCATACAGTTGCTTCATCTCCGATCCTTTGTGTACTTCGGTAAGTATCTTGAATAACCTCGTGGAAGTTAATCCAGATTGTGACCTCTTTGCGCATGAATATGATGTCATAATAACTCTGCTTTGCTCTCAAAATATGAAGATGTTCATTGTAAGTAGATGCTCCTACTATGTTGTACCCACTAAGGCTGATTTTATTTTAATTCATGTTCCAACTTTTTAATAATATATTTTTTATCAGTTCTTTAACATATAGTGGTGTATAGTATACTAGTGGTAGCAACTTACCCCCATATCAAATTTATAAACATTCAACCATTGTAAAATTGTCAATTTGAAAAGAGTGGCCGCGAGTTTTTATTGCCTGGTTCTTTTCTCCGGCTTTACCTATTTTTTTTTTAAATAACTAGCAATGTGGGATTGTGGGTCCCACATTACTAGCAATCTTGTTAACCCCTCCAAATGAGCTCAAAGGCTTGTGTTAGGAGTGGATCCATGTCAGTAGTATAATGGGTAGGATTCGAACCCGCGACCTCACGATTGCGAGACCGATGTCTTAGCCATTACGCTACCGCCGCATTGTTTGCGAACT
Source organism: Herminia tarsipennalis (assembly GCA_945859575.2). Taxonomy (NCBI): domain Eukaryota; kingdom Metazoa; phylum Arthropoda; class Insecta; order Lepidoptera; family Erebidae; genus Herminia; species Herminia tarsipennalis. Next base: position 14,103,603 of record OX243849.2, on the reverse strand, counting down.
TGGCATTACATGTACTTATAGAATCCGGACATATCCAACACAAGTGTTGTTTTGCATCGTAAGTGAATGAAGAATTTTGTTTTTTTTTTTTTTATTTAATTGGTTGTACCCATAACGTATGGTTACCATAGCTACCGTGGGTGCAGCGTGGGTGCCTGCACATCACATAGCGAAGCACATTAAATTTGATTGTTTCTGCAACCTGCGCCAGCACAAACAGATTTATATTACATTAAGTACTTATTATAATAGCAACCTCTATCGGTTATTAATAAATAGATTTAAATTTATTACGCGATACGCTGATAGGGGAGCGAAGGTGAAGTAAAAGGATGAGTGATATCAGTAGGCCTGAAAACCTTGCATTATTAGTTACTAGCTGTGCCCCGCGGTGTTACCCGCATTTTATTAGCCTATGTGTTAATCTATGGTGTCAGCTAAGTCCATACCAAGTTTTATTAAAATCGCTCTAGCCGTTTAGACGTCAAGAAGTAACAAACATACACACTCACATACTCACAAACTTTCGCCTTTATAATATTAGTGTGATTAGTAAAATCTTGTTAATATTAAAAGCAAATGATTGCTCACGTATTCGCTTAGTGCTTACTTAACTTTTAGGGTTCCATAGTCAAAATGGCTAAACGGAAGCCTTATAGTTTAACCATGTTACCTCTACCCCTATATGTAAAATGGGGGTGTGATTTTTTTTTTCTCACCTACCCCATAGTAGTAGTAGTATATATAGTGAAATTAAAAGGAAAACTATCACAGCTAAGTAGGATTTACAAGTTTACGAGTAACAGCTGATCAATTGAAAAGTTACAACATTTTCATACAAATTCCATTAAAAAATATTATTAGGTAGATATAACGTTGTAAGTATGAAACAAAAACAGAAAACCCACTTCTTAGGCTAACTGAAGTTACAGGGTCAGACTTTTGACGTTTGACACTCGTTGAAAATGGCGCGCCAGAATAACTATGGCTAGAACATCTGATAGGAGTCTACTTACCTGTCAAAAAGTACGTCCACTTGACCGTACCTACTTTTTGACAGTTCTTTGCTTCAATTTTAGGTGCCGGGTAAGGAATCTAGACATTATATAACGAAAGATTTTAATGATAATGTATCTTCTTAAGCAAACAATAATAAGTTAATAGGGGAGAAGAATATAGGGGTTAATCGACCCCGAAATTCCAAAAAAGTATACATTTGACTGATGTTTAGTTAAATGTTACCATCTAAAAACCGAAATTATTTATAGAATTAATAACGAATTAAACGTTGGCAGTTTAAATGCTAGTTTTATTTACCAATTAGACTTTTTAATTTTTTTGTCCACCTAGGAAACAAGGCTATTGACGAATTTAGATAATTACTATTTTTACGCAGTAGGCAGGTAGGTCTTTATGGAACTCGTACTCGTTCCTGTACTTAATCTTTGCCTTTGGTATAAAACTCAAAATTGCCCCAGAATTACTTCCAGTTTATTTACATTAAACACAATACTCGTACATAAAATTGCCTAAATCATACTTACATCTACCAACGACAACAATCTGAGGCTCTGTTGTTTCAGATTTGTTTTCAAACTTTCTGCGTGGAGCTCTAATCACAAGTTTTCTTGTTTTTTTCTTTTAAAACTTTTTTTCTCTTCCCGCTAATATTATTCGGTAGGGATTATGGCTCGCACATTTTCTGTATTCGCCAGTTTCAAGTAGGTATAATTTCTTTCAATTTGAATTCCGTATTGAATCACAAAGTCTCGTTCTTATCCAGTTATCACGTATATCAAGTATATTTTGCACTCGTAGAGTATATTTGTTCTGTGATTTTATACATTAAACGCGGAGCTGTAAAAATAGCGACTAGACATATGCATCCTCTTCGCTTAAACTTAACTTTTTTAATTTAAAAATTCAAAAAGTTAAGTTTAAGCAAAGAGGATGCATATGTCTGAAAACCCGGCATTTGCATCACAGTACCGTAAATAAAACATACCTACTTATAGTAAGAATATTTTTACTATATCGAAGCAGCCATCAAAAGTCATCATCTAATAAAAAATCAGACATTTGATCGAGAAAATTTCACGTAAAACATTAAAATAAAATTATTTTTAACTTCTTGGCCTTTTGTTACTGTTGCCTTTATGAAGCGCCCTCATAATGTAACAATTTCAAAAGCAAACTCCTCTCTGTAGCTAAAGTACCAGGGGCACAGTCGGCGGCGGCGGTGGCGGCAAAGAATGTCGTCGTTCGATTTATGTGTGCGCGCGCAGCCGATGACAGCGCCGCACCGACCACTTCTCTACGCATTATGTTAGCCTAGTACCCGCTGGCTTCTTGCGGCCAAGTTTTCTTTTTGTTTTCAGATTTTCCTTTATTGATAAATTGTTTTTGGTTTATTTTTATTGAGAAACAAGTGACTCGCCCTGACTTCACATTTGTGTTTATTGATTAATGACAAAACCTCACATTATTTTAGTGAGGTTTTCGTGTAAAAATACCTACTAACAGATTCAGACTTTTCACGTAAATTGTACAAAATTTTCCGTTCTCAAGGACTTCATAGGTGCCAACACAAATGATTTTTTTTAAACAGCATCTATACTAATATTATAAAGCTGAAGAGTTTGTTATGTTTGTTTGAACACGGTAATTTCAGGAACTACTAATCCGAATTGAAAAAATCTTTCACTGATGGATAGTCCATTTATCGAGGAAGGCTATAGGCTATGTAACATCACGCTACGATTAATAGGAGCGGAGCAGTAATGTTCTCATTACTGCATGTTGTAAAAACGGGGGAGAGTAGCGCGGGTCAGCTAGTGTAATAAAGGTAATTGCGTAATTTTAAGTTAATGATGTTCTGGTAAGGCTTTTAAATCTATTTATTTAAAGAACACTAATAATATAAAAGCGAAAGTTTGTAAGTGTGTAAGTGTGTATGTTTGTTACTTCTTCACGTCTAAACGGCTAGAGCGATTTTAATAAAATTTGGTATGGAGTTAGCTAACACTCTGGATGAACACTTAAGCTTATACAATATAATAATAATAACCGCTGGTAACACCGCGGGGTACAGCTAGTTAAATCTATATAATTAAAGATAAGGTTCTGTCTTATTTGATCTTTTATAAGTAGGTAAGTACCTACTTAGTATATTTTTCTTGAATGTTTTTTTGATTTAATGACTGAAGAAAAAATAAATTCCTTTTCACATTAAGTACGTAGATGAGTTTATTACTGTAATACAAACTTAAAAAATATCGATGTTAAATGTGCCAAGCGCGTTAACAAACCGACTGTTATCCTAACCGAAACAATGGATAATTACAAGCTCGACAACTCTTGCTAATTTAAACAGAAAAAACTTCATAATACCACTTTATTCGGTGAGCTTCCGACAACGCCAGACCACTGTAAGTTGCATAAACTTATAGTTTAGTCCGTTTTCCCAGTTTATGTAGGCGCGGTCGGCTGTCGACTGCTGCCTCAGTATTTATGCTAAAAGGGCTTGCGGCTCGGACCCTTAATAAACAAATGACGCGTTCGCAGATTTAAGAGCGCACGTCGCAATTATTTCGCTATTTCGACGTGGCCCAACCAAGTAAAAGCGGCTTTTTAGCTTTATTTGAATTTTAAATAACCCTATGACGGTAATAGTTAGGGTTTCAAGACCTCTTTTGTTGATTCACTGAAGTGAAATGACTTGTTGCGCGTCAGATTATTTGACGCTTTTCTTATTGTCACTTAAAAGCTTTTTAATATAAGTTAGCGTGGAGTAACTAGGCGTTTTATATCCATTTAGGTAGATTTCTAAATGACCTACCTGCGGTTAAAAACAATAACGGGCGCCTTTAAATCGTAAGTGGTTAAAAGAGGCTGTTTATAGACTGTAGGGTTGATTATAATGGGCCGTTTAATTTTTAAAGTCTTGTAAAACGTTCGAAAAGTAATAAACGTGGATATAATATGGTTTTTGTTACATTTTGACAATGATTGATTGTTTCCATCAGTAAGGAAGTTGTAAATACATCATGGAAATATTATAAAGGACCAGTTTAAAATTGAATAATGCACAACAAAAAGAAACGGTGACACTTGTGATATTCGAAATTTTATCGCATTTCCAATATGGCAGCTACTGGATACGATCATTTAAAATGATAAATCGCCTGCTCCGTCACCGGGCGACTCGTCAAAATGAACTTATTTGTCAAACTAAGATCAGTGAGGTGCGATAACTAAAACAGGAAATTGAAATTTGTATCGCTGGACGAAAATCGGTTGAACGCCATCTTGAACGCTAATCGCGCCACGATTTGAATATGGAACTCTTTATACTTAAATTACTTTTAGCTTTTTTTTTATTTGTGAGTGGCCAGTGGATGTATGTCGTCATAGGTCATGGCAGGAAATGAGGTTATTTATGTAGAGTTTCGAGTGTTTAACAGAAGTTTGAAAAAATACTCTATTTCACAACACAACATTAGGTCTACAAGTATTAAAAGGGCAATAAACTTGATTTTCCTTGAATGTTATTGCAAAGTCTGATACGGGAAATAGAATTAGCGGAAATTTAAATAGCAATTTTCTAGTGAATGTCGAATGAAATCTAGCGTCGTCGTCGTCCTTTAAGTTTTAACATGGAGCGGGAATACCATTCGAGATACTTTTACTATACTTATAATTAGAAGGAATTTTAGGAAATAAGTGAGTAGGTAGATTACTTAGATATTAATTGATTCTAATGATGTTATTAAATCGATTTCAGTTAGGGCGGCCCTACACTGACAGCTTGAAGCAGCCTGTGTCGACTGCTTCTGCATCTGCTACGTACACACACACACGGAACTGTTCGAGCAGCAGCAACTGCTTTGGGCGGTCGTCGGTCAAGCAGCCGCCTGGCATACACTGGCTGCTCGTGCTGTCGACTGCTCTCGCGCAGTCATGGCAGCTTCAAGCAGTCGAATTTGGCTGCACGAGCAGTATTTGTATGTTGATCACTGGCTGACTGCTCGAGTCCGTGTATGGGGAGCCTTACGGCGGTCAACTTCGTTAGAGATTTGATGCGATACGACTGGATAGAAATTTATCGCAGGACCGACAACTTTTACGTTCTCTCTGAGGCACGGGGGACAGTAACATTATTTCAGTGGTAACACTTTTTTTTTTTTTTTTTTTTTTTTTTTTAAAAGGTTCACAAACTGGTTATTACACATCACATAAGTTTACAGTTCTTTTGCTAATTAAAAAAATGGTTTGTGTATAACCTACTAAGAGTGAACACAGCATGCAAAAAAAAGAAAAGAAAACAATTTTTTTTTTTTTTAAATCAACTAAATTTAAATCACTTAAAGGCATCGAACTTGTAATCGTGAAGTCTTGGGTTTCAACCCTACCCATTACACTACCGACGTGGACCCACCCTTAACACAAGCCTTTCAGAGGTTCATTTCCGTGCATCGCGGCCGATCGCGAGCCGCGAGCGGCTTACGACAAGCGTCTGACGCGCGCGGCCAATGCGACAATATTCACAGTGCGCGCGCAGCTTACGACAGTCGTCGGCCGCGCGCGTCTGTCGCTTACCTCGGTAACGGCACCATACATTCTCATACTCTGACTATTGTGGCATCGGCCGCGCGCGTCAGACGCTTGTCGTAAGCCGCGCGCGACTCGCGATCGGCCGCGATGCGTGGAAATGAACCTTTAGATATGAACATCTAATTTGACGAAGAAGTCACCTGTGGATTTGGTCTAGAGGCATAAATTCGTTACACAGTATTGGTGACCATTGTGTAGTTGTGGGTTCGAGCCTTCGGTATACTATCGTCTTTTTGTAAGTTATTTCAGAAGACCAAAAGTTGTAACGACACTTTTTACTATAGTTGTAAGCCGTGCGGCGTGCGCATGTTTGTTATTTTCGCTACGACTAATAGGAGCGAAGCAGCAATGAGAAATATTGCAAAATCGGGGAAAATTTACGCATACGAAGTCTGTCTCTCTCTCTCTCTCTCTCTCATAGAAAGCAAGCCAGTTATTTTCGTTTCGTCTTTCTATTTCACATTGAACAGTGTGGTGTCGCGACGATTATAAAAAAAAAAAGAAAAATTAAGATATAAACTTCGTTCCATCCGGGTGTCCCTTGACACCTCTCAAGTTTTTTGTTGTAAATTAGCAAATTCAACAGGTTTAATTACTGGATTGCTACCAGTGGCGTAGGGTCCTTAGGACACTAATATTTCCGGTTTCCCTTTCAACTGTAGTTAGGCACATAATCTAGGTTCAAAGTTCCGTGTCCATGAAGATATATTTTTGTGTCGAATCACCTCAGGAAAAAAAAATTTTAACAATTTTTTTTTTTTTTTTTACTCTTGTTGCAATCAGAGGCGAAGTTCCTCTGATTGCTACAAAACTAATTACTGGGCAAAAGAGTTGGTTCTGGTTGGGGCACTAGAGGGAAATACTATGTCGGATGTAAAATGCTTACGACGGGGGGTAGGAGTTACATTTAGTTTCTCTAGGACTAGAGGCAAATGAGCAAAGAAATTCAATACAATATAAGAAATTCGGTACACAAAGCAACCGTCTGGGTGGGGCACGTGCCTCCCCCCCTCCCCCGGATTTTACTTACCATCATATTTAGGTGAACCTCCCTAGTCAAGTGGCATAAACGGATAATAATAATAATAATATCTTGAGACAACTAGCTAACACAACGCCATCTGATCCCAAACTAAGCAGATCTTGTACTATGGAAACCAGACAACCGATAAACATACTTATATATTTCTAAATACTTACATATTATAGATAAATAACACCCAGACACAGAATAAACCATCGTGCTCATCACACAATTTTATATCCTGGGTGAGGATCGAACCCACGACCTCTCGCGTAGCAGTCGGATACACTCCCACCGCGCCAGAGAGGCAGTCAAATAGAACGGCAACTGAATGGAATGACATCACTGCGTGGAAACCCGCGAACGATCTTCAGCTAATTTTCATTTTCGCGGTTTTGCACGCGCAACTACGTCATTCAACTTGATTAGCGTTTATGCCAATTGTCCAGGGAGATTGCTCGTGTGTTCATTTAGTCGTATAAAAAAAACAGGCTCTGAATAATGTCTCCTTTTAATTCCGGTATAAGATAACCCGTACCATATTTGGAGCCTATGATATGTACATAAGTAAATGTGTTCGCTTTCTATATCGTGTGCCGTAAATGCGACATTATTGCGCTGACGGTTACATTAATTAGGTATCTAGTTACCTTTAATTAGTTGCTTTGCTTAATTGTAAATGTTGGTTATATACTATGTGCCTAGTTTAGTGTACCTACCCTTTTAAAATGTTTTTATTTCATAAAGTTGAATCAATGAAGGCGGCAGTTTCAAATATAAAGCTCATGAGAAAAATGAGTATAGAATCTCACGACCCAATCTTTTAAAATCATCTGGTTATATTACAGAAGATAATTATTTTATTGAATGAACCAACGTGTTCGGTAAATAGATTAACGCTATATACCTATATCTCTATTTTTTATATAACTTATTGTAACATGAATAAGGTGGACGGTATAGTTTGTAAATTTTGACCACTAATCGCCGCGCGCCGACTAGAAATATACCTGTATATATTTATAAAGAAAACAGCAATGCGGGTTTGGGCCCCAAATTACTGGCAATCTTGTTAACCCCTCCAGCTATGCTCAAAGGTTTGCGTAAGAAGTGGGTTCACATCGGTAGTATAATGGGTAGGATATGATCGAATTTACCTAAAGTAATACCTAAGTTAAATATTAGAATTTCAAGTAAATACACATAGGACTCTATGTAGGTACTATGTCTGTCTGTGACACAGTAGTCACCGAGCAGATCGAAAATTCTAAAGACGGGTGCTCGTTATCTAATAATAAAAACTTTTTAACAAAAAATATTACCGACTTCAAAAATAAATACAAGGCAACTAAAAAGCAATAAATAATTTACCTAGAATAACAAAAACAAATTAAACATTTTGAAGTTGGTGCCGAATAAAACATAAAGACTACTATTTCATGGCACAACGTACATTATTTATTGCTTTTTAGTTGCCTTGTATTTATTTTTGAAGTCGGTAATATTTTTTGTTAAAAAGTTTTTATTTCTCACTTTTTAGTGGGTTGGTTTATAATTCACTTAAGTTACAATAGGCTTATGTCATCTGCTCAAATCCTTTTACGAAATATTGCTTGCCCCGATGCAGGGCCGTTAATTGTTGAGGAGTTCACTATCAGCTTTATTACATTGTATAATAGTAGTATGTCGAGATTAAAGTGCTTCTCAATACCATATTAAAGTACTTAATTGAATCGCAAACTGTGAAATATTGAATAGGTCTGCTCGTAATTTTTGGTCTTCATCATCAGTTTCACTTCACCAATTGGTGTTTTTTAAGAGTAAATGCACGAATCACTATGAAATATACCTATATCACTGTAGGTGTGCTTTTAATATTTTAAGAGTTCCCTCGATTTCTCCAGGATCCCATCATCAGATCGTGATCTGATGGCAATGGGACCAACTTGGAAGTATACCCTTTCAAACACAAAAACAATTTTTCAAATCGGTCCAGCCGTCTTTGCGTAATCGGTGAACAAACATACAAAAAAAAAAAAAAAAAAAAAAAACATACAGACGAATTGAGAACCTCCTCCTTTTTGAAGTCGGTTGAAAAATATAACACTCCTCTGGGCTTCGGAGAGTTCGTTAAGATGTCTGTCCTACTTGCATCTAATCTCTCTTCTACGACTATGAGAGTGAGAAAGTAGAGAGTACACTTGTGCTTCACAATTACCAGTAATTTTTTTGTAATTAAAAAGTAGACATTGAAACTATCATTAGTCTATCATGGCCTGGTTGGCTCAATTCTAAGATATTATTATGGGATAATTGTTGTGAAAAGGATGGAATATTCAGAGCTCAACTATATTGTATTAGCTGTCCCGCGCAACTTCGTTTGCGTAAATTTTACCGTTTTTGCAACATTTCTCATTGCTGCTCCGCTTCTATTGGTCGTAGCGTGATGTTATATAACCTATAGCTTTCTTGATAAATGGGCTATTCAACAGTGAAAGAATTTTTCAATTCGGATCCGTAGTTCCTGAGATTACTGAGTTCAAACAAACAAACTCTTCAGCTTTTTAATATTAGTATATTATTATAAGATACGATACGATTAATGGGCAAGTATTAATTCAACCGACAGTTGCATTCCTATGTTTAAATCCCTCAAACTGTTAACCTTTCCATCATTCTATATTCTGGAAGTAGCAAATGTTTGTTAAAGCAAACCAAAACCTGTTCAAATCAAGATATAATCATTCTATAAGACCAACACTAATAAGATCCCAATACAAATATCTACTAAATACAGGAAGTTTCAAATCAGCATTGTTAAAATAGAGTATCATGCTTATGGGAACTTCGCATGCGTACATTTTCCCCGTTTTTGCAACATTTCTCATTACTGTTCAGCTCCTATTGGTCGTAGCGTGATGTTATATAACCTATAGCCTTCCTCGATAAATGGGCTACCCAACAGAAAAATATTTTTTCGATTCGGACCAGTAGTTCCTGAGATTGCCGCGTTCAAACAAGCAAACAAACTCTTCAGCTTTATAATATTATTAGAGTTAGGATACCTCACAAAATTGAGATCGTACAATAAACATTTTTAGAAAGAAATTAACAGAGTTACTAATTGAAAAGTGCTATTATACTATCAACGATTTTCTTAATGATATTAATATTTAATTTGATGTTTGACTAATTTACAATTCATTTTTCATAATTTACATTTAAACTTTCGCCTTGCATGATTATAATAATTTTTTGTTCTGTTACAAATTTGCATGCCAGTTGGTAGAATGTATTAGATCAACTATGTATAAACAATGTCGTCATTATTTTGTCACCTACATTCTTTGTAAAATAAATATTTCTGATACTGTGTTTTTTTTAAGACGACTTCTACAGTAGGATTCAAGCCCTGTGTCACGTCATACAAGTCACGGACACAAAGTACACCCAGACCTGGAACAACAATTTGTGGATCACACAAAGTTGCGTCCCGTGTGGGAATCGAACCCACGACCTCTTGCGTAGCAGTCGGACACACTCCCACCGCGCCACCGAGGCAGTGATTTAATCTCTTGTGTTGCCTAATCTGTAATAGGATTGACCGTGACCGATCGGTTAGGACAATATTATCATCAAGAACTAAACTAAAGTTAAAACAGTGCGACTGTACCAAATAGCCATCGAGTTAAGTTTAATTAGTTCTATCGCTAATTACTTGGCCGCGCACGACGAAGCTCGCCGGCCGCCGACCGTCCCGCAATTCCAACTATTCCATGATTTGTGCCGCACACTCGAGGATATCCTATGACCTCGGTTCCTTATTTGGATATATGCATATTTGGAATCTTAGACGCGAAATAGGATACTGGTTATAGTTAGATAAAGGTAATCTGGATGCTTTTAAAAGGGTTATATGTAGTATTCATAGTTTCTAGGAACTCTTTTGTTTGTGAGCTCAGATTTTCATATTCAAATCTTATCAAATTCTGAGTAGCTGTTTATGCTTTATAGTGCACACAAATGTGTGTGTAAATCAACCTTAACTTAACTTTGGTGCACTGTGCGTACTATACCGTCTGTTCTATGGGGAGTGCTCTGAGGAACTGTTTGACATGGTGCCACAGTCACCCTTCTACCACCGCACCACTCGACATCGTAGTAGGGTTCATCCATTCCACCTGGAAACAATACGGTCCTGTACGGATCTATTCCGGCGTTCTTTTCTTCCACGTACGTGTAGACTCTGGAATGAACTACCTGCTGCGGTGTTTCCCGAGCGCTACGACATGTCTTTCTTTAAACGAGGTTTAAAGAGAGTTTTTCTTCACAGTAGGCAGCGGCTTGGGTGTGTCCCTGACAATCTTGTAGTCCATGAGCGGCGGTTACCGCTTACCATCAGGTGAGCCGCTGGCTCGTCTGCCAACCATAAGCAATAAAAAAAACCTCTCATTTCATTATACCACTTCGAGGCAGGGTCTCCCCAGTAGAACCTAGGTGCTAATTATAGATCCTGTGAGTACCTAATTGCTATAATAGCCACGCTTGGCGAGCGGGTTGGCGATCGCAGTAAGAGTTGAAAGGCTATAAAGTACGCAGAGGACGCTGCTGCCCGTCCTCCGGTATGACATTACTTAGTCGCCTTGATGACACCCACAGGAAGAGATGGGTTGGGAAGTAGGAAAAGATAAGGAACGACCAGGGCGAGATGAGACGTACGACAGACGACGGCTTTACGCGTTTTCTGAGGCACGAGAGTGTGACATTTTTTACAGTCAACATTTCATCAAATTAGGTCGATGGTTTAGGCGACGACTGAACGACAGACAGACCGATAGATAGAGTTACATTCGTGTCTATATGGGTAATATATTATTTATTATTTGGTGTGGATAAGAATTTTGGAACAACATTACGATTCCAAAGTTGTTAAAAAGATTTTTTTGCGAAAAGTCGTTAGTATTTTTTAAATGGACGTTGTATAATTTGAAATACATTGTACTTATGTTTATTTGTAATGAGCAAGCCACGAAACGTTAGATAGCAGACAATCAGCGTGCTCTCGAAGCGAGTTGAAAACAAATAAGTGCTTAGATCGGATCTGCGTCGTTTTGTTCTGGGGCTGCCTCGACGATCGGCGATCTGCGATCATGCACAGGCACGCCGTTGGGCGAAGTGGTGGTGTGACTCATTAACTTGAACATTAATTTGTAATTATTTAAATACCGAACATAATAAAGGTCTCCTACGATGTTAGTTAAGCTAATCTCACCAGAAACTAGCCAACAACGCAGGAAATATAAAAATAAAAAAAATAAAATTCTTATTGTTTTTATTCCCTAAGGATGCAAAACAACTCCTGTGATATTCTATATGTGACGTCGAGATTCTATATGAACATGTAATGCCAAGTTCTTAAACAATAGGCAAAGCCGGAGGAAAGAACATAGCAATAAAAAAAAACATTGCAAAATTGAATAGTGCAAAAGTCCAATCTCTATTCCCTTACTCTCATAGTCCGATGCAACGGAATCCCGACCGGAAGGAGATTAGGCGCAGGACCGATGGCTTAACGTACTCAAATATAAAGAATATAGTTGAAGGTTTTCTTTACCATGTTTTTTTCCTTTTAATGGCTTTACTTTTTGTGACCTTGGCATTAAATGTCTAGAAAAACACTCTATTTTGCATTTTGTTAGCCGTTGTATTTTTTTATTAAAACTGCACACAAAATTTGTTACAATGGCGGACTTAATGCCACAGACATTTTTACCAGTCAATCTCAGGGCGGTGCAGAGAGACGATTAAGGCAGGTGCGATATGGTATTTAAAAAAAACTCTTTTTTACTAACGAATTATTTTTTACTAGCTGTCCCGCGCAACTTCATCTGCGTAAATTTTCCCCTTTTTTTTATAATCCTATGTTACTTCTAATACCTCCAAGAATATGTGTACAAAGTTTCATCATGATCGGTTGAGTAGTTTTCGCGTGAAAGCGTAACAAACAAACTTACATTCACATTTATATATTAGTAATAATATATAATATATACAATGTACAACAATGTCCATTTATATGTAAACCTGTTTATGTGCAATAAATATATTATTATTATTATAGTAGGGATTGATTAACCACCAACGCAATTCAGTCAAAACCCGTAAGCACAGCCATTTTGAAGATAAACAATTTTCAGTTTTACGTGTCGGGGTTTGAAATCTGGTTGATTTTTCAGTCTTATCCGCTCACCTATAACTTTTAACGGGGTACAAGTATTTAGAAACCTTAACCATTTTTCACAATTTAGGCATACCAGAAATAGTTTCTAACAAAACCATTTGATACGACAGAATTATGAAAACGTTGTTTTTTTTTGTATGTAAGGTACTGTGACGTGAACCTCTTGCTGGCTTTGGGGTGCGCAGCCGGGATTATTGCTCTTGAAGATGAGGAATCAAACAACTTCTTAAGCCCAGAACGATATTATATATTCAATAACTTGTTATATGATTTCTTTACATATTAATTCTTTTCCTAGACCATTCGTCTTGACGCTTGGTCCAATTCTCCCAATTGTTTCTTTCGTTTTCTTCTTCGTCATTATTTCAAAGTTTTGGAACGTCAAGACAAACAGTTCACAATTAATGAGGCTTTATGCGAGTGGCCGGTCAAGTTTCCGACGCACCTGCCACACGCCGCCGCCTTATGAAAAAAAAAAAAAAAATTTTTTTACATTTGAGTACTAAGTCAAATTTTTTTTTTTTTTTTTTTTTATATAATATAAAACAACAAATATAACCTAGCTGTGCATTTACCTATCATGGCGATATAGATTTTTTTTTTTTTTTTTAATACCCCCCTTGATCTGTCTCTATGCAAAAGACAACGTGTAACTGTTATACCTAATCCAACAAAATTTATGTCAACAAACACTTTACATAACAGTTATACGATGATGCTGGGCAAAAAACGCCATTAAAATAAGCACCAGTATCAGATTCGTTACCTAGCTAAACTTATGTATAACTAAATTAAATCAGTCATTAAACACCAATTGACCCCAGGCAACAAATTGGGTGAAAGTCCTGCTTTGTTGTAACTGGAAGAAAATTCATCTTTAAGTATTAATCTTATATCAGTTAAATAATTGGTCAATCAAGCTATCGGTGACCATCTGATCACATCTATTGATTATTTAGATAAAATAATCACAAACGAACTTCCCAAGTTCGATTGAACCAAATGCAAAACTGTCTGCTTAATCACAGAGTTATATTTATAATTCAAAACAATAATACACCCGTTTTTGTTTGCCTAGTGCTCTATGGCATCAACATTGTAGGACATTTCTTCGCCGTGTGGTTGTACATGCAAAGACAAACAACATTTTAGAATCAGATCTAAAACCATTAACCATCCCTAAATATACAACTGTTTACACGTCAGACTATTAACAACGTCGCCACTTCTTTTCTGGCATCACCTACTCCTAAAAAAATAATTCTCATCAACTACTCATGTTTATCATGACTTAATTATAACATATGTTCATATAATAAAAATTCTCAACTACATAAAATTAAATACTAAGATATCGATATCTATTCGTCCATCCTCATAATAAACGGTTTCAATCTATTCGCATGAACAATCTGCCTCTGTCTTGAACCCACTTTCTTTATAATGAAGTTATTGTTATTCAACCTATTTTCAATTCGAAATGGCCCTAAAAACTTTCTACATAACTTCTTCGATATCCCCGACCTTCTCTTTGGATTAAAAAGTAAAACTTTCTGACCTATGTCATACGATACTTCAGTTGCTTTTTTGTCAAATAATAGTTTTTGTTTCGCTCGCGACTTGTCCAAATTTACTCTGACCCTTGTAAAAATGTTTTCTCTATTCTCTATTCTACTCGCGGTATTCTCATTCACTTTAATATTTAAATTAATTCCCGTATCCGATGGCAATTCTGGTTGTCTTGCAAAGACCAGAAAGTACGGTGACACCCGTGTCGATTCTTTTTTACTAATATTATATGCAAACGTAATTTGAGGTAAATATACCGACCAATCTGACCTATCATCTCGACCGTACTTGGCCATCATGCGCGACATAGTTGCATTTAATCGTTCTACCAACCCTAATGTCTGATGATGCATCGAAGTTGCAACTTTATGCACCGCCCCGAAGTTTGTAATCGTTTCTTGAACTAGCGCCGACGTAAAAATTGACCCTTTATCCGTTATGATTTCTTTTACGGCCCCATGTATTGAAAAAATATTATTAATAAGGAAGTTCTTTATTTCAATCGCTGTGGCCTGTTTTACTGCCTTACTAATCGCATATTTTGAAAAACAATCTATTGCCAATATAATATATCTACTTCCATCCGTCGCATTATTTAACGGGCCTATCGTATCCACTTCTACCTTTTCAAATAACCTGTTTGTAACAATCGGTTGCAACGGCGCCACCTTATTTGACGTGCGCACTTCTTGACATACTTTACATGCTTTGATATAATTCTCTATTTTCTTATATGACTTTGGACAGCAGAATCTTAAATTAAATTTTTCTACTGTCTTCATCAAACCTAAATGACCTCCATATAATGGATCATCATGAATCTCACGCATAATTACTGGAAACAGTTCATCCGGAACTACCAGCAATCTTTTAATAACATTATTTTTTGCATTTAATTTATATAACATGCCGTTGTGTATAAAGAATCCTTTATGTCTTTGTAAGTTTTCATCTATGATTTTATTTCTTAAAGATGAACAAAAATTATCGTTCATTTGAGCCCTTATTACTGGGTCTATTTCTAATTTGCAGATTTGCTCATTATTCTCTGTACATCTCATCCTAAATACTTGTAACCCGTCAGTGACCACGTGATCATCTTGACTTATTAACGGATTTCGACTCACGAACTCCGCATCCGAATCCGAATCCTGTTCTACAACTACTGAAGAGGAACTATCATTACAGGAAGGACGAATGCTACCAATATTCACTAACTCACTCACTTGTTGACGACTGATCTCACTCTGTTTAAGTGAGACCCGATATGAAGGTTTTTTCACAGGAACCTCGTTCGAAGTTTTTATTTTAATTGGGTTATTTCGGCACCCACCTGGCCTAACCTTACCAAATGAGAATTGTGGCTTGTATTCTTCCACTAAGTCATGTAATTTATTATTATCACCTGTACTCAGATTTTTATTAATATTCATTTTATCTTTTGACACATTTAAATCAGGAAGAATACAAGTGTCATTCTTATTTGACTCACAAATATTACTAACAAATAAATGATTATGTTTAAAAATATTAACAGACATTATTTCCTGTGTATCGATAACAGAAACTTTGCCTGGTCTAGCAACAAAACATATTTCATTGTAGTTTCTCAATGTTATTTTATTATTCACAAAATCTAGGTATGCCCCATTTTTGATTAAGAAATCTTGACCCAAAATCACTGGCCAACTGACATCTATTACCACATAAAAAAGTGTGTTATACACCACATTATTAATTATAACGTTGATATATGTTTTGCCTGCGACTGGTATAATCTTACCATCGGCCGTTTTTAAATTAATATTATCACATATATCTAAGGTTACTTTGTTCATTAACGCTACTTTCTTTGATAGCAAGGACACTGAAGCCCCACTATCTAATAAAGCAGGAATAGCACCCGAACTTAATTCTACTAAAATGACTGGTTCGGACTGACCATAATTATTCTTCTTGACGTCTTCTATGTTTGAGCGCCGCTGCGTACTCATTGCTGCGACGTGATGCTCGCCTACTCTCGTTGTCGACGACGCTGCATCACCAGCTGATTGAACCGGCATCGGCATAGGTTCTCTGCTCCTTAAAAAGTACTGGCGGGGATTTGACTCCCGCCTTGGTGTTAACGAACCGCTTGGTGAATCATTGGGTGGAACCCGAGACACCGGGGATCGGTATTTACTATACGGAGTCGATTGATTGCTCCGAAATGGACTATTGGTCGGTCTGTTGGAGTCTCCTTGCTGCCCAGACCTCACTGCTACCGCATTCTCAACCTTAACCTTAAGATTGATTTCCCTTTCAACCTCTTTATCATATACTGAATGTAATTGTAAAACTGTGGCCTTTAAAATATTTTTATCAGCACATACAACTGCAGCGAGCTTTGATTTGTAGAAACTATTACATTTCTTTGGAAAGCTCCTTACGAACGTATTGTCGTCAATTTTTCCCTTTTTGGCTATATTTGAAAGCTCGTAGTAAAATGAAACAATATTCTCCTCTGGCGCCTGTATCCTTTCATAGAATTTTTCCGTATAATTAGTACGGTTTGGGAATTCTGCTTTTAATGCAGTGATGAAGCTCTCGAAGCTATCACAATCTTCTATGATTGCTTTGTATAGGTGTAGCGCTGGTCCAGCCAGATACGCCGCCACAAATAATTTTTTTTCCTCATCCGAAGTGATTTTATTAATCACACAGATGATCTGGAATTGGTTGACAAAATCATCTACGGACTCATACAATCCCGTGAATGCACTCATTTTTAATTAACTTTACATAGAAATACGACTTAGCTCTTTAAATGACTTCCTCTGAAGAGTTAGGCGCCTCCACCATGTGACGTGAACCTCTTGCTGGCTTTGGGGTGCGCAGCCGGGATTATTGCTCTTGAAGATGAGGAATCAAACAACTTCTTAAGCCCAGAACGATATTATATATTCAATAACTTGTTATATGATTTCTTTACATATTAATTCTTTTCCTAGACCATTCGTCTTGACGCTTGGTCCAATTCTCCCAATTGTTTCTTTCGTTTTCTTCTTCGTCATTATTTCAAAGTTTTGGAACGTCAAGACAAACAGTTCACAATTAATGAGGCTTTATGCGAGTGGCCGGTCAAGTTTCCGACGCACCTGCCACAGTACCTTCTCTACAAGAACAGAATTAAATGAATAACCTATAGCTTTTGGCTTCTTTACATTACACCAAATAATTTCATTATAAATAATAAAAATTAATTAAATAATAAAAATAAACATCTCAAATATTAAACAACATATCCATCAAAATTAAAAAAAACATTTTCTATTCATAAACAATTTAGTTTCATTTAATACTTTTTACATTTTTTAATTTAAAAATAATTCGGTCAATTCCACTATATTCTTTCGTAATGCAATTAAACATTTTTTTAAATAGCCCATTAGAGTCCTTAATTTGTAAATGGTTCGGGCACTAAAAGTCCTACCGATTGCCCTCATAACCCAAAACGAACTCTAATCTTACACAATAAGGTTGAATATTGTTTAATTTTTATTTTGACTTCATTGTAAAGGTAGTTTTACGCTAAAAATAAGGGCCGCAATAAAATTGTAGTCGAATTACTGAAGTGGAACATTTTAGGGTGTAATTTGTAAAGAAATTAAAACAATAGTTCGTTTTTAAAAGATTTTTTGAGTCTTGAAGTTGTAAAAAGAGGTTTTTATTGCTGCTCAGTGAGTGGTATGAGGAAGTAAAATTGGCAGACTTTAAAGAGTTTGTGTGAAATGCATTCTTGGCCGATTCTTTTTTTTTTTATGGAATTGTTCCCGGGGGTGTATTATTATTATTGACTAACTTTGGAAATGAGAATATTTCGTATTTTTTTTTGTTATAAAGACGGCTCCCGCAATAGGGTACAAGCCCTGTATCGCTGGGGACTTTACAAACATACAAGTCACGGACACAAAGTACACCCAGACCCGGAACAACACTTTGTGGATCACACAAAGTTGTATCCCGTGTGGGAATCGAACCCACGACCTCTTGCGTAGCAGTCGGACACATTCCCACCGCGCCACAGAGGCAGTGCCTATGATTACCAGTACCTAGGTAGTTATAGTTAGAGACCGGCCGTAAGTGGTGACTAAGCTGATCGAGGATCTTTGACGTTAAGCAATCATAGCAGGGCCAGTCCATAGATAGGTGACCATTTTCGAAAACTAACACCCTTCAGTGCCACGGAGATCACGCTAAACATTACGTTTTTTTTTTTTTTTTTTTGTATTAGCTGTTCAGTCATGTCGAATTTCCGTCGCATAGGATTATGAAGATATTTGTGTATACGGAGACAGAAGTGCATTATAATATCTCATGCGCAGTTCGTTAGCTTCTGATGATAACCAGATTTTCTATAAAATTTAAGATATAAATCCCTACTCTGTAACGATCCATTCATCTTTTTAATTCGACTATTTTGATGAAACAAAAATATTGGTATAACAACATAACAAATATTATAATATAATATAGGTATCGTAGGACAACTCACACAAAGCTATCTGATCCCAAACTAAGCAGAGTTTGTACTATGGAAACCAGACAACTGATAAACATTCCCACACGGGACACCACTTTGTGTGATCCACAAATTGTTGTCCCGAGTCTGGGTGTACTTTGTGTCCGTGACTTGTATGTTTGTAAAGTCCCCCACGACACAGGGCTTGTACCCTAGTACGGGAGTCGTATTTATATAAAAAAAAAGTATATATTTCTAAATACATACATATTATAGATAAATAACACCCAGACACAATAAACCATCGTGCTCATTACACACATTTTATTGGGTGGGGATCGAACCCACGACCTCTTGCGTAGCAGTCAGATACACTCCCACCGCACCATAGAGGCCGTCTATTAAATAATACAAAAACATCCAAGTAATGTACATATTCCACATCAAAATTTAAAAAAAAAACATAGTTTATTCATAAACAATTCAGTTTAATATAACCCGCCAAACGTTTCGAGCGTGTCCTCAGCGACATTAAAAGGGTTGTCTGCGCGGTGCGCCTGCGCCGCAGTTTTAGCCGTGTGTTTGTATCGGGACAGGCGTGTGCTACCGGTCGCCGATACTAAATAACAGTGTCACACTAGTCTTTAAGGACACCGCCGGGACGGCTGTCCACTAGAGGGAAGCAGGAGGCCAATTCACGTATTTAAAGCAGTACAGTTGCAGCGCAAACGACCATTTTTGTATTCTTGTAACTTTGGGATCTATCTCAAATACGCTTGCGTCAAGTATACGTCACGAAAGCGCAATAACGATATTCTAGTACGGTGCGCAAGCGTTTTTGAGATCGATCCCAAAGTTACAAGAATACGAAAATGGCCGTTTTAATCGAAACTTAACTGTAACTGAACTGCAACTGCACTGCTTTAAATACGTGAATTTACCCCCTGGTTCTAATACGAGATTTATTTCTCAATGCTTCTTCTTCTTGAGTTGATGGTAATTTAGCTGGTATTCCACAAAATTTCTGATAGTGTCAAGTTTATTGTAAACTTCAACTGTACAAAAACTTGAACTTACAGATGTTTCCACTATTTTATGTACTTTAAGTAAATGCAGCTTTGTTGATCGGCACTTTCACAACTCATTCACAGAGACATTCCATGAGCGTAAGTACCCAGGATAATTTTTCGGGTTGCAATTGCGCCCATGGATATTGCTCATGGACATGGAATGTCGGACTTTGTTCCATGATCAATCCATCCATATATGATCGTTGACTATGTGTGTCTTGTTCGAGCAAAACTCTCGGTGTATTATGCTACAGTAAATTCGTAAATAAGGCCTCATTTCTTATATGGCCTGCTACTTATAGTCAAAAGTTTGGATGTAACAGGTTTTTTAATTAAAGTTTGTAAAGAACTTTGTATAACCATATTTTTCGAAATACAATTTTAGCATTTAATTATTAGATGCTTAGAATTAGATCTCAACCAAATCTTGCAATCAAAAGTAACAATCATTATTTATCTTTATTGTGGAACATAGGTGCATACTGCGCATAGAATGTTACAGTTGTATACATGTTAGTATGCTTTAGTAGTTAGTATAATTATTTTCCATGTAACAAAATTGATACAATTTACATTAACATTAGAAAATAAAATTAAATAAAAAAAAATCCTATTATAAGTCGAAATTAAATTATATAAAAAACAAAATTCACATTACGAGTTAAAATAAGATTCATTATCCAGGCTACATCTCGCATAAAGCCATCATGCGCTCGCGCGCCTTTTTGTTCAATTCCCCGCCGTATTTCGGCTGCGCGCGCTTCCATTTATCTCGGCTATCATCTGAGATACGACGGCTATCGGATCGGCTATCCGATGAATCTTTATGTGCAAGCCGATAGCCGATATTGACCGTGATTAGCCGCATGCGTTGCAACATTTACCACTCATACGTGTTGGTGTTTTTAATAGTTGCGATTTATTGCGGACTTGCAGTATTGAGACTACAAAGTTGCAAAAACAATTCAGTATTAAGTATATTGTAAATGTATTCTTATAGCAGCGTATAATACCAGTGTATGTTCGAGTTATTGTTCAGCACATTATAGGTCGAGTTTCCTGAAGTCTGTTCTTATGTCTGGTCTATATTACTGAATAAGCCTCCCTGCAAAATTTCAGTTGCTTATTTATTTATTTAATGACTTTAAGCACAAAAATAATGTACAAAGGCGAACTTCATCTATACTAATATTATAAAGCTGAAAAGTTTTGTTTGAATGCTGTAATCTCAGGAACTACTCGTCCGATTGAAAAAAACTTTCACTGTTGGATAGCCCCCATTTATTGAGGAAGGCTATAGGCTATATAACATCACGCACATATCAACCCATATGATGGCCCACTGCTGGGCACGGGTCTCCCCAGTAGATCCTGGGGGTAATTGCCATAATCGCCACGCTTGGCGAGCGGGTTGGCGATCGCAGTAAGGCTTTAAGTACGCAGAGGACGCTGCTGCCCGTCCTCCGGAGTGAAATCCCTTAGTCGCCTTGACGACACCCACAGGAAGAGATGGGGTGGTACTATTCTTAAGCCGGCACCACACGGCAACATCACGCACGATCGGTGGCAATAGCAGCAATGAGAAATGTTCCAAAAAAGGGTAAAATTTACGCAGACGAAGTTGCGCGGGACAGCTAGTGCAAGAAGGAGAAACCGACGAATCCAAAATAATGAGCAGGACATATTGTTGGAAGAACGAAGATCTTTACTATGGTTGGAGCACAATTATTGAAAGTTAGAAGATAAGTAAGAGGGTCTGAGAACGCGCTAACTACGGCGCTGACGAATAGGGAGCCATTTCAGTTCGGAACGATAGGAACACACATGGTCAAACTTACGGAGATTGAAAATGAATCGAATGCAATTATTTAGAAGTCGGTCGTATCTTATTGAATAGGGTCCTTATTCACTATCTTTTTTTCGTTTTCGCGGCAAGCCCGCGCTTCTAACTGTCAAAATCTTGTCATAATGGTCAATAAAGAGCTGCGCTTAGAAAAGCATCGCGCATTCGCGCAGACATCTATGAGCGCACCGCGCAAACGCCAAATCGCGCGGGCTTGCCGTGAATTCGAAAAAAAAACGTAGTGATTAAGGACCTAGGTCTGCATTTAGATCAAGATAGCATACATTATCATAATCAATCAGATGGATGAGCATTAATTTGGTTTTGAACGGTAGTAGAAAGTTCTTCAGGCGGTATGGTAGGTTGGGTGTTGATGAGTGAATTAATGAATCAGAACTTTCATTTTTATCTTTATCTAGCTGCCAGCCCCGGCTTCACACGAGTGTCATATCGTAATTTTTTATACCTTGAGTTTTTACATTGTTGCAATTTCTGTAGGGTTCTCTAATTTTTTTGACAGTAAAATATAGCATATGTTACTCCCCGATTATGTAGCTTTCTAATGGTGAAAGAATTTTTGTAATCGGTTTAGTAGTTTTTAAGTTTATTTGTTACATACAAATACGCGGTGATGAATTTCTAAGCGCCGCTTTCTATTTACCATTATGACAAGATTTTGACAGTTTGCACGGGCCCAAACGTAAATAAGGATGCAGTAGAAGTAGATAGAAATGAAACAACCTATATTACAAAACTGAATACCCGGCTGCTTAAAATTAATAGCTGAAATATTTTGACACAACTGAGACAATCTAACGATACCTCTTAAGCTAAAATCCATCAAGCCATTTAGGCTCTACAGCGCACCAAAGAAATAAATATACATACATACATACATAAACTCGAAAAACATAACCATCCTTCTTGCGCAGGGTAAAAATAAAATTTGCAAACATATTTATGGATAGAGACTAATCCAGGATTATGGTTCGGGGACTTAATCCCATTGAAAGAGAGGTAGGGAGGTTACATACACTCTTGGGCTTGAAGGTGGGAGCCTTCAGCCCTCCATCTAGATCCGCCACTGCTTACGATCTACGCAAGGCTCGAATCTTCACACCTGTAAACTTCACACCAGTCTAAATACAATAATTGCATTTTTGAAAGATAGAATTATTTTTTTCCAGATTTTCTTTTAGTCCATATATGTGGTTCGCTTCCGGCCTCGGTTTGGCATAAGGAAGTCTCGGGTTCGATTCCTGGGTCTGGAATTCAAAATTTTTCTATCTTTATAAAATGCAATTATTGTATTTATAAAGTAATTGGCAAGAAATATCTATAAAAAATACTATAATTTCACACTAGTCTTTTGAGTCTGTAAGGGGAGGGGATGGGGGTCAGCTTGACGTTTGGTTTTTCCATAAACTGTGCTTAGAGTGCAAGTTGTTCCTACGTTAATGTGATCGAAACGTTTACTGTGTTAAGCTCTCTGATTGGTTAAGAGCTTGGAGCGGACTAATCAGAGGACTAAACGTAAGGCACACTGTTTACATTCTGAACAGGGTAATTAAGTTTTTAAAATCTGTACGTGTGACAGTATAGAAAAACTATATTTTACGTTATAATAACCTTGGGACAACTCACACAACACCATCTAATTCCAAACTAAGCAGAGCTTGTACTATGGGAACCAGACAATTGATAAACATACTTATATATTTCTAAATACATACATATTATAGATAAATAACACCCAGACACAGAATAAACCATCGTGATCATCACTCAAAGTTTTATCCTGGGCGGGGATCGAACCTACGACCTCCAGCTTAGCAGTCAGGGTCACTAACCACCAGAACAACAGGCCAGTCCAACAAATATTTAAATATCTCGCGAATACGCTTTTCCTGACAAAATGGCGCCTCATATGTCATCGTGACGTTACCCGCTTGTAAACTTTGGTTGTTGACTACTACAGAGACTACGAAAAAGTAATTAAATCGTATTTTAGTGCATAAAATGGGTTACAAATGGTGTGCAGTGCCCGAGTGCAAAAGCACTATATTAAAAACCAAATTTAATAAAGACTTGGAGTATTTATGTACCAAACTCACATTTTACATGCAACTGTTTACAAGTAGTTAACTTCATAAACCATTCGGCCAATCACAGCCGTTTACGATCACATGACTAAAGTGACTCAGTCTACCCGTGACCATTGTCGGAATACGGTCGAAACGTCGGGCAATAAACAAAGGTATTTAGCCCTAAGATAAAATATTTACGCGAATAAGATCAGTAGCTTATAAAATTCGATAAAATCAAATGACTAAAATAGACAAAAAAATCATTTACTTTGTCGATTTAGTCTTAAAATATCTCGTTTTTTCGCTGACTAAATAGTTTCTTAGCAAAATTCATATTCAATACAAATGCCATCAATAGATTTAATATTTTATATGCTGTCAAATACCCTATTTGCCTAACAATAATACAAATTAAAAGCAGCGGAAGCCGCAGGATACAGGCAGTTTAACAAATAAATTTTAGCGCTTTGTCGGTGGCCATGCATTTGTTGTGTACTCTAATTAATTACGGTTTGATTACAAGCTTCAATCTCGTTGGATCGATCGATATCGAGACGACCGTTCAATGAGGAGGTATCAAATGTAATCAGATCGGATATCACTTTGTGATAAGTCGTATTATATTTTGTATATTGTACTGCGGTACGCCCTAGGGTTTTTTACAGTTAGCATTGGTTGATGATGTTTTTTTGGGAAACGGTTTGTTACGTCTGGGTCCTTATTCACTATCTTTTTTTTGTTTTCGCGGCAAGCCCGCGTTTTTAACTGTCAAAATCATAATGGTAAATATGACAAGATTTTGACAGTTAGAAACAGTTACAAAAACGAAAAAAAAAACATAGTGAATAAGGACCCTGGTAGTTTTTGCTATGAAGGTACGAGTACCTTAACACTTACCTATGAACGCTAATCGAATATAATGACTATATATTTATACTTTTAAAATTTATTTTCGTGGTTTTGCACGCGCAGGAATGTCATTCTATTCGATTAGCGTTTACTCGTATACCACTTGTCTAGGGGGGCTGACCGCCTCCGCGTAAAGCAAAAAACTATCCCATAAGTGGAATCCAGAAATCTTTTAAAAGAGACGTGTATAAGTACCGCATTATGGTACAAGCTGTGTGTTGCGGGAGACTTTACAAACGTGCAATTATACGACAACGCACATCCCGATTCGGAACATTTGTGGTTCCTTGTCGGTATTAAAGCTGATAACCTCTTGTTTAGCAATCGGACGAACTCCCACTATGCAACCGAAGCAGACTAAAATAAAGCTGGAGCAAAAACCACGGTCAACGATTTACAGTTGCTGTGAAAATTCGCTTGCAATAAAGTTGATGTACCACATTATCTTAAAATTAATCTCTATTGAAGAGAAATAGAAAAGAAAATAAATTGTTAAAATAGAGAAGAAAATAAATTGTTAAAAATATAACATTATAATCGCCACATACGATAAACGAGGAATATTTTATTCTTTTACATTTTAACAGTAGCTGTCATTTTCATAGACTAAATAAGATGTTTATAAGTATAACAACACTGACCTATAAACTACAAGTAAGTTTAAAGGTCAGTGTATAACAATGTATCTTAACAAGAACTTCGTTAATAAGGGTTTGTCTTGTTTTGAAATTTCGTTTCTGATAGGTGTTTTTAACATTACATATTCAAAAAAAAATAACAAACATGAAGGGGAGTGTGTCCAACTGCTACGCAAGCGGTCGTGAGTTTGATTCGCATACGTGACACCACTTTGAGTGATCCACATATTGTTGTTCCGAGTCTGTGTGTACTTTTATGTTTGTAAATTTTACCGCGACACAGGGCTTGTAAATTACCGCAGGAGTCGTCTTTTGAAAAAAATACACATTAATCACATTACTGCGTGTATGTCATACTCTGTCAAAATTAATAATAATAATATCTTGGGACAACGTACACAAAGGCCTAGACTAGGCAGAGCTTGTACTATTGCAACCAGATAATTGATGAACATACCTACTTATATATTTATTAATACATACGTATTATAGATTACATATATCATGCTCACCACACAACAAATTTTATCATAGATGGGGTTCGAACCAACGACCTCTGGTGTAGCAGTCAGAGTCACTAACCACTAGACCAAGAAAGAGGCTAGTCAAACAGACTACAGAAACTTGACAGACGTGACAGACTGAGTTTCGTATATTAATAGGAAATAAAGTTGTAATCTATAAATATATAAACGAGATAACTAGAGAACGACTCTACCGATTACATTTCACCTTGTAGAAGGTTCTGTCGCAAAAAATGAAAATAACAAAAAAAATAACGGGGCGGTACTAAGTTCCCGGGACAACTAGTTTATTTTTTTAAAGTTTCTAAAAGTAACAGCATTTTAACGAGCCAACGTTTTGCCTTGTCTATTTTAAAAATGGAATGAAAAACATAACATTCGCTAGTTAAAATGCTGTTGAAGCGTCTACTAATTTAATAATGAAATGTCTGCCCCGGCTTCGCACAGGTGTCATATCGTAGTTTTTTATACCTTGAGTTACAATATTGTAATTTTCGTAGGGATTTCTCTTCTGATAATAAAATATATCCTATGTTATTTCCCGATAATGTAGCTTTCTAATGGTAAAACTATTTTTAAAATTGGTCCAGTAGTTTTTAAGTTTATTCGCTACATACAAAAACACAAATCCATCACTATAATATCAGTATAGACTAACAGACGCCTCGCGGTTACACCCGCGTAGTTCCCGTTCCCGTGGGAATACAGGGATAAAAAGTAGCCTATGTCACCCGGGGATAGTATAGCTTTTCAATGGTGAAAGAATGTTTGTAATCGGTCCAGTATTTTTTAAGTTTATTCGTTACATACAAAAATACAAATCTTTCCTTTTTATAAAATTACCTGTACGGTAAGGAGGTATGTTTGGACTAATGAACTGTAGTCCAATTTAGATCACTGGCAACCCCTAGTAGTATTAAATAGCCAGTCAAAGAACTACTTAAAAATAAACTGTAAAACTACGTTTAAAAATAAGATCATAACCCGCAAAATAAATTACTTATTTTACATAAGAAGACTCAGAACACAGGACACAATGGGCCTGCGACGTTCTCCGCGTACATAACTGTCAGCACTATATACCTACTAACATGTACGTCCGCATATGTACGCGGTACGCAGTCTGGTGTCCGTTCAAAGAACTGCCGACGACAGCAACAGGCTACTGAGACACAAGACCCTCTTATACCTACCTACAGAACTTTATTTGTTTTGTCGACGATCAGTTTTTTCTTAAATAAACTGTTTGACTTATACTCTACTACTGTATGAGAGGTTGAGATCTGTAAAGGGTACTTGATGACTGATCTGTTGGTCTAGTGGTTAGAGACCCTGACTGCTAAGCTCGAGGTCGTGGGTTAGATCCCTTCCCTGAATAAAACTTTGTGTGATGAGCAGTGATGATGCCTGTCTGCCTCTGTGACGCGGTGGGAGTGTGTCCGACTGCTACGCAAGAGGTCGTGGGTTCGATGCCCACACGGGACACCACTTTGTGTGATCCACAAATTGTTGTTCTAGGTTTGGGTGTACTTTGTGTCCGTGACTTGTATGTTTGTAAAGTCCCACGCGTTTGGGCTTGTACCCTATTGTGGGAGTCGTCTTTTTTAAAGAAAAAAGAAATGGTTTATTCTGTGCCTGAGTGTAATTTATCTGTAATATGTATGTATTTAGAAATATAAATTTGACCGCCTCGGTGGCGCGGTGGGAGTGTATCCGACTGCTACGCAAGAGGTCGTGGGTTCGATCCCCACCCAGGATAAAACTTTGTGTGATGCGCACGATGGTTTATTCTGTGTCTGGGTGTTATTTATCTATAAGATGTATGTATTTAGAAATATATAAGTATGTTTATCAGTTGTCTGGTTTCCATAGTACAAGCTCTGTCTAGTTTGGGATCAGATAACGTAGTGTGAGTTGTCCCAAGATATTATTATGACTCCAACAACTTTTATTTAATAAACAAAGAACATCAATCGAAACGATTTTATTCCGTACAAAAAGAATCAATTCACGTCGCACTCCTGCCGTATGTAAATGTGGTAAGATCTATGCGCGCGCGCCGTCTCGTCGCAGATTTACTACGTAATTGACTTCCGGCGGGAACACGCCATGTTGAAGAGAACGACACAGTTTTATGAATTGCCTAACAGTCTGTTTACTTGGAGATGTCTTTATTAATGGTTTTGTGTTATTTTATAGTGTTTTCATGTTAATTAAACCTGCTTTTGTGGATAGGGGTAGGGAATCTATGAGTGCTGAGCCATTAAGTGAAGAAATTCTATTTTATTTAAATTGTTTTTCTCAACTTAGCAGGCAGGGTCACTAATACAAGTAAATAATGCGCGTTAATTCCCGTATAATAAACAGTTATAATCATGCAACGCGAAAGTTTAAATGTTAGTACTAACTACTAGACCAACAGGCCAGTCATTTTGGAAATATTTTTAGTTTTTTTTAAAACAACAAAATGAAGAGACGAGCCGGGGGTCAATTTACGTATTTAAAGCAGTGCAGATGCAGTTAAGTTTCGATTGAAGCGACCATTTTTGGATTCTTGTAACTTATGTAAGTATGTATGAATGTGGTTATTGCGTTCTCGAGACGCATCTCGAGAACGCAATAACCACATTCTAGTACGATGCGCAAACGTTTTTAAGATCGATCCCAAATTTACAAGAATACGAAAATGGCCGTTTTAATCGAAACTTAACTGCAACTGTACTGCTTTAAATAGTGAATTGACGAGCTGGTCGTGCATCTGAAGGTAAGCGTCACGCCAGCTCTTAACAGTATCAGTGCCACCCACACCCAAATCCTTGTTTGGCAAAGATCTCAATGTCACCGCACCGCGCTCCTCATTTGAGACATTAGTTCATATATCTTACTAGCTGTCCTGCGCTACTTCGTATGCGTAAATTTTCCCCGTTTTTGCAACATTTCTCGTCGCTGCTCCGCTCCTTTTAGTCGTAGCGCGATGTTATATAGCCTATAGCCTTGCTCAATAAATGGGCTATCCAACAAAAAAAGAATTTTTCAAATCGGACCGGTAGTTCCTGAGATTAGCGCGTTTAAACAAACAAACAAACAAACTCTTCCGCTTTATAATATTAGTATAGATTTGCCCATTAATTACACTTTACTGTTCTCTCGCCGTATGTTACCAGCTTAAGAATAGTACCATGTCATTTCTTCCCGTGGGTGTCGTCAAAGCGACTAAGGAATGTCACACCGGAGGACGGGCAGCAGCATCCTCTGCGTACTTTAAAGATTTACTGCGATTGCTAACCTGCTCGCCAAGCGCGGTGATTATGGCATATACCCCCAGGATCTATAATTAATAGGTTCTACCAGGAAGACCCGTCCCTAGCAGTGGTACATCATATGGGTTGATATGGTGTATGGTGTTCTCGTAACCGATGTCAGTCACGGTTGTCAAACTCATCAGAAACTATCCAACTACGCAGAAGAAGTGTATGCGCAGACACAAGTGCACTTTCTATTCTCTCTCTCATAACTCGATGGGACGAAAATCCGACACGTCCACTAGATTGGGTGCAAGACTGACGGATTAACGTACTCTCCATGGCACGGAGGAGTATGACGTTTTTCGAAAACGGTCACCCATCTATGAATCGACAGTGGTAACATTGCTTAACCTCGCAGATATCTCAATATGTTCGGTCGCCATTGAGTCAGGCATTCAAGTAATAATACTGTTACGGTGGTACAATTGATTAAACTCCGTTTTTTTGCAATTTAGAGGGCTTTCAACCCTCAACTAAACCCTGAGTACATGTTCATGTGTACAACTGCTACGCAAGAGGTTGTACACTCAATTATCATATGGATAAAATAATATTGGTTCCTTGATATGTCCAGTAATGTCGGTAATGTCCACCGCTATACTGGATGTTATCTGGGGACTTAGGCAAGTTATACTCGTTCCGTGGAGAATACGCTAACGCCGTTCTAATCGTTCGCTAAAAAAAAAAACTTGAGAGGTGTCAAGGGACACCCGGATGGAACGAAGTTCTTATCTTATTTTTTATTTTTTTTTTATAATCTTAGCAACACCGCACTGTTCAATGCGAAATTGAAAGACGAAACGAAAATAACTTACAAAAAGACGATTGTATACCGAAGGCTCGAACCCACTACACAATTGTCACCAATACTGTGTACCGAATTTATGCCTCTAGACCAAATCGACAGGTGACTTCTTCGTCAAATTAGATGTTCATATCTTACGCGCACGCCGCACGGCTTGTGTGTGTCCAAAAGTGTCGTTACAAATTTTCGTAAGATTTTTTTCCATCTAGCCCCCTTTCACAACGCGCGATAAGGAACTTCGTTCCAATAAAAAAATATCTATGGTCTCCACCGCAAACGTCAAATTCTATACTACAATACTTTTCCAATAACGACAACACTATTAAATGTGATTTTGTCTAGGCCCTCTAAATACGTTATCTCTGAATACCTATTCAGCTTTATCTTATCATATTGGAATCCAAGAAATCTTCGATATTAATACTAATCCCACAACAAAACTGAACTATTTCTAGTACAGCAACGACTAACATTACATCTTAACTCACTCAACGACACTACTAGCAGTTTAGATAATGAATACTTTTATCCAGCCGTGGGCCTGGGGTGTGGGCAGTAAATCACATGTGCTGGGCAGGCGAGGTGTCCCCGGGCCTCATTTACCTGGCCTGCTTGCCTGCTTGCCCGTCGTACGCTATCGCCAGCCAGATATCTCCGATAATGCACATCGATAAATAAAATATTGACGGGTGTGTCCACAGGCGAGATTGGATTGAGATGACTCTTAAAAGCCTCTTCTTAAGCTTTCGCAATATGCACTATTGCGAAAGTTTAAGAGCTGATAATTTTATAGATGCGTGAATCCAAAGTTTTATCAATAATTTTTTTTTTGGAAGGGACAACAATTAATATTTTTATTATTTTTAAACATTCGCAATTTATTAGGTATATATTGAGACTTCGCGGCTGCAGGCAAGGGTAGTTGAAAAATTCTGCGTTCCAGCCAGGGGGGGTTAGCAACACACACACGAATACGAATTCGATAACGCCGTACTAATCATTCGCAAAAAATAAATAAAAAAATGTCTATGATCTTCACCGCAAACGTCAAATTCTATACTATAATTCTCTTCCATTAACAACATCGCTTTTCGAATGTGACTTTGTTTAGACCCCCAGATATCACTAAGATATCTGGCTAGAGGTGCGGGGTTTTTCGACTACCCTCGCCTTGTCTTCATAATTTTTATTATTCATACCGTCGCGTCGGTACTTCTACACACTACACTTACGACGTCTTTACACTGAGACGCGGTGTCTTTACGGCTCCGATTGTATTTGCTGATGACAGAATTCTAACATGATGAATGTTTGTATCCATCTTCTCAGTTGAAATTCTTGTACTTCTTAAGTAGATTAGATTAAGAAGTACAATAATTTCTAACTGGCGTCCATTTGTCGACCCGTGACCACGATTCATTAATTCGATCGAATTAGTCGACCCGTGACCATGATTGGTGTAATTCGATCGAAACGTCGGGTAATTAAAAGGTTCAAACCTTTAAATATTTCACGCGATTAAGTCCCGATATATATCTAACAAATATTCTTCCTTACAAACTGTCGTATTTATATTATCTGAATTGATTTAATAAATAACATACCAACATGCCTTTCCCCTGTACACCGCAATATCCAGTTTAAATTAGCGTTTGTTGTACGCACAAGAATCCTGAAGTGACCATTAACATAGGAGGGATGCCCTGGATCAGACGCATTTTTAACTAAAAGCCTTCTACAACGGTAGTGAATGCCGCGCACGCGCAACTAGCATAGCTATTGATAGGCGACAGTAATTGGAGAGGCTTATGTTAGTTATGTGTTGTTTTAAAAGGGTTTATACTTAGTTTGAAATAGCTTTTAAATATGTTTTTGATGAAGTAATATATTTTTGTTGTCGTCATGTCGTGTTTTCGTTTGATCACTCTGTTACAGTGAGGAAATAGGGAGATCAATTGTTAAAATACATGTTAAAAGGTGGCCGAAAATATTTTTTCACTTAGTACGCTTTATGACATATAAATATATATATATATTTTTTTCCTTCTTTATTATTTAGGGGTTTTTATCTAGAAAGATATGTCAACCCCATCGTACCTTTTCTACATATTTTCTTAAACGTAATATGTATTTAGAAACTATTTGAGTACTAGTTATATTAAATGCTAAATTAGAAATGTAATACTCTTATTAAATGACATAACTTTTTGGCAGTCTCTGAAGCTGGCTGAGACAGAATCGATTGAATGAAGACTATATCCAGTCTATTTATCTTCAACCCCCTCCAAAGTGTCTCCCTCTCACTTCTGTTTCGAACACAATCTATCAGCAAATGATGATACGCTTTATGACATAAGATTGCCTGTTTTGCAAAAATAGAAACAAAAAAAAAAGAAATGAAATATGACACTTGCTAAGTCATGATTCTAAAAGTATTTAGGAAGGGGCGGGTCCAGGGTTTCATTTTTTTTTTCATTTCGACTGCCTCTGTGGCGCGGTGGGAGTGTATCCGACTGCTACGCAAGAATGTCCAAGTCGTGGGTTCGATCCCCATCCAGAATAAAACTTTGTGTGATGAGCACGATGGTTTATTCTGTGTCTATGTGTTATTTATCTATGATATGTAGGTATTTAGAAATTAATATATACCTAAGTATGTTTATCAGTTGTCTGGTTTCCATAATACAAGCTCTGCTTAGTTTGAGATCAGATAGCGTTGTGTGAATTATCCCAGGATATTATTATTATTATTCCGGGGGAGGCATGAGAGGCAAATAGCATTAGGCACTAACATGCTTACCACGGAGGTAGGGGGGGGGGGCATTTCGTTTTACCTGCCTAGGCACGACGGGGGTTGGAGAAATGGGCAAAGAAATTCGGTAAGTAGGTACACAAATCAACCGTCTCGGGAGGGGGGGGGGGCAGGTGTCCCCGTGCCCCCCCTGGATCAACCAATATAAAGCAGTAGGCAACCATTCGCAAGCCCTCTTTTCAATGTTGTCACATACATAATTCAAGAATACACAAATAAAATATATCTGTAACATTCAAGATGCGTCCTACGCTTTAACCATTAATACATTATCTCGATACGCAAAGTGTGATAATGGACCTATAAAATGTACATAATTGTCTTAATGTTTAATTAATACATCCTCCATTGACGATTACCAATTAAACCATTACGATTACTCTTTAATGATCCGCTGGCTTTGGATGGCATGTTTTTGATCCTTGTAGGTACTGCGTAGTAATTTTATGACGATATTGGATTGTTTATGGATGGTTGATGCAAAAAGGTTTAATTTATGAGTTCGTTTCTTTTTTAAACTTATCACTGTGTTGCCAGTTTATCGGCTAATTTCTGCCAGTGTCAAGTATTTACTGTACACATTACCTGCAAATAGTTTTGTTCTCATCGATTTATCACGCATGTAATTTGATTTTGAGTTGTGAATGAGGTAACAAACTGAGTTAAGATGAAATACGCGTTAGGTGCTAAAGTATAAGTAAATTGATACTTAATTCTGGTAGAAATAAGCTAAAAGTAGCCGTGATTTTCTTACATCATACATAATACAAATCTATACTATCTATACTAATATTATAAAGCGGAAGAGTTTGTTAGCGGGACAGCTAGTTATAAAGAAACTGGTTAAATCTGTTTTTAGTTCGTGTAGTCGTTTGAAGGTGTAGGCAAAGGCGTTTTAACTCGTTCCCTATAACTATGAATTGAAAAAATAGCGCCAAATAGAAAAGATTACAAATACGCGCGGGGAGGCGGGGGGGGGGGGGTGCAAGAGAGACAATTGGCTCAGACTCGACTGAAAGGCCTTGTTTAGGGAATAATCAAATACTCCCCTCCACTTCCATACAAACGACTCACACTTGGCCAGTTGGGTCACATGTTGCCTCCTCCCTTTGAACAAAATTCTGGATCCGCTCCTGGCCAACGCTTTAAGCTTTATGATTAAAACTTAAACTTTCAGTAATGTTATCTAAGTGTAATACTATACCTACACACATATATGTTTAAAAAAAACATAAAGCTGTATTGACGTAATTTTATAACATATGTACTTTGGATTAATTATCTAATTTATAAACTTCGAGTAGATTCTTTTTATTCCTATTTCAATTGATCGTAAACGTGAATGTGACACCTAATAAAAACAAAAAACCTTGTCAATGGCCAATAACCAAAAAGTTAACGATGTTTAATAAAAAAACAAAAATGATCAGTCACTTCCGAACAATATCTCGATGCAAATAAGTAGGAAATGTCGTCTGATCATAAAATTACGATGTCGTAGCTCGTGGCAACAACAGATCTAAAAAAAAAAGTTAAAAAAAATATATATATTTCACAGAAAATTTATTTTAAAGTCACAATTCTGAATTCCGTTCGAAATTTGAATGTAGATTCTTATTACACGAAACATAAAGGTTTAGTTCGTTTAAAAAATGTATTGTAAACTTGAATGCGGCGGTAATAATGATTCGTGATGAGTGTATGAATTCAACTTGTTAAGCTAGGGGTGGTCCGACAGGATTTTTTATGAATTTCTAATTTATTTATGAGTATGACGCGACATGTCGATTTATGAATATTAAATGCATGTTCCTGTGAGTGACAGGCGTCAGCGTTCCTAGTTTTTTTGTAGAAACCATGTTTATTAAATTTATGTTCTTTTACTCACAATGTTGAAGTATAAAATTTCTTAATAAGTGATTAGTAACAGATAAAAGAAATAAATTGAATTTCGTAATCCTATCATCTTAATGAACTATCCATAAACAAAGACATTAAAATAATAATAACTTATAATGGTAAGTAACAATGTGAAGCCTATCAAATTTACTAAGAATATAATAAAATATACTATTTTACAAAAGCTATCAATTTTACACCCCAACCTGTCGTTATCCAATAAAATATATTAAATACAATAAATCAGACAAAAGCTAAAAGTTTATGTAAATCAGTTATGACTTATGAGTGACGGACATCATACGATGCTTGGCAGGATGTCGCGATGACATAGCAAAACTCTTTTAATCTAACAAACTGGCTGGTTGTAAACGACGCACGTTTTTTTTAAATTTAGAACCGGGATTTATTTTTTAAGTGTCATCCTTGATATATCGTTTTTTTATTTTTTTGTTGTGTAGCCAGTACTTGTTAACTAGTTTTGTGAGTTGTGAAAATGGCGGCAAACTAAGCTTTCGTCATTTTCACAACACTGTGTTTAACGATTTAAAATATGTGTTATCTCTTAATCAAAGATAGGTAATGTGCTCTTGAGTGAGTCTGGCAGAAATTATGTTGTCATTCAACAAGAAAAAGAGATATCCTAATAATAATTTATTTTATTTACAAGTAACATGACTCAGTATGGTAGTAACAATATTTATTATTCCTATGTTAATGTCCTATTCTAAGCTCTTTGATTATATAATGTCTAGATTCCTAATCCGGCATCTAAAATTGAAGCAAAGAACTGTCAAAAACTATGGTCAAATGGACGTACTTTTTGACAGATAAAAGCCGCCATCCGATGTTTTAGCCATAGTTGTTGTCATCAACGAGTGTCAAACGTCAAAGAGGGAATGCTTCATTTGCACAATTTTTTTTTATAGGCTTATTGAGAGAATGCTCCATCTAGACAAGCCTTAACCTAATAACAAATAATTATTATTTATATGTGAAGCACTGCCACTTGCATAACACCTAGGGCGGTGGGTAGCAGTCTGCCAGATATCCACCTAAGTCATAGTCCTAGTCCAGTCCTAGCTGCCTAATGCTATGTGGGTTCCACATTCACTATTTTCCTTCTTTATTGGTACAAGTAACTCCCCGACATAGAGATAAGAACTTCATATATTAAGTCAACATTATAATGCCTCTGTGGCGCGGTGGGAGTGTGTCCGACTGCTACGCAAGAGGTCGTGTGATGAGCACGATGGTTAATTCTGTGTCTGGATGTAATTTATCTATAATATTTATGTATTTAGAAATATTTAAGTATGTTTATCAGTTGTCTGGTTTCCATAGTACAAGCTATGTTTAGTTTGGGATCAGATAGCGTTGTGTGAGTTGTCCCAAGATATTATTATAATTATATTTAAATATATAAACTCAAACAGCTTTTGGCTGTGGCGCGGTGGGAGTGTGCTGTGTGGACTGCGCAAGAGGTCGTCGGTTCGATTCCCACAAGGGACACCACTTTGTGCGATCCACAAATTGTTGTTCCGAGTCTGGGTGTACTTTGTGTCCGTTACGTGTATGTTTGTAAAGTCCCCCGCGACACAGGGTTTGTATCCTAGTGCGGGAGTCGATTTTAAAAAAGAAAAAGAAAAGAAGAAAGAAGAAAAAACTAAATTCAATTCTATAGGTTGACGCAAAAGTGTTCACAGCTTGCATTGGCTACCATTTTGTAATAAATAAAAAAAAGTTCTGTTTTCATCAAATGTTTATTTGGAAATAATAATACTTATAATAAATATGTTTATATACTCTTCACTATTACTTTTAAATAGGTGTCCAGCGCCACTTCGTCTGCGTAAATTTTCCATCCTCCTATTAGTCGTAGCGTGATGTTTTATAGCTACGAGTATATAGCCTTCGATGTTTACAGCTGATGTTTTATAGTTATTTAGCTATATAGCCCTTCTCGACAAATGGGCTAATCTCAGGAACTACTGATCCGAATTGAAAAAATATAGTAAAATATTTTTTCAATTCGGATCAGTAGTTCCTGAGATTAACGCGTTCAAACAACAAACACTTCAGCTTTATAATATTAGTATAGATACAAGTTTATGCTTATTCTAGTAGTAATTTTACATGAGATAGTTAGGTTTAATAATATCTGAGTGACAATAAGATAAAAAAATGAAATCGCTTAAATCACTCGTTTTACGGCAATTGTTACTCACAAATCTTTATTTCTTCATCAATGTCACCTTTGAAAACAGTTTGAAAGGTTTTATTGTGGTAAATGCGTTTATTTATGTACCTACATAAGTACATTGTATTAATCTGGTTGACTGCTATCAATTCTCCCTGTTTTCGCAACATGTTTCATTGATCCTCCGCTCCTATTGGTCATAGCGTGATGTTATATAGCCTATAGCCTTCCTCGATAAATGCGCTATCACGATGCTAAAAGATTTTTTCTATCCATGTAAGTAGTTTCTGAGTTTATCGCGTTCATACAAACAAAGCCTTTAGCTTTATAATATTAAAGTATAGAGTACAGGTAGTATAGAATGAAGTCGCTCCCGCTGTCTGTGCGTTTAGATCTTTTGAACTACGCAACTGATTTTAATGCAGTTTTCAGCAATAGATAGAGTTATTCAAGAGAAAGTTTATATGTATCATACATCATTCCGCGAGAATGGGATCTACACGAACCAAGTCGCAGGTATCTGCTAGTTATAAATAAACTAGCTTACTCGCGCAACTTCGTCTGCGTAAATTTTCTCCGTTTTTGCAACATTTTTAATTGCTGCTCCGTTCCTATTGGTCATAGCGCGATATTATTGAGCCTGTAGCTTTTCTCGATAAATGGGGTATCCAACAGTGTAAGAATTGTTTAGTTTGGTCCAGCAGTTCCTGAGATTATCGCGTTCAAACAAACAAACTCTTCAGTTTAATAATATAGATTAATATTAGTATAGATTACACCCAGATACAGATTTATCGTGGGTAGAAATCGAACCATTACCTCTGAATTATCAGTCAGGATCACTAACTACTAGACCAACAGACCAGTCAAATCCATATATACTTAAACTCCATAATATGGAGTTTAAGTATATGGATATGACCGGTATATATTATACTAGCTGTCCCGCGCAACTTCGTATGCGTAATTTTTCCCCGTTTTTGAATCATTTCTCGTCGCTTCTCCGCTCCTATTAGTCGTAGCGCGATGTTATATAGCCTATATACTTCCTCGATAAATGGGCTATCCAACAAAAAAGATTTTTTCAAATCGGACTAGTAGTTCCTAAGATTAGCGCGTTTAAACAAACAAACAAACAAACTCTTCCGCTTTATAATATTAGTATAGATAGAAATTATCTTAATGCTCCTCAATGACGATGTCAAACCGGCAGCATTTTAAACACCATCGCAAGCACGGTTTAACAACAAATGAACGGATACAGACCGTTGAAAAACGTGGAGCAACATGCTTGTTTGGGCGTACTTGTAATCATGTGGGGTAAAACGTGCTGAAACAGCGTTTCAGCACGTTTGACATGTTACATTCAAAGTTACGTTGCACTGTTAGTACTTCATTAAACCCTGCTTAGCACGTTTTCACCCACATGATTATAAAGAGGCGTTTACACGGGCCATTTTTTACGGCAATTTTTATGGCAATGCTGTGGCCAGAAACATGACAGTACTCTCTAATATTGATTTGATGATTCTGCGAGCGATCGATTTTCCGTAATGTTGCCCGGCCAATTTTGTTGCTGTTTCAGTCCCTCTCTATTTTATTGTTCCCGGGTTATGTAGCCCGTTTAGGAGACTGAAGCATGCACCATACAATTGTAGACATATTGTCATTATTGGCCGAGCAATTGCCAACAGTGCCGCCACAAATTGCCGTAAGAAATGGCTCGTTTAGACGCCCCTTAAGTATGCCTAAGCAAGCATGTTGTTGCACGTTTTTCCAATGGTCTCTTTTGTACGAGTTTTTACATTTCCTTCGATAGGCTTCACGGGACGGCATCATGGTACCTAGTGGTGCATCTATAGTTTTCGTTTGGCTGGGAATTAACTATTGTTTTTAATCTCTCGCGATTTTTATATATATTAGATATATTACGGG
Organism: Herminia tarsipennalis; assembly: GCA_945859575.2. Lineage (NCBI taxonomy): Eukaryota > Metazoa > Arthropoda > Insecta > Lepidoptera > Erebidae > Herminia > Herminia tarsipennalis. The sequence continues at coordinate 14,064,628 of OX243849.2, read as the reverse complement.
ACTCAATCGCGTGAATTATTTTAAGGTACGAACCTTTTATTTACCCGGCGCTTCGATCGAATTGCACCGATCGTGGTCACGGGTCGACTCAGTCTCAGTCGGTCAGTCAGACTCAGTCGACCCGTGACCACGATCGGTTCGTACCTTTAAATAATTCACGCGATTGAGTCCCGAAATATATCTAATAGGGAATTAACTAGTTTATTTTCAAGGTAATTATAAAAAACTACAACTAGATGAAAGAGTATTTAGATACTTTGAAGGAGTTTAGCCCCTCTTTTCCAGATCTGCTACTGACTTTAAAAATACTGAATAATACAATCATATCCTTCATTCGCTCATCAACACTTTGTTCAAATTCTTGGATTCTAAGTAGGTACAAGGTCTAAGACCAAGGCGCGAGCTGAAATTTTGCAGATTTGTAACTTTCTTTGTGTTTTTATTAGGGTTCCGTTACCAAAATGGCAAAAAACGGAACCCTTATAGTTTCGTCATGTCCGTTTGTCACAGCCATCCGGATATCACAGGCATTTTAATCAAAGACTACTTAATGAATATTGATGAAATTTTGTGAAAAGGTGTCTCGTAGTAGCCGCTACTGAGTTATTTTTAGGGGGGCACTCCATACATGTAACAGAAGCAGATTTTTTTTTAGCAAATATCTACGTGTATCACATTGTTCGACAGGTCTTTCAAAAATATTGAATGTTTTAATAAACTTTTTTGATTGAGTGAATATTTTTGGAAATAATCACTCACAAATTGTGTGGGGACACATAATTTGTCCGTGTCCCACTTTTGAACCGTATGAACAAAAATATGAAAAAAATCACAAAGTTAGCGTTTAATAAATACTTTAAACTAAAATTATTACAGATATGATCCGATATACCGTCATTGAGTTATTGCCGAAAAACTGCGTTTATCAATAAAAGGGTGTAAGGGCCATGAACATACGCTCTTCTGCTGATGCAATTATTCAAGGCTGCGGAATCCTACACTGAGCATGGTCCGACATGCTCTTGCCCGGTTTTATTTTTGAACAGAATTTAACCATAACTCTACAACACCTTAAAAATGACATGAACAAATTTAACACAAATATTTGTAAAGGTGGGCTAAAGATTCAAGCGATATTCTCTATAACATCACGCTACGGGCAATAGGTAGCAATGAAAAATGTTGCAAAAACGGGGAAAATTGACGCATACGAAGTTGCGCGGGCCAACTAGTGTCTTCATTATATCTAGTATGTACTTCTGATTTATAGGATGTCCCTCAGTTCGGTGTACCTGTTGGCTTCTCCAGCTCCTTCCCATGGCGAATATCCTTCTGGATCTCTGGGCCAAAGTTCCAAAAGGTATTGATACCAGTCGTTAAAGAGGACAAGATCAGCCTCCCGAAAAACAAACCGGAATCTGCCACAGTACGTCGTACGTCTGTCTATCTAGTTGTTAACTTTTCACGCTTAAACCGCTAAACCGATTTAGATGAAATTTGGTATGGAGATAGTTTCAATCACAGGGAAGGATGTAGAATAGTTTTTATTGTGATAACCGACATATACGCGGGTGGAGTTGAAAAACAAGCTTGTAAAGTATTACTATCATTAACACCGTATACCTAGCCACGTGCGTATTATCTCTAGATGTCCTTTTTACCCAGTTTCGATCAGAAACTAAACACGCTGTTAACGAGCCATTGTACGCGACGTAACGCACACTTGTTTCTAAACAACTCTCGAACAAAATAAAAAGAGATGAAGCGATAGCGATAACGTTGGACTACATAGTTCGCCGATCACCTACATATTTTGAAAATATTTATGCTGGTTTTTGTTCTTTCATATTAAATGTATGTGAAAATGTTAAAGACGCGGGTAACAAATGCCAAAATATAAAAATAACTGACTACCTCTGTGGCGCGGTGGGTGTGTCCGACTGCTACGCAAGAGGTCGTGGGTTCGATTCCTGTGACGGACACCACTTTGTGTGATCCACAAATTGTTGATCCGAGTCCGGGTGTACTTTGTGTCCGTGACTTGTATGTTTGTAAAGTCCCCCGTGATACAGGGCTAGTACCCTACTGCGCGAGTCAGAAGCACAGAATGTGCGAACCATAATCCTTACTGTATATTATCGGAGGGAATAGGAAAAAACAATTTCAACCACAGGGCGACCACTAGTTACATATCTATGTTGTATGTTGGCGTGTGTATGTCGCCATTTCGAAGTTATAACAACACATAACCTTTTAAACTCCAGCAGGTCAATTCAAACCTACTATGTTTGGTCAAATTCTATCACTTCCCCGGCTCCATACGTTGCCACTAACATTGGTGACAACGTGTGAATAAAAAAAATAGAATTGGCGCCAACGTTGGACCGAGCGTTATTCTAGATCCACACGTTGGACGAGTGGCGTTGGGACCGACATTGAAGCTGGTGTTTGGTTATGAAAATATATATTTTACGGGTCTTAATCGCGTGAATAATTTAAGGTAAAATACCTTGTTTATTGCCCCAAGTTTCGACCGTATTGCAACGGCTGTGGTCACATGTAGACTACTACGTGACCACGGCCGTTGCAATACGGTCGAAACGTACCAAATATATATATTTTCATAATGTGTACAAATCGCGAAAGTTTATTTAGGATATGGTGTTTTTGTGTTTAAATTACAACAAAAAACGCTACCAATTAAGTTTAATTTCACAAAAATCCCAACCTACACTAGGTACTTTTACAATTCAAAATAATTCAATCGGGAACCGAACCTTATTCGCGTCCATTGGCGGTTGATAGCCGGCCGGTATGCAAACTAGCCGGCTAATAAATGTATTGGCGCTATCTTCAAAGGCGCATCTCCCTTTGGTGCGCCTGCGCCGCTGCCGTCTGCGCAAGCGTGCAGCGAAGGATACGCGATACAATTACTGGACTGACGTACTGGACTTTTGTTGGGTTGTGTTTTGTTTTTAGATTGGTGACCGTTTTTCAGTTGTCACACCTTTGGTGAAGAGTGGCTTGGTATGTCTAGCCTGTCGTGAAGATTTTGGTCTGAATATGGGCATGCTCCTAAATTATCTTCCGTACACTGACAGGTCTAGAGGTACAAATTTAGCAATTGAATTTTCAAACATCTCTTCTTAAAAGGGCGATCCAAGTTTACATTTTGACTAATTATAATTTTAACTAACTCATTTAAATAACTTATTAGCTGACCCGCGCAACTTCGTCTGCGTAATTTTCCCCCGTTTCTGCAACATTTTTCATTGTTGCTCCGCTCCTATTGATCGTAGCGTGACGTGATATAGCCTATAAGCCTTCCTCGATAAATGGGCAATCTAACAGTAAAATAATTTTTCAATTCCGACAAGTAGTTCTTGAGATTATTGCGTTCAAACAAACAAACAAACTCTTCAGCTTTATAACATTTAAATATTAAATTCAGTTCCATGTGGAAATTGAATCTGCAACCTCTTATACTGTGGCAGTCTAATCGAACTGCTAAAAACCGCTATATTTTTGACAGTGATGGTTTTCCAAGTTCTAGTTACCATAGCATGTCTTTAAATATCCTACCGTCTTTATATCGCGGTCAGTAGATATACAAATTTATTGTTTTTCTGCCCTCTATTATTTTTACACTCATTCAAACTTAACGCAAACATTAGACTTAAAGCCTTGTTTAAATGAGCTTAAATCTTTATAGTCTTTTGTTAAGACCTAATTATTTGTCTGTGGTAATTAATGAATCGATGGTGAATTTGTTCTGTCAGCCATTACATTAATAATATCTTGAGACAACTCACACAACGCCATCTGATCCCAAACTAAGCAGAGCTTGTACTATGGAAACCAAGCAGACAACTGATAAACATACTTATATTTTTTTAAATACATAATATTATAGATAAATAACACCCAAACACAGAGTAAACCATCATGCTCCTCACACTAAAGTTTTATCCTGGGTGGGGATCGAACCCACGACCTTCGGCTTAGCAGTCAGGGTCACTAGCCACTAGACCAGCAGGCCAGTCGGTATCACAATGTTAATAATGGTTTTCTAATGTGGCTTGGACTGATTTTGGGAACGGAATTCCGACACAATCCGGAAAAGATTTGGCGCAGAACCGAGACGATTTAATGAACTCTCCTAGGCACGGAGGGGTGAGTGGTGCCTCGAAAACGGCCATCCATCTGTGGATAATTCTAATTAACACTACCTGACCCGCGCAATTCGCCGTCGTATCGTCTGCGTCAATTTCCCCGTTATTACAAGATTTTTCATTGATGCTCTGCTCCTATTGGTCATATAACGTGATGTTATATAACTTATAGCCTTTCTAGATAAATAAGCCAAGCAACGAATGCAAAGAAAATAATAAACAACGAATAAAATAAATATAAAAGAATTTTCCAAAGTTTTTGAACCAGTTGTTTCTGATATTATCGCGTTCAAACAAATAAACTCTTCAACTTTATAATATTAGTGTAGATTTGTCATCATGCCGAGATTAAAATTGAGACTTTAGTGTTAATTTTAGTCTCGGGTTCGAATCGTGCTCCTTACTATGTTGCAGTTCGAGTTCCAATGGAATCGAATTAATCTTCACAAATTTAAAATGTATAATTAACAAATTTACAGGCAAAAAGTTAAGGTTAAGTTTTGCATTCTGAATACATGTTATCTCTTACCTTAATTTTGTTTTATTTCATGTATAAAAGACATATCCTAGTTCTTATTGATCAATGTATTAGCCTAAACTACTGTAGGTACCTAAAATATTCCAGTCATCTCAGGGATGGACCTCAGAATGAAATATAAGAAGCTTAACATTTGGACAAACATTTATTTGAGTATTCTGCATGTCTTGAGATGCTCGAGGAGAAGAAAAATCAGCTTTTCGTAAATTCCCTACAAATTATCCTATTCTTTAAATTCTCTACAAATTTTGTTTTAAACTTTCTTTATAATCTCTCCATACTAATACTATAAATGTGAAAGTAACTCTGTCTGTCTGTTACGCTTTCACGCTCAAAAAGCTAAACCGATTTAGATGAAATTTGGTATGGAGATACATAGTTTGAGTCCCAGGGAAGGACATAGGATAGTTTTTATCGCGATAATCGACATACACGTGGGCGGAGCCGCGGCTGAAAGCTAGGATATATTAAATAGGTATAATTGAAATTAATTCAACAGTTTTTGATATGTGAAATTTTGGACGAAGGAAGGGTTTTTTAATATTTCGCCCCTAAGGTTAAGAAAGGTTATGTTAAAAAAAGCCAATTTTAAAAAACTTTCGATTCCAGCTCGCTACAGCTTTAAATTATGTTTTTAATATATTAGGTAAGGAGGTACTTTAAAAATTACAAAAACGAGTAATCTAAACAGAAGCTTTATTCGTGAAAGGCCAAATCGTACCCTTACCAGGATCACGATTAATCTGTTCATAACAGTCTGTTTAAAGTAATTCACCGCGAAACTCCATTTATCTTAATAACAGATGTAGTCTTAGTATAAACCATAAACTCTGTTTTTTTTTGTAACCGAATGAAAAGACTCATAAGCCTGATTAAGCGTCACGCCAACCAGCAGCATTAGTGCTACTCTTTAATTTTCTTTTTTAAAAGATAACTAGCAATGGCCCCACATTACTAGCAATCTTGTTAACTCCTCCAGCTAAGCTCAAAGAGTTGTGTTAGGAGTGGGTTCACGTCGGTAATATAAGGGTAGGATTCCGATGCCTTAGCCATTAGTCTTCCTTCATCCTTGTTGCGCAAAGATACGCGGCGGTTACCGCTTACCATCAGGTGGGCCGCTGGCTTGTCTGCAAACCATAGGCAATAAAAAAAAAGAAAAAAAAACAGTAATGGAGTTCAAGTAAGACTAATTGAGGAGTTGTAAAAATGGCGGCAAACTGACATGTCGCTATTTTTACAGCTCCGCGTTTAAAGTGTAAAACAATGTAAAATATACTTGAAATACCTTGAAAAAACTGAATAAGAACGAGAATTTGTGATGGAAAGAAGAAAACTAGAAATAAATTATACTTGAATCTGGCGTATGCACATAATGTGCGAGCCATAATCTCTACCGATTAATATTGGAGGGAAGAGGAAAGAAAAAGACTTATTGACACTGCGGTGGTACTCGCTAACGGCTATTTTCTATATTCTAACTATTGATCGATTTAACTACTAGAGATTATATTTGACATAAGCTCCATATAAAATACTAGCTGTCCCGCGCAACTTCGTATGCGTAATTTGGCCGAAAAACTGCGTTTCTCAACAAAAGAGCGCAAGTGCCATGAACATACGCTCGTCTGCTAATGCAATTATTCATGGCCGCGGAACCCTACACTGAACATGGTCCGACATGCCCTTGCTCGGTTTTTATTGCTATTAACGCAGGTAAAACCACACGTACAAGCTAGTTACTAAATAAATAAAAGAGTGGCACGGGCCACGGGCCGGGGCCAAGATGTCTCCGAGGATTAAATCTTAAAAGGGCGAATAAAAACTTAATTATCACGTATTATAACCGTCTTGCGCCGAGGCACATGGAGGACTAGTGATATAACCTCACAAATAAGATGAATTCCGTATAATGTAGACTTAAAAACTTTTGAAGGTATAGATATTATTTAAAATACTTTAGTAGTTAAATATCGAATGTTTTGTATTCTTCGTTATTTAAAATGTTGTTATTAACGTCGGTAGGTACTTATTGGGATTATGTGGAGTTAGTATATCAGTGAACACCTTAAATCTTGTGAAAGGATAGTCGTAGATAATATCAAGCCTTTTATTCCAGGATTTTCCCGTATGTACCACGACTTAAAATTGCAACTTTAATATCCTGTGAGTTTTTAATAAGTCTATTAAGTAATAATAAATCGTAAGCAATCGAATAATTTCATCTCAAATCTTATAAAAGAACTACAATGATTCAGTTTATCTTGCAGATTAACATCATAAAATCAGTCAGTAGTCGTTGAATAATCATGTAACCCACCCACGAAAAAATTCTCCGAAACATACAGTACCGCACGGTCTCAAAAATGTATATTCCGCACATGTATCGATGTTTCTTCGCAAACGTCAATAGATCAACTGGTCGTGGTTCGCGGCAGGGGCGTGAATGCGAGAGCCGCGCTGTAATTACAGACGCGGCCGCCTGAGGGCAGCACACCCCTGCCCGCGCAAATTATTTAGTAATTTTAATTTTATTTGGACTTATACTGCGTTCGCTTGTAGGCGGTTTATTCGAGTGTTTAGTACATGATTGTGGTAATGTATCATTAAATATGTCATTAATCTGTGAAGATGGCTATCGCATGTAAAATAAATATGCGATAAATGTTCTATATGTATGATGGATTTCGTGATTTACTGCGTTTTGGGCTACAATTTTGTGATGAAATATTTGTATGTTTTTATGACATTTGCTATGGTATTGATGCCGTTATGTATTATCTGATTGGGGAATTATCAACTTTTCTATTTGTGTTTTTATTAAGTCTGTGATTTTCTTTCTCGTTGATTCTTTTTCTTTTATTTATAACTGCTGTCCCGTGCAACTTCGTCTTCGTAAATTTTCCCCGTTTTTGCAACATTTATCATTGCTGCTCCGCTCCTGATGGTCGTAGCGTGATGTTACATAGCCTATAGCCTTCCTTGATAAATGGGCTATCTAACAGTGGAAGATTTTTTCAATTCGAATAAGTAGTTCCTGAGATTACCGCGTTCAAACAAACAAACTCTTCAGCTTTATAATTTTAGCATAGATTCGCATAAAAAACATACTATCGGGTTAGGTTATCTCGATGAAAAGTATCCAAATTTGTACTATTTGTAAACAGATAGTATGTGTGGTCAATACCTAACAAACGTCCAAATACCTAATCTTTCATGTTCAAACGAGTCATGTTAAGGCCCTCCCCCACCGCGAACATGCTCCTGTAATGTAACATTTATTTAATCGATTTCGAGCATTTACAACAGCCTCCCTGACTGACGAGCGTGCGCTGTAATGTACCATTTAGGTATGATTCGATTTTCGAAGCGATCGTTTAAATTTTTTATTGATGTTACAAGTTGTATCATAATATTACAGATTGTATCATTACTGCTTGCGCATTGTAATGCTCGGTTCTCCTTCCTCATCGGCGAATGCTCGCGATGAGGGAGCACACTTAGCTTCATATTAGATGAAATACATCAGTATATGTTCGTAAACTTTCGCGATTTGTATACATTATAGAATTTTATAAACTACGGGTCTTAATCGCGTAAATATTTTATTTTAACGCTTTACCTTTGTTTATTGCCTGACATTTCGACCGTATCGCAACGGCCATGGTCACGGGTAGACTGAAAATAAAATATTTACGTGATTAAGACCCGTAGCTTATAAAGTTCTTTAATGAAATACATCAGATATGATTATATTATTTACATAGATCAAATGCATTTCATCTCTTTGTTACAAAAATTACCTATCTTTAGAATATACTCAATAGTATTTTAACTGTGGAATAATTTGTGTTTGTTTATCATTCCATTTTCAAAATGGACAAAAAGACTAAAAACATCAGATAGTTACGCCGGTTCCACAAGTTGGCCCGCCATTCGCCCAAGGTGTGGATCTAGAAAATAGCATTGACGCCAACGTTGGGATGAGCGTTATTATAGATCCACACGTTGGACGAGCAGCGTTGGGACCAACGTTGGGCCCAACCTGCGGAGCCGGTGTTAAAATACTATGTAGTAGTAGTAGTGCCTTTATGGCTGTCCATTGAATTGAATTGAGGCTGTGGAGCGGAAATACGGACAAAGCAGAGAAAACAAAAAAATTATGTAATTTTAGTTTTTTTTAAATAACTAGCAATGTGGGATAGTGGTCCCACATTACTAGCAGTCCTGTTAACCTCTCTAGCTAAGCTCAATGGATTGTGTTAGGAGTGGGTTCACGTCGGTAATATAATGATAGTCACGATTGCGAGATCTATCCTATTGGTACCTGTCCGTTTCTTCACCCTGCAGCCTGGCTCCGCTTCAATGGACAGGTTTGGTCCTTTTCATAGGTTCCGGTATGGCGATGTAAGGTAGCCTTTACATTCCTGCGTCCGCCGCCGGGTAGCCGGCGATTTGGTACCCGGCGCCGGATCGAAACCGGAACGTACGAAAAGGACCTAAGGTCCAGACTTCTAGAGCCTCATAATAGTACTTTAATACTACTCGTACATATATTTTCTATACTTTGTTTTTAGAAACACCATAGATATTTAAATATATTTTTTTTTTTACTTTCTTTGTCTTGTTCCTATAATTAATTTCGAAGCTAATCTTTATGAAATTTAAAAATCAGCTTAGACCATTTTTTATTGTTTTTTTTAGATAACGGAAAGGATAAAAATAAATTACAAATAAATATGAATAAAATTTTATTGTTCCTTATAAATTTTCTTACAAATAGGAAGAACTTAGTGTCGCAACGCGAGTGTTTTTTCTAAACAACTAAAAATTGCAGCCATAAACTAAAAAACAATTTAACTAGTTATAATTTTAGTACAAATAATTAAAATCTATGAGATATTTCTTTATTAAAATATTCTAACATTTTATACAGAAACAGTATGTGTATATTTTATAACTAAACAATATAAAAATACGACTTAAATATATATCTACAGGCTTATGGAAGATCAACATTTTGATTTAATTCAACGCTCATTTTAGTGTTAACTACGAAATATACAAAAATAGTTACAAATAAATAATCTTTTAAGTACATAGGAATCGCAATATACGCTACATTGGTCTTTCAGAGCAAAATATACAAAACACAAATGCGTATACATTTCGCATTTTGTACATTTGTAATTTGTTAATTTTACTATTTGTACATATTGTACATTTTGCGCTAAAGGGCTTCTACACAAGCGAATTTGGACATACAAAAAAATATTTTAGGACTCCTTCACTTAGCACCGATTCTGATTAAATATAAACAGCATTTTTTTTACATATTTTTTACATTTTTAAACAACCATAACATTATCTGTTACAAATTGCTGCCGTTATATTTAATTTCATATATTTTATTTTATATTCTACAAGGCACAGACAATTTTGGAACTTCATACATTCAGTTTCTTTTATTTTTTTATTTAATATTTTTTTATTTCCCTACAAATTGTATAGATTTACTTAACATACGTTACTTTATTTCTTTAATGTATTCACAGTTTATGCAATAAATAAGGGAAAAGTTTTACACAAATTATATAAAATCGCTAAACATGCGAGCAAGAATAAAAATAGGATCACTATAACAACCCTGACGGAACGGTTATACAATTTTTGTAAATGGAAAATGCATGACATTTATACATTTTGTGTTTGGTTTTAGTAGAACATCTTTATAATATCACTCCACAGTACAAATCAAAGCATTTTACATTTGGAAGGAAATCAACTCTTTGGGCTACATTTTAGGAAGAGTCCATTTACTATCCCTCATCAGTCCTTTCTAGTCAATTGCTGTAACAGGTCTGTCGTACTCCAGCGAGTATAACGCTGAACTCGTCTTCTGGTCTAACGTCAGTGCCTGGAGCGCTAGCAGGGTAAGCAGCAGGAGGAGTTCCAGCGATCACCGACGCGTACGGAGAAGCGTACATCCTCTCTGAACAGTACTCCGGACCAGGTCCTTGCTCCGCGCAGTACGGAGGCCGAGCATAACCCTGCTGCTGCTCATATCTATATTGCTGTTGATGCTGCTCCATTTGGCCCTCAGTTCCATAATCCAAGTATTTATCAAACTCCCTCGCATCCACATCGGATTCCGGCGAACCCGTCCTGATCTCCGGACGCTGATTCATGTAGTTTTGCTCACCCTCCTGCGTCTGATTAGCTGGAGGCTCCTCAGAGAAATAATTGCCACCGGTGTCGTACTCAGTTTTTGGTTGGTCTGGATAATGAGACACGTATGAATCCTCAGTTTTATACATCTGTTCGTATTGTTCATATGGATGATATTGAATGCTGTATTCGGTTGGCATGGGGCCGCTAGGAGCCGATGAAACCCTTGGCGTGGTCGTACCTAAAGCTTGTTGGTCCTGTGAAGTAGCGACCGGTGGGAAGAATGTCCCGGTGACGAGCGGAGGCTGCTCAGTCAACGTCCTCTGAGTGCACATGACGTACATACCGTTAGCCATACCCATGGCAGCTACGGGCGCTGGCGAGAAGGAACCCGGCGTTCTATATGTTTTATAAGGAGAATATGAGTCTGAAATTGAAGACGCATTGATCGCACGCCTCCTTTCTTCGTATTGGAAGTTCTCTTTTTCATTTTCGACTGGTGACGCGTCTGGTGTAGGTAAAGGTGCCTCGGCAGGCGCGCTCCTCCTGCCTTGCGGTTCAGGAGAACGCGCAGGGGAGGACTCTGGTGTCTGAGCGTGTCCGTTAAATTGTTGGTTTGTCTGGTAGTCTGAGGCGAGGGGCGAAGTTCGGTAGGGAGAGAATCCGGCGCCGGGGTTGTGCGAGAAGCGAGCATCGGGCGAGTCAGTGCCGGCGGCGTAAGGCGAGCCGAGAGCTGCAGAGGTGGCCGGCGGAGCGCTGGCTGGCGTGCTCGGCTGGTTCGGGCGCGTCTTGTTCTGCTTTCGCCGCCGAGGCCTATACTTGTAGTTCGGATGTTCGGTCATGTGTATCACCCGCAGGCGCTCCGCTTCCTCGACGAACGGCCGCCTGTCTTGCGGTGTGAGCGAACGCCACTTTTTACCTGGAAATAAATAAAATGAAAATGAGCTGATTGTGTTTGACTGCGCACAATGTTGCACACGTTTTTACCGAGCGGAGAAAATTGACGTGCCATGAGTTGTCGTGGTGATATTACGATATTATTTACGATACTTTTTATACGTCGGCTAACAGAGAGGTTTATGAGTTTGACGTGAAAACTTGTTACTGTTTTTCTAATGTACATTATCCAAGTTTTTTGGCGGCTTTTTGAGACAATTGTGTCATTAGGACTCATATGTAATTGTTTAAACACATATCTTGTTATTCATAATACCTACACCTGGATATTTTATTAAAAGTAGGTAAAATATACATTAATTTAAAAGCAAAGTAATTTTAAAACCAAATAAAAAGGCTCGAATCAAATAAAAAATTAGCTTTTGAATAAACAAGTAGTCAGTAGCGACAGTTGTAATTAATTTTAAGTATTATATCGACAATACATCAACATAATAATAATACATAAAATATTCGCCATTTCTTTCAAATTAATCAAAATAACCCCAGTAACATTACACGTGATGTTTACGAGTATAACTTTACAAATATTTATAGATAACAATCCAAGAAATAATATTAGTGGCATCTTAAATAAACAAAATAGATTCAGCCAGTCAAGGAATGAAGCTAAATAATCACGATAGTGTTTTATCAACTAACTATAAAACATGGACTATGAGCGTATCATAAATAACACCATATACATTTGACCAACACTTGTGAAACTACAGTGAGACTTTAAACTTTATTTTTTAGTGGATAGAGTTTAAATTACTTTGTGGTTTAAAGTGTGAGGTTCTGAGAGAAATTATCGAGAAGTCTGAACAATCTTTAAGGATATTTATCAAAACGACACTGCTTGCTACCGGCAAAACAAACAACTTCACTCTTAGTGATGGCCTGGGTCGATATAAAAAATACTCATTTATCAACAAAGAATTTATATGAGAGTCTCTTTATTGGTTTTAATGGAGTTGAATTTTGATAAAATATGTTGGTGTCTATAGGTGTTTTTGTTTGACAAATGTTTCATATTTTAGTCATGTTTAGGCGTAGCGAAATTAACATACAAAAAAATAAAAAGTATAGATTACTGATTCATTTGTATAATATAAAATGATCTAAATAACTGACTATAAGAATTAACTGTATATTTTATGAATATTATTGACATGATTATGTGCAACCTACTTAATTATTATACAAGAATTTGAGGGTAACTAAAACCAGTTTGACTGATGTCAAATGTCATCTTGACAAATGACGGGAAAAGGCTTCCTGTTGTGCGGTGTCTTACTGCATTAGTCGATTTAAATTATCGATGTTTTTATATCGATAATTAATGATGAAACTATCTCGGAGATTAAGAGTAGTTGTCAGTAAGATGGGTGTCTGTCTGGTTTTTTTTTAATTCATTCGCAAAGTTGTCCAGAGTTTAGGCGTTTTATTTTTAAAATTGAATAGTTTTGTTGTTGTTTAACATTGTATATGACATGTTGACTTTGCGGCCGTCATTGTGAATAATTGTAATAAATTATTGTGAAAGTCATTGACCCTTGAAAATAGAAAGATTTCGGTTTACTAAGTAACAAAATGTACCTACAACAATCCAATTAATAGCTGTTTTTCCATCCCAAGTTAACTAAAATGAGATCATGATTAAATAAAAGTGATAAAATGTTGTAACTCGTTAGTTGACTCTGCCCACCAAAAGATCAGATTTAGATTAATTGTAGCGTATGTGTTATTCTGATTTATTAGCTACAATATTGTAAAATTTCATCAAAATCCGTTCAGTAGTTCTTGCTTGAAAGACCCCGGAACAAACATCCCACAAGCTTTCGCGTTTATAATATTAGAAAGGATTATAGTTTATGCTACTGAATGAAGCTAGTTTAAAAAAATAATAATGAAGACTCTGGTCAAAACAGATAAGTAAGTTAATTTATCAACAATAGACGGCCGCCATGTTAAAAACGTGTTTAGCTACTATATAATATGTTAAAACTTGTTCAGTCTATTCTTTACGGCAGATATTTTTACTAGTTTTTTTATAATATATCATTAAACAACTTCCAGCCTACGCATTTTAATCGAGATCTTTGAAAACAATCGCTCACGTTGTCAAAAATGGTTTATATATCGTAACGCTTAATCATTAGACTAGGCGTTACTCGTGGCTCCGCTTGCCTGGATGTTTGTTATTGGCAGAAAAGGTAGTTATCGTATCAATATCATTGTATCAGCTTTCTAAGCGATTCTAAGCGAATGAACGCATGCTCGTAAAACAGAAAAGCGTGCATGCTAGTTGTATGCCACTAATTCAAAATACAGGCATACCAGTTAGCGTATATACATGACGGTTAGGCAGCATGTGCAAGGAGCAGTTATAAAAGTGTGCCAGCTACAAGCATGTGTAATTAAAGACGGGAATTGAGAGTCATTTGATATATTTGATGACATTTTTTAACCTATGAACAAAAAAGGAGTAGTTCTCAATCCGGTCTGTATTGTATTATGTTTATTTTTGTATACTAACATAATATATAATCTTTACTGATTTAGGTTAAATTTGAAATGAATGTAGCTTGAAGATTACGGAAGATTATGGGCTATTTTTTATAGCAATCCGATACGGCTATGACCAAAGGCAATTAGTTTAATTTATTTCATTATGGAATTGAATCTATTAAGCAATTAAATCCATTCTGTTTAATCGATCTTGATCGATGATTAATCGAAATAATTATCGATAAACATTAACTACCGGTTTCCGTGTCACGTCACTAGTTGTGAAATATTTCAGTGACACAAGATCTAATAAAGCTTTTATAATGTTTATTGCTTGGGCTATAGACGGGCGATGGATCAACACTATAGGCCAATGCTTCGTCTAGATCGGAAGGGTTTAGAATCAAATACAGTCACCTTACTATTTCTGTGTGTTGCTTAATTTCGCAGCCATATCGATCTGTTCGTTTTTTCAAACTCTCTTTGTTTAAAACGAAATTCATGAATTTTCGTTTACTTAAGTTTTTTAAGTTTACAGAGATTATTCTAATTAATTTTTGGATAAGCACAAGAAGTTCGAAACCAAGGACGATTTTCTGAAGGAGTGGATTAAATAGATGTTCCTGGTTCTGTGTATCAACATATCAATTTTGTTCGAAATGTCGTTCGAAAACGAAGTTTCGAACAAAAATTCGTTCGCATTATTAAGGAAGTAATTATTTTTGGAGAACCTGAATTTTGCAGAGTGGTTTCTCTTGTCATGTTAACGTTTTCATTAAACTCAAGCTCTGAGAAAGTAAAGCTAGTGTGTAGGAAGTAATCTTCGAAATGATTAGTCTGAGAACCGAACCACAACGCGCGGTACGGCGACGAAAATATACATACAGTTGGATCAACGTAACTAGGCCGGACTACATTTTTTGGAAGTAAGACAGGAAGCGGGGGGCGAGGGCGGTAACTAAACCGAGAGAATTAGAGATGCGATTACGCATTACATTGTCATAATTAGTATTACTAACTCATGTTTTTTTGTATTTTCGTAAAGAAATTGTTTTTCAAAGTTTCTTTAGTATTTACTGTAACTGTTCTAAATTTAAACTTTTATGACCTCATATAAATTGTGTTTTTATATTGTTGAATTAAAATGTTGTTAGTATTTTTAATCGATTAAACATAATGAATTGTTTTCATAAGTAATTTTAGGGTCGCATCTCTATGACATGCGCGAAAGTGATAAAAACCTAACTTCAATCCGGTCAAGTTACGTTGATCGTACTGTAATAAATAAACAGACGATCTGTCTTCTACATTATTAATATTAATTACAGATTAATTAGTTAATAGGACCACCAGTGTAGTGTAACTGACACCGGGCGTTATCGCTAGTGATGTAATTGAGTGGAGTCGATAACTGCGCGCGCGCAGAACGGAAGCGACCGTGTCAATTGAATATTATCGATAGGCTAGTAAGTTGAGATTGAGTGTTGCCAGTCGATAAAATAATAAATAGACTGAATATGATGCTAGGTTAGGGCCACTGTTGGAATGTGGATTATACGTCGCGTATGCATACAAAGTTATATATGTATATACATTATTTTTCCTATTAATACCTGTCACTGGTTGTTACAACTATCGGTTTTTACGACTAAATATGAGTAGTCCCTTCGATGTCGTTATAACAGATTTTGACTGTATATCTATACTAATATTATAAAGAGGAAAGATTTGTATGTAACGAATAAACTTAAAAACTACTGGACCGATTTCAAAAATTCTTTTACCGTTGAGAAGCGACACTATCCCGGGGTGACATAGGCTACTTTTATCTCTGTATTCCCACGGGAAGGAGAACTACGCCAGGCGTCCCATAGTTTTTAATATAGCCCGACGTAAATAAAATAGTGTTATAAGTGTGATGAAGATTGTATCGGTATGTCTAGGACATCGTGACAACTAAATTATGTTTGATCTTGATCAGTGCTCAGTCAGTTAATTGTTTCTGTGTTCAGTCTGTTGCTAGAATAAGTTAGTAACTTAGTTTAAAACAAACAACCCGACTAACCGTTTAAAATTAGTAACGAAATAGTTATATTATTTATGATATGTATGTATTTAGAAATATATAAGTATGTTTAGTAGTTTAGTTTATTGTTTGCTCTGCTTAGTTTGTGATCAGATAGCTTTGTGTAAGTTGTCCCAAGATTGTCCCAAGATATTATTATTATATTATTTTGGCGCCAAAAAACCGTCTTCTTCTTTGTTTCTAATTTTAATGCCAGTGTCACTCTAACAACTAAGACGAATCTAAAGATACCTCTCAAGCTAATTTAGGGTCTAGAGCGTGCCAAAGAAATATTCATAGTTACAACCACTCGAAAAACATAACCCTCCTTATTGTGCAGTCGGGTAAAAATTATTAAATGTTCGTTAAATATGAAGAGATGGGAATCATGGGAGACCTTTGCCTAACAGTAGGACAATTTACAAACTCTTCTCATTTTTGAATATTAAACAACAGGTAGGTAGATACTCGTGATAACGATTGAACAACAAATGACCACCTCTGTGGCGCGGTGGGAGTCTGTCCAACTACTACGCAAGAGGTCGTGGGTTCGATTCCCACACGTGACACCACTTTAAGAGATCCACAAATTGTTGTTCCGAGTCTGGATGTACTTTGTGTCCGTGACTTGAATGTTTATAAAGTCCCCTGCGACACATTGCTTGTACCTTACTGTGAGTTAGGAGTTGTTTTTATTTTTTAAAAGTACGAGTACTACTAGTAGCAACCATTTTTAACATTTAGGTTTAATATTATTCGGTAAGAAGGATTATAAAAACCTGGCTTTTTTATATAAAAGAAGACGACGAGAGAATAAAAGAGACGTCAAAAAAGGCCATATTAATCAAATACCATACAACACAATAACTCAAAAATAAGCAAAATTATTTCACTTTAATCTTGATAGTGACGTATTCACAAAATATTCGTAGAAACCCACCCAGTAAAGTGGAATATCTGTTTATTGTAACAAATGAGATGTCATTAACCCGAAGACGAGGCAGGGAGGCTTACCCAAAGATTACATTCAATGACATGAATCCATCAAAGTAGAGATGTGACATTTTTTGTATTCTTGACTTATACCACTTTGTGCAAGAGGGTTACATTTTTTTTTTTTAAATATTTGACAACTGATGCTGTTGCTATTTATTATAAGAACACAGGTAGTGTGGTCAATGATGTACTAAGGTTGCGTAACAGGTTAAATTTTTAATTTTTTTTATTGTTATATATTCTGAACTAGCATTTAAATGAATAGCAGTAAATAGGTTTTTACGTATACACAAATGCTATATTATAATAACGGATATTTTAAATTTGCGGGGAACTGAAAGATCATTAAAGAATTTTATAAGCTACGGGTCTTAATCGCATAAATATTTTATTTTAAGGCTAAATACCTTTGTTTATTGCCCGACGTTTCGATCGTATTGCAACTGCCGTGGTCACGGGTAGATGAGTCTACCCGTGACCCGTAGCTTTTAAAATTCTATAATGTGTACAATTCGTGAAAGTTTACGAACATACACTGAAAGATCAGTTCCACGCAAATTAAAAATATCCGTCTTTGACTCTTGTCCGTGATTAACTCCTATACAAAGTTTGCATTTTCTAGATTCTACGATTCTTATTCAATATTAATCCAAGGATCAAATCATTGAACAGATTTCAATTATATTTATCATACAGATAGATGGAGAACTCTGAAATAACGCAACGGCAGTAACGTGAGAATAGAAATCTGCGCATAAGAATAACAAAATTATAATTATGATTATTCAAACAAATTACACAATATAACATTACATAAGTAAGTAAAATCACGATTTTACTTCTTTATTTAACCTCCTCTTAATTTTAATTACGATTTGAACAATAAATATAAGGTAAATTATTTAATAACAAAACAAAAAGTTTATAAAATATATTAAAAGAACAGAATTAGTAGAACAATTATGTAATATCTACGTAATAGTATATACTCCGTAATATTAATGGTAGTTATTAATATTTGTGTTTACAACACTACTGTCCTATACAATGAGTAACAGAAAGGTGTGGTAGAATTGCAACAGTGAACAATTTAAAGCATTACATATGTCTTAAATTCTCCTAAACATCGGGAGCTAAGACAAGTTTCATTGTCTTTACAAGTTAACCTGCGAATAAAAATAGATTTGACATTCAGATATTATGCTAGAAATACACTAATCTAGTGTCGTGGCGCGCCAGTACCCCCACCACCGTTCTGCGAGCGGTCCAAGTCAAGACAGATGACGCTGCGACACACCACTCTGTTTTAATGTGTCTCTAGCCAAACAAAATGTATGGAACCGATAGGCTTCTAACGCGTTGCGACACACCACGACACAGTAGTATGTTTCTGCCTTTGGGTAATAGTTAAAGACCTAATGACTAGTTTATATACCTACTCTATATCTCAAAATGTAAAAATGTTTACTAGCAAGTATGCGCAAGGAAGATTAAGAGAGTCTGGAGATCCATCATATAGGTCTAAAACCTATTATGGACTCCAGCTCTCTTAAGGTTCCAAGTTTATATTACCTCAAAACTTGTAAAACTATTATTGTAACCTTTAAGAGAAATCTATACTAATATTTTAAAGCTGAAGAGTTTGTTTGTTTGTTTGAGAGCGGTAATTTCAGGAACTACTGGTCCGAATTGAAAAAAATATTTTTCTGTTGGGTAGAGTCAATTCATAAAGGAAGGCAAGAGGCTATATAACATTACGCTATGACTAATAGGAGCGGAGCAGCAATGACAAATGTTGGAAAAACGGGGTAATGTGACGCATACGAAGTTGCGTGGGTCATCTAGGCGAAGGGTTAATTTTTTTCTGAGGTAACCTGATGCAAAAATATATCTTGTTGGACATAATTTAATATACCTATAATACTAAGTAACTACAATCCAAAGGGAAACCGAAAGTAATGGTGTTTTATGGACCCTCCGCCATTGATAAGTAATATCATTATATTTTATTGCACAAGACTTCGCTAGTCGCTATATTGAAATTACAACTAAAAACTTATTTATTTATGAGCTTAAATTTAATCAGAATTTAATAATAATCTTTCAACCATAGACAATATATCCAAACAATAATTTAACGGTAAATTAGCTCGGCATCCAGAAGCCATGTACCGATCCAAAAACTAAAAAAAAAATATAAATGATAACACTATGACCAGCCAATCGATCATGCTTGTTGTGACGCGGTGGTCCCATCCACTCCTGCGCACCGTCATTAATTAGATCATCATTATCATTATTATAATAATGATTCGTTTAATGATTAATTTATTTAATGGTTTATAAATAATCGGTTTGGGTTTATGTTTGTTTTAGATATTAGTTGTTTTTTTTATGTGGATTAATTATGTTGCGTTTTAATACAGTTTATAAACACAGAAACATTGTAAACATTGGCAATTTGAAAAGAGTGGCCACGAGTTTTTATTGCCTGTTCTTTCCTCGGGCTTTTCCTATTATTTGCGAACAGGCATTACAAGTACCTAAATGTAGAATCGACTTTTCACAAGTGTAGTATTTTGCTTCCTAATTGAATAAATCAATTTTATTATTATATTTTATTATTATAATGTTACACTACTTGATATATTAAATAAAAAAAAATTAAATAGGATGATTTCAAATTACCTTTTCACGTCAAGTTATCGGATTTCTAAAAGTAATATAATATACCTGTGGCTGTCATTTTATTGCCAATACGACATTTTATTTTTTTATCAACAATCAAAGAACAGAAAAAAGTAATTTTAAAAAAGCAAAACCCGTTCATTTTGTGATAAACTGCCTATACGTGATTTCCTGTCACGTCTTGCCAAGTAAAGGCATAAATTACTGTTTTGATACATAATTTACATTCATACGCGGACTGTCAAAAATATCGCGACCCAATACTTTGCCCCCAATCAATCGTTGACCCGTCGTAGTGTCACTAACTACCAATAGATGGCAGCATCGATTTTTTGCGCCGACGGATGTCCAAGAGCATGCGATGCATTCTAAATTTTATATTTCCCATCCTTTTCTACCTCAAGTAATTCCCATATTCCGTCCCGTTCTATCAAAATATTTTTTTTTGCATTTCGATTCCGAGTGCGTGGTCAATTTTGTCGTTTTTTTTTTAAAGTCTTGTCTCATAGTCTACGGTGGACAGTGGCTGTTCGTTTTATTGCCTGTGCGTATGTTGTCTTTTATTTCGGATCGCGATGCAGGGTCATGTTGAAATTATTGGCTGAATTTAAATCATGGACGTTGAGGAAAGAATATATTTATCTACTTATTGGAAGAGTGGTATGATTGATAATAGGTTTTGTAACATAATTTTTTTGTTTATTGTGAGAAATTTAAAATAACTGAAGACTACTTTTTTGACTGACTCTGTGGCGCGGTGGGAGTGTGCCCGATTGCTTCGCAAGAGGTCGTGGGTTCGATTCCCACAGGGGACACCACTTTGTTGTTGTTCCTAATCTGGGTGTACTTTGTGTCCAAGACTTGTATGTTTGTAAAGTCCCCCCCGACACAGGGCTACTCAGGTAGTCGTCTTTCTAACGAAAAAAAAAGAAACGAATAATCTTTTTTGAATCATCAAGTTAATGTCATGTGCTGGCTTTCCTTTTTTTATGTTATATTTTTAATTGTTCACGAATATTGTTTAAGAACAAATATTTTTAAATACTACATTTATTTATAAAGTTTTTTTTTTTTTTAATAATGTAAAGAAGACTTTTCCCGGCAAAAAAAACCACCTCCCCTTAGCCCTGTAGTAAAACTCACCAATCTATTTCCATACCTTCCTAAGACTACCTATAAACCTCGATATTTCTGGAAGCACGACAACTATTCGTTTGGACGTTATCTTCAAACAGAAGCCTACAACAGTCTCGAGTGCAACTCAGCGGACATTTTTTCCGTCAGTTCCAAGAAACGCCGCGAAATAAAACGGCAAAGCTGCCGAAATGCATAAACCGACGCTTATTCGGCTCTGCTATGTTGGCGGAAACGAAACGTTTTGGTTGTGGTACAAGGTGAAAGATGTAGCGAGTTTACAATTAAAGTGCATTTAATTATGGAGTTTTTTGTTTAATTTAATTCGCTTACTTAAGCGAATTAAATTAAACAAAAAAACTCCATAATACCCATAATATCTTCAGAAATACATAACTTAAGGAGTCCAACAACTTTGTTAGACTCCTTAAGTTATGTATTTCTGAAGATATTTACATAAATTATTCATTTGATTTGAAAATATGGTAATTTTCTTTTTTTGCTGGAAAAATATTGAACGTGTTGAAATTTTATGATTGCAATTAATAGGATTCGTAGTTAAGCATAAAAATAAAATATTCTAATGCTCTGTTGCGTTTAGGTTACGTTTAAATCTCTCATGAATTACAAATTCGATGCTAAAATGCTTTGTATGAACGTTTCTGTAACTACAATCGTACGTATAGTAAGACTGTAATAGATTAATCAAAAACTTAATTGCTTTATCGTTATCTAACTAACCCGGACAATATCATTTGCGTCAATTTTCCCCGTTTTTGTAACATTGATGGTCCGCTTCCATTGGTCGTAATAAACGGGCAATAAACGGGCTATCTAACAGTAAAATATTTTTTTAATTTGGATCAGTAGTTTCTAAAATTATTGCGTGCTTTATAATATCAGTATAGGTAAACTCCTAAGGGTTGGCACAAATCAGAGATTTCTTACATCCTGTCAAGTTGCCCGCTTTTCTCTCATCCTTTACACCACAAGCTGATGCATATGTTCAGTACGTAATAAACTTTAGTATCTCGCAGTAAATGTAAGCCTTTGGCAAGCATTGTGAGAGGGGCACGCAACGTACATCGTCGACGCCTCCTGCACTTTGCTTTATAAAGCACACTATGTTACGACACTAAGTAAAACCTATGAAATACATGTAAAAACTCAACAAACAGACAAAAACCAACACATTTATGAACATTCATAAGGAATGCTGTTTTTAAAGAAAGCTCTTTTGAAATAGGCTACTACGACTGTTGAGTCAAATCAATATCTTTTTGTGAAACGTCAAAATGTTTCGTAGATGTTTCTATGGAATATAATTTTATGACGTCATTTTTTTTCGTAAATTCGTATGAGGTCCCACTGATGGGTCACGCGCAATTTCGTCTGCGTAAATTTTCCCCGTTTTTGCAACATTTTTTATTGCTGCTCCGTTCCTATTGGTCTTAGCATGATGTAATATAGCCTAAAGCCTTCCTCAATAAAAGGGCTATCTAACAGTAAAATATTTTTTAATTTGGATCAGTAGTTCCTGAGATTATCGTGTTCAAACAAACAAACTCTACAGCTTCATAATATTAGTTAGGGGTTATATTGCTGTATCTTCAAAAATATATATTTCCCTTGTTCAAGAGTTAACTAGAAAACGACTTTGTTTTTCTTAGTTTTCTAATACACTGTAGAGGTTCTAACTTAAAAAAAAAAATAAAGAAAATAACAACAAAACCAAAAATAAAGGAGCAGTACGAAGTTCTCGAACCCGAGACTTTCGATCGTTTTAGCGTCTAACCTGAACTATGCCACTAAACTTGAAATTTTTCTTCCCTTGTTGCGTAAAAGAGTCTCGGGTTTGATTCCTGGGTCTGAACTACAATTCTTTCTTTCGAAATGCAATAATTGTTAACACATTAGCACTAGTGTAAGTAATTACCTAAGTATAATTATGTGATTTTCATAAACTAATACATTTAATCAGCATAAATGGTGCATACTGTGCGCACAAGCTTAGAATTACAATCTAGTTTACTATTGTAATATTCTTGTTGTACCTGTTTAATGATTGTAATTTGTTTTGTGAGCCCAATAAATAAAATAAAATAAAATAAATCAAATTATTGTATTTTTAAAGTCATTGGCAAGAAATGCCTATAAAAAATACTATAACAGTACGAACTTCGCTGGGAGAGCTGCTGTATATGGTGATGGTGATATAAATGTATACTATGAATTTCCAAATTCCACCCTTTGTAGACGTTTGCAGAAAAACCGCAACATAAGATAATGTACCATACGATTACCTATTATCGATACAACAATCCATTCAAAAACAATTTTAACATCAAATTCTTTATTTTGAACATCAACTTCGATATTTATTTCTCCTAATTTGACTGCATTTCTTGGTTACGGGTCGTGCTCATTAATCATACGTTTATCTCTTTCATTCGTACTACAAAGATATAGTTTCGTCTCTGTCTGTCACGTTAAGATGCGGTGCGCGTACGCAAGCGACGATCCCGCGCGTGCCGAGACACAGTTGTTTTTTTTTTTCGATTACAAGAAAAGGTATTAAATAAAGTAATTGTTAGACGGGTGCTCTATTGGGTTAGTTTCCGTTGATAGGGGGCACCGGTGCGGATCATTGCTTCGTGGACACTGCATTGTCATTAAGAGTTTTTTTATCTTTACTAATATTATAAAGCTGAAGAGTTTGTTTGTTTGAACGCGGTAATCTCAGAAACTGCTGGTACGAATTGAAAAAATCTTTCACTGTTGGATAGCCCATTTATCGAGGAAGGCTGTAGGCTATATAACATCACGCTACGACCAGTAGAAGCGGAGCAGCAATGAGAAATGTTGCAAAAACGGTGAAAATTGACACATACGAAGTTGCGCGGGTCAGCTAGTTATTTAAAATTAGTATAGATATGTAAAATACCAGATTTTTCCATAATGCCAATATCTTCAGCCTTTATGTCAGTTGAGGTGTGTGTGTGTGTGTGTGTGTGTGTGATTAAATAGTGTTTTTTATTGCAATTAAGAATAATTCTATGATGAATGATCTAACTGGTCAAAACTGGGTCCTTATTAATGATCTTTTGTTCTCCAGGCGGTCATTTTTGAGAGCGCTGCCCATGCGCGTTGATGCATTTGTAAGCACAGCTCTCCATTTACCATTATAATAAGATTTTGACAGTTTCGCAAGGGCTTGCCGTGGAGACGGAAAACCAGGGCTCAACGTGGTCAATAACAACGCATGTACTACAACATAATACTTTTGTACGAAGGTACGATATAAACACGTATCGTTTGAAGGTTAAGTAAGGGCGGTGGCACACTGCACGTGCTCATTAACGCGCGTTTATTCGCGACGCGTGTGCCGCGCGATCACGTAGCCAGCACGCGCCACCGTGCAGCTCCAATGTTACACGGGACGATATTTGTTTTGTTTTAGTTTCATGGCGTTTATTGAACATATATTTTGATAAAGATGAAAAAGTTCTTTGCTATGAATCAGTTTATGGTCGATTTCACTTTTACGCCGGCTCCACATTGGCCCTAAAGTCGGTCTTAACGCCACTCATCCAAATGTGGATAGATCCAAGATTTGCATTGGCGTCAACATTGGCGTTGGGGCCAAAATGTTAATGCCAGAGTCAGTTATACAACTAGGGTATAGATACGCTAGGTATACAAATAAATAAAGTTAAAACGTCTCTTTATAATGTCCAAATAACAGTTATTTACTGAATGCATATGAAATCATATATGGTACTGATGAAAAAAACGCAATTTTTATTTTTTATCTGTATATAGGTCTGTTTGTCTGTCTGTTTGTCCCGAAATGGCTAGACGAATTTTGACAGAACTTTCACTGTCAGACAGCTAAGAATATACCTAAACAGAAACGTAAGCTACTTTTATCATCACACTAACGTTTATAGGGGGAAAGCAGCACTGCAACTGAACGCGGACTAAGTTGCGGGCACTGCTACCACAGGGCACAGGTACCTACTATAGTTGTAAATTAGTATTCGTAAAACATATATGGATAAAAGGCATAAATATAGAATTTTTAATCTTTCAATGATCTAGTTTTCAAAATGTACAATGGAAACATGAACTTAAACATTGCGGTAGAGTTTGCGTTACGTTATTAGTTATTATTGTGAGCGCAACGCGTCGTGGCCGCCCGCCGCCGCCGCACGACGGTTCGCCGAAACGCGCGGTTGACGCAGGATGCCTCGTCACGTGTGCAGGGTACTTATTGACAAATATGTAGGTGCTTGTACATGTGTTTTTGATACTAAGTTAGATTTTTTTAAGTAATATGTTATGTTATACCTATATTTTATTAATTGTATTTGTCGTTTTTTCTCTTAGTTCGCTATGAATGTATAATTGCGAAAAAAAATGTAAGTAATTGTAAAGTTGCTTTGTCATTATAAAGTTTCGTCAAAATCAGTTCAGTATTTTAAGCGTAAAAAATAGCAAACATTTTCTATCTAGGCATCTGTTCTAACAATTTACATTTATAATATGTACACTTAGGTAATGTTGTAAGGTAAAATATAGCAAAATGTGACAAATTACAAATGTGACAAATTGCAAATGTGACAAGATGTCAACAAAGTAACATGGTGACAAATGACAAATCCTTGACTACTTACTTATGTTTTTTTTTTTAAATCTGATTAATAATTAATTTATCACTGATCAAGGCTCAGACAAAATGAAATTTTACTAATTGTGGAGTTCCAAATCCATCCCGTCGTTCTGTTTACCCCTACACCATCTGTGCAAAAGTTAAAGTCACAAAACGCACCAAAACACTTTTTTAATATTTGATAAAAAAAAACGCCCCAAAATATGCAACGCGTCGATGTCTTTTATTAGAAACGAAAACGTCTGCATAGCGTAGCCGCGTAGCCGATGACTTCAAACAAAAAACCTTTATAGTTCTAGTGTAGTTTTTGCTTCTTTTTTCAAACAATGTTTTTTTCAATGCTCACGTGTTGTGAGTTTATTGATTACTAGCTTGTGCACGCGGTTTCGCTTGTTTTAAGTTAGTTCGAGCTTCTTTAATATTCTTTATCTTTTATTTAGGTATGTCACAAAATAAATCTCTTTGCGATATTTCAATTCTTTAAGTTAGGGTTTGGGCTTAACGTTGACTTGTAAATGAATGTGTCATAATGACTTTCATTTTTATGTTAATAACATTTTCCTAAACAAATAAGATTTGGATAAATTTTTGTCTTACTTGAAAAAGTTTATTATTGGAATGAGTTTTTGACGTGATAACGTCTTATAAATCGGTGACCGGCTGCACTCACGAAAAAGTGTCACGTTTCGACTGGTTGCTAAGCAACGTGAATGGCGATATGTCATCAATGTTATCTTATGGCGTTATTACGTCAAATTATCGTCCGTAAACCTACCTTTACAGACAACCATTTTTTAATTTAGATTTTCTAATCAATGTTTTTAGATTAAATAATTTGTCAATTAAATCGATTCTTAATTATAAGTGTTGAATGTTGTCTTTCAGCCATCCTCATGCACGTCTTTGATTGTCGAATATCATCCATCTCCTTGAAAAATTTAATTGAGATTCAATCACCCGTTTACTCATGAAAAGTAACAAACATACTCATATTCGCATATATAATTTCATTCTCACTCACAAAATTCACTAAGATCTATTCAGCCATTTACAAGTGAAAAGTTTAAAAACAAGCTCATATTTCATTTATAACATTAGAATCTAATAATAAAACAACAACCATAGACACAAATCCTCTATTTTTTTATAAATACAGCCATAGACTCCAGCGTCGTTGGTTGTCGGCGACACAAAGCCGGCGGCGCGCGTCGCACGCGCACATTAGCATGCGCCTCGCTGCCACTAACGGTAGCTACTTTACGTTAAACTTATAGAGTTAACAGCTAATAGAATCCTTCACTATACCATTTGTCATGATTATTTAATAGTTCGACTAGCTTTAAATCTCTGGATTGGCTGTTTGCAATTTGCATAGTTCAATGATACTGAAATCTGATATATCATCATCTTCCTGGCCCTTTTTTAATTCACATAACGCTATCTGATCATAAACTAAGCAGAGCTTATACTATGGAAACCAGACAACTGATAAACATACTTATATATATCTAAATAGATACATATTATAGATATATAGCACTCAGACACAGAATAAGCCATCGAACCAAGAACACAATATACAATTGGTATCTTTACTTGCAAAAATACATTGATATCCTTACTCGTAGAAACAACATTCAATTGATATCCTTACTCGCAGAAACAACATTCAATTGATATCCTTACTCGCAGAAACAACATTTAATTGATATCCTTTCTCGCAGAAATAACATTCAATTAATATCCTTACTCGCAGTAACAACATTCAATTGATATCCTTACTCGCAGAAATACAACATTCAGTTCATTCAGTGTTATACCTTGCCAAACTCTTTCAAAAACTCGTCATAACTCAAATAATGTGATCAATAATCCATAGACACGTCTACAATACGTACTACGGATCTCATACATATTTTATACAGTACACAGGTGTAGTCACGACCTACGATCAGTTTTCTAATACCTCTTATAACACAGCATTGAGAACACAGAAGCTAAACTTTATACGACACGAAGCCTCAGACCACTTTGATCCAAAAGTGTTCCGAGATACCATGTCAGCTTCTTAGACAAGAGGCATAAACGCTAATTGAATAGAATGACGTCGAAATATTACCGCGCGCAAAACCGCGAATCTTGTATTAAAACATCATAAGCGCTGTTTGAAATGCACACATAGATATTGCTCATAGATACGGAATTTAGGCCTACTTTGAGCCGAAGGTGTTCCGGGATTCCGTGCATCATCATATCAACACATATGTTGTCCCACAGCTGGGCACGGGTCTCCTCAACCGAACCTACTTATTACAGATCCTGGGGGTAATTGCTATAATCACCACGCTTGGCGAGCGGGTTGGCGATCGCAGTAAGGCTTTAAAGTACTCCGAGGACGCTGCTGCCTGTCCTCCGGTGTGAAATCCCTCAGTCGCCTTAGACGACACCCATTATAATGACTTTAGGCCTACTTTGTTGGAGGCATGTGTTTACATATATCTTTGAAATTCAAGGGGTTTTTACTCCGTAGACTAATAAAAAGCCGGATTTGAAATTACTAACATTACTACATTTATGGATCACTTCAAGTTTTGTCCCTTGTGGTAATCAAACCTACAACTTCTTATAAGGCAGTCGTACCTACACACGTCCTCTGCACCACCGGGACAGTTAAAAGAATTAAAATTGAAATACATATAAGCAAAAGCAGCTGTAGCAGTTGTAACTGAAGTAACTATTTTTAGTTATTTTTTAATATCATTGCTTAGCTAAAAATAACTATGTAGATACCGATTGTAGACCTTAAGCCAAAGAGTTCATTGATTTGTCCATCCCTTATGTTTCTCACACTCCCAGATGTTCCCATACATCATATTTTAAAATCAAAGTCAACGACCCTAAAAATTCCACAATTCCAAACAAAATTACAGGGGCCACAATCGTTCGTCGCCCAAATGACACGCCCGTGACGGCCAAATGACATAATTGTCAAAATAGTCACTGCACTGACAGTCGCACGTGACATCGACAACCGAAAGAGACGTCAATATAGAAAACTTACAAGAGAGACAAGGACACAAAATGGCGCGTCGGTGTCAATTATAGGCGGGGAAAGAGAATTAGAGAGGAGAACGCGCCGGTTTCAAATTTGGAACCGTTTTGTTTTAAATCGATAAATCGTTCGATTTCGTCTTCGATTGCGTGTGGTCGACATTTCTAAGAATAATTGAATACCAATATTAAGTTTACAATTCTATACTATTATAATGATTACTTCGGAGTGAATGAATTCTGATTCATTCATGGTTCAAACGCGAAAATATTTCACGATGATATTTCATAATAAAGATCATTCCATTAAGGTACATTATTATTAAATGCGGTCCACAATTTTATGAGCACATTTATTAATGTTGTATTACAAAAATCGGTCATATATTTGCACGGCGCGGTCCTGCCCTTTCGACGCCTGTCGTGCATAAAGTCCGTGATCATTTCTCCTAATTATACGTGTGGCGAAGAGGGCAGGGAGTTTTGGTACGATGTGGGTGTTCGAAATATGAAATTATGAGTTGGCGCGAACGTGTGACAATGTTTTTTTTTAATAACAAATGGAGACATTGATTGCTGTTATTATGCCTAATGTAGGAACTATAAAGTTTAATGGTAAAAAGTTTTTATTGTAATAAATTTTATACGATAAACGGCGAATATTTATGGATTTTAAAATGAGTGTAACGTGAGCAGATGACACGCATTCTCCGCCGTGTCATGAAAGGGTGATAATTTTATTTATCGTTTTATAATGAGCACGTTTACACAGTGTTAAAAAATGGAAATATCGCTGAGTTTATTTATATAGGGAAATATTCTGACGTACAATGAATTATCGATGCAATATAAAAGGAGAAACTGATAGAGAAACTGATAGAGAAACTATTTCAGTGATTAAGAAATTGGGTCTTGTAGCTTGAAAACTTATGCAAGATAATATTTCTATAGTAGTACGCAGGCGAAACCGCAGGAAAAAGTTAGTCAAATATATCTTAACATATCATCAAGAGAAAAAGAAATAATTGAAAACGATAAATTAAAATGAAATGTATAAAACTTTTGATTGCTACTGGCAGCAAACTAGTTTAAAGTAAAAAAGGAAGCATATATCATTCACGGTTGACTTGCTACGGGCTAGGAAGAGCTCGCTGTATTTAAAATAAAAGGGTTGGTACAAATAACTTTCGACTGAAATCTTTGGTCAATAATGCGGAATTCCTAATAAGGTTGTTTAAGTACCTACTTACCGTGAAAGTATGACCTATTTATTTATAACTAAGACGAAGTTGCGGGGGTCAGCGCGCAATTTCGTCTGCGTAAATTTTCCCCGTTTTTGCAACCTTTTTCATTGCTGCTCCGTTCCTATTAGTTGTAGCGTGATGTTGTATAGCCTATAGACTTATTCGATAAATGGGCTATTAAAGAGTAAATGACTCCCCCTGAAGCGTGTTGGGAGTGTGTCCGACTGTTACGCAATAGGTCGTGGGTTCGATATCCACACGGGACACCACTTTGTGTGATCCACAAATTGTTATTCCGAATCTGGATGTACTTTGTGTCCGTGACTTGTGTGATTGTAAAGTCGCCAGCGACACAGGGCTTGTAACATACTGCTGGAGACGTCTTTAAAAAAAACAATTTGAACCAGTAGGTAGTTCCTAAGATTATCGCGTTCAACCTAACAAACAAACTTTTCAGCTTTATAATATTAGTATTGAAGTATAGATAAAATAACTAACTGATAGCTAAATCTCGATCAATGTAGCTGACAGCTTCAGAACTCCTGCTAAAATAGGAACCTAGGTTGTTCAGCTCTTTGGCATGCTCTCCAGGAACTTGCATATCCTATATTTTAAGTAATTTCTCGATTACAAATCCGATAATGTAAAAATCGAACAATTGTTTTTCCGTGATGTTGTACAACAATTTTAATCAACATTCTTCACTGTAAATACTATGAAAATGTAACAGAACTATTTACCCATGAACTTTAATTAACAGAAGATAATTGAGCCTATTAAATCACCGCTGACCCAAGCTTAATCGATTCAACGAACTATCATTATTAGAATTCATTATTTCATAATTGATAAAAAACCAACACACGGAAGCTAAGACGGCCAATTATCGAGTAAAAAAAATCGATACGATTATGACGGATCGGTTAATCGATTCATACTTTCGAGTTAAGTAAGGGGAGTATGGGAAAATTATTTGCAGGTCAACTTTCTTCTGTTACAATGCGAGTAATGTAGACGAGTTGAAGTTTTTTATTTATGAAACGGTAATAAGACTGACGTGTTAGGGAGCTGTTTGTTTCATAATTTTATTTTGTTTTTTTATTTTGTTTTATAGAAGGCAATGATCGCACTGAATCTTGTGCCACGGGAATGCGTGGAGAGGTAGATCAAGTATACAGGGAAGTGATTTGTAATCTATATAAATACTAGCTGACCCGAGCAACTTCGTATGCGTTAATTTTCCCCGTTTTTGCAACATTTTTCATTGCTGCTCCGCTCCTATTGGTCGTAGCGTGATGTTATAATAGCCTATAGCCTTCCTTGATAAATGGGCTACCCAACAGTAAAATATTTTTTCAATTCGGACCCGTAGTTCCTGAGATTATCACGTTCCGTTTGAACGTGATAACAAACAAACAAACTCTTCAGCTTTATAATATTAGTATAGATAGTATAGTTGTAAATGTTAGTGGTGTACAACCCTTATCACTTAGGAGTATGAAAAATAGATAGTAGCCGATTCTCAGACCTACTGAATATGCATTTAAAATTTCATAAAAATCGGTCAAGCCGTTTCGGAGGAGTATGGTAACTAACATTGTGACACGAGAATTTTATATACAAGATTATAAAGCTGAAGAGTTTGTTTGTTTGAACACGGTAATCTCAGGAACTACTGGTACTTTCCAGTGCACATTCTGAGCCGAAGCCACTGACGATATATTACATTTTCCTGATAAACTCTATTGAAATAAAATGTTTTACGATTTGTTCCTCGCAATCTACAATAGAAATTGACATTAATGTTCCATTCAAGTTACAACTGAAATCGATATTAAGCCGTATTTTCTATTTCAAGAAAGTGTAACTTGCAATCATAGGGATTTTATTGAGAAAATTGTTTACATATAAATTCTAGTTTGTTCGTCAGTATTTAGTCCTCCTTTGCAGAATTTAAGTACGAAATAAAAAATGAAGAAGATAATACGACACCCTCACAAGTTTACAAACCCTGTGTCACGGGGGACTTTACAAACATACAAATCACGGACACAAAGTACACCCAGACCCGGAACAACAATTTGTGGATCACACAAAGTGCTGTCCCGTGTGGGAATCGAACCCACGACCTCTTGCGTAGCAGTCGGATACACTACCACCGCATCACAGAGGCAGTTAAAGTCAAAAAGTAAAAAAAAAAACATTTAGGGGAGAATAAAAATAATATGCAGAACTAATGAATTTAAATGTTCTAAATCCAAATATAAAATGTCACTTGTATTAAAACGTTCGGAATTTAATCTGCAAATTATGTGACATAATATTAAATATTCCGTATTCAAAAGCAAGGTCACCTGACCTCAAAAAAATAAATTTGACAGGTATTGTCCACAAAGTAGCAGTGTCTCTTTCTAGAGATTGGGCAATTTTGTGAGGTTCGACAGTCCAGGTCTATACGTCAATAACAGATAGTACTGTAATAGAGTAAAGAGTCCTTGGTTTATATATGATTGTCTATGCTTGC
The DNA here is from genome assembly GCA_945859575.2 of Herminia tarsipennalis. Lineage (NCBI taxonomy): Eukaryota > Metazoa > Arthropoda > Insecta > Lepidoptera > Erebidae > Herminia > Herminia tarsipennalis. The sequence goes on along the minus strand of OX243849.2, from coordinate 14,031,929 downwards.
AGCATAGAGGTTTAAACATAAAAAATTAACCCCAATTCGAACGCACCTCGCCAAAACGCACCCACCGTAAAATACTGATTGTCCCGAAACACCGAATCAATTTCCTGTGCCGACAATTAAGTATAACAAAATTTGAAAAAAGAACAAGAAAAAATATAAAAACGCAAAGTTCGCCGGCCAGAGACCATTTCTTCGGGGTCATAGCACCCAACAGGAAGTGCCCGTCGCGGGTCGGCGCGCGCGCAACTCTTACGAAAAATAATACTCTTCTAGGTATAACACATAGTCAGTGAATCGTGTAACAGTACGGTTAAGTTTTTTATGTTTCTAATTTTTATTTTAGACGTGATTGTTACGCGAATATTTTATGTTACTTGAATATTATATTCGCCTCTACAGAGGCCACATACACATTAAAATTGACTATGCATACTTGGTACTCGCTCCTAAATTGCTTTAGTAGTTGCTAAAGGACACCCCCCACTTCGTATGCATGGATCCCGTTCCCGTGGGATGATGTATTATACATATAAACCTTCCTCTTGAATCATTCTATCTATTGCTGAAAACTGCAATAAAATCCGTCGTGTAGTTCAAAAGATGACATGATGAATCGGCACAGATATTGAGTGCTACTTTATTTTATAACATGTAAAGATTATACAAATTTAGGAGAATATCTTGACAGAAATATTAGTAATTAGTTATAGCTCGTATATTCTCTTTATAGTCTTGCAAGTTTTTTTTTGTTTTTATTCCTTGTTTAAATGCTCTCTGAGTGCCTGAAGTCAGCCTAAACCCAAAGACCAAGCTTCTTTGGGTTTAGGCTAGGCGTTGATGAATGAATATGTGAGGCAGGACTTTCATTTTACTATTGTAATATTTTTGCAGATTATTTTCCAATAAATAAACACTATTATACAATTAAATACTCCATAAAACTAATAAAGATTGAACTCAATTTTAAGATTACTTTTCAGTCTTTCAGATTTACCAATATTCAAATACAAATCACATTTTTATATACACCAGAAACATCAAGTTTAAACAATATCGCCATAAAAAAATAAATTATTGTGAGATATTATAATACACAAGTGTATGCGTAGACACAAGTGTACATACTCCTATTCACTCACTCTCATACTCCTATGGGACAGAAATCTGACATGACCGGAGATTGTATTGTGTATTGACCGACGGCTTAACGTGCTCTCCGAGGCACGGAGGTGTGCCATTTTTTGGATACGGTCACCTTATCTACGGAGTGACAGTAGTAACGTTACTTAACCTCACATATATCTCATTTTTTTCGGTTCGCATTGAGTCAGGTTAAAGCATTCTTTATGTATCTACCTAGGTAAGTACTCTATGTATTTTTGCGCTACTAAATTCTCATACTAGTTTAAGACAAACCTGCACACACAAATCTATTGTCTGTTCAAACTATAAAAGTGAAATTAACCCTCTTTCACCTTGAACCTTCACCATAAGAGCAAGGAGTACGCATGCGTGTGAACACCCGGGACGCGGAAGTTCACGCACCGCCGGGTCACAAACCAACCTTCACTTACAACCTCCCTACTCATAATTAGCCCTTGACAATTATTGGGAGGAGACAATCTTAGTTCAGATATAATTTACTTAATAATGGGTTAATTAGATATGTGAGTTCTCAAGGAAACTATAGGTTTTAAACGCGTCGCATCTGTTGTTATACAATTGTAAAGTGGTTGTACAACAAAGATTTTGGAACAAAAATTACTTAGATCATTTTACTATGAATACAATTTTCTGCTAAACTTATATGTAGGGTTTTCTAGAGAATATTAATTTCTGCTAAACTTAAATGAAGGGTTTTCTAGAGAATATTATTTCCTGCCAAACTTAAATGAAGGGTTTTCTAGAGAATATTATTTCCTGCCAAACTTAAATGAAGGGTTTTCTAGAGAATATTATTTTCTGCTAAACTTAAATGAAGGGTTTTCTAGGGTCTGTTTGTATGTGTGCACAGGGTTGACGCAAAGCTTCAAGAATGAAGAGATTTTAATTACTTTATAGCATATTAGATATATTTCAGGACTTAATCGCGTGAATTATTTAAAGGTACGAACCTTTTATTTACCCGACATTTCGATTGAATTGCAATGATCGTGGTCACGTGTAACGTCAGGTAAATAAAAGCTTCGTACCTTTAAATAATTCACGTGATTAAGTCCCGAAATATATCTAATATGTATAAAAATCGCGAAAGTTTAAAAACAATACTTTATAGCAGTTTTAGATTCAGAAGTTTAAGCCCTACGATGTCAATTAAGACATGCTAACTATTTAAATAATTTAGAGTTGGATGTTTTGGATGCTGTGTTTCTTCCTGGAATCCTGATATGTTACTAATTTTATAAATTCGAATATTTGCAGCAAATTGTGTTCGTGATTGTCAGGGCATGGTTTATGTAAAACAAACTTTAAAAAAACCCTAAAAAAGTATAGATATTCCACATCAATTTTGTCAGTTTGTCTTTTGAAAATTGCATAATTGCAAGGCGTAGAATACTTAGATGTAAAAACCAATAAAATCCCAACAAACTGAGGTCAGAGTCCACTGACCGTACAATTAAAAAAGCAAAAACTATACGTACATATAAATAAACTCAATCACGGTACTGTTAAGCATGGTCATGGGAAAATGCGCCTCATGCATATTGCACTAGTTCGCCATAAAACTTATGTTTTATTACAATAATTATACAAGTACGTAGCGAGGGTATAGGACCGTGTAAATCTTTGCGGGGTGAAAAAAAATGATCACGGAATTGATGCTGATGGTAATTGAGTTGGATGTAACTTGTTGGGACTTGTGTGGACTAGAAAGAACATGATATTTAACTGGCTTTAAAACAGTTGCTCTGCCAAGAAAAAAAAAATCTTATAAGTAAATATTTGACAGAGTTGTCAAAGCGGCAGTTTGAACTGTCATTATTTGTGTTGGCCTATATTTCAGCCATTGTACTAGGTACTATATTGTATTTTACGCATATTTCAAGTATTCTTTCATTAATCGCGATGCTGTGAAAATGATGACAGCACAGTTTGTCGCTATTTTCACTACTTCTACCTATAGCCTATGCAGTAGCTAAGCAGTTTCTGTCTATAGTAACTATAGACAGAAACTGCTTAGCTACTGCATAGGCTTATGAAAGAAGGCATATTATGAAAGAATGGAAAAATCATTGTAGGTACCATCTCGATACACCTGTATTTGGAGCAAAAAAAAAAATTATAGCAACTATAATAATTTCAAAATTCGAACGCACTCCAAAGAGAATGTATTTAACACCGTGGTGGTGTTAAATAAATTATAATAAATATAATTATTAAAAAAAATGGTTGTCTGTGAAGTAGGTTTACGGACGATAATTTTTCGTGATAGCGTCATAAGAAAACATTGATGACATTGTAATAAACAACCATGCCTGTGACGTTTTTTATTTTTTTTCTATTAGTATCGCATGTCCTTGCAATCGCCAAAACATTGATGACACTGTAATAAACAACCATACTTCTGACAGATTTAGTGGCCCCGGGCAGCCACAATACTTCAGCCTATCAGCAGGCGGAATCGTCATTCGCGTTGCTTAGCAACCGGTCAATAAGGTGACAGCTTAGCAACCAATAAATAACGTGACCGCTGCTACGTGACTACTGAGAAACCAATCAATAACGTGACCGTTGCTACGTGACACTTTTTCGTGCATGCACCCCGTCATCGATTTATAAGACGTTATCACGGTAAAAATAAACATGCGTTTACACGGACAGCTACAAATAAAAAAAGATAGCTAAAGAACATAAAAGATAGCGAGACAGTCGTGTTGTCTCGCACCTACTTCAACATAAAAAAAAATCTACCCGTAATTAATACTTTGTATAATTAACATAAGCTACATTTCAACCATTTAACGCTATAACACTAATTTTATTTGCTTACTGTACCTTGACGAGCGAACTGCAATCTAAAATGAAACTTAATATATTCAAATAGGGTTTAAAATCATTAACGTTTGTGAAGAGCAATATGGATTCATCGGTGAGCATTTACAATTTTATTTCCAAAGGAATTTATACTTTAGTCCATTAATTATAAGGTTGATTTTTGAAGTTGATAACAGATGGGTGGATTTGCTTAATGAATAAACTCAATTAATAAAAAGCGTTGTGATGATATATTATGTTTGTTTATTGTTTTGTAAATAACAATGTTTAGATGTTAGATAGTCATCATGTTTTGTTCAATGTGTAAACTTTCTGTTGAATGTTTTTGTTTGAGTAATAGATGAGTTTATAGATAGTACCGTCATCGTAATTTCTTGATAGTTATAATATTATTTATATCTTTGGAATGTTGTTCCTTGTTGTATACCTTTCCACACCTTGTAGAATTATAGTAATACTAGCTGTCTGCCCCGGCTTCGCACGGTTGCCAATCGTAGTTTTTATACCTTTTGTTACTTTATTGTAATTTTCGTAGGAATCTCTATTTTTTTTGACAAATAAATAATCATATTTTGTTTCAAATGTGTACATATTACTTTATAATTTTTTTTCTTTATTTTATTTGGAGACTTTTGTTCTGTTGGATATGCAAGCCTCATCGTGCCCTGATATGATGTCTAACAACAAGTGATATTTTTATTTTTAAATCTAATATATAAAATTCTCGTGTCACAGTTTTCGTTGCCATACTCCTCCAAAACGGCTTGACCGATTTTGATGAAATTTTGTATGCATATTGGGTAGGTCTGAGAATCGGACAACATCTATTTTTCATCCCCCTAAAAGTTTGTTTGTTTGATTGAACGCGATAATCTCAGGAACTACTGAAAAAATATTTTGTTGTTGGATAGCCCATTTATCGAGGAAGGCTATAGGTTATAACATCACGCTACGACCAATAGGAGCGGAGCAGCAATGAAAAATGTTGTAAAAAAAAAAGGGAAAATTTACGCAGACGAAGTTGCGCGGGTCAGCTAGTTACAATATAAAAATATTCATTGATGCAATATTATGCTTTATTAATGCATTTAATAAAGCACCCGTATTCAATCTGTTGATATCATAAGTTTACATCAATGAGTCTCTAATTATTTTTTTTATATTTAACACATTCCCTAAGAATGTGTCATTAATTTAATAAATGAAAGAGTTGTGAAAATGGCGGCAAACTGAGAGCTCATCATTTTCACAGCTTCGTATTTAATGATGAAAATTAAATTAATTATTAAAGACCGAAGCTTTATGCAGTGAACGTGTATAATAAATACTTATCACTGACACAAATTGGGCTGGAAAGGCCCATAAATTACGTGAGGTAATTTTGTGCGGATTTTGGACCCTCTCCCCTCTCTTTTGAGACATAGTACGTTTTGGCTTGACCCCCTCCTTCCTTTCTAATCTATCAATGAGTGTGAAAATCGCTCATAATTATAAAAAAAAATATTTTTACAAAATTTTATCCAGTTTTAGATGGTTTCTTGCGAATAAAAAATTACGCGGGATTAACCAAGACGTCCCCTCCCCCACGTGAGATTTGGTGAGATTCGGCTCGACCCCCACCCCCCCCCTAAACACCCCTCCCAGTCACGTAATAATGGACGCCCCTTAGAAGAAGCAATATAATGAAAATACAATATTCACTGGTTGCATATCTGAAGTAAACATTGCCCCATAATAACAGTTCTTCAGAAATATGTTAAAAAAAAAGACAATTTTCCTAAGAAATGTGTACCCAAAGCATCTGATTGACCAACTTAGCCACAGTTATATTACAATTAATTTGATGAAACCTCGTCAGATCAATTAAGGCGGTCGTGAAAGTGTGAGACAATGGGCTCACTCCCACGACTCATCAGTTCTGTGTCACCTACATTACATGTGGATCACGGCTCCGTATATTCGGTTATAAACATTGTTATAAGCAAATTCATGCAGTACCTAAAGCCTAGATTCTAAACTTATATTATTTACCCCGCGGGAGAAATGCCGGCTTAAGAATAGTACCACCCAATCTCTTCCAGTGGGTCCTCAAGGCGATTAAAGGATTTCCCACCGGAGGACGGGCAGCAGCATCTTCTGCGTGTTTTAAGGCCTTACTGCGATTGCCAAGCATGGCCATTAAGGCAAAAATCCCCAAGTTATGTAGGATCTACTGACGAGACCCGTGCCTAGCAGTGACACATCATATGGGTTGATAGTAGGGTAAAACAGTTAATATTTGGGCATAACGAAGATGGCAAATTCCTCAACCCCTCCCGCCCGTGTCAACTCAATTGCAGCCCTGTACGCAGTCTCTCGTATGGCATAGGGGGAGACCCCTATGCCGTTCGAGAGACTCAAACTTGGCACAGGCCGAAATTGAAATTTGTTTAAGAGCTATGAGACAAAGGCATAGAGGATTTAAACCCAGCGCGAGAAGTTATGTATTAAAACAAATTTTAACAATATCTCGTAATAATCAAATGAAAAATTAAATCTATCTGTGCAATCTATTTGACTGCCTCTGTGGCGCGGTGGGAGTATATCCGACTGCTACGCAAGCTGTGATCCACAAATTGTTGTTCTGCGTCTGGGTGTACTTTGTGCCTGTGATTTGTATGTTTGTAAAGTCCTTCGTGACACAGGGCTGGGTACAAGCCTGCTCCTACTGCGGGAGTCATCTTTTAAAAAAAATAGTTTCTGTGGCTAATGCTGTCGATTTCAATTAAATAGACCAAGCTTGGAAATTGTAGAAAAACATAACACTACTTTCTACAGAGAACGCTAAGAAGAAGACAGCGATAAATGACTTCCGTGCAGTCATATCTACGCTCAAAAACTAGTATTTTCGCCACCCTATTATTTAGCCCTACGATCTGCCCAAGCGCATAATTAGTTGTATTACCATATTCTCACGCTGGGCTCCCAGTGGTACAGTTAATGGCCACCGCGTTTACTTGGTAACGGTTCATACAATCTGTATGGTGATGCTCCGATTTGATTGCGTATCACCGTAACATCGCTGATGAAGAGCTGATGGAAATCTTGATGGTGTTATGATGGTTAGCGTACGACCTGCTTGATGATGATGCCCACAGTGAGACTTTCTCACTCTTTTCAATTCTCGAAAACAGGTTTTCAACGATTAATGAAAGTCTGGTTCCATAGAGTTTTTTTTTTTATTATGTGTTTATTTTAGTATTTTGTCGAAAATAAATGATTAATTGACGGAGGGATTTTATGAATTCCATTTGCTTTCTGTGACGAATCCACAGGGGAGAAGCTGAGGTTCTCCAGCACCAGCCAATTTTTGCAAGTATTATACAATTATACTGCACCAGATTCGAGATTACACTATTTCATGTATTCCCACGTTAAATGCGGAACTGTGAAAATTATGACAGCTCAGTTTGCCGCCATTTTATATTTATAACCTTTTTACATCAACTCAAACCTTTACACCATAGACAAGTTATTTTTTTAAATGCGATTCGAACATATGTTTCACCTCCTCAGAAGGTGCGATGGTGCGTCCCGACACGGGTGGCTGGCTTTACAACTGGAGCAAAGGTGAAAGAACAAACTACCTATGTGTGGAGAAACTGCGGTATAAACGAATGGAAAATATAGTAGGCGGTACTTCAGTTTGATGCTTGGAAATTTGATTTAGGATGATATATTTGTTGTTACGGTCTGTATATTTTGTAAATTAAGGTTTTGTTGATGGACAAAGAGTAATAGATGGATTTTGTTGGTTTTTGTGGTTATAGGCTGAAATTAATTGATGTAATTATAGTATTCTTGTACTCCAATGTCATATTTGCTTTGTTTTAATGGTAAGCAATGGGAGACCCGACTGTCAAGTTAAAATGATTCCTTTTATCTATGGTTATATAAAATGGGAGGGAGGGGGGGCTAGGTGTGAGTATAGTAGTTACAACGCGTAAGTCATTTACTCTTTGTTTCATCAGTGGCTTCGCTTGCTTGAAGGATGGTTATCGCGATTGAAAGTATCCTATGACCTTCCCATCAGGATACCATTTATTTCACGGAAATTCGTTCTACCGTTTAGTCATAAAACCATAATAAGCAAAGTAATTTGCCTATTTTTAGTATTAGTCAAGATTACTTTGTGAAAATTTGGCCATACGATATCTACTCAAAAATACTTTGACGCTGTTACTACCGGGCACTTTTCCACAAGCTATTAGTTAGGTACATATAGTTTTTAAGTCATGAATGCAGTATTATTATTAGACAATATGTATAATATTTTACTGTAACTTCTACAACAGTATAAAAGTATACAGTAGGAGCCTTTGAAGTTGTAATAAATGCCGACACAAGCATCTGGAAGCCAGGGTTGTCGCAAGTAAACAATAATCGTAGTTGCATTTGGAAGAAAATTTTGCAATTCAGACCCAAAAATCGAACCCGAGACTTCCGATCGCTTTACGCAAAGCCATCTATTCTGAAGAACTATTACGACTTTTGTATTAATAAAGTAATTGGCAAGAAAGGCAATACTAGGAAATAATTATAGTATCAATTTAGCCAATGTCTAAAATACGACAACCTTGGAAACTGAGACCACGTTGTGTGCATGTAGCGTGGTCTGCCCTGCCCCTACGTAACGCCCCGCAACCCCCGTACGATTACCTCGTTTAGACGGCTTCGTCTAACGACTGTTTTTTTTGTTAAGACGACTCCCGCATTAGGGTACAAGCCCTGTCTCGCGGGGGACTTTACAAACATACAAGTCACGGACACAAAATACACCCAGACCAGATCACACAAAGTGGTGTCCCGTGTAGGAATCGAACCCACGCCTCTTGCATTGCAGTCGGATACACTCCAACCGCGCTACAGAGGCAGACAGTGTTTGATGTATTTGCCTGTGCTTCTTGCAACATTACGTACCTATATATCTATACCTAGGTACAACTGTTATACATCCCTACTTAATATGAATCAGTGGTGAAACTCAGTAGTGTGCGGTATTGAAAGTAGGCAGTGAACACGTAATGGCGGTAGGCACTACGCACCTATTCCTACTTTGTCATAAAAGTCTTTGAAATCACAATTTATGAGTGACTTCATAAGATTTACTGGTAGCAATGAAATTGTTAGTAACAAAGTCTAGAAAATGTTTACCTACAGATAATCTATAGGCACGTTTATATATAGGAGAAACTGACGCCATGCACGCAATGACTGATCACCTAGAATGTTTTTGGTTTAGCTAGGTATTTGAGTTAGAATTTAATAATATAGGATGAAACGTGTTTCATCAAATATAAAACTCGGGATGAAATGTCATTTTTTTATATGGGGCATAACTTCGTGGGATGAATACTGAATACAAATTATCTATGCATTACATTTATTTAGGAGTTCCTTATAAACTGAACGTAAAGACCATCTCTGAGAAGATTTTTCAACCTAAACGCGGGCAAAGCTGTTATAAGATAAATTATAAGCAAACTATTAGCAAATTTCCTGCCATTGTTAACTACCTACCTTACCTATTAATAGGTCCTATCAATTGTTCACACTAATCTGCAAAAAAAATACTACAGTATTATAAATAATGTACTTGATACCTATGTACAGTGAGAATGATGACAGCTCAGTTTGCCGCCATTTTAGCTGTTCGATTTTTGAAATAACCTTAAAAACTACGCAAAGTTTATTCGTATATGGTTAAGAAGAATTATTTAAGCCATAAATCTACCGAGTGTTGCCACTATTTTATAAATAAATATCGTGACGTAAACTAAATAATAAAATATTGACATTATTATATTATTTGACGTTGTTATGTGCATAGTATGATATGTGTGACGTATATGATGTGCATAGTTTGTAGTGTGACGTCATATATGTATTTTGTATTAGAAATTGCGTAATAAATTAAATTAAATTAGATGCAATTTGCTATTTTTAAATGCACGGTTCTTTCCATGATTGACTAAGTGTAATAATTATACGTTTCTTGAATAATTAATAGTTTCTAGAAGATAATCATCTGTGTATTGACGTCAGTGTCGTTTAATAAAAACATAAAAATGTCCTACGAAACGGCCCGACTTATTATAATGATTTTTCGTAGTCTAGTTAAACTAACTATAGACTCGTAAAGTTTTTTTTTTATTGCCACTAAAAGCTGACGCGGAATATTAGCTCATTGGTAGGTACTTAGATAAAAAATAATTACATTGTCATTGGTTCTTAGATGTCGTTGAAATTATTCGAATGAGAAGGGGTTTGAGTTTTATGAAAATGGCAGCAAATGGAGCTTTAATTTAGTGAAAATACATAACAAAATAAGTAATACGTTTAAAATAGAAGTAATTGATGCATTATAAATGCACATTGAGGGTCATTACAATGAATATTGTAACACATCGATTACATTGGGCAATGGGTCGCTGCCCGACGTCACCCGGCACCGTGATCCCTATTACGTCATATTATAATACATGCACCTTACATTGAAGTATGTTTACAACAAAATTGTACCGAATTCCATCTTTTTGACTCAATAACGTCAAATCGATGACCGCAATAAAAGTACGCAAGAAAAAGTATCACGTTACCACCGGCTGATAGGCTGAAGTATCAGCCTATCAGCGAATGGCGATTGAAGCGACGTGCGATACAATTGGAACTAAAGCTGTCAGCCTTTCCGTGAATGGCGATTGGAACTAAAGCTGTCACAGGTATGCTTGTTTATTACAATATCATCAAAGTTTTCTTATGACGTAACATTATCGTTCAAAAACCGACTTTATAGACAATATTTTTTTTTTTTGTTTTTCAATACATTATGTTTGAAAGTTACTTTGAAGAATACAATTTAAAATGATGTTATCAAATAACCAAAGTAAAGCCTGATGAAGTGGCAATCGGCTGGGTATATTTACCGCAGGACCGGTGGTCGTTAGAGCACATGACTCTTTGATAAGAGGGTCCAAATCCCCAAAACTGTCAGTGTAAAAATTGTCTGTACAAAGATTCGTTGTTATCAACTTTATACGTTATTTTTACAAATAAACATGGCGCTGTGTACACTATAACAGCTCAGTTGCCCTCTTCAAATGGCTTAAATGTTTTTTGAACAGGGAGAGCAGTAAGCAGTAAATGCGTTAAACTTAAGCGGCGGTAATGGCTAAGGCATCGGAATCGCAATCATGAGGTCGCGTATTCGAATCCTACCCATCATACTATCGACGTGAACCCACTCCACACAAGCTATTGAGCTTAGCTGGAGGAATTAACAGGATTGCTACTTATATAGGTCCAACTATACCACATCGGGTTATCTTTAAAAATAAAATCATCACCAAGAAGTCGTCCTCTACGTGGGGGTAAGATTAGCCTTTTCTAAGCGAGATCGCGTTCACATTTTTGTCATTCATCTTCAAATATTCACACGTTGAGTCTTAGGTACTCGTATTCAACTCAACTATTTCTGTTGCTGCTGTTCATATTTTAATGCCAGTGACAGCATAAAAGTTTGGCGTCTCAAAACTGAGTGACAGCCAGAGTGAGTATTCAGCCATTAATCAATTACAAGTCTAACAATCGATGTCCTGAGCGCCTATACAAGTGGCTTAAACGCTAATCGAATAGAATGACAATCGAATAAAATGACATAATTGTGAATATGAAACCTTTTAATATGAGTTTTGCAGTTTAGCGCGCTGATATCATTCCGACGTCATTCTATTCGATTAGAGTTTGTGCACTTGTCTTAAGAAAAATTAAATCATGATAACTCTAACCATGTCAACTACGCAGTACAGTTATTCTACGTTATTCTAACAAACAGATAATTACTCATTAACCCACAATTAACGTCTGACTCACAGCACCTAAGTTTTTATTAAAAACAGAATGTTCCATTCCCAATTGTTACATTTAACTTGGTCAAGGGTCATTAGAATTTGAACTATCAACAAAAACCAAATATAATACCTTAGAACAAAGAAATTCACATAAAGGTACGTGTACATGTGTACAATTGCCCTTTTTAGCGCAATATGCACTTTTTGCGCAATGCATTGCAATCGCCGTGCGAAAATGTCTTGTATACTAGTTTCATTGTCATGTTCTGGCGATTTATGTATGTGTGCTAGCCTTAATTTAGATTCGGTTTTGATAAGTTGTGAAACAAATTGTTTAATTTTTATTTAGATAGGTTAATTCTGTAATGTTAGGTTTAGTCTGGCCGCTAGATCGGTCGTTGACTCTGCTGTATTCTCACGATTATATTTTAAACTTGTTAAGATAATACAGGTGGTATAAAGTTGCTATTTATGTGACTATACTCTTTATTCATAGACTCTTTAGTGTGTATAGAGTGTGTTTTGTCTCGTTCTTACTTGCTGTAATCATAATTAAATAGAAGAGGATAATGCACTCATGGGTGATTTAAACATATATTTTATCCCTATTCTTTCTTATGCTAATTAGACTTAGATAGAAAAGGACAGAGCTTTTAAATGCAAAGCTTGAAATCGTGCAAGTACCTGGTGGTATCGTGTAAGAAGATACCACACTCTACATTTGCTAACTATGCGTTCCTTCATTAATTACAAAGTTGCTTAATGTTAAAAAATAGTTCACGAGAGATAGATTTCCAAAAAAGTGTTTCAACTATTAAAAAAGGTCAGAATTCATTTAAATAGTATGCAACAATCTTGATAATTGTAAAGCTACAGGCTGTTACCAAACATAGTTTCGAAAAATATAAAATTAAAAACTTAACTAATCGGATTACGGAGTTGACCTCAACTTTAGAAAGGTAAATTACTGACTGTAATTAAGAAAAAAACGGTCGGTACATATGGTCGTTCTAACGGCTATTGTCTTGGAAAAAATATTCTTTATACGTACATACAAACGTTTTTATCAGATTTTCGCACGGTCTAACATTAACTGTTCATATACACAGGCTGTTTGGTAAATTTATGTATATTGCAGTGAAAATAATAGTTAGAATTGCGTATTTATGCCGAATCCACTGTTATTTTAAGTAAATAGCTTCGACTATGAGTCGAATTTGTTCTTAATGGTGATTTTAATGTTCACGAAAGTTTAACGTTCCACATTTAAAATATTACTAATTTTAGAAGGTAATTTAATAGTAAATATCTAGTCAGCGGCTTTTCTATACGAAACTGAATTATATTATTTTTGTTTCAATATAAGGTCAAAATCTTGACATAATTTTATACGGCAGTTTTTCTAGGCTATTTTACCAAAATCATATTGCTGCAAAGTTAAAAAACATTTCGCTGCGATAAGTTACTCAACTTCTCCTAAAAAGATAGATTTATGTAAAATAGCTTTGAAAATCTGCTTTATTTTGTGATACCAAAAATTTTGATCGCGTCGATTTAGGTAAGAAGATATTATTTGATATTTAAATATTTAAGCTATACACGACACCATATTCTAAATTTAAATAAAATTTTACACAAGAACGTTCCCGTCGACCCGAATAAACGGTATCCGTCCAAAGTTACACCCATTTAACAAAATTTTCAAAGAGAGTTACAACAAAAACAACACCATGTATTAGAGTGTGGCAATTAATACGTTTGCGCCACTAGTTGCGCCACTGTTGCGAGTCTATCCTTGACGGGGCTGCCTCCCGAAATATGCCCCCAATGTCAGACCTTGCACTAATTACCTTTTTTAAATTAACTATTGCAATAGGTACCTACATTCTTATTTTTTTAGAATATTTAAAGATGCAATACCTGAATATATTTTTTTGCGATTTTTACACATTTAAACTCGTGCCTTTTAATATTTCACGCGGTAAAGTCCTAATCTATACTAATATTATAAAGCTGAAGAGTTTGTTTGTTTGAACGCCGTAATCTCTGGAAGTACTAGTCCGAATTGAAAAAGTCTTTCACTGTTGGATAGCCCATTTATCGAGGAAGGCTATAAGCTATATAACATCACGCTACGACCAATAGGATCGGAGCAGCAATGAGAAATGTCGCAAACACGGGGAAAATTTAAGCAGACGAAGTTGCGCGGTTCAGCTAGTGTTAGATATAAATGTAATACCTATTCTTTTTGGCTTTCTAGCCGATTTTTGTTATTTTCATTTATGGGATGGTTTCATTTATGGATATTATTCGTTTATGGGATGGTTTGCTGTACAAAGGTTAGTTCATCACCGTGTGTGTACAGCAGTATTTAAATCTGCTGTGGCTTTTGTAACTTAGAAAAAATAGATATAAATACGAAAGACGAAGAAGCAATTTGATAACTTAAAAAAAAATTGTAGAAGTTCCGTTACAAGATTCCTATTTTTTTTCCATAAATCCTCCTTTGTTGTTCGTAAACTGAATTCTACGTACGCGTATTATAAAGGTGCGCACACACACGCCTCGCATACAAAATAAGGCAGTGCACACACGTGACACGACTTCCGTTTGACACGAGCGAAGACTTGCGTATCAGCTGTTACATTCCTTTTGTAGTTACCTGATTTATTACTTTTATAATTTTAAACTATGTTAACTGTGTAATACTTTTACGTGACCTCACAATTTAAATAATTTGAATTTCGAATGAAACTTAGCAATAGTGTTGGGAACTCGTTATACTCGTCGTTAGTGTCATTTCTATTTAGGACAGAATTATCCAAAATTAATCTTAGTAACCTTATGAATCTAGTTGTGCTGCTTTTAAAGCATTAACATTTCAAAAGCGCTCTTAAATGAAATTAAGAATACACGCTCGCCTAATGTCAAATAGGTACTAATTTTACAGGATATTTAGATAAATTACTATTTTTGCGTAGAGAACGTAATTTTCTGATGTACAAACCCATATTTTACCTTTTACAACACCAGTTTAACAGTCATATTAAACCAACATTTTCGCTTTATTATCACAAAATTACTACACTAGTAATATAACAAAAACCAACATAAAAGCATTCAAAATTAACCCTTAATCCCTTGTAATAAAATCTAAAACGGTCACAGTTATAACCTTGACGTTTTCTACACATTAAGTTCATTGTGTCGGCAAAGAGGTGAAAAGATTTTCCCACGAAAAAAGAAAAACTGTGTATGTCGAAACTTCTTGCGACATGTGATTATTGCGTGTCATATGGAACTTGGTGAATGGCATGCGAGGGTCATAGTACGTTGACATATGAATAAACCGCTTAATGTGCAGTAAAAACGGTTTTCAGTCGATTTTACAATTGACATGTTATTGTAAAATCGACTCGAAAACCATCGTGGGTACAGCACTATTCGATTATATTTTTTTGTTATTGTAAGTGCGAGGGCAAAGGTATCGTGATTTTTATGCCTTTTGTTTTTTTTTTCATTTGTATCATGCCAAGAAAATGGTTGGCTTGATAATGATAATGGCGTCTTAAACTTACATTTGTGGCAATTTTACAGCGACTACTTAGCATAATACTTAGTGGCGTCGTAGTTAGATTTTCAGTGACTAACATTGAAAAAAAAACACCCATAAATAAATCTTGCATGACATTGGTTGATATAATTACGGCGTAGGTAACTGAAGGGCACAAGTATAAAAAACCGCTAAGTCAAGATGACAGCTTGTAGTATTTTTCCATTTTCCTCATTGAGTTTTATTCACTGATTTTCTTAATAAGTATGTTAATAACACGGCTAATTAATGGGTATACATTAAGCGTAATATACTTTGTCATTTTTAAGGACCAGCAAAAAACGAATAGGTACCAAAGTAATTTAAATTTATAAAAATAAAAAAAAAATATCGTGACGTTGACGGTTTTAATAGAATCTTTTTTTAACGTGATAACGTCTTAGAAATCGATGACCGGGTGCACTCACGAAAAAAATCACGTTATATAGTCGTTGCTAAGCAATGTGAAATTGACTGGTTGCTAAGGAACGCTATATGTCATCAATGTTTTCTTAAAAAGTTATCACTTAAAATTATCGTCCGTAAACCGACTTAACAGACAACCATTTTTTTTATTCATTGTAATAATTTTATCAATTTATGATAATTAATAGACGACGTTAATGTTTTTTCAAGCAAGTTACAAACAGACGGCTTACGATCGAAGTATCGTTACTTATTATTTATTTATTCTACTTTAAATAGAACTACTTCAGCTAATTACCCTAATTAATGACTTTTAAGTACATACTTATAAACATTTCAGCTGTTAAACGAGCTTGTAGATACACTGGTAGTTTTAAAAGACATTTTAATTAAGATAGACAAATAACTAAACACCGGTCAATTGCATACTGTGTACATATTGGGAGGGGGGGTCAAATCCTCAAATCCCCCCCCCCCCCCAGGTACGTCCAGGCAATGAATACTTGATATACAGAAATTGACTGGATGCAATTACTGTATTTGTAAAGTAATTGGCAAGAAATGCCTATAAAAATTACTTCAAATCAACTAGATTGCCATTTACACAAAAATAAAACAAGAAGAATAAAATATGCAAGGATTTTATATTCAAGTTAGGCCTCAAATTACTTTTGCTTTAAACAAACGCAATGTTCCAACGGACGATTAAATTTTATATGAATAAGCAGTTTCAGAGATGGTATCGCATCAACATACGAACGTATCCAAGTACTCGTACATTGTTGCGAGCATTTCATGAATGAAGAAATCGTATAGGTTTTATTGTGAAATGTTTTTGTGGGCGGTAGTTTAACCGATGCGTATAGAATGTATACAACATAACTTTACATATGAATCCATATGATGTCCCATTGGAGGGCACAGGCCTCCCAATAGAACCTACTTATTGTGAATCAAGGGGGTAATTGTCATAATCGCCACGCTTGGGGAGAGGGTTGGCAATTGCAGTTAGGCTCTAAAGAATGCAAAGGACGCTACTGCACGTCCTCCGTCGTCACATCCCTTAGTCTCCTTGACGATACCCACAGGAAGAGATGGCTACAACATAATAATTTTATGATTTTTTATAACTTTGTTTATCAAAACTAATTTTTGACAAGATAAAGCTAAGTTAAAGCTTTTAAATTTTGTTTCAATTGACTCGGTAAACGAAGGTAGGACAACCCCCAACCAGATGTCCCAACTGATGATCAAAGAAGTTCGCTGGGATGGAGGAGCTGGACACGGAAAGCAGAGGACTGGGTGTCAAGGCCTAAATTGAGTGACATCTATCCTTATTCACGCTCTTTTTTTCCATGCCCGTGGCAAGCCCGTGCGAACTGTCAAAATCTTATCATATTAGTAAATGGAGAGCTGCAGTTAGAAAAACTCAAAAATCACAAAATGAGAATTTTATAAAAACGTCTAGAAATATGAGCAAGGCAACATGGAAAATTATTAACAGTAATAAATATAATATTCCTAATGATAATATAACCCAGATAATGTCAGGAGACAAAGTTATATCTAGTCCTCTTGACATAGCACAGGCTTTTAATGATCATTTTGTGGATCAAATACAGCCTGTAAATAATACCAAAATCAAATTAAACTCTGTTCCATATAAAAAACCATCGTCAATGTTTATGCTACCTACAGTCCCACAAGATATACATCAAATTATAATGTCACTAAAAAATACATCTAGCACTGGGATTGACGATGTTACTACAAAGATAGTAAAAGAGATATCTACAATAATTGCACCAGTTTTATCTCACGTCATAAATAACTGCATAGTATGTGGTATTTTTCCAGAACAGTTAAAAATTACAATAATTAAGCCTCTCTTTAAAAAAGGTAACAAAGACAATTTGTCGTGCTACAGGCCCATAGCTTTAATACCAATATTTTCGAAATTATTTGAGAAAGTGATATATAATAACCTAAACACTTATTTCGAAAATAACAATATATTTGTAGATAACCAAAAAGGCTTTAGAAAAAATAAATCTATTAATATTGCTATTTATGATTTTCTAAACTTGGTTATAAACAGAATGGACAAAAGTCAATCTGTATTAGCGCTTTATATGGACATGTCCAAAGCCTTCGACTATGTAGACCACAAACTTCTTATAAATAAACTTAATAGCTATGGAGTAAGAGGAAACATTGCCTCATTATTAGAATCTTATCTCAGCAATAGAAAACAAGTAACAGTTATTAGAAGAACTTGTAAAAATACAGAATTTTTATATAAATCTAGTCAAAGAACCTTAAAATACGGAGTGCCACAAGGCAGCGTTCTTGGGCCCCTCTTATTTATTATTTATGTAAATGACTTTCCTACTGCATCCATATATCCCATGATAATGTTTGCAGATGACAGTACTTTGGTTTTTAACGAGAATTCAAGTACGCTAACTAGGGATATAAATTTAAGTTTGAAGTCTGTGATTGATTGGCTAAAAGCAAACAATTTAATTATTAACTTAGAAAAGACAGTTATTATGAATTTTCAACAAAGAAAAAACAAATATTTAACCCCTATTATTAATTACAATAATATAATTATTAAGGAAACTAATGTCACTAAATTTCTTGGCCTTGACATAGAAAATAATTTAAAATGGTTTAAACAAATTGACAAAGTATCCAGTAAACTAAATCAATACTCCTATGCATTATATATTTTAAATAAAAGGGCTAATCGATCAACAGTATTGACGGCATATCACGGACTGGTTGCATCAACGCTAAGATACGGAATAATATTTTGGGGAAATGCAACAGATATAGATGTAGTATTTAAGGCACAAAAGCGATGCATACGAGCTATTTGTGGATTGCAAACAACTGATAGCTGTAAACCGCATTTTAAACGCTTGAAAATTTTAACAGTAGCATCAATATATATTTACGAAGTAGCTTTGTTTACTAAAACTAATTTATTAAAGTTTTCACGAGTGACTAGTCATCGCAGGTGTGATAAATTGCATTTAGTTGGAGGCAAAACAACTCTTTTTCAGAAAAGCATATTTGCAATGGCTCCCAAGGTATACAACAAGTTACCCAAATGTATAAGAAATTCAGAGAGTCTAAACATGTTTAAAAATAAATTATTTACATTTCTTATAGATAAAACTTATTATTCAACCATTGACTATCTAAATGACAACACAATATTGTAATAATAATAATAAGATTTTATTTAATATTTTGCATGTATAATGATTTTGCTTTATAGTCTAAACTGTTTTATTTGTAATGTATATTTTATGACATACCTATTTATAAAAAATCTACATCTTTTAATTTAATTTTGTATTGTAACTTTATTTTATTGTTTCTATTTTAAAGTGTTTCTGAATTGATTTTTATTTAATTGAATGTTGTACCTATTTTTAAATTTAATAATTATATATTTGTACACCAATCCCATTGGTAGAACTTGGCGGTCGAAATATTGTTTAACATCTGTATGTACCATGTTTCACAAATAAATAATACTTTGACTTTGACTTTGACTTTGAGAAAAGCATCAACGCGCGGCGGCCATCTTTGAGCGAACCGCCAGTTCACCCGGGCTGGCCACGAACTCGGAATAAAGATCGTAAATAAGGACCGATACAGGCTCATGGTTGATTGATAATGATGTTGGAACCTCTAAATCGTCACTGGGATTCTATAAAGTTGGTGCAGAATAGTCATCAAATCTTTAAAACAAAGTCGTTTTCATTTTCTGTAAGCTTAGATTTTTTAAACTAGCCAACGGATTTTGATAGGGATTTAGAGGAAGGTTTATATGTATAAAAATGCAAATGAAGTGTATTGTATTGTATCTGGATAGAGGCCGGGATATATAGCCAGGAAGTCGCTGCGACCTAAAAGATCTATTGTGACGCTAAATAAGTGTATAGATTAAGGTGAAAAGTCCGTGCAAAGCCTGAGTGGGACGTTAGTCAAAAATGAAAGGATAGCTAAGTTTTCCATCTCATAAATGGAATGAACCGATGCGTAGAGAGGTTATCATCACTGATGCAAGACAGAGAGGCTGGCAGCGGACGGATCTTACCACAGCCTCATTAAAGATTCTAGGTCGTTCTGCAATCGTTAATTACTAAGATAAGTGCTGTATTAATTGTGTACGCCATTGGAGACTAGTATCAGAGATCGTGGTGAGCGGTTTAGGTTGTGTTTAGATTGGTTGATTGTTTGTTGCGATTTTTATGTCTTGACGAAAATTATCATCTGTGTATGTGGGTGTGTTTTTTTTCATTACAGTATCTATTTAGGATACGTCCCAAACATGTATATTATGCATTTAGTTTAATTATTTAATTAATTATAGTGTAGTTTACATAGTGTAGCATACAACTAAGTCTTTTAGCATTTATTGGTAATATTTTAAGGTTTTAATTACTGGCAACATTGATTTGCAGGCATTTTTGGTGGATCAACATTGCAATGCATGTCAATTAATTCCGTTTTGCCTTTATCGAAATTCACCCCGCTATCATTAGCGTCTAAATTACATTACACAAAATAATCACTAATTACAAGAATATGTCTGCATAGACAGTATCTGTAAAGTTATTTAAACTTTAAGGATACAAATCTAAAAGTCTTTTAGCTTTTTTTAGATTTAAACTATTTGCTATAAAACTAGAAGACCTCCATGCAGTCGATTTCGAATAGTTGGTTGGTTGGTACATATTACTCGATAGATCTATTCAAAATAGATCGCAAGTTGATAGAATAATAGTAATATTAAAATTGTTAAAGTTTAAAGTACAGAGCTTTAGATAATATTCTAACAACTATATTAATAAAGCCTAACAACTAATAACCCTAGTACCTATCACCAAGCGGCGGTAGCCGAATGGCTTAGGCATCGGGCTCGCAATCGTGAGTTCGCGCTTTCTAATCCTACCCATTATACTACCGATGCGCGACGTGAACCCACTCCTAACACAATCAATTGAGCTAAGCTGAAGGGGTTAACATTAGACCCACAATCCCACATTACATCTTTTACAAAAAAATACCTATATTTAATTTTTGAGTCGTTATACTTTTTATTATCTTGTATTAAATCATTTCATTCATGATACACTTGTAGGTGTCAACTTATTTTAACATTTTGAATCTCGACAATCGGTCGATAACTAATCGCTCTATCTGAACACGCCTTTAGCGTGATGATTTTCATGGGCCACATACATTCGCACATTTTATGGCCACAGTTCGAGGTCATTCTTACTGTTTTTAAGCTTTTGTAACTGGTAACAATCTCGAATACATTACACATAATTAGATTAATTAAATAAAATTATTAAGATGCTTCATTTTTTGAGGTTTTTTGTTTGACGGTGCGGTTATTGCTTTCTACTGGTCCTTAATCACGATCTTTATTCCGTGTCCACGGCATAAAGATTCTTAAGAGCATACTTCCCCACTTACCATTAAGACGAGATTTTGACAGTTTCGCATGGGCTTGTCATGAACACGGAATAAAGATCGAGAATGAGGACCCTGATATGAAGATGTGTTATTTTATTTGAAGTAATTTAAGTTAAACAATATTGCAATTGTCTAATTTATAGATGAAGGACCTTCTTTTTTTACGATTTCTTTTAGCAATAACTTTTTTTATATATTTATGACCCTATTTGTGAACTCTTATATCTTTGTTTAGATAACGCTGAAAAGCCACAGGAATGATAACTCATTATGCTCTACGTGAGAGTACTAATGATACTCATTATTTGTATACCTAATGTAATATTAGTTTATAGCTCTACATATTTTTCAATGTTAATTTTAAAATTAGTGCTGCTCGCAACATATATGTATATTTACCGTAGCCATGGAAGAATTAAAAAAAAAAATTACAACTACTGTATCATATTTTGCTAAAGAAAAACTAACGAAAGTCGAAGTCCTTTAGACTTAATTCTTATTGCTAATTCATTTAGATGAACGCTTTTTCAACCTTTCATTATACACCATAATATAGGGAAATCATTTAAAATAGAATCATTGAAAAAAACAATACTAGTAATGTGGGTAGCACATTACTAACAATTTCCTCAAGATAAGAGTGGATTTTATTTTTAGGTTGAACCCGCGATCTCTCTGTTAGATGACAAAAAGTATTTTATTAAAATATTTTAATTAATAAGTTCTTTAATTGCCTTACTCTGATGAAGATTGATCTGTCCATAATAAATATGTTAGCTTACCTGAAAAAAAAAAGAATTTATTTATTAAAAATGTAAATTAAATTATTAATTTTGGGTTGAACAGGATGCTTAGTGTTGCTAATTAATAAAAGATTACATCTACAATTTATATTAAGTACAAGTTATTTTTAATGTTTTTTTTAGGCATCAGTGTGTTTCAGATGCAGCGACCTTTTAATGGATTTTCATACAACGAACGTAGGTAAGTCTTGCCATGCAAAACAGATATAAAAAATAACGATTTTCACCAATTTTGTTCCTGGAACACAACTGAAAGTATTGCCAGTAATAAAAGTCATTTGTCAAAAGTTCAATTCTACAGTTGATTAATTCCCAAACCGTATATCCTCAGAATTCATTCAGAAACGCAACAACGCCTGCCATTTCGGATAATGTATAGTGTTGCGAAATTGGAACGGATATTGCTCGTTCCTCTCCGCGGCTATTCTGATAGAAATTTAAATTTTGCCGGTTAACTGCCGTCGTCCGGCCTCGTTACACCTCTTTGTTAGTTAGACGTATATCCGAATGGTTCGTCGGAGGTGGCGAACCGTTAAGTCGCCATCTTGTTTCGCCAGATTAGACTGTTTAATGTCTAATTAATGAGTGATGTAAGATACTGATTTAAGTGGCTTTATTCTGGGAGGGAATTTCTTCATCAAATTAAACATGCATATGTTCAATTTAAACCAGTTCCAGTAATAACGTTCATTCTAACCTACACAGGCGTCTTCTTATTTTGAATTTTTCAACAGCAAATAATAGGCCCAGAACGTAGTCACATCAACTGCTTTGTCGGAGGAAGTCTAAAAGGTTATTCTGGAAGTCAATTGCTTTGATAATGGCTCTGAACTTTCAAGTCCGAAGTTAGAATCCCAGACAGAGTTGTTTTGACGGCAGACACATAGGTGACCATCCCTACGTAAATACATGTACTTAAAAGCATTTAATACGGCAAGTGAGGCGTGCTGTAGGAAATTAAATGAGCATTAGCCGCGCCTTCGACCGTGGCTTGTATTTCAACGAAGCTCACTGCGACAAACTATTCTAACGTATTCGAAAAATACTTTAAGGAGACAAAGAAATACGAATTTATTTCTTGATTTCCTTTTTTAAAGAATAATCTTGAAGCCGACTAAGGGATTTAATTTCGCAGGAAGGGCAGCAGCATCATCGGAGTACTTAACAGCCTTATTGCGATCGCCAACGCGTGGCGATTATGGCAATTACCTCCAGGATCTAATAAGTAGGTTCTACTGGGGAGACCGGTGCCCAGCAATGGGACATCATATGGGTTGATATGAATGCAGAGGACTCTCTCGTCCTCCTGTGAGAAATCCCTTAGTCGCTTTGACGGCACCCACGGAAACAGATAGTGTGGTATTATTCTTAAGCCTCTTTTATGCTGCCACCGTTAGCTCCGGTCGCGACAAGGTTGTTTAAAATTTAAAACCATAGTTTCACCACTCAATTTTTTTTATACCACTTAATCTTAGCTGATACTTACTAAGTATACAAATACTTAAGGCCATTCCCACCACCACCCATTTTACCCATTCCGTGGTTTGAGCTGTGCGTTAATAGATTAATCAGTCATAGTTTCATTTTAATATATAAAAACTATATCATACTTATTATAGTGAATGAAATACAATTGCACGATTTCATACTATAGTAGTACAAGACAATGATTGCAATTTATTGCAGTCCCTTCAGCGTTGTGACGCGAGATGTTACAATGTGTCTTGCTCGAGATTGCTATAATTAAATAATTGATGTTTTCCTGTAACTCGTTTTACGCAGATCTTGCTAGATTCTTCTTTTATAAACGCGCGGATTTTATTAAAAGATCTCGTTTACAAGGTCTGTGGTAGTCGTAACTAGAAGTGTTTAATTTTAGATTTATTTCTTTAAGATGTCTATTTTAGAGTTTCTTTTTTTAGGAACTGTTCTAATGTTAGAAATAGAACTATTACTATTAGAAATGTTCAATATTTTAGAATTCCTTCTTCTAAAAGTGTTCTAATTTCAGAAATCCTTCTTCTTTTTTTTCTACTCAATTTAAGTAACTTGTTTGTTTTACCATGTTCATTATTAACTGTACTATAGTAGTAGTAATAGTAGTGTGCTAATATTATAGTAGATTAATTACGCATAACATGTAGTCTGAGGAATCTCTTTAAAGTTTATGTAAAATCTTATTGTTTAGCTATTATGCTGAAATACATGTCTGTTTCCCAAATAAATAAACAACTTCAAGTGTCAAGTATTTATATTAAACACAATTATCGCACAAATACTTTTTCGTGAATATAGCGGCAGCTAAGTTGGACGCTTCATCATTCTACTACTCTGAATAGAAGATACACAGGTGATGGAGAGACTGGATTTATATCCAGTCTCTCTATCACCAGTGAATCTTCTATTAATGGTGATTGGAGCTGTGAGTCAAAGCTAGAAGAATCTCTCCCACATCGGAAGACGGGACTTGAAAGTAGTGGATATTTCCCTAAATTCGGGCCAGACGAAATTTCTCATACATCATGATTTCGGGTAGGGCACAGTACGTGACAGACACATCATTTTCAGAGATAACATCAAATTTATACTCAATAAAAACGGGATATTCTTAGTTTGATACCAGTACGCATCGCAGAGGTTATCACACGGGCGCTCCCGTGGAGTAACTGTCGTCACGGGTCGCGGCGCGCGCGCAATTAGCGTAAGCGCCCACCCGTGACGCGCCTTCGGTCGAGCTCGGCATAAAATACATACATACCCGACCAGCTCACAAGTCAACAATAAAATCACTCACACATAAACACGCTAGTATGTTCCACTCAAATTGCGCTGTCTTGGTTGTCATTCGATCGAGATCGGTGTATGTGTCTATCTATGTATGCTTGAGCCTGTTTTCGCTTATTATAGGGAGCTGAACTTCTGTATGTATGTTTCTGTGAACTCGGTCCGTCTCGGGTTCACTCGGCGCCGGACTATATTTTGGAGACTATAATTTGTAGATATTATTTGACTAAAGTGAGAATTTTGATGAAATTTGTATTGAATTAAGAATGGAGTAGATCAGCCTAGTTGGTAGTTAAATCTATTCAAAAGATTTGGGAAGCTCTTTCAAATGCGAGACCGTAGCCCTACTCTGTTTCTTTAAAAGGATTTTCATGAACTTTCGTTTCCTTAATTTTTTCAAATTAACACGGACTATTCTAATTATTTTTTGGAAACGCACAAGAAGTTCGAACTCGTGGATGATTTTCTGAAATGAGTGGATTAAGTAGATATAACCACCTCATTTTTGATCGAAACTTCGTTTTCATTGAATTAGAGTATTCCTCCTGCACTAGGAATTGTCGCCTATATAATTCATGTTGTTTTATTCGACTGCGCTAAATGTAGGCTTCGAGAGTTTTTTAAAGATAAGTAGCATTGTGGGATTGTGATCCCACATTAATAGCAATCCTGTTAACCCCTCCAGCTAAGCTCAAAGGCTTATGTTACGAGTGGGTTCACGTCAGTAGTATAATAGGTGGGATTTAAACCCGCGACCTCTCGATTGCGGGTCTGATGCCTTAACCACATATGAAGGTATGTAGGTACACTTCTTTGGCACACTACAGCTCAAATGTGGGACGGTCATAGGGTATAATCATATTTTTTTCAGTTAATTATTAATTTTCAGCAGTAGGTTTTAAATATTTTTTAATGATGTAGGTACTTATATAATTTTTAATTTAAATAGATGTCTTTAGAGTTTGCAGTACCAAAAAAATTTATTTGGATAGATTTTGGTGATTTCGGACGGATCAAAAATGCGGATCGTCTGCTAGTACTTTAATAGAACTGCTGAGCCGAGATTTTGTAATAATTATAACTACAGGTTTCTGTTCTATTTCTGTTGAGAATATTGTTGATTGATGGGCTTGACTTGATGCGGAAGGCGAGTGGATCGAGCGACAGGCATCGCGACGCAACCACTTTCTGTTATAACCTAATTCTATTACTAACTCTTTTCTTTTGCTTACTTGGGTACCACTTTTGGTTATTACTTATTTCAGGCATAATCGCTAAGGGATGTTAAGGGATGTTACCGCGGTAAGTTTAATACATGGATCATTTATTAAAAGGTTTAGATTTAGTTTCGAATGTAACTGTTCTCTGAGTATTTGTACTGGCTCCAAAGTTTTAAGGTCCATAAAAATTTCATCAAAATTATTCATGATTTTTATTGTATCCTAATATTTACTTAACTGGCCTGTTGGTCTAATGGTTAGTACCCTGTCTGGAGGTCGAAGGTTCGATTCTCGACCAAGATATATCTTAGTGTGCTGAGCGCGATTATCCTATTTTCTGATTATAATTATATGGGTAAAGTATGAAGCGGGGCGGTAGCCTAATGGCCAAGGCATCGGTCTCGCAATCGTGAGGTCGTGGGTTCGAATCCTGGACATTATACTACCGACTTGAACCCACTCCTAACACAAGCTTTTGAGCTTAGCTGGAGAGGTTAACAAGATGGCTAGTAATGTGGGACTTAATCCCACATTACTAGCAATCTCTTAATAGGTATATATATATATATAGCATCACATTACCAGTTATCTTAGAAAAAAAACTAAGTTATGTATTTAGAAATTTTGGTCTGGTTGCTAAAGTGGCTTTGACTAGTTTGGGATCAGATGACCATGTGTGAGTTAACCCAAGATATTTATCTATTTAT
Organism: Herminia tarsipennalis; assembly: GCA_945859575.2. NCBI lineage: Eukaryota > Metazoa > Arthropoda > Insecta > Lepidoptera > Erebidae > Herminia > Herminia tarsipennalis. The sequence goes on along the minus strand of OX243849.2, from coordinate 14,005,007 downwards.
TTAACTCTATTTAGTCTATTTACCCGAAGACGAGTCGATTGACATTTCAATACAATAAACAAAGCAGGAAGAGCAACATAGAAACCAAAGGATTTTCCAATTAAATAGATTATAATGAGGGAAATTTGTTCGACCACAACAATCAACTCCATGACGTGATGACGTGACACTGTCGAAGGTCGCAGTCGACACGGGTCATCACGACCACACCCTAAAGCAGTCACGCTTTAATACAGGGTGATGTTTTATCAGCGTGATAATTATCTCTGGATTTTACTGCAGTTAATAAAACAAATATCATGGGACTACCGTAGTTATCTGTTCCCAAACTAGCAGAAGCGACCAGATAACTTCTTCTTCTTACTGTTTTCACAGTAAATATTACATAAGAGTAGGAAAGCATGATTAAATCACGAGCGAAAAAGAGAAAAATGTTATTCGCTGCTTTCATTTGTTCACGCCAGCTATGCGAGACTAAAATATAAAAATTTGATCAATTGTCTAAATTTTATAGTACCGCTTGCTGACCGCTTATAATCTATTTACCTATTTTATTTATTACTAGCTGTCCCGCGCAACTTCGTATGCGTAAATTTTCCCCGTTTTTGAAACATTTCTCATTGCTGCTTCGCTCCTATTAGTCGTAGCGCGATATTATATAGCCTATACCTAGCCTTCCTCGAATTTTTTTTTTCAAATCGGACCAGAGTTTCTGAGATTAGCGCGTTTAAACAAACAAACAAATAAACAAACAGAGAAACTCTTCTGCTTTATAATATTATTATAGATTTATCACATTGTTATTTAAAACATCATTAGTGTCATGTAGTTTCACAAAATCATGAACTAAACGCATAGCGTTTCCTGGTAGAAATAAAGAAAGTCAGTTTTTACATCTGTTTGAGATGTAAAAACTGACTTTCTTTATTTCTACCAGGAAACAATTTAAACATTTAAATAATTATAAATAATAACACAGTATCTTCCTGTATGTCAGACATACCCCATAACACGAGTGTAATCAACCATGAATTGAAGGACAAACAACGCAACTACGGGAGGCACCTACTGTAGGAAAAACTCGTCTCTCTCACTACCTGGTAATTCTATGTATAAGTAATGTACTACTTTGAATTTTACTCTCACGGTTAGAACTTATCCCGTTATTTAAACAGACTATAAGAAAATATGTAAATACAGTAAAAACACATTAATTACACCGACAAAATAACTAATGGCATTTTGAGGGATTTGTTTTCGGGAGCTGGAGTCGGTTAAAGGTATGTTTTATGAAAACTGGTCTGTTGGTCTAGTGGTTAGTAACCCTGGCTATTAGCCCAGAGGTCGTGTATTTGAATCTCACCCAGGGTAAATCTTTGTGTGATGAATATGCTTGTTTATCTTAGGTGTAATTTACCTAATTCTAGGTGTTGCCCGCAACTTCGTTCACGTGAATTATGAAAAAAATTACCCTATGAGAACATTTTTCAGAGATAAAAAGTAGCCTATGTAATATTACAGACTATAATCTATCTCTGTTTCAAATTTCGTCTACATCCGTTTACCCGTTGTGGCGTAATTGAATAATAAACATTCATCCATACATCTAAACTCACAGCGACGCAGACGGCTCTTTCTGTATTTCAGTCTTCTTTGATATGCCTCGAATATATTCGTTTCTGATTTCGTGAAGTTTTGAAGAAGAACATAGACTTCATCAATAGCCCATAACTAGCATTTACGGAACCGAAGGAAATAGCCAGAAGTATAAATCTTAATCAATTACCTCTAGCAGTAATCAAACAAACATCATAAATAATACAACTAATCGCGTAGTTCTGGTGAATGAACCGAACGTTTGACTTTTAAAACAAGTTTATGTGGTCACCGACTCCGCCTGACAACCCGTCATTTATCAAGCCTATCGATGGTGATCGACTGGCGGACACTCACACTACCAAATTATATTTACACTTGTAACATGAACTTATAATTTGATAACAAAAAATTGATGGCTAGTGCTGTGTTGTTTCATTCAGTAATTTGAAGATGAGTAGATATTATAAATATGAATTGTTTGACGCATACTTGTGTGTTTTTTATGAAAACGCAAAAGGAACTATGTTAAAACACAGTTCCTTTTCCAGTGTGAATTATCTTGCTGCCCCTCAAAGATCATTCTTTGAGGGGTATCAAGATAATTCACACCGGAAAAGTGCGAGGGGTTTGCACGACGACAGGGTGCAATAGGGTAGATGACTGTCAAGTCAAATCAGTATCTTTTTAAGAAACGTCAAAACGATGCGCCTCGTAATATTATATATGAAATACAAAACAATGAAATCCGAGACAACGTAAAATTGTAGAGGAAGATTGTTTTCCAGAATATTTTTGCAAATGCTATTTTATCTAAAGTGTAAAATAATCTATCTAATTGACTCAACACCAAATAACAAACTGTACTGTAATGGCAATCAAATAGAATGATGTTGGAATGACGTCATTGCGCGTACAAAATCACGAATCTCATATTAAAAAATTGCAAAGACTATTCGATTAGCGTTTATACCAATTGCCTAGGGTGGCTGTATACTTTATTTTTTAAATTAATAACTAAATCTACTACTTGGAATTTTGGAGGCGAAGGGGGAATCTCCAATCCCCTCCCCCTGGATATGCTCATGATAAGTTTCACATGTGTATATGTATCCAGTGGCGTACCTGGCGGATTTCTCTACGGTCGTGAGGCGAGTTTTGGCTTTTTGAGAGTTAAGGAATAGAGAGTGCACTTGTGTCTGCGCATACACTTGTGCACTCTAATATCTCCTGCATAGTTGGCTAGTCTTTGATGAGATTGGCCGCTGTAACCGACATGGGTTTTTATTATTGAACTAGCTGTCCCGCGCAACTTCGTCTGCGTAAATTTTCCCCGTTTTTGCAACATTTCTCATTGCTGCTCCGCTTCTATTTGTCGTAGCGTGATGTTATATAGCTTATAGCCTTCCTCGATAAATGGGCTATCCAACAGTGAAAAAAAAATTTTCAATTCGGATCAGTAGTTCCTGAGATTACCGCGTTCAAACAAACAAAGTCTTCAGCTTTATAATATCGATAGTATACTAAGTACCTACCGATATAGTTAAAGTTGGTAGATAGGTACCATGTAACACTAACAGCATAACAAAGTTGGCACCAAAAAGTACCGGTTCGTTTCATTTACATTGTTGGGACACACTATGCCGTTGATAATTTAATTTATTGCAGTGCAATCTGACCTTTAACCTTTAAGTAATAGAGATCATAATTCATCGTCTGCTCGATTGAGTAATTTTAGTTGTTTCAACGATTTCAGAATGATTTGTTCATTTCATTATTGTAACTTATCCAGGTTATAATTTTGATACATAGGTTTCTGTGACTCAGTGGCAGATCATATCGGAATTTCAGTGAAGTTAGAACTACTCCCTTGGTATTGGTAATTTCTGATTATTCTTTTCCTGATGGTCATTTCTGCGCCACTCCAGGGTCTGCGCACTGCGCACCTGGCACCTGGGCACCGCTGGCACCGCCCTAGTTACGTCACTGGTTACCACTCTCTGTCCAAAGATGGATGACTTTTTTTTGGAAAATGCTAAGCACGATAATACGTCGTATATAAGTAGACTTTAAAAAACCCTAGTTTACCTACTTCATGTTATAAAGCTAAAGAGTTTGTTTGTTTGAATGCGATAATCTCAGAAGCTACGCGTTCGAATAAAAAAAAAAATTTGACTGTTGGATAGCCCATTTATCGAGGAAGGCTATAGGCCTATATATATCGTGCTACGACCAAAAGGAGCAGAGCAGCAATGAAAAATGTTGCAAAAACGGGGAAAATTTACGCTTAGGGAGTTGCGTGGGTCTGCTAGTTTTCAATAAACACTATGGATTACGTACTACGCGACGCAATGAGCATGGTACTGCGAAGAACACAGGACAAATTTTACAGCTTATAACTCTGCAAGTTTTTAATATTTTTATTGGAACGAAGTTCCTTATCGCGCGTTGTGAAAGGGGGCTAGACGGAAAAAATTCTCACGAAAAGTTGTAACGACACTTTTTGACACACACAAGCCGTGCGGCGTGCGCGTAAGATATGAACATCTAATTTGACGAAGAAGTCACCTGTCGATTTGGTCTAGAGGCATAAATTCGGTACACAGTATTGGTGACAATTATGTAGTAGTGGGTTCGAGCCTTCGGTATACAATCGTCTTTTTGTAAGTTATTTTCGTTTCGTCTTTCTATTTCGCATTGAACACTGTGGTGTTGCGAAGATTATAAAAAAAAAATAAGATAAGAACTTCGTTCCATACGGGTGTCCCTTGACACCTCTAAATTTTTTTATTGACATGGACTGGATGCTGAAGGCAGAGGATCGTATGTTATGTCAAAAATTAGGAGAAGCCTATAATATCTATAATAATAATAATAATAATATCTTGGGGCAACTCACACAACGCTATCTGATCCCAAAATAAGCAAAGCTTGTACTATGGAAACCAGACAACTGATAAACATACTTATATATTTCTAAATACATACATATTAAAGATAAATTACACCTAGACACAGAATAAACCATCATGCTCATCACACAAAGTTTTATCCTGGGTAGGGATCGAACCCACGACCTCTTGCTTAGCAGTCGGATACACTCCCACCGCGCCGCAGAAGCAGTGTCCAGCAGTGGACCGATACGGCCTAATGATACAAAATTTAGTACAAAAACTAAACAAAAAGTAACAGGAAATGAATTAAATTAGTAGATAAGGTTATTGAGATGGTAGTGATGTGGAGTGTCGTGTGCGCATGCTCACAACGTGACAGCCGCGGCTGGGGCGGGCGCGCCTCTCTCGATAAATTGAATATGGTAAACTGTTTTTTGTACCACATAAGTACTGTTCACGAGAAAAGTTCTTTACTTACCCGACTGTGAAAAAGGCTGTTATCTGTATGACATATATAAGATTACGATTTTTTTATTATGACCTATCAATAAAGACACTTTTGATCGAGAATTTTTATTTGGTAATGATTTATTTTTTGATGACTTATGTCATTACCAACGGTAATAAATATATAAATTAATTCCGTCATTGTAACAATTTGTGAGCATTAAATTTAAAGTAAATGGATCACCGAGCTTTTTTAATATAATGAAACCTAGCTAGATCGATTTATCGCCTCCAAAACCCCCTGCGTACTAAATTTCATGAAATCGCTGCAGCCTTTGTCGAGATTCTGATTATATATATAGGTATTTATATACAAGAATTGCTCGTTTAAAGGTATAAGATAAATAAAATAACTTTTTGATTTAAAGTTACTTTTGTATTTGTAGGTTTACACTTTTTTTTAATTCTTTTATTATTTAAGGGTTTTTATCCTAATCGACATGGCAACCCCATCGTACCTTTTTACAAATAATATTATCCATTTGGATGTTCCAATAAATACATAAACTATGAGAGATATTAAGACCATGATGTTCACTAATAAAGTAGGTATTGTAACTAACTCACACAATTTTTCTGCACTAGTTAATATATTTAGTACTATACCTACATCTAATTTGAGCAACTTTAGTTTAGTTTGATCATCAGTGAACATTATTTACCTTTCGCCTGTGCCTTACCCGCGAGGAAGTCAGTTGTTGCAATCAAAAGTAAGAGACCATCTACTTAATTGTCGAATTTAAAATCAATTCTACCGTTTAGTCGTAAAATTATAACAAACAGATATGCAGACTCGCATTTATAAATAACTATCTGTCCCGCGCAACTTCGTCTGCGTAAATTTCCCCCGCTTTTGCAACATTTTCCATTGTTGCTCCGTTCCTATTGGTCGTAGCGTGATGTTATATAGCCTATAGCCTTCCTCGATAAATGGGCTATTCAACAGTGAAAGAATTTTATAATATTAGTATAGATAACAATAAAAAACAGATAAAACTTTCATTGCAAGCAATACAGTAAAATATTCAAATCGCTTCACTCGTTTAAGACTTTAAATAACAGACAGACACATTCTCATACATATAGACTTCGTATATAAAACATTCTTCTATTATACCATAAATAAAATTAACAGTAAATACATTTTGTACGCGATAATACCATCATATAAGTACCAACTGTACGCAGAGCCTTCAACGCCCACAACCAAGATGATTCGTGGTTTCTCTTCGTATTATAATCGCCTAGAATCGACACAACAGTTACAATTATTGCTTTACGTAAGTAATGTTACTGTATAAGTGTATACTACATGTAGATAATATGTTTTACTTGTAAAATATGGTTAGTTATAGTAAAAGGAGTTGGTATTACAAGTGTTACATAATGCTAGCTTTATCTTGCTTTGTGCAATTCTTGGGCCGTACTATGAACCGTTCAATTGTAGACGAATAATAAACGGAGGCCTACACTAATTAAATGAAAATGAAGTTTTAATCAAAAATGAGGTGGTGATATACAGAGTCAGGAACATCTTGTTCCAGAAAACTGTCCATGGGTTCGAATTTCTTGTGCTTATCCAAAAATGAATAAGAATAGTCGAAATTTAAGTAGCTAAGCGAAAGTTTATAAATTTCGTTGTTGTTAATGTAAGGGTATAGTTGAGTAGGGCGAGAATCCCAGGTAATAAGATTCAGATGTTTTATTGTAAATTAGTTTTAAGTCGACAGTTGAAGACGAGCATCTGCCGAAGATGCACACAGTTGAAGACGAGCATCAGTCGTAGATGCACACGACATATAGTAAAGTAGTTCTATGACGTAACTTTGATATAAGAATTAACAGAGTAGGTCTACTATTTTGTTAATTTCGTACCATAATCCTGCTAAAACGCAGGCGAGTCAGTGATGCCGTCACCAAACCGACGAGCGACCTATTGTCTTTTGAAGTCAAAGTACTTCATTCACTTATGTAGCTAAATGCAACGCTTATGACCGTCAGATAAGATTTGGAAGCATTCTATTGCTTCTACATTTATTGCCAAGTCCGCAAGAGTAAAGCCGTGAGAAAAGAACTTGGCAATAAAAACTCATGGCCACTTTTATTAAATGCCAATTTTTACAATACATTTGTATATATATAGTTATAGAATTTTATAAGCTACGGGTTTTAATTATGTAAATATTTTATTTTAAGGCTAAATACCTTTGTTTTATTGCCCGACATTTCGACCGTATTGCAACGGCCGTGGCAATACGGTCGATACAATTTGTATGTGTTTTGTATTAGAAATTCATTCAGCGGTGGGGAGTGTGACTGCTACGCAAGAGGTCGAGTCGGGTTCGATCCCCACCATGTTAAAATTTTGTGTGATGAGCACGATGGTTTATTCTGTGTCTGGGTGTTATTTATCTATAATATGTATGTATTTTGAAATATATAAGCATGTTTATCGGTTATCTGGTTTACATAGTACAAGCTCTGCTTAGTTTGGGATCAAATAGCATTGTGTTCCAAGATGTTAAGATATTATATTATTATATCAACTCATATGATGTCCCACTGTTAGGCATGGGTCTCCCCAATTGAACCTATTTATTATAGATACTAGGGGTAATTGCCATAATCGCCACGCTTGGCGAGCGGGTTGGCGATCGCAGTAAAGCTTTAAGTACGTAGAGGACGCTGCTGCGTGTCCTTTGGTGTGAAATTCCTTCGTCACCTTGACGACACCCACTGGAAGAGTTGGAATGCCACTATTCTTAAAAACAAAATAATGTTAGATAATATTATTATTACTTTCAAATACCTACATCTTTTGAATCCAATTATTCCTTGCATTTCTGTTTCCTTGAAAATTTGATCATTTCTATATACATATAACTATATGTATATGTACAAGTTATTGGCGTATTAAGTACATAGAGAATCACATAAACATTTTATGCGAATACACTCAACTTTATTACTTTAGTACCGTCAGCAAACCCACTGATATTTTTAGCTTAAGTTTTATTTTGATAGTTTTGACTGGTGAAGAGAAAGAATGAATTTAGATTTCCATTATTCTAAACTAATAGTATAAAGATGCAGAGTTTGTTCGTTTCAAACAAACAATACAACTTGGTAATCTCATGAACTCAAAAACCAATTTAAAAAAAAAATTGAATTAGATAGTCCGTTTATTAAAAAAGGTTACAGTACATGTATATTTATAGTGTGTAATGTAAATGTATCGCGGTTCACTACTAGTACAATTAAATAGATTACGGATCTTATTCGCGTCAATATTTTTAGGATGAAAGGCCTTTGATTTAGGGCGATATATTGCCACGGCCGTTACGTTATCGTTATGTTGTTTTGACTTTGGTATTATGGCGTAGATATTTACAGTTGTTATTAATTGGAAAGGTGACAAATGACATGTAAACTACTACTTCAAACTTTTACACGGTGCGATGTCTATAGCTATTTTAAACAGAACGTGTTTAGCCAGATATCGCCAACTTTAAAATGTAAGATAGACTGTTGGATGGATTTCCATACGGGAAACCACTTTGTGTGATTCACAAATGGTTGTACCGAGTCTGCGTGTACTTTATGTCCGTGAATTTAATATTTTTAAATTCCCCTACGACTCAGGGCTTGTACCCTACTGCGGGAGATGTCTTTTTTTTTAAAAAAAGATGTATAAATGGTACATCCAAGTCTCTTTTATGTCATCATATAATTTGCATGTTTGTAAAGTACCCCACAATACAAGGGATTGTTGTACCCTATTGAGGGAGTTACTTTTTAATATAATGAGTAGTGCTTGTTTTGCTGACGGTCCCGTATGCTCGCGCTCGCTTGCGGTTATACACGAGGCTAACGATTTTTCCAATGCGCCCGCGCCGTAGCACCCGGCCAGCTTCAAAATACACTCGCGCGCAACACTCCAACAATAAAATAAAATAGATCTTTAAATTACAACGGAAATGTTTTACGACAGGAATAAAGGTTTGTATTGAAAAATAAAATATTTTATTTAAATATATTGTATTTAGTTTTGGTGTTTTAATGTTATTTGAGTGATTCGGAACCGATTGAGCTACGATACTTATTTGCTTAAGCGTGTGTGTTTCAACCTCTTTAATAATAAATTGGACTTGAAATTAATAAATTAATTGTGTTCCGTTGTTTTTGTTTTTTAGTGTTTTCGTCACTTACTGTTGTACAAAAGGTCGTCAAAATCAGTAGTACTTAATATTGACGTACTTTCCTGCGGATGAGCGCCATGCAGAAACATATTACGTTTTCCAATATTCATTGAAAATGTTCTGATGTTAAAAAACTGCACTTCATTTAACAGAATTGAAAAATATTCTTTTGCAATCTTGACCTACTCAAGAATATCAAATTTATTTGGTAAATAATTAAAATCCAAAAATAAATTGCACAAATATTTTTGCAGTTATAAATGACAAGAATATTACTTAATTTGATGCACTTTAATCTGATATTTTATAATCCTAGATAAAATAAGCAAAAAATATAATAATAATTAATTAAACAAAAAACTGAATAATTTTGATTAAAAGACATATATATTGCTTATTTTCTTAATTAGAAAATGAAATATTTGGAGGTCAAAAGTACCTTTAAATAACACCAGAGGGCGTACTAATACCATTTATATTGTAAACAAAGAAAAAAAAACATAAATATAAATAATTTTCATTTTTTTGCAACAAATAGTAATTATACATTTTGTTTCAGTATTTAACTACTGTATAATTAAGCACTTTGCACAAATTTGCAGTTATTACGCTATTTATTTAGGTAGGTAGATACTGAGTTAATTACAAACATGCACTTTTAGTGACTAGTATAATAAAAGTTTCGTGTACAATTATTTACAGCAATGTTATTGCTGTAAATAATTGCATGTGGTGTCATTTAATTATATAAACTATAGCAAGAAATATATTTATTTTTGGAAGAAAGATAATTTGAAACATGTTCGTAAACTTTCGCGAATTGTACACATTATAGAATTTTATAAGCTAAGGGTCTTAATAAATAACCGTATTGCAACGGCCGTGGTCACGGTTAGTCTACCTGTGAACACGGCTGTTGCAATACGGTCGAAACATCGGGCAATAAACAAAGGTGTTTAGCCTTAAAACAAAATATTTACGCGATTAAGACTCGTAGCTTATAAAATTCTTTAAATATAATTTTAATTCATTTATTGAGTGTAATCTGCAACACAAACGTCCACATTGAGCATAATGGCTGCATTGAGGGAGATTCACTGACCTGTATATTAGGTACTAATACGCTGGATTAGTTACCCCGTACAAAGTGAATCGAATGACCGTCGCTGGGATGAACTGAATGCGCAAGGCGGAGGATCTGTGACATGTCCAACCGTGGACCCACAGATACTGATAATTATAAGGTCAGTAAAATTAGTGCGGGGTTCGATTTATTTTTCTTAAAAAAAGTTATTTAAAAATTGTCATCTAAATTATAATTTTTGTGAGCGATTGTACCTCGCAAGTTAAATGCAAGTAAAACACCACTGTAACCGGAGCAGGTAGGACCCAATGCATACCGAATGAGTATTTTTTGTACATATTTTATATAAGTACACGTACATACGCGTTATTACTCTCAGTCATATACCTACATAAGTATGTACCTATAAGTTCAAGTTTTAGTTCTGACACTGATGCCAACTGGCTACTTATTTTTTTTTTTTAAAAGAAAACAAAGTTATGCAAGGGTATTCATATTATACAGGCTGATTTGAATATACTAAAAACCCGCTCGTAGCTTCTTTACATAACACTAAAGAACTTTATAATATCAGTTTTGGAAAATATTAATTAATTGACCCATAATGACTTGTTTTTAGACTTATGATCTTAACCACCGACATACTACTTTACTGGAGAATAATCTTTGTTAAAGAAAAAATCAAGAAGATTTTGTGGTATGCATGAAATGACTGGCCTGCTGACTGCTAAGCCGGAGGCCGTGGGTTCGTACCCCACCCAGGATAAAACTTTGTGTGATGAGCACGATGGATTATTCCGTGTCTGGGTGTAATTTATCTATAACTAGCTGTGCCCCGCGGTTTTACCTGCAGTTTATTAGCATATGTGTTAATCCAGGGTGTCAGCTAACTCCATACCAAATTTTGTTAAAATCGCTCCAGCCGTTTACACGTGAAGAAGTAACAAACATACACACTCACATACTCACAAACTTTCGCCTTTAAATAGTGTGATAATATTAGTGTGATATGTATGTATTTGGAAATATATAAGTATGTTGCATAGTTGTATAGTACAAGTTCTGCTTAGTTTGGGATCAGATAGCGTTGTGTGAGTTGTCCCACGATACTATATTATATACCATTTTTGTGCTGCTCATGGTCAGGCGTTGGCGCCACTGTTGAAGAAGGTCTGGCTGTCAAAGTTTAAATTATATTTCAATATTAATACATAATACCTTGAAACTGCGCAGTATTGCGAAGTCCAATTTTATTCGAAAAAAAATTGTCATTTCGGAGACCTGACTCTACTACTAGCGCCTCTAGCGGCGAATTTACACGCGATAGCTCTCATTACAATTCACAATGACTCAACAAAACACGACATTAAATTCAAAAACTTAAATATTCCAATGTTCCACGAACAAATCTTTTTACTTTTTAAATTTCATTACCATTTTCACTTAATTAACATAACAAAAAGGTTAGAAAAAAGGTTTTAATTCGTAATATCGATACGTCATCGTTACAAAGAAGGTTGGTACGTCAAGGGGGTCGGTAGAAGTGATAGTCATGCTTACAAGAGCCTGTGTTCTTCTTAAATGGATTTATTGAAGGTATATTGTAGGTTCGTTTATAAAGATTTACATTTTGATAGGACGGATTGATCTCTGTTGTGTAGGAGTTAGAAATGGAAGGTACGATGGTATTTGTACACTTTCGTTTAAGTAAGCGGGTGTTGTAGGTACATTGATTGTTTAAATTTTATTTAGAGCCTAATATTGTGAAGATTAACACGGGTTTACAATTTGATATGCTGATTTTGATATCTGATTTTATCAGATATCAAAATCAGCTGTAATGTAGTTAGTAATGACCTATTTTCGACTGCCTCTATGGCGCGGTGGGAGTGTATCCGACTGCTACGCAAGAGGTCGTGGGTTCGATCCCCACCCAGGATACAACTGTGTGTGATGAGCACGATAGTTTATTCTGTGTCTGGGTGTTATTTATCTATAATATGTATGTACTTAGAAATATATAAGTATGTTTATCAGTTGTTTGGTTTCCATAATACAAGCTTTGCTTAGTTTGGGATCAGATAGCGTTGTGTAAGTTGTCTCAATATACTACTATTATTTACATAATATTTAAGCAACAGATACAATTTCCTGCCCCCCCCCCCCCAGACTCGACTGGGTGACCTTTTTATTGGACAATTTGAGGATTTTGACACTGAATCGGAGTGTTTAGGCAGGCAATTGCCCCACCTCGGTGGTGGTGGCTATGTTGTACCGTTGAATCAAATGCACCTCCCCCCCAGTCATGCGAGCAATTCACACTTGACCGGTGGAGTTAAGTGTTGCCCCACCCCCCAGAACAAACGTACTAACGGATAGCTAAGTACATATCTCATAACATTTTTAAACAGCTCTACATTGAACCAATTATATCATCTACTTAAACAATAAATACCTACTTCAAAGTTTATTTGTAATTTAACTATAACTAGAAAAATATCACTCAATGCAAATTGCAATGCTCTGATTGGTCAAATTAACGCTGATGATTTATATAGACTCATGTGCCGCGACGTCATTGGTCGATAACTGACCACTTCGCTGAATCATATTGCGCGCGCGCAATTAGATCTAGTACGTAATGATTTCATAATAATTATTTACCTACACATTTTTTTAATATTTAAAACTAGCGGTCCGCTGCTTCGCATGAAGCTGTCTTTATAATGTGTGCACATAATATGTATGTATTATATTATAATAACAATTCCTTCATAAAAGAATTGTCATTTTCATAATATATAAAGAAGAATATAAATACAAATTTCATTATTATGACTTACCGCGTGGTTTGTCAACTGGCCCAAGGAAAATTTCTAGAGGCAAAACATAGTGGTCTACTTTATTTATATTTTCTTTATGGAAAGGTCACAACAGAAATTATAAATAATAAGCGTCTTAAATCAATATCCATGTTGTAATAATGATCACACGAAAAATCGCGTAACTACTCTCATAATCGATTACAGAATCGACTAACAAATCACATTCCTATAACAAATGATCGAACGGAACAGTTAATAAGGTAGCGCGTTTATCTTAAACGTCTCTCGGTGGATGTTCGCGTGATGGATATGTACGCGGGAGGCCAGATAAGGTCGAATAAGAGTGCTGCGGTTTAGTCGATTTTTGTATCGAGGCTTAGAGGCTCAAGACTTTGCTCTTAAAAGTGAGTTAGTATTCTCCAGTGTATTTGTGTACACAAATATGTTACCTCAATTTCTTCACTCTTATGCTGTCAGGGACACGAATGATAATGATATTTTCTAGAAAGGTCCCATCTACCTTGCTTAACTGTTTGTCGTTTAAAATTCTGTATGCATTTTATAACTAGCTGATCCACACAAATTCGTCAATTTTCCTCGTTTTCGCAACATTTTTCATTGCTGATTCGTCCCTATTGATTGTAGCGTGATGTTACATAGCCTTCCTCGATATATGGACTATCCAACAGTAAAATATTTTTTCAATACGGACCCATGGTTCCCGAGATTATCGCGTTCAAACAAACAGGCTCTTCAGCTCAACCCATGTGCACTTTGAATGAAAGTAACAAATTTTATCAAAACGATATAAACTTAATTAAATTCTACATTCAAACTTCCAACCTAAATATTTTATAATGTTAGTACATGGAGCTAAATCGTGAAGTATCGATGTAACCACATCCCTATGATAGAAAGTTCACATACCGATACAATTAGTCGATATCGATACTTCGGGGGCCTTGCTAACACAACATTTACTAACATTTGTCATTACTATCACTGCGAGAGACCATAGAGTAGCCGTTAATATTTTAGTTTGGCAACACCATACTGTTGAAATTTTATTCAGTTGTGAATTAGACGGGAAACTGAGCTGTTGTTATTTTCACAGCTCTGCATTTAACGGGCGAAAATATATTCACAACCCGTACCTAACATTCTTAATACTGGCAGAAATTAGTTGGAAAGACGGCTAGATAGCCAGCAACTCAAAAATAACTGTTTTTTAATTATTACATATAAAAGGCTATAAGGTAGGTACTGATAACAAAAACACAGTTTTTAACTGTCTGTCTGTTTGTTCCGGTTAATCTCGAACTTTCTCTGTCAGACAGCTGGGTTCTTATTCACGTTTTTTTTCCGTGTCCACGGCAAGCCCGTGCGTCAAAACGTTGTCATAATCTTATTGGTAAATGGAAGCGGACATTTTTGAGCGCACCGCGCATGCGCCTCCCTATTTACCATTATGACAGGATTTTGACAATTCGCACAGGCTTGCCGTAGACACAGAATAAAGATTGTGAATATAGACCCTGTTGATGTAAGGAGTAAATTAGGCTACTTTTATCATCACATTAACGTGTATAGGTGATGTGTAGTGAGCAGCACTGCAACTTCACGCCGAAGTAATTACGGGCACAGCTAGTTGTTAAAAAATTAAAGGAAAATTGAAAAGTGATCTGTGTGAAGAAAATGAGTGAAGTGTGTGAAAAGTGATAAACTTAAAATATATAAAACGGAAATTATTAATTAATTACGAACAAATAAACCAATTAATAATAATATGTTTAATTAATGTTGCATTTTGCTAATCAAACATCATTAGCTAAGGAAAAACCGCATTGCGGTTACTGCACTCAATGAATTACATCAAAATATTAAAACAATATAAATTAATTAATGCCTCTTTCTTTATATTATATTATATCAAGAATAAGTAATAATAGACCAACCCAATAATAAATAAATATTAATGAATGAACACGTGCAAGAATTACATAAGCGTTAACAATATGACGCTACTGTTTAAAAAAAAAAACAACCGTCAGTGTTACCAATGTCATATTATTTATAATACCTATTGAGCCACTCTACTGGCTAGAAAGCCATTACTAAGAAGTGTTATCTCATAGACGCAGTCCATCTCTCATTTTTGGACCGCACGGGTCGAAGCCAAGAGGCGATAAGAGCGGATTAAATTTAACTATTTATCATTTCATTCTACTTTTTTGTTCACTACCGTTCTACGATGGATGAGGTTCGGCCTACTCGCTAGTAGGCTGTATACGTGAGTGCCACTGACAGGTATTTTTTTATTTTAGGAATGTAAGTTATTATTGTTAGGTGTTCGATTTTTAAATTTCGCGGTGTTTGTTGATGGTTTGTTGTAAGCCAGGAGTTCGAATTAAAATACGTTAATGGATAAAAACAAAAAGTGTTGTGCTCATTTAAAATGTCTAGATTTGCTTCTGATTAATATGAAATAGCAATATCACCTAATCTATATTCTAATGAATATTAAATTAGAATAGAGATATTGGCCACGTTACAGATTTTATCATTTAATGAAGATGGACATGGATCTCAGTTAAGAATAGGATTAAATGTGCGCCATAAGACACGACTAAGAATTTCAGTCAAATAATGAGCAGAAATGTATAATAAATAACAATAATACGTTTCTTAGTGGTATCAAAAACTCAAGAAACAATAATCTAACAACGACACCAAAGCCATTACATTACATAAACAAAACAATACAATTTAAAAACACGTCATACTTACAACAAACAATAACTACACAACTAAGTTCATTGTAACATCTCTCACTTTATCTCAAGAACAGCTGATCAGGAACAAAGACTAAAAACAAATGAACTATTTAAATGAAAGCAGCATAGATGTGAATGAACTACCTTGAAGCACTCCTGGTATTGGTGCAAATATAAAAGAACAATGCCCTATTGTTGTCCGCAACGTCATAGGTCGGAAACTCGGAATATAGGTCAGACGAGGTCCAAATGTGGTGATCAGCTGATCGTGGGATCGGGTATTCAATTTTAAACTTGCTCCTCACTACCAAGCCAGACAGTTTTTATGAAGGCATTTTTTTCGTGTATTATTATAGATTAGTTTAATTTGTTGATGAGATGGGAATGATAGAACAATGATGTTTTATTAGGTGCTGTTATATTTTATAATAGTGCTTGGGAATTTAATAAAAACTATGTTAGGTTATTTAAAGTCTGGTTTTGCTCTCGCTTTCTAGTTTTATAATGCATAGGTATTTGTATTTATAGTTATTTTCGTATTAAAAATAGATTATGACAATCTTATCTAAAACGTACTCGTAACATAACTCCTTGTTAACATACATTTAAAAAAAAAAAGTTAAATTGCAAAAGAAAATACGCTTTACTCTATGATTCTGCCAAATTTCAAGCAAATTGGTAGCAATCTACGGAAAAAAAATGTGGTAATGGTAAAAATAAATCGTATTTACACTGATTTTTAATTAATTTAGTAAATTTAAGTATGTCTGAGGCCAAGTGTATAATCGTGATAGTTCACGGTTAGATTGATGAAAGTTCCCTGCGATTATGAATGATATATTAACATCGTTCAGCTTTCTCGATATCATTGAACGATCTCACTACTGCATTGCGTGGGTGTGGTGTAACTCAATGATAATCTAGAATGAATCTTTTTGCATTACCTGATAGGTATTAAATGGTAATAGGCATTTTGAAAAAAGAAGTCTACTTTTTTAAGATGGTTATCTAGCCAATTTCTGGCAGTATCAAGTACTTATTGTAAAGTTTGACTGCAGAAAAACTGGATCTTACGATATTCGCACGTAACTCATGTATTCTTTAGCGTTAAATGCGGAGCAGTTAAAATATTGACAGTTCAGTTGGTCGCCATTTTCACAACTTTTTAAATTACAATCTGACAGAATCATAAACCTTAAAACTCTAAATTCAAAATAAAATTTCAAATTTCGAATACTCTTTTTTGCTAAAGCACCAGTAATCCTGTTATGCCAAGGCGAACCACACTAGTGGAAAAAATCCTCCGATTATAATTTCTCCTAGCGATGTGAACGGCCCATAGGAATCCGAGTGCCGGGCCAGAGACAATAGCACATTGTTTGTTTTCGACCGCAGCAATTATGTCGACCACGTGCACACTTTGTTTACCATTTGTTATCTGCCATCTAGGCCGTCCTTGAGATTTCATTGTTCTTACTGGTGACAAGTTTCCGTCTTATTTTTGACGTGAAACTTTCGATGAGTGTAGACTGATGTTCGATTGTTGACTGTTTTGGGTTTTGTGAATGGAAATTGTAGACGATGTCTAAAGTTGTAAGTTGTAACGTAGTGTGTTTACGCTCACTCAACTATCAATAGCCAACAGATATTCTTAATTTAAAATATCGAATTCATGGGATTTTATTGACGGTTGGAAATTTGTTGTCGTTATTTGTTGTAGATGTGAGTATTTGGTAATATTAATGTCAGAATTGACACAAGTTCCAAATTTAAATTTGTAAACGAGGACAGGACTGCATAGTACCTACTTCAGAGTTCAGACCAGTTGCTTCTTTTGCCTTTGTCCTTATACCTGTAAGTTAAAGTTTCATATAACGTTATTTTATTTTTCTTTGTTGTGTTTTTCATCACATCTAACTCACTGCCAGCATAAATAAAACATTATTCTTATTCGTACAATAAATAAAAATGTTATATTTTAGACTGTTATTTTTGTAAAACCGTTATGTATTTTAAAGGCGGTAGTGACGTCAAACCATGCACATTAAAATTGCATTCCGTTACACGCAGTCATCAATACTGCGAGTAAATATTCTAACTTGTCCACCGCGACAACTAATGGTTAATGAGTAATGAATTATGAAAATGAATGTCACTTCTGTGTGGGACACGAGTAAAAGAGGTAGCGAAGACCTGAAACTTAGTTTACAACGAACTAAGTGCAACGACGTTTTTCTCTTTCTGATTTTCAAAATTTCAAACACTAATAAAACCAATCGTTAATATTTTGAATTTCGGTATTTTTATTTTTTGAGCTCGTCACGCAAAAGACGACTGAAATAAATGAAATGTAGTTTTCACAGCTGAATGGTTGCAGGTGTAACATAAAGTCCAATTAAACCATGTTTTTCAACAAACCATGTTTTTCAACTGGATAGTTAGGGAGAAATTGGAACCAATAGAAGAGACGATATCCCCGCAGACAAAATATTTCAGGTAAAAGTTAGTTTTAAATATACAATCTAATAATGATTTTGTCTTATCAAAGGTATTTTTGTGAATCGCTAGTCTCTTATAACTAAAAGCTTAACGGTAGGGTACTTATGTGGCTTACGGGATACCTCACCAGTTACCCTATTCTGTCCATTTTGTTCTAGCCTTCAGACCAGCCCGAGGCACAGATAAATTATATACTTTATTGCGTTTAGGAAATACTTCAGAACAGATTTTATTGTTAAACAGTTACCTGCTATTTTGTGTATAACTTAACTTCCTAAACTTCACTGTGACTAATTTTAATGGAGACTAGGTAGTTATGATATTTTTACCATCATATGATGATTATAGATATTATATAAGAGAATGTACTACTTATTACCTAATTCTTTACAACATATTTTGACTGCCTCTGTGGCGCGGTGGGAATGTATCCGACTGCTACGCAAGAGGTCGTGGGTTCGATAAAACTTTGTGTGATGAGCACGATGGTTTATTCTGTGTCTGGGTGTTATTTATCTATAATATATTTGTATTTAGAAATATATAAGTATATGTTTATCAGTTGTCTGGTTTCCATAGTACAAGCTCTGCTTAGTTTGGGATCAGATAGCGTTGTGTGAGTTGTCCCAAGATATTATTATTATTATTATTTAAATTTTGACGTCCAATTGAAAATTTTGACATTCCATTTTCAAAGCCACAGTAGCCATATTCGTTTTTAGGGTTCCGTAGCCATAATGGCTAAACCGAAACCCTTATAGTTTCGTCATGTCCGTCTGTCTGTCTGCCCGTCCGTATGTCACAGAATTTAACTCAAAGACTACTCAATGAATCTTGATGAAATTAAGTGAAAAGGTATAAAGTAAAAAGGCTTGTAGTAGGCACTTTTTTTGTTTAAAAATTTTTTTTCAGCAAATATCAACGTGTGGTACATCATTCGACAGGTCTTGTAAAAACATTTTAAGGTTTCTAATAAACTTTTTTGATTGAGTACATATTTTTGGAAATAATCGCTCCGAAAGATGCATAAATCGTATCCCCTCCCCACTTAACATTTATATAAATTTTATATATACCGTCATTGAGTTATTGCCAAAAAACTGCGTTTCTCAACAAAAGGGCGTAACTGCCATGAATATAAGCTCTTCTGCTGATGCAATTGTTCAAGGCTGCGGAACCCTACACTGAACATGGTCCGACATGCTCATGCCCGGTTTTTTTTAATAAAGGAACTATTCAAATTTCGAAGCACTGAAGGTGAATAACGTTACAAATTTAAAATTATTGAACCAAAGACGACTTGTATTATTTTTTCTGAATGAACAAACACGCATAGACCAAAGGGTATGTACCTATGTAGGCAAGGAACGATAAGGACTTACCTATTGACTTATTTGTTTTATTTCTAAGTGTAGTGGGAATACCAGTGACGTCAATGAATGATAAAAATGTCAACCACTTCATTACGACTGTGTTGTAGCTGTCTAGTTACTAAAGCCAAGGAAACTAATTCTAAAAGATACCTACACTTTTTAAATACTAAAGTATTAACTAGCGAAAAGCGGCGTTTTCGGAGGGCTCGCGAAGTTTTTTCACAGTTGTTTAAAGAGAATTAGCTTTTGTGTATAAAATAATATTTTTTTAATAAATAACATATTTAGACATAAACTTAAATGACTAAATCAAAGATCAAACCTGAAAGTGTGATAGTTTCTCAGTAAAATATACCACAAAAATGCATACATTGTGGGATAGTGTTAGGGCTCGCTTCGCTCGGCCTGATTTGTTATGTAAGTAGGTACATAAATCACTAGTTCACTAAATAAAATAATTAAAGAAAAACCAGCTCCATGTATTTTATTATCATAATTATATAAAAAAAAACTGAGGAGGTAACACCTCACAAAAAATTGCTTCAATATTATGACTATTTTTTAAATTTAGAATTCAGAATATTTACTTAATAATTTAAATTTAAAAAAAGAACTAATTTTATTTACCGCCATATTTTTTATAAATCTAGAAACTGTAACGTAACATCTAATGACGTATGTTTATTACTTTTAAAACGCATAAAATGGCGCGAAGTAAATCATTGGATTTGCTTTTACGATGAGTGCGAACGTAACTTAGTTTTGAAAGCTATTGCCGTGTACGCAAATTGGAGGTATTTCTTGAAATCATTCGCTTGATGTATGAAGGTGTTCAAGGAAGATCTGGTTTATGGTCTGAGAAAAAGTAAGACGTGGATTTACGTGTCTGTGACGAGCGAACAGAGAACTTTTTAAAAGTTTCGCTCATTATTTTAACATAAAAATAAATACTGGCACGTTTTTCTGACAGTTTTATTTTTTAAAATTCGTTCTAGCTTTTTTTTGAGTAAGTACGTGAATCATCTAAAATTTTATGGTTAAACTTTAAGGAGTGGAGGTTTAAAAAAAACGGTTCTTTGTAATGTCGGTTTACGGACGATAATTTTACGTGATAACATCATAAGAAAACACACATAAACATGACATATCGCCATTCGCGTTGCTTAGCAACCAGTCAATAACGTTAGTTCCAATTGTATCGCATGTCATGTCGCTGCAACGCCATTCGCTGTTGCTTAGCACCCAATCATTAACGTGACCATTGCTTAACAACCAGTCAATAACGTGACATTTTTTCGTGCATGCAGTCGGTCATCGATTTATAAGATATTATCACGTCAAAATTTGTGTCGTGTGACTATAATGTCAGGAAATTAGAAATAGACGATAATGCTTAGTAGGTACACAAATGCCTACGTAATGAAGAGAATAATTTTTATTTTTATTCTTATAAATGTTTTCGTCAAATATCAATAGCGAGCATAAGACGCAGATCATTCGGGGAAGCGATCGAATTATCTGAGGGACGATTTTATGTGTCTCTGGTCTTTTACGACCACAACTTTGTTGCGAAAAGACCTCAAGTGATTTATTGGGAGTTACTACGCACTTCTTGCGTTCGTTCGGAAATTGCAACTCATTTCGAATCTGGAACCCGATACATTGTTGGGTACAGATGATTGATGTGTAATTTTTAAATTTAGATCTAATGTGTGAAGAGGCGGGTACAATTTTATTGTGCCAATGCAAAAAAAGAATTTGGCATATCTGTCTGTAAATCCCTCGGAAGTAAAGTAATACCTACTTAAACCAACTGTGGCTGCTTCTCTGTCTGCCTGCGCTTACATTTAGGGTTTCGAACTTCTTAAAAAAAAAGAACATACGCAGGTTCTCTATTCAAACTTTGACGTTCGAAAATTAAAGCTAAAACTTTACATTTAAATTTAGTTTGATTTTTTAAGTGGGCATTTTTGTTATTGAGATGAAAAGGTGTATAAGTTAAAAAGTACACTTTCTACAAGAAATATTTATATCCGCATTTGAATTAAGGCCATGTTGTGTAAAATATACTTGATATGTGGTAAATAAAGTAAACGGAGCCGAGTTCAACGCAATTTCTTCGGTAAAGGGGTCCGTACCTAATCCGTACGCTAGTGAAAGGTGAGCGGTCAATGTATTGCTGAAAACACACAGCCTCTTGCATGTACGGACTTAAATTATTAAAATATATCCCTTTATTCATAATACTTTAATAACTGTATTTAAAGAAGCAATGGTTTTGTCTTCTTCTAATCTAATTTGAAAATAGAATTATTAACAAGGACAAACATTTGCTAGTTAAAATGCTGTTTAAGAATACTTCTAGTTATTTTTAATAGTGACGTATCTATACTAATATTATAAAGCGGAAGAGTTTGTTTGTTTGTTTGCTTTGTTTGTTTGTTTAAACGCGCTAATCTCAGGAACTACTGGTCCGATTTGAAAAAATCTTTTTTTGTTGGATAGCCCATTTATCGAGGAAGGCTATAGGCTATATAACATCGCGCTATGACTAATAGGAGCAGAGTAGCGACGTGAAATGTTGCAAAAGGGGAAAAATTACGCATACGAAGTTGCGCGGGACAGCTAGTGTTATATAAATAACTAGCGAGTTTGGGTACTTTGGGTTACGCAACAAAACGAAGTCTACGGTACTTAAGCGTGTCTCATAGGCTTAGCCGCCTTCAAACTAAATTTCATCACAAACGGTCTAATATTAGTTATAAATGTCACACAGACAAAGTTGACAACACATTTATGATTATTTTGCGATTCATATTTGGAAATATATAAACGAATGCATATTTTTGGATATTCTGAATACATGCCGATCAAAATCTTTAACAATGTAACATGCTTGTAAAAAAACATTTCCAAATTAGTCACTATTTTCTGTTTACAAGTTTTAGTTTTAGTATTATTGTTACCACCGGATTGTAGCAATTTCCGCATAGAGTGTTGTTACACCACAAAGCTTAGCTTTTATTGATGTCTTTTATCAATATTATCGGTTTTTCCTGCGTTGCGATAAAATTTAAGTAGCTTTACCGTTTCGCGATGAATGGCAAGGTATTTCCGTCATTTATAATTACATGCAGCATTATATGCCTATATTTAATTTTAATTAGGAATGTTATACAGGATATAGACTTGTTTTTTGATATTAAGGGGATTTATAAGGGATTTCCTATACATGTACAATAACAATATGGTATTATCGTCTTAAAAATGCCAAGATATATATATATATATGTATATAAACTTACCTAGTTTATATATAACTTAGCTATTTGTCAAAAGTAGTTAGTCAATTTGACGGAAAAAAAATCAAAGGAAAAAAAGGGTAAGCAACGCAAAAGTTCTACAACTTTTCTATTACAAGTACCTAGGTGTTGTTTATGAGCTGCTATTTAAAAAAACAATCCATAATCAAGAACAAAAACTACTAAGGAGTCGACCAA
Source organism: Herminia tarsipennalis (assembly GCA_945859575.2). NCBI lineage: Eukaryota > Metazoa > Arthropoda > Insecta > Lepidoptera > Erebidae > Herminia > Herminia tarsipennalis. Next base: position 13,981,756 of record OX243849.2, on the reverse strand, counting down.
AATGTTAAATCATGGAATCCCTTGATACCTTATAAATATGCTACTTTTTTATCCAGAATTAATAACACCTAGACAAGTTACTGTCCACAATGAAAAAAATTAAAATGTAGAAAAAATAATAGCTTTTTGACCTAATGATGTAACAAAAATCAGACGTCATTACTGAGTGACATGTTCATTGGAACGTACCTTAAGTAATAAAGTAAAAAAAAACAAATGAGCATTTCTCCAGGTCGCATTGCCGGATCGAATACCAGGCCGTATGTGGTCGCAATAAACAGCGTGAAACATGACGCCTGCCGCCGTTTTTGAGCAAAATACTGCACGTTAATTTAACACAGTCCGGTCGGTCATTTGTGGCTCGCCTTATTCAACCTTTTTTTACTTATTGCCTTTTGCCTCTCGAGTTTGCAGCGATTCGTCTCGATTTGACGATGAAATACACTTTATTTTTTAAATATTTGAATTTGGAATGCTCTTGTTGGTTCTGTAATTTGAGTATCTGGACATAGATATACTCGTAGGCGTGACAGTCTTTTTTTTTACATAAGAAAATTTTAATTTACAATTTTTTATTATTATCTACAAAAGTCGAAGGCTCAACATAACTCTAAATGCTGACCAGCAGATATTTTTTTTTATTATGTAATACAGTATTTTTTTAAGAAAGAGCCATACAATTAATGACAAAGAAATCAAAACATTCAGTCTCAAGTACCGCGATGTAATACTGGCTTGGCTGATCAAGAAACATTTTTACCAAGAGAGTGAGACCATAAAGAAATCAATCATATCACTGCTGGGCACAGGTCTCCACTATAGAACCTATTACATTATGGGGGTAGTTGCCATAATCGCCACGTTTGGCGAGCGGGTTGGCGACCGCAGTAAGGCTTTTAAATATACAGAGGACGCTGCTGCCCATCCTCCGGTGTGAAATCTCTTAGTCGCCTTGACGACGGCAGAGATGGGGTGGTACTGTTTTTAATCCGATACAACACTGCATAGCCAGTACTACACAGCATCATTAAAAAAGGCACTGCAATAGGTAAAAACTTTTTATTAATTACTACCCACAGAATCTTTGTTACTACCATATTGGTGATGCATTGGCCTATAATCTACGCAAACCTTTTTTTTTTAATTAAATACAATTACATAACGCTCACTTATTGCAAGAACGTCATAACTAAAAAATACTCATTTTACAGAAGAAAAATTGAAACTTTCAAATTCGATATATTCACAAAAAAAAACACAAACAGGTTAAACCTTTTTGGAATGTTTGTGTTGGTTATTAGAGCTTAAAATCATAGCATCAAATTATGTTATATATTTACTGTTCATAAACGCATGTGGGTTTTCGGCGAACACTTTTGCGCCTCTGAGATATAACTATATTCAAATGAACACATAACAGTATGTCATTACGATTTACGCCATCTAGCGACCACAAGTGACATAACGTGTTTGTCATTATGGTATTAAAAATAAACTTGTCAAGCATTATATTTTTTATATTTTTGCAAAAAAAATAAGATTTTGAATAGGGTATTTGACTAAAGTCAAATCAGCCTCTTTTTATGAAACGTCAAAAACGAGCCGCTCTGTACAAATTTGTATGGAATGCTAGCATATGACGTTACGTTTTCTATGGTCAATTTTTTTACTTTCAGTGTTTCTCTTTATGATTAAAAATTATGTAAGAAATTAAATTAATAAATGAACATATTTTTTAGAACACCATATGACATATTTTTACCTGGTTATTTTAAAATATTTTATTTTGATAGTAGTCAAATACCCAATTATGATGGTCTTGCAATAAGTGAGTGTAAGGAAATGTATACGAGACGAAAATAAACGTTTGATACTTAGAATATTTGCCTTTTGGTTTTGGACCAAGTTACCCCAGCCGTGGTCACAAGCTGACTAATATTCCGGTTTTCAGTTTACCACCTGCATTTCCCATGTCTTCATGATAGGTCTTATAATTTATTCTTAACGAGGAGTATGACAGCTAAACTTTTATTTATAATTACAGCAAAAATGTATGCTCCATTAATTTTAAAAGAATGCTGCAATAAAATTATAAATAACTGGTTTTAATTTTGTCACGAAGTTAATAATTGGTCATTATTTCCATACTTGATAATAAGCATTTTTTTTTTAGTTTTTAAACTGTATAGTAACGTAAGGCATCTTTTGAAGTTTCTAACTATATTTGATTATAAAAAGTCTAAATAGAGCGTTTGCTAATTATGTTGGCATATAAAAATAAAACCGGGCAAAAACATGTCAGTGTAGGGTTCGGCAGCTGTTACTACAAAGAAATACATATGATAAAATACGATCTGTAAAAGTGCATCGGCAAAAGAGCGTATCTTCATGGCACTTATATCCTTTTGATAAGAAGCGCAGTTTACGGCAAAAACTAAAAGACATCGTATCCGATCCGATAATGTTAAAAATAATTTTAATTGCAAGTATAAAGTAATGTAATTGTAATATGTAATTTTTTAAATATTTTTTGGCCACACGGTTCAAAATAAAGGGGGTACACAATTTTTGCATCGTTCGAGCGAATATTTCCGAAAATATTAACTTACTTCGCTTGTTTCTCAATCAAAAAGTTTTGTTTCTCAATTTAAATTTCGAATTGGTTTTTTTTTTTAAATTAAATCAGCCAGTGTATAATATGATGACCTACTTACGACATAAAAATGTGTAGTAGGTAATACCTACTATATCTACCTACTATAGAGATCAGTGTTGGCTACATGTCTACTTCTTTTTTTAAACTAATTAAAATTCAAGATATCAAATCAATTCAAATTTCGATAGGATTTTTTTTTTTAAATAAGTCAATCAGTGTGCAATATGATGACCTACTTACGACATAAAAATGTCCTGAAAATATACCCACTGTCATGTTGAATCAACCTTTTAATTATAACAAGTAACTTCCGCGTAATAATAAAACATGACACGAAAGTTGTAAAACATGAACGAGCAGAACCCAAAGCCTTCTCACGGAGTATTTTAATATCAACGGGAATGTTTATAAAACTAAAGTATAACATATGCGTGCACCCGACTCGTGTTTAGACTGATCTTGAATAATCGATGAATGAGTGTAATATGATCGGTGTTCGATTTTCAAATTGAATGAATCGGTTGACTTTTTTTTTTTCAATGCGATCGATTATTGAGTGTGAGGTATCGACTAATCGGTTTTGTTTTCCGGTTAGAAACAGCAGCTTAGGTATAGCTAGTTTGATGCTTTTGCTTCTGTTCTGTTGGTGCTAAGGATATTTGCGATAAGGTTGGTAGTAAATGGATTCTGGAACTAATACTTCACAATGGTACCTATTCTAGAGTCGAGGCTTCTATTTCTAACTTTAGTCCTAGTAGATTAAATATTAAATGAAAATTGTCACATCAACACTTTTTATTGTTATTTTACACAATTCATCTTGTAAATTAAAATAAATGCAGTGTATAGATTTACCTATGTAAGAGTTATGGAAATTCATCTATACTTATATTATAAAGCTGAAGAGTTTGTTTGAACGCGATAATCTCAGGAACTACTGGTCCGACTTGAAAAATTATTTTACTGTTGGATAGCCCATTTATCAAGGAAGGCTATATGCAGCAATGAAAAATGTTGCAAAAACTGACTGAAAATTTACGCAGACAAAGTTGCACGGTTCAGTTAGTCTTATATAAAAATGAATCACTATTTCTCTTGGTCACGTCACGTTAACTAGAAAACGACTATACCGATTTCTAGTTTTTAGTTTTCTAATACTCTGTGGAAGGTTCTTACGCAAAAAATGAAAAAAAAAAAAATAACGGGGCGGACAGGTAGTTAAAAATAAATATGGTATACAGATTCCTTTTTCAAAAAAATTTGGTAGTGTTTATGACATAACACTACTCGACATCCAATCGAAAAAGGCCGTAAATCGTAGGTAATCACATTAATTATACGTTGAATTAAGATAACTACATCGTATCGGTACGTAGGGTATCAATCGATTTGACGCGGCTACGGATACTTGCGTACCGTGTCATTTACAGTTTAGTCACAACTAGCTCTGAGACCTGACTTCAAAGAGGTTTCACTTAGCTGCACAAGCTTTTTAATAGGCTGACGACACAAAACACGGACCAAAAAAAAGTATGAGGTCGTTTTTTTTTCTCTTCCCTCCGATATTACTCGGTAGGGATTATGGCTAGCACATTCTGTGCATATGCCAGTTTAAAGTACCTTCTTTGATATCACGTATTTAAAGTATATTTTACACGTGGAGCTGTGTTAATAGTGACATGTCAGTTTGCCGCCATTTTTATAACTCAATAAGAGGTCGTTCTAAATTTAAATTGTTGGACATTTTAAATTTAGAACGATATCTATGTATTTATTTTCCTGTAGCTTTTTCATTTAAATATCGAATGACAAATTCGATACCTACTTATTTAAATTTAATAGTTTCTTCCTGTTTTTGTTTTTACCGTTGTGGTTTTCCGTTTCAAGATTTTGATTTTTTTTCTTCGTTCTCTCTTTAAATATTGTTCTTAGTTTATTAATTTTACTACCAATACGTACCTACATGATTTGATATAATTTTAAGATAATAATATTAGTCGAACTATAAATTTGTAAACGTCACTATTTGTTCATATTATGGCAGCTTATTCTGTCAAATAGAATTTGCTAACATAGGTCACAGTTATTTCTAATCGATATAATATTCCGGAATCGTTTGACAAATCGATCGATATGCAGTACATTTTTATATAAAATAAACATTAAGATTTTATCGTTTTACAACTGCTGTTGCTAATATCTCCAATCACGCGGGTAGGCAATTATTTAAATATTTTAGTTTAATTACGTAATATTAATTGCATCGATAAAATAGGTTGACGACGAAAGTAATAAAAGCAATAATAAGTTTGAAATACCATGAAAGTAATTTTATATTGGAAAAATTATTCGGTTTTCTGGCCACCATAATGTCTAAAACGGTTCCACCCCTATAACCAACAAAAAAAAACATTAAAACATTGTTCAATTTTGGCCTTCTTGGGAAATCTACTATATCTACATATCTATATATATCTACTAATTTATAATTAATTTTTTTAACTGTAATACAATTATTTAATTCACAACGCAATCATTTACTAATTTATAAATCAATTTACTACTGTAATACATTTTAATCCCCAAATGACATTAACTAATTTATAATTCAATGTTTTAATAATTTAATTTAATATAATGCTCAATATTTGTATGTCTGGATGACAAAATATAGCACACACATGTTTTACAAATAAATTATTTGTTTTTTTTTAATTGACCCACTTCAAGCCTTTTTACTAATCAGTACAGTAAATCCTACGTGGTCACAATGACATCTAAACCTTACATTAGAATAATCACAAAGCAGAGTTGTAAAAATGGCGGCAAACTAACCGGCCATTATTTTTACAGCTCCGAGTTTAACTTGTAAAAAATGATTTGAATACGTGATAATTGACTAAGAACGAGACTTTGTGCTTGTAATAAGCGCATAAATATTTGACACTGGCAGAAATTAGCCGTTAAACCGGCTAGATTGCCATAAACTCAAAGAAGAAGAAAAATCACAAAGCAAAAGCGACGAGGTACAGTCATTGCTTTTAATTTTTTTAGACGTATTGTTAGACAACAGTATACATATTTTTCAGCCAACTATGGTCATAGTCATGCCATTTCAACTTTATTAGTTAAATCTATTGTTCTATTACAACGTGTATACGTCATTGGAAACTATTTAACGTAGGTACCTACCGTATTTTAACTATGTAATTGTAAACCACACGCCGATGACGAATTAGGAATTTAATTTATGTCATTAGTTCATAACACTACACTGTCTCATATTAAAGGGTTAATTTCCTTATGCCACATCCGCTGTTGCCAGTTGCTGATAAAAATGTGCCCCCATTTCAAGTTTCACCGAAATTAGTCCAGTAGTTAAAAAAAATAAAATAATACAAAACAAATTAAAATAATGTTGTTTTTAAACTTTTAGATGTATTTCGGGACTTAATTCGAATTTTATTTAACCGACGTTTTGTCACGCTATTTTAAGTCCCGAAATCTATACTAATATTATAAAGCGGAAGAGTTTGTTTGTTTGTTCGTTTAAACTCGCTAATCTCAGGAACTACTGGTCCGATTTGAAAAAATATTTTTTTGTTGGATAGCGCATTTATCGAGGAAGGCTTTAGGCAGAGCAGAGTAGCGACGAGAAATGTTGTATAAACGGGGAAAATTTACGCATACGAAGTTGCGCGGGACAGCTAGTATATTTAATAAAATAATGGTTTCGCATCTAGAAGGTAATTAAAAATACTTAGGTACGCGAGTATAATATAATCGCAAAACGAATGAATCAATAGGTACCAAATAATAATACTTGCCGATCCTGTAGGACTATGGGAGTGAAGATATGAAAGAAAAACATTTATTCCAGGCCCCATTCCTCCACTAATCAAAATTAAAATTTCATAAAATTAAACGCATTTGACTTGACAGTCAACTAGCAATAAAAATGATTGACCGAACATTAAGGTCTCACAGGTGTGACCATTGACATATAGACCAGGACTGCGCCATCCCTTTCAATTAAAAAGTAAAAATTGACTGCAAAGTGTGAAAGAGAGAAAAAACTCGTGCGGCCTTTGACAGGTATTACCCACAAAGTAACGTGGACAATTTTGTTAGGATATGGCGCTGTCCTTTTCTCTACGTCAATGGGTGTGACACTGTATAAAGGGAATTAAACTGACAGCCCAATATTATCTATAGTCGGTTAACATTTTGAAGAACAAATAACAATAGTTATAATACCTTTTACTGTTAAAATACTTCAAAATTGTATTAAAATAAGCCAGCCGTAGGTATTCTTCAAAGGATGAATAAGTCTATACCACATTTATATGCGGTTCACGCTTGACGTGCGCATACGCAAGCTGTGAGAACCAAACGTCATAACAACCACACATCAAGTAAAACAATTAGTGCTTAAATATACGTGTTATTGGTTTTAAATTGAATAAATAATAATTGTAGAGTATTGTCTCTGGTTCTAGTTGCTCTATGGACGTGCGCACGCGTCGATCGAATTGTTTTAGTTAATCAATGGGGTCGTTGTGAATGGTGATATTTGTTCTGTAATTATTGAAATACTATAAAGAAACCCGAAGGACCGATGGCCGCTGGAGCAAACGAGTCCTAGAGTGGAGATCACGACTCGGTAAGCGTAAGGTAGGATGACCCCCAGCCAGATGGATCGACGACCTTAAAAAGGTTCCTGGGATGAATTGGATGCGGAAGGCGGAGGACCGGGTGATGTGGCATGAGTAAGAAGAGGAATGCCCACCAATTTACCTATACAGGCTGATGATGATGAAGAATTGTAGAAATAAATAGAACTAGACATACGGCAGAATCAAGAGTTAACTCAGTTTTGAGACTCCGTTAACTTACATGTTGTTAACACACATAAAGGTTTACAAGATTAAAAGTTATTATTTGAGGTTCCCGAGGTGGCAAATTCTGCCAGTCCGTCAAATCCAATTGTTAGATATATTAAAGAGGGATAAATGGTACATTCAAAGTCAAAGAACTTTATTCACTTAGGTCACAGAATGAAACTCTTATCTAATCTTATCTACTCGAACGTCTGATATAATTTGAAATATAATGGGTGTTTATTTAATGTCAAGTAAAGGTATTGAAAAAAGAACTTGGCAATAAAACTCATGGACTCTTTTTTCAACGGCAATCTTTCGCCACGAATAATATTAGCACGGCAATGCAAAGTTAGGTTACCCCTGACGTATAGACCTGGACTGTGGCATAACCTCACAAAATTAACCACTCCCTAGAAACAGATAACGCTACTTTGTGGACAATACCTGTCAAAGAGACAGGGCCGAGTTTTTTCTCTCTTTCACGCGTTGCAGTCAATATTTAATTTTTTGAATTGAAAGTGATCTTCTTCTTCTTCTAGATGAGAAAAATCTGGAGAGCGAGAATGCTCAGCTATAGAAGCACATTTTTTTTTAAAGAAAGCAATGGACTTCCTTATTTAATTACCTACATCAAATGCCCATCTCAAAAAGGTTATAAAAAATAACCCTTTAGAATAAAGTATTACAAAATCCTTCAGACCTCCCATTCACTACACGACATGTTGTCCATCAAAATGTCGGCAGCTACACGTCAGGATGACGTGTTGGACGAGTCGACGTAAGTTGGACGACAACCGCTGCCTTTGTAGACCAAGTGTAGTGACAGTTCTTTTGTATTGCGTATGAGGCGAGAATTAATTGTTACAGCCTTTATTGTTCATACGTCGAATCGGTTCGATAGTAGTTACGTTATTTACACATAGATGTGCAGAGCAATAACATTTTACTAAGGGCCCAATCAATGTGGTGCATTTAACCCTGTATCGCCTATTTTTGACTGCCTCGATGGCGTGTGAATGTGTTTGGCTGCTGCGCTAGAGAGGGTTCGATTACCACATGCAATACCGTTCCATGCCTCTTTTAAAGATAGAGAGTAGGCCTACTGTTCGTACGGTACGAATCTGTATCGTAAAACTAAACTAAAATAATTTTGAGGTGCCTTGATACTTTTAAGGTGCCTGTCTCTCAGTCTGTTACGTTTTCACGCATAAGCAGCAATTAATTTAGTTAAAATTTGGTATGGAAGTAGTTTGAGTCTTGGGGACATAGAATGGTTTTTATCGCGAACCGCGGCCTAAAGCTAATTATCAATAATTTAGTTTTCATTATTCTTACAGAATGAAACGTGCCTCAGTTAAATAACCTAAGCTGACCTGCGAACTGGTTTAAGCGCGAAACAGTGCGGGGGTGTCAACAATTGTCAAGTATGAGTCGCTCGCATGGCTGGGGGAGGGGGGTACATTTGATTCAACACCGGTACACCATATCCACCACCACCGAGGGGGCAATTGTCTGACTAAATACCCTGATCCAGTGCCAAAACTCTTAAATTCCCGAAAAAAATGTTGTTGTCTCATTCTGTCGAGTCAGGGGGAGAGGGGGGTGGCAATAGGGTATTTGACTAAAGTCAAATCAACCTCTTTTTAAGAAACGTCAAAAACGACCCGCTCCGTAGAAATCTGTATGTAATGCTACCATATGACGTCACGTTTTCTATAGTCAAATTATTTACTTTTAGTGTTTTTCTTTATGATTTAAAATTAATAAACACGTTAAATTAATAGATGAATATATTTTTTCAGAATACTTTATGACATATTTTTACATGGTTATCAAAAAATATTTTATTTTGATAGTAGTCAAATACCCAATTGCCCCTGTTGCCCCCCCCCCCGTATCCACGCCTGAACTGGACTTAGCCTGCCACAGAAAATATCGTGCCCAAGAACATTTACACTTTACCTTGTCAGATTCAATATTCAAGATGATAATCAAATAAAAACTTGTTACAACTACCAATAAAGATATCAGTTAATAGCAGGCAATGACGTCATCTGTGTGGTGAGCCTTGACGCTGAAAACCATCTATAACCTTCAGTATAGCTGTCTCTGTCTTACATAGACGTGAGTAGGTAGGACCTATACATCCTATTTCTCATAAAAATACTTTGCATTTTTGTGACTAAATCACAGTGGCAAACAAGAATACGATTGCTTCGACCAAAAAAGTGAATATTTCTGATTCTAAGCTAGGTAGAGCCTGTACTGAAATCAGACAACTGATAAACATACTATGACGAAAACATTAGGACAGTAATGTCAATTAAGCAAGAAGGTTTCTTTTGGAATCAGCGTGGTGAAAAGAGACTTGATTCGCAGAATACTATACAGAACAAAAGCTTCAAACATAACGCTCTTGACGCACACATAGACATCGTCACAGACGCGAAGAATCGGAACAAGACGGACGGGGTCTAGACCAAGTCACATTCGAATAACGATATCGTAAATGGAAAAGAATTCAAATATAGCATTTGACGTTTGCGGTGAAGACCATAGATTTTTTTTTTTTTGCGAATGGTTAGTACGTCGTTATCGAATTCGCCACCGAACGAATATACCTTGTCTAAGCCCCCTAGGACAGAGCGAGTGTCACCCTCGCTCGCTACGGATGTTCATTTTGTGTGCGCGAGTGAGTGTAGGTATATAAATATACTAGCCATCCCGCGAAACTTCCCAGTTTTGGCAACATTTCTCATTGCTGCTCCGCTCCTATTGGTCGTAGGGTGATGTTATATAGCCTATAGCCTTCCTCGATAAATGGGCTATCCAACAGTGAAAGAATTTTTCAAATCGGACCAGTAGTTCTTGAGATTACCGCGTTCAAACAAACTCTTCAGGTTTATAATATTAGTATAGATACAAAAGTCGCGGTACATATATGAGCTTTCCTTGTACCTTCTTTATTTTGTGCTTGATTGGTCTATTTGTATCTGGTCTTTTAGCCTCACCCCCTTACCCCGCAAAAATTGTTCGAGACGTTTTCAAGACTAAATGTTTGTAATTGGTCGTCTGTTCTTGTACAGTCTTTGTGTTGCAGTAAAGCAGTTGAGTTAGGTTATTTTATTTAGTCAATATACTTAGGACATTATCATTTTACAATCAGCATAATATTGTACATCTTAATATTCATAATTTATTAGCAAAGCGAAATAACCTTGTTGATAGCTACGTTTTCGACCCTAGCACGCGAGAACTAGATGCAATCTTTAACATAAAGTACCTGGATGACCGAGCATTGCTCAGTCGACCCGTGACCACGATCGGCGCAATTTGATCGAAACGTCGGGTGAATAAAAGGTTCGTACCTTTAAATAATTCACGCGATTAAGTCCCGAAATATATCTAATAACGAGCATTGCTCGTTTAGTTTTTAACGATGTTTTCTAAAGATGAAACCTAGCTAGATCGATTTACCGCCCCCGAAAAATCGCTGAAGCCGTTTCTGAGATTCAGATTATATATATATACAAGATTTAGACTTTGAATAATTGTGATAATTTCAATTAAACTTTACACGGACTTTTCCCTACCATCTATACACATAATATACATGTATTATACATATAAATCATCCGTAATAAATTATCTGAATGATAGTGAAAACCACATCAATATCTGATGCGTAGTTTAGAAGATCTAAGCGTACAGGTAAAGAAAATACAATAAGTACCTATTGACTGAAACTAGTTATAAAAATAATATCTTGGTACAACTCACACTCTTTGGTCCCGAACTAGACAGAGCCTCTACAATGACAATAAAACAACTAATAAAAATACTTATATGTTTCTAAATACAAACTTATTATAGTAAATTACACCCAAACACATAAGAAACAAATTGTGCTAACCACACAAAGATTTTTTCCGAGTGGCAATAGATATTCTAACCATGCGTAGAATGATGAACAAGGAATTTGTTATAACTTCAATACTTATACAATCGATGTAATCCAATCTATAGTAACATGTAAAGTCCAAATTATAGTAACATGTAATACTGTTCTTAATAAGAAACCAAAATCTGTAACTATATTTGTGGTGAATAAAAAAATATTTATAATCTAAACTTGAAGCAAACTATACCTAAGTTAAATATTTTCGTGTCAAATTGTGAAAATGTCTTTAAAATTAACAAAAACTTACCAACATCTCAAGTTTGAAGGGCAAAAGTATTCAGAAACTTACCTGTAAAAAATAAAAATAAAAATTAAACTTGATGACTGGAAATATTGCTTTCGTTAAGCAACTTACGTAGCTCATTATACCTACAAGGAAAGTTGGTAGGTATATATCTAGAAACGGATAGATCAGACACACCTACTGTATTTGGTCGGTTAGTTCAAAAATTCGATTGCTATAAAATAAATCTAATATTTGACATTTTATGTTAGGGTTGACACTCAAACAAAAATCCAATTCATGTTCAAAAAAAACATTCTTAACATTAATTCCAATGTAGGTATCGATCAAGATTCTTTTAAATAATAGCCCCGTCAATAAATATAACACATAATATTAAACACGAACAATAGATCACACACTGCAACAAAAACTCGATCCGAATATCGTACAGACGCCATTCATTCATCCCACACATTAACGGTACATTTTTTCATTCAGTAACCACATGCTCATAAGTGATGCACTTCTTCGTATTACTTTGTATAATTAGTGTAATGTATAGGATGATTTGTAATGTATAAAGAAGTGGGCCAAAGATATTATAGAATGGTAACCAAAAGAAGGAAAACGAAAAAGAGGAAGACCTGCATATAGATGAGAAGATTACCTAAAGGCAACAGCAGGTGCGACTTGGACTAGGAAAAGTCATGCATGATAGTCAACTGTGGAAAAAGCGGGGGGAAGCCTATGCTGAAAAGCAAAACAAACCTGCCAATGTCTTGAATTTAAATATTTTAATTATGGTATAATTATAATGCAAGTATGTTAATAAAGACTATATAAAAAAAATAATGTCTTTTTTTTCTTATTTAGTTCTTAGAAATTTTATTTCCTTTTTACTACTGGCGCGTAGTAAGGGGTTTAATAATCAAATTTAACTCGAGTATGTCTGTAGTGAAGCGCTCAAATGGATACAGGGAATGGGGGGAGGTCTCTCGTGAATCTGTGTTTTTCTTCATTAAACCTTGTCAAGCTAGCGTAGTCAAGTCCACGCTAAATTAAATTTATGGGTTTCTCAGCGCAGTCAAGACCCGCAAAAACAAAATAATGAATTAGTCATTCAGAAAAACATATATATTTATTTAAAACAGACAGACAGCCAAAGTTACATTTGCATTTCTTCTTTGCCTTTATTCTTAATTTATGGTAATTTTCCCAAATTTTCCAGCCGATTTCTGCAAGTATTTATTTTCAACTTTAACTGCACAAATGCTCGGTCAAACGGACTTTACAAGTTTTTTTTTATATTGCAAAATGAGAAGACGATCAGGTCGTGCGCCTGATGGTAGCCAGTGTCCTCCAAATCCTTGCTTAGCTAAGATCTGAATGTCACCGTACCGCGCTCCAAGTTTGAGACATTAGTTTATAAGTCCCATTTGCCAAGCAGTTACACTTGCTACAGTACCCTTTAACCGGAACATAGTGATGTGTTAACATCACTATTTCACGGAAGAATAACTGACACTGTTGTGGTACCCATCAAGACGGCCTACGGCTTAGACCTACCACTGGTGTACAAGTGATATATGTTCGTAAACTTTCGCGATTTGTACGCATTATAGAATTTAGCTTTAAAATATTGACGCGATTAAGACCCGTAGCTTATAAAATTCTATAATAGGTACAAGTTTAGTGTTTCTTATAAGGGGAGCTATGAAAATGTTAACAGCATTTTGCCGCCATTTTCACAATAGCCGTTTGCGCATTTATATATTTTTTTCTCTCTTCCCTCCAATAATAATCGGTAGAGATTATGGCTCGCACATTCTGTGCATACGCCAGTTTCAAGTATAATTTCTTTCTAGTTTTCTCCTTTCAATCACAAAGTCACGTTCTTGTCCAGTTATCACGTATTTCAAGTATATTTTACACTGTTTTACACTTTAAACGTGGAGCTGTAAAAATAGCGACATGTCAGTTTGCCGCCATTTTTACAACTCCCCCATTTATAATAAAATACTGACAACCCTATTGAATAGGCATAGGCACGAAGGTGTCATTGGCACTATGAATTATCTTTGTCCAAAATGGCGCGTTTTAAAATATTTAATCAAACTCTTTGGTCTATGTATGGGCTAGGTAATGAAAAGTATGTATGAATGATGTATAGGCTTCATGTAATACTTTAAAAATGTAGTTATACCTATTTGATTTCATGTCACATAGATTATTGGCAAATTTGTTGGCAAATTAGTGATATTTAATTGTTGTCATACATGTTTTATCTAAACATGTCTGACAACATGTTTGTTTGACTACATGATGGTTTGTAAAGATAGGGTTAAAGTTTTTTTTTTTTTCTGAAATCTTTTTTTGTGTTTTTGTTAGGAATTTTACTGCTAGTTATTTTGAGCTTAAAACTGTTTGCGGTTACGGCGGCTAATCTGATTAGAGACTTCCCAACTACGCAGGAGGTATTATAGAGCACAAGTGTGTACGCAAACACAAGTATGTATACTCTGTTCTCATACTCCTATCTTCTCTTATTCTCATAGTCCGAGGGGTACAAAGGAGTGTGACTTTCTGCGAATATCCATCAATTGACACACTCAGATAACGTTGCTTTACTTCGATATCTCTATGCTTTATCTTGATATCTTGATCTGTTTGTCGTTTCTGAGTCACAGACACCACTTACAGTCGTAAACAACACCTTATTAATAAGTTAATATATTTAAAACTACCAACAACAAACACATTCCATATACCTTTTATGAAAGAGTAAAAAAAGTACATAACCGTTCAATAAATATAGATGTTATAATTTATATTTCTACTTGGCATTTACAGGTTATTATAAATATAAGGCATAATTTTGTTATTATAATTGTTAACACTAGAATATAGAAAACTAGCTACCTGCCCCGGCTTCGCACGGGTGTCTGTCATATCGTAGTTTTTTATTTTTATACTTAGAGTTACTACATTATTTAAATTTTCGTAGGCATCTCTAGTTTTTTGAAAAAAATCTTATAAATAAAAAAGCCTAAAAACAATATAATTTTAGTAATTTTCATAATCGGTTCAGTAGTTTTCAAATTTATTCGTAGGTTAGCGGTTTCCCCGTTTATACAACATTTTTCATTGCTGCTCCGCTCGTATTGGTCGTAGCGTAATGTTATACAGCCTATAGCCTTCTTCGATAAATGGGCTATCCAACAGTAAAATAATTTTTCAATTCGTACAAGTAGTTCCTGAGATAATCGCGTTCAAACAAACTAACAAACTCTTTAGCTTTATAATATTAAGTACCCATAGATAAACAAAAGTACAAATATTTACTCTTTATAATACCTATTAGTGTAGATATAGAACATAGAGGAAAATCAACCCGTCACAACAACATGCGGACTTCAATAAAGTGTACCTTAACTGATCTTCAATTCCATATTTGCGTCTAATAATTTATATTTATAAAAGGGGTTATAAAAAACTCAAACCGTAAATAAAAATATGATAAAATGTAAATCCAAACTAATGAAAAACCACTGAACCAATTTAGAGCACATTGCTAGTTATCTTTATGTAAAAGAAAAAAGAAAAAAAATGATGAAATTTGATGTGGTGATAGTTTGAGTTCCGGGAAAGAACTTATGATAGTTTTAATCTACGCTTAAAGCCGCGGGTGAAAGCTAGTTTGAATTTCAAAAAGTAAAATATATAAGTAACCAGCCGGTTTTCAATTCGATATTTGCATCTATTAATTAATATTTAAAAATGGTGATTAAAAACTCTGACATTAATGAAAATATTGAAAAATGTTAATTAAATATGTCTGGTCTTAATGAAAATTTAAATAATGTGTGATAAGGATTTTTAAACACTATATTGACTGCTAAGGTGTTACCATAAAAAAACCGAGTGCATATCGACCTCCTACGTAAGTTGTTATAACTCCAAAAGCGCAATTTTACAGCAGAAGATTTCAAAGGCATTATAACAAATAAAACGTAACGTATGTGTTTATGCAAATTTTACAATAATACATTTAATAATAATAATAATATCTAATATAATAATATCTTGCGAGATCGCACACAACGCTATCTGATCCCAAACTAAGCAGAGCTTGTACTATGGAAACCAGACAACTGGTAAACATACTTGTATATTTCTAAATACATACATATTATAGATAAATAACGCCCAGACACAGAATAAACCATCGTGCTCATCACACAAAGTTTTATCCTGGATGGGGATCGAACCCACGACCTCTTGCGTAGCAGTCGGATACACTCCCACCGCGCCACAGAGGCAGTCGAATACATTTAATAATTATATTTTTATTTAAATATTAGGCTTATGTCCGCGGCTTTGCCCGCGTGGCAATATACGCTTTTGCTCAGGTCCTAATAAATATAGCGTGATGTTTTATAGCCTGTAACTTAGGAGATTGTGCTCCCAAAATAATAAAAGAATAAATCTGATCAGTAGTTTTGGCGCTAACCCCGAACAAACAAACAGACACGAAAAAAACTAAGCATGGTCTTATATTCTGAAACCCATAATTAGTCGATCTAGGTTAGTTTTTTTTTTTTAATATCTTCAATGTACAGACACAGCTATTTTACAATTTTATAATAGTATCATAAATAACCAGCATTGGCTGTCAACAATTTGCTCCTATATAATTTTATGTTACATCACTCAAAGGTTGACTGGCAGAGAATGCTTTTAGCATTAAGTCCGCCTTTGTACATTATTTTTGTGCTTAAAGTCAATAAATAAATAAATATTCCTTTGAAATGGTCTTCTGTGAAATTGCGCTTTTGGGGATACAACAACTTAAGTAAAACGCGCAGTCGAGTAACGCACACATAAATAGCACACGAAGACGGAATCTCGGAACACTTTCCGAACATACTGGTCTAAAACACTAACCTCTAGAGAACTAATACGCTGGTTAAACTAATCAAATAGAAGTCTATACGTGTGTAACAAGAATAACAACAACGGCCATTTGTCATAACTGTCAAAAAAGTACACAGGACGGTAGTTTGATTCGATATTTGAAATTGCTGTCACTTTGTACGGGATAGTCGGTTTAGCGTACGACGTATTATGCGTAGTACGAAATTTTATGCGTATTTTATGTCAATATACCTATTTCGTATTTGGTCGTTGCCCAATTTAGTGTTGGGCATAAAAACTTGAAAAGACAATTATTTTAATAAAAATGACACACGTGTGAACGATAATTCATTTTTATCGATATAGGTAGGTATAATAATCAATAAATCAGTATTAATCTTAATTGGCTTTTACAAAATAAATTAATCATAATGAAAAATCAATTCCCACAATGCTTGAGAACGGCACAGCGATTTAAGGTTGATTTTTTATTGTTTTTGTCATGATAATTAAATAAACATTGTATGTAGGTATGAAGTTTTTTGAAAAAATCACGGGATTAATTTAGATGGTCTTGTATTATGAAAATCGCAATAAAAATATCAGGATGGGTTGTAAAAATTACATTGCTACGTTTTTTTGGCGCTCATAAATTTATTTATATTCGTAGACTCACCAACTGTACTGTATTTAGTTGACTCAGTGGCAACGTGGCAACTGAAGATATCTGCGAGTTGAAGCATAATGACCACTGTCATCGAAAAATCTCACACCTCTTTGTGTCTCGCTCGGAAGTCATCGGTCCTGCGCCCAATCTCTCTCCGGTCGTTGGATATCCCATCGAATAGAGATTACTCTTTATTCCCTCATTCTCATACCTCGATGGAGTCTTATGTCAGCGCATACACTTCTTCACTATATCTCCTCTCAAATGCAACTGCCTCGGTGATGCGTTGGAAATATGTCCAACTGCTACGCAAGAGGTCGTGAGTTCGATTCCCACACGGGACACCACTTTGTGTGATCCACAAATTGTTGTTCCGAGTCTGAGTGAGTCACGGATACATAGTAGGTACACTTTGTATCCGTGACTTGTATGTTTGAAAGTCCCCCGCGACACAGGGCTTGTTCTGTATTGCGGGGAAACGTTTTTTTTTTAAATAATTAAATAATAACTTAAAGTAAACTTTCCTCGTTATCAAAACTTATTAAGAACATTCTCAACCACACGTTCTAATACGTAACAGCATTTTCCACCTACGCAACGTCAGAGCGTACACATTTGCAATTCAAACAGGGAGTGACGTTGCAGGAAACCAACATTTATATTATTGCCGTGTAAGGAAGAATATATTATAAGTACGTAGGCGAGAAATGGTGTAAAAGTAATTTACATGAAGTTATGGTGTTTGTATTGGTAACCTACGCGTTGTCACGTGGTTAAGTTTTCAAACATGTACTTAGGTATAGCAGATAACATGTATTTAAGTAACTCAATAAAAATAATTTATGGAATTTATAATTACTTTAGAACCTATTTAGCAGAGTAAATTAAAAAAAAAAATAGGCAAAGGAAATCGTATAAAATTAAAATTTTCCAAACAGACTTCTTTTGGAATACCTACGCGTTGTCACGTGGTTAAGTTTTCAAACATGTACTTAGGCATAGCAGGTAACATATATTTAAGTAATTCAATAAAAATAATTTACCGAATGTATCATCACACCGAACGACTAGGTAAATTAAAAAAAAAATAGGCAAAGGAAATCCTAGAAAATTGAATTTGTCGAAACAAATTTATTTTGGAATAAAAACGGATTTCATGTAAAACATATAAGCACATTATTACCTGTGTACCAACATATTTAAAACGTTAATGAATTAATTTAAGGTTTTGAAATAAGAATATATAACGGTATGTTTTAAAACACAAGTTATTTTAAAACCAAGTCAATCCAAAAATTTAAAAATAGAAATAAAACTCACTCCATAAACAAGAAAACAAAATGATTAACACGAGTCAACCAGCAAACAGATTAAAAAAAGAATCTAATTTGCATTATCTGTGATCCGTTTTTCGTTATATCGATACGGGACACAATTAGTGTCGGGCGAGTCAAAGTCCCGCGATATCGATGTATCGCACGACATTTGGAGACAAAACGCGCGATTGTATCGCGGAACGACTGTGATTCATGTAGGGCTGGAGGCGAAGCGGGAAAAGTATTCGGAGAATCGATTTTGGAATATCGATTAATGTCCACGTTTATACTGTAGTCCCTACTGTACTTATTGAAATAGTCATCCATGATTTATTGAACATGAAACGTGACTGCTAAAAACTAATTAAAGAAGTAACGACACCTGGCATTATGAAATTCGAATCAATCCTGGACTGTGTCTTACCTTTCAGGTATGAAGTAAATAAAGGATGCAAAGCGTGAGAGAGATAAAACACTCGTGCGGTCAACAGTTGTCTCTTTCTAGAAATCTGATTGGTCCACGTCACAGGCTTGTGTCTATGTCATGTCCTTTTGACATTACAGTAAAGAGACCCGTATTGGATAAAGAGTCACGTTGTCTCTATAAAGTGGTCAATTTTGTGAGGTTATGGCGTAGTCCAGTCTTTAGGTCTATGGTCTGTAGGGCGTGTTACATTTAGGTAAAAAAAAAGGTATTTTTACTGTAGGTGTTGTATTTATCTCAATGCGTATTGATTTCATGACGAATCAAACTAATAAGTATAGTAGATATTTAAAACTTTTTCAAGTTATGCTATTTAGAAAGTTACCAGAAGTTTAGGCTACAAAGGCATGTTAATGTTACTTTCTCAAAGGAAATCTAAAGGATAATTTAACCATTTTGTAAAATAAAATACGCAAGTATCAAAAAGAGGAAACAGGAATATTATGTAAGTCAAAATCTAAGCCTTATAGTACCTAATTACCCGTAATTGATTGGAATATTAACATTCGATACGTGTTTTATCCTGGGATTTTAATTAGTATTTTCCTGAGTGAATACACTTCGATATAGAAACAATTTTGCAAAACTTCTGGGATTTTAACATAATGTTTTTTACCGCAGATCTCACGATCTGCGAAGTTGACACCGATAATCCTTTGATGGGTGACCGTTTTAGAAAAATGACATACCCCTTCATGCCTTGGAGAACATGTTTAGTCGCCGGTTCTGCGTTTAACTTTTCTCTAGTCGTGTTCATCTTAGAATAATTCTAATTCTAAAGTTATCATTATCATACATTTCATGAAAAATCAATAATAAGTAAATAATAAAAACCAGTTTGTTTTGACCACTTGGAGCTTATTATCATAAACCCTACCTTTTATGAATATAATATTTAAGTGCCTACTTATAAACAAAAATGGAATTGATAATAATAACCGTTAACCTTAATCGATTCCTTCTTAATTCGAAATTCTTAACTGTCAACGAAAATTTCTTAAAACATACACACATTTAAAATACAATGCCATAAACAAAGAGATACTTAACATCAACACCTGCCATAAAAAAATCAAAAAAAGAACACTTTCCACAATTAAACACCCGAAAGCATCAACCCTATCAATAAACAGTTTAAATGGTTTAATTCTTGCGTGGACGCAAGTCGGCCATTGGTCGGCGGAACGCGACGGGATTGGCTGGCCGGTCGGCGGCGAGTACAAAGCGACAGAGAGGCGGTGTCCGAGTTGCAGTGGCTGTGAATGTCCGAGACTCTATGAATATGTATCAACTTGTTTATGTTTGTACGCTCTGAAAATTGCAGGGCTGGTGTTTGGTAGAAAATTGATACGTGTTGCTGTAGTAATTATGTGTTTGTAGATCAGTTGGGCAACTAGTTTTGATTGTGGATTTGATTGCGTGTGAGTGGTGTGGTCATCCCACCGTTACGTAGAAAAAAACTCTGTGTATTATAGATTTTTTTGAGATATTAGATTAAACCTCGCCAGGGACAAGGAGGGTTTTTCAAGGCTGCTGTCAAACCTTCAGTAATTCTAATTAGAGTGGAATAACGAAGACTATATTACAATTTTGGTATCTCACAAACACGTTGCTTTGTGAGGCAATAATTGAAAGGAGTTACGTGTGAGTGAGTTGAAAAGAGTACAAGAAGTGTGAGATGAGTTCCCATTTACTACAGTAAATTATTGTGTTACAACAGTAGGGTAGGATGAAGATTTAATCTGTATTTATTTTTTTATTAAACACTTACATTACAAAGTTATTTGGTGTATTGTAAAGAAGTCAAGAGCGGAGGGTTATTAGTAGATATACTTATTAAGAGTCACCCTGTAGGTATACATATTATCTTCAATATGGGAGTTTAAAACAACTTCGCAGAGTTGATATAACAGGAAGTAATCTCTATATAATTGACTACTAATTACCATTTAAGCTAAGCTTAGAATGCTTAGATAAACAACATGAGTAGCTCAAGTGCGTTTCTATGTTAGCTGCAATTAACCCGCTATAAACAATTAATTACAGAATGATCGATTAATATACATTATACTGTGTGTGAATTTGCTAGAAAATGTCCACGTTAAAAGGCTTTCGGTCAGCCATTTTGGATTGTAAATCACTGGAATATTTACAGTGTTATTGAAGGCTTTACTCGAAGCAGCACAATCTTTATCTATACAAGAATGAAAATCCTGTTTCATTCATTCACTGAGTTGCTACACACTTAAGCGAGTCGGCATCAATCGGTACAGGCCGGGCAGTAAAAGCGAGTGCATGTGGACGAATGATTGGGGAAAAGGGCGGGCGCTCGGCTTTGCCGGACATGTGCACTAGGCCAGGTGATAGTTTGAACGCGATAATCTTAGGAGCTACTAGTTTGAATTTTAAAAAAAAATGCTGTTGTATAGCCCATTTATCGAGGAAGGCTATAGTCTATATAACATCACGCTACAATCAATAGAAGCGGAGCAGCAATGAAAAATGTTGCAAAAACGGGGAAAAATTACGCAGACGAAATTGTGCGGGTCAGCTATGTTTAATTAAGAACCAACGTCCTAAGAATTCTGTTATGTAGTAGTGCATTAGGTGGAAGACTAGGTGTAGGGGCGTAGTAGAAGTCTATGTCCACCAGTGGCGGAGGGTCCTTAAAACATCATTACTTTCTGTTTCCCTTTGGATTGTAGGTAGTTACTTAGTATTATAGGTACAAAGAACCATGTTCAGAAAGGGAGCCATGGAATAAGATATTTGACTACAGTCAAATATCAGTGTCTTTATAAGAACCGTCAAAAACAAATCGCCTCGTACAAGTTTGTATGAAATACTAGCGTGTGACGTCATCATTTCAATGATCAAATCATTTACTTTTAGTGTTTCTTTTAATGAATAAAAAATAATAAACACTTTAAATTATAAACGAAATTTTTTTTAGAATACTTTATGACATATTTTTAAATATGTAGTTACTAAATAATAATTAATAATGATAGTAGTCAATTAAAATTGAAGACAGCTCGGTTTACAATAGCTTTACATTAAAATGAGTTCCGTATATTATCTATGGGTTTAAACTAGAGTTGGCAACCCTATTTCACGTAGAACATAGACACAATAAGGCGCTATCTTCCATAACGCAATCCTTTGTAAAATAAACTTGATATTAAATACATGGATGTACCAGGAAATCATAAAAATGAGAAGGAAAATCCTGTCTGCCACGGATGTGAGTCAGCGGCGCAGGCGCACTGCTGTAGGTAGAGGACAGACGTGCGAGTGTTAAGACGTTTTGTTAGATGTAGACGATGCTTTATGGTTGGAACATAGCTATAAACAATACCGATGTTTCGTAGGTCAGCTATGAAAGTGACATTTCGAATATCGGGCTCAAAATTGAGTTCATTCTTAATATTTATGTGCATTAATTAATCATATTCAGTTAGTGTAGATGACAGGAGCGCACATAAAATTTAAGAAAAATTTTATGTGAGCATTTAATAAATTATCAAGCACTTCACCGAAAGCAAATTTCGCTGACTCATTCCTATGTTTTAGTCTATATCTCTAGTATTTTATAAGATAGGACAATGTTTTATACACTTAAACTTTCCCAGAAAAATAAACAATTGAATAGCGAAAACCCCATCTCAATCGCATCACTAGCTTCCGAGAAAATCGCGAACATACATACGGGTCAAACAGAGACCCCCCCTTATTTGAAAACGGTTAATAACTGACAGATGCGGGTAAAGACTTTCCTTTCCACCTATGTTATGATGATGTTGATCATACCAGTTAGCTTTTCCGATGGTCTTTGATATTTATGGGTGGAACACTCATCAGCTACCAGTTAAAATCCCATCTTTAAAAAAGATCAGCAATAAGTGATACAGGAGATGGGCAAAAAACTACGATAATAATTAGTAGAAATAATAATAATATCTATAATAATATCTTGGGACAACTCACACAAAGCTATTTGATCCCAAACTAAGCAGAGCTTGTACTATGGAAACTAGACAACCGTAAACGTATAAACATACTTATATATTTCTAAATACATACATATTGTAGACAAATAACACCCAGACACAGAATAAACCATCATGCTCATCACACAAAATTTTATCCTGGGTGATGTGTGATCGAACCCACGACCTCTTGCGTAGCAGTCAGATACACTCAACGCCACAGAGGCAGTCAAATAAAAACTATACAGTACCAAAAACAACCGTCTACGAGAGGGGGGGGGGGATACGCGCTCCTGTGCCCCCTTTCATTGATTGATAGAATAAGCTTGCACAAGTTAGAAATTCTAAAGAGCTCAAAATTAATTCTTCTACTTGAACTAATTATTGCAACATTGGTTGCTAGCAGGTACATTAGCCCTTGAATTTAAATATAATCAGGTCAATCAATCGAATAGGTACCTAACTATGCACGACAGTTTTAAATTAATTCTGTATAATATAAACACGAGCTCGATTCCATAATAATCTAAACGGCTTAAAAATACATGACGCATATTAATAAACTATCGATTAAACTATGGTTTATAAACACGTGATCGAATGAGTACGTTGACACATAACATATAACAAAAACATCTATAAATTCGTCCATATATAGATGAACATTTAGGCATTCTTCCAATAAAATTTCCCTATGAATTTAATTTACGATTTTATCTTCCCAGAAGTGTGTGACAGACATCACTATTACATACGTCAGTTGTCACCATAAAAGCCGACGGGAGCCGAACGCCTCCGAATATAGCCGAACAGATTCAAATATGGCTGCACGCATTCCGATTGCATCTAATAACCTCAAAATCGAATGCAAAATGGCGTATTGAATAAATGACGCCGATTCATTTAGCATTCCGACATGCCATATGAGTGTACGCATTTTCATTTGGGGCCATTGTCTTGGCAGATATTAGTATTGATTTCAATAAATAAATTAATCGTATGCCTTCGCGAATAGCATCGGTTTGGCACGCGACGCAGGACAAACGATGAATCGATAAGTTCTCGATTGTGCTAGTATGGGTTGTCTGGATATTAGCGATTTTATATCGATTGACTCATGTTTCGTACGTGAGCCAGGCCGTTAACTTGTATATAATTTTCATTGTAAACAAAATAAGCAAATAGTTTGCATTTGTCTACATATGTTACTACGCTACACGGTAAGACCACACACAATTTTTCTAATGTTAAAAGTGTGTTTGGTCTTTGTCAAGAGCATAAAAATGAACGGGCTTCGTTCACAAAATCACTATGGTTTTAAATCAAACTAAATGTGGTACTCATTCACAGTATTAATAAGAAGTTGTAACTCTTAATTCGATGTAATTCTAGTCTCTCAAACTAGTCAAAGACAGCACACGGTGTACAGTTTGTCTGACTTACTTAAATGTCCAAGTATTTTACATTTTCTTACAGGAGTGACACTATCAAATTCAATGAATTAGTCTGTATTGGTCCACTGTTAGACGTAGGCCTCTCCTAATCTACGAGACAACACCGAGTCCTTCGCCTTCGGCATACAATTCATCCCAGCGACCTTCATAGGTCCATCTGGCTGGAGGGTCGTCATACCTAACTTTAACTGAATCTCGATATTCACTCTAAGGCTGAAATCTGTAGACCATAATTTGGCGTAGCTCAAGATTGGCTTAAGTCAAAGTTGAAGCAAATCTTAAAAAAGCATTTGCTAACGTTGAAATTATTGGTCATAGTGCAAGCTTAGCATAATCTTAGAAGATTGTAATCTTTAAAGTCAACGGTCAGCGCGTGTTTGTCAAGTCTTTTGTAATGTTTAACCTAAGCTAAGATTGAGCTAAGTCAAAGTACGCTCTATAGATCTCAGCTTAAGGGTAATTATTTATTTAGCGCTACGTACACAGCGACACGAACGCCAGCCTCGCTCTTCCGCACACAACCATTTCTTCACAGTGCGCAGAAGCGCAGGTAGGTAGGTAGGAAATAAAGTAGAATATTCGTTCGTACATACGAACGCCATGAAAATTCTCGTTTTTGCATTTTTCCGCAACTTCAAAATTTATTTGCGGGATCATATTAAAACATATCCTTAAATTTCTTTATTTCATCTACTAGAAAAACACATTTTTTTTGGTGTCCTAATATTTAGGTTTTCTATATACATTTTTGAGAGAGCCGAACCCTGTTTCGCGTAATCTACCCTTAAGCAGCTCAGCTAAAAAGTTGACAAACACCTCGTCACGAGGATAAATTCTCCGTTAACAAACATTACGTTCTTTAGCTACAATTATCCATAAAAAAATTACAAATCACTCACGTAAAGTAGCTGCATAAACAAGATAAAGCAGCCTACTTGCTGCCACTTGCTGCCACTAGGTCATGGCCCTCAATCTGCCGCGATCGGTATCTAATTCCTTTGTAAACACCCACGACACGTCAACACTTCATATTTTACTCTATAATACTGCAATGCTGCTCTATAGTCTCCAAAGATGCACCACACTCCCCAGAATTATGACATTTAAGAGGGAGTGGTATAAACATATATATTATAGCCACCTTAGTTATACTAAAGCCGAAATGGATGTGAATTGTTTACAAATATTGTCGCCTAGCAACCCCT
Organism: Herminia tarsipennalis; assembly: GCA_945859575.2. Lineage (NCBI taxonomy): Eukaryota > Metazoa > Arthropoda > Insecta > Lepidoptera > Erebidae > Herminia > Herminia tarsipennalis. The sequence continues at coordinate 13,956,001 of OX243849.2, read as the reverse complement.
GTTAAAAGTGTTAAAGTTAGGGTTGTCATTTGTTTAATCAAAGTAGAAAATTGCTAAATTATGCATTCTGGGCAAATTTATAACCTAAATGTTTGTTCCGTAGTTGCTATCTTCAATATAAAGTTGGTAATTTGAAATCATAACACGCAAGAGCTAAATGTGGTTTTTATTTTATATTTGATTAATAGAAATTGCAGTGGGGTGACAACCCTACAATTTGGATTGTTTGTAAACATTTCACATCGTGCGCGGCTTGAGTACCTATATGTACGTAGTTATCATAGTTAGGAACTTTTTATATTTTAATTGATAGACATTGAACCTACATTTTGGCTAATTTCTCCCAATGTTTTTATCACTTTAACAGCACACTTTACACTATTGATATAATGTATTAAGGTATAGTAATCCCAACAAAACATTTAAGTAAATGTAAATGCCAAGTTCGAAATTTATTTTCATGTTAAATTTCAATTTCATGGTAACTTATCACTGCAACCACTGGTGTATCTTTTGGAACTTGGCTGACACGCTACCGAATGTCTAGTGTTGTGTCGTGTTGTACACATAGATATTTATGAATAAACATTATCTCAATTACTTACTTTTTAAAAAAAAGATAACTAGTTATGTGGGATTGTGGTCCCAAATTGCTAGCAATCCTGTTAACCCCTCCCGCTAAGCTTAATGGATTGTGTTAGGAGTGGGTTTACATAAACTAACCTGCAACCTCACGATTGCGAGGCCGATGTCTTAGCGAGTCAAGGCGTCTAAGGGGTTTGACACCGAAGGACAGGCAGCAGTGTCCTCTGCGTACTTTACTGCCTTACTGCGATCGCTAACCCGCTCGCCAAGCATCGCAACTATGGCAACTACTCCCAGAATTTATAATAAGTAGGTTCTACTGGGGAGACCCGTGCCCAGCAGTGAGACATCATATGGGTTGATATGAATATATTTATGTATTTTACTAATACTATGGATCTGTTAACTGATAGTAAATCTCTGGTATTTTTACACGTTAAACGCAGAGCTATATAAAAAATGAGAACTCAGTTTGCTGGCATTTTCACAACTGAAAAAGTTTTGAACTGAGTCAACACTAAAGAAAATATTATTTAAAAAAATCGACACCTAATTTCAGCCATAGTATTCGACTCATTCGTTAGTCACTGCATGACACTTAGCGAGTCACTACAACCATGATTTATGTAATAACTGTTCAACCTAATTTTTTTACGGCTTGGTTTTGGCATTTGTCCAAAACAGGTACAAAACTGTTCATCACATTATCACAAGCATTGCCATTATACGAATTTGTCATCAACAACGTCGCCAACGTTGCTATGGACCACACAAGATAACTTTTTAAAACCAGAGACAAAAACGTCAACGAGCCATTTCGCATTCAAGAGCCAATGACAGCTGTCATTTTGGATTTTGACATCGAAAATGGCGGGAATGCGGATGTCAACTTGGGGATATTAAAACGTAAAGTTTCCATTTATAATTATAATTTGAAAGTACATGTCAAGCTATGAATACCTACGTAGAGTCTTAATGGACACTTTTGGTTTTTTGAAAGTCTGGTAAGTATTTTAGGTCTAAAGGGTTTTTCATTGATATTTTTGTTCTAAATTGATAGTTTATAATTAATAAATAGACGAGGGAATAAAAGCAGCCCCTACGGTCCTGTGACAGCTTCTTTAAACCACTCTATGACTGCTATGTATATGGTAGGGGGACCCCTACAATGGTACGTGTACCTTCCTAACTAGCGACAGCGTAGTATCGATTATTCCTAAATTGAAATTTCAATTAATCGATTCGTAATTCAATACTATTTTAATCGTTTTAATTGGATGTTGGTACAATTGCTCGATTCTAAGTACCATATCGAATGCAAATTGACAGATTCACTTGGCAATTATTTCCATAAAGATCTAATAAATCAAACAATATTGATATCTCCTGATATCTCGATAGCGGAGTATCGATTAATTCGTAATATCAATTTGTCGTCGGCATATACGTTCGCCTACTTACAATAACATAATGTATTCGTCTCTCGATCCTACGTAGCGGGCGTAGGCGAGGACTGTGATTGACACGTCTTGATACTTCAACTGTCAAAGTGACAGTGATTGGTTAGGTAAAAAAGGTTTTATTTAAATCTGTTTATATAAAACCTCTACCGGATGTGAGAGCGATTTCGATAAACAAGAGCGAAATCAGAAATTATCCAAATTTAAAAAAAAAACTGCTCTGTCTGTAGATACTGTCGGCTAAAAAGTTTGCTAGCAATAACAAAAGGAATATTTCAAATCATAAATACTCCAAATTGTATGAAACAATCCATTATGATTCAATCTTTTTTGACTAGATGACTCTGAAATTTGCCATACCTATTGGATTTTAATATTTGCAAATGTTTAAACGATTTAGGAATCTAGATGATAAATAAATCAACTATTTAAAAAGCCAAGGAATTACAATGTTTGTGTACAAGCTATATCTACAGGTAACCATTGTAACACAGCAGCACCAACTGTGGCGATTAGTACCAAGATTTATTAGCATAACAATCTTTAACAACAGCTTCAGAAAAAAAAAACAAAAACGATCAAGATCATATTACCATAACCAACAAAACGCAATCAAAACTTGGTAAGCGGCATTTATATAGTTACAAACTATAGTAACTATAGTTAAGTATAGTACGACCGAGTGTCGTGACCCTATTGCGTGTGTGAGTCATGTTTGCGGCGCGTGCGCAACACTTTGAGGTTTTAAATTTCGAATATTCGAATTTGCATTAAGTTGGAACGATAAGGCACGGTGCGATCGTATTAGATTATAATGTTCTTGGCAGTTGCCATGAAATAATAAAGTGAATCATAAACACGTGGTAATAGAAAATTTTAAACGTTTATAAAAGTCACTGGAATGGTAATCTCATAAGCGAGCGAGTTCACTACTTCAAGATTGTGTTCTACAAAATAATTGCCGCAATTTCTTCCAGAACTCAATCAAGAAAATTAATCGGGGATGAAAAATCGTAAGGGTTGAGTATGAATAAGTGTTCTACAAATACTAATCGGAAACCCAGTAACTGGGGGTGAAAAAGGGGTACAAACTCTCCTTCTCACAAGTGAGTCCTGCGCAAGGATGAGGGTTATGTTTTTCGAGTGTATGTATTCGTATGTATGTCTTTGGCATGCTCTAAAACCTTAGTGCCTTTATAGATTTTAGCCTCAGAGGTAGGTATAGTTAGATTCGTCTCAGTTGTAAGAGTGACCGTCTCTCACAACACCGAAATTAGAAGAAGAAGAGAAAAATATGACGGATTTTGGGCGCCAAAATATTAAGTTTAAGTTTTTTTTTAATAATTAGTTTGTTTATTGTTACTTTATAGTAAACTGTGACACAAAAACTTTTTAGACAAAAAAAATACTCGGAGGTAAATTGCCATGTTCTTTTCTCCGGCTTTACCTATTTTTTTTTTAAAGTTAACTATTACTGTGGGATTGAGTCCTACATTACTAGCAATCTTTTTAACCCCTCCAGCTAAGCTCAAAGGCTTGTGTTGAGACGTCGGAAATACTTCCGACGTCCTCACGATTGCGAGACCGATGTCTTAGCTATTATGCTACCATCATTAAATTTACCTGTAGAATCTCGACGTATCACAAGAGTTGTTTTGCATCCTAAGTGAATAAAAAAATATTTTTTTTTTTTTTACTTATGGATTTTGATATTTGTTCAATATTAATGTTGTAGAGAACCCAACGTAATTATATGAAAACGTCTTCAATCTAAGATATCTAAACGATCCGCCCACAACTGTTGCAGTAATCTGCAGTTAACTTTCATCTAACGTATTATAAATTAATATTAGCTCCGAGATGTTTCTAACCTTTGTATTTGATGTAATGATATCTAAGTTGGTGCACCTCCACATACTGTTGCACAACTACGTGACAAGAGTGAAACCTATTTTTGTAAAGTTCACAAAGCATTTGTTAAGGCCGAAGAAAAAAAAGTAATAACATCTCGCGAAGGGCGAAATATTGGACTACAAACCACCCCCCTTTGCACGCTTGGGGGGTAAATGCATTACCTAATGTTATAACGCAGAAAGTGGCAGCAAGAGGGACTTCGCTCGAGACATGATTGATCAATACGCATCTAAAAGCGGTGTGTTTTAATGATACATGCACCAAGAAGAAATACTTACTAGGAGTTGAAATCTGAGGGGTGAAATAGGTGATGAAAGTATATATAAATGAACATTTAGATTACAAGTTTTTTTAAAGTTAGAGTTCATTAAGGGACTAAAATGTACCCAAGTTTAGATATTTTATACTTTATTGTAGTTGTAAGCTTGGTTCTGGTTAAGTTATGATACACCGATATACCTAACACGCGCAAGCACAAAATTACTTAACAAACTATAACGGCACAAATCTCTACTTTAATATAATAAAGCTGAAGACTTTGTTTGTTTGGACGCGATAATCTGAGGAACTAGCATCAGGCGGCGACCAATAGGAGCGAAACAGCTATGAAAAATCTTGCAAAAACGGGGAAAAATTACTTATACGAAATTGCGCGGGTCAGCTAGTGAATGAAATGCGAACGCTTTTACTTTTGATATAAGTATATTTATTTCATTGACAACACAATATAAAATTGAGCCTTCTTTTAACACTTTTCAACGCTGGCAATACCGTTAAGTTAAGTCTCATCTGTATAAGTACCTACATCTAAGTCTGGCATATTAATGTGCAGAGGCAATAACATATTAATTTAGTTAAATAATAGGCGATATTCCTAAGTAACGAGTCTATTATACGAGGCGTGGGTTCAATGGTGCAAAGCTGGTTATTTAAGTAATTATACAGTACTAATTGAAGCCTAGTTATACCAGTTACGCGTATATATTTGAATAATTTGACTGTTAGTAATTATTTTTGAGGGTACAACGGTTTTTGGAAGAAAATGTTTTACGGGAATACAGCGGTTTGTTAGTCTGTTTGTCCGGCCGGTGCAACCTTGTTGAAACGTAAAGCAATCTAAAGTCCTATTCTAAGCCTAATCTAAATATACCTAATACATGATTGCGTTAAATTCTGGGTGTTATTATAATGCAACACGACAGTTTTAATGTTAGGAACTTGTTTAACGAAAGATGCCCAAGGGGGGGGGAGGATAAGCAAAGAAATTCAATACAATATGTACAAGAAATTTGATAAGTTTACTAAACAACCGTTTAGAGGGGGGGGGGGGGCTATGAAGGTGTCAATAAGCTGCTAAGTGACGAATGTGGTTTTGTGGAATGGTTCGATCCCCACCCAGTATAAAACTTTTGTGTGATGAGCACGATGGTTTATTATGTGTCTGGGTGTTATTTATCTATAATATGTATGTATTTAGAAATACTCGTATATAAGTATGTTTATCAGTTGTCTGGTTTCCATCTCTGCTCTGCTGAATGACTGTTCTATCAACGCAAAGCTCAATCCACTGAACAGAATCAGTTGACATTTATCACACAGATAGGTAATATAACGTAGACATTCTATTTATTTTTTACCCTTGAAATGGGTGAAACTGAGGTTCAAAATTCGATCAAAATTAAACCCATAGTAGACAAAGCCGAGGAAAAATGCTAGTTATTTATAATAGGTTACAAATAACATACCTAATAAATTATTCGCAAATATAACTCTACGTTATTTTGGCGTTAAGGTCGCACTGCCATTTTTGATAAACGCAAATGTTGCCTTTAGCCTCGGTAAATCAATCCTATACCTATGTAATAAATACGTGTGTCAAGTATTATATTTATTACACAATAAACTATTATTATATTATTCTAAAATAAATTTAAATTAATAGAGGTTAGGCGAAAACTAGTAACGTTATATTTTATAACATTGCTATTTTCTGCTTAGCTAATTCAAACGTTTTTTTACAACAAAAACGCCATTGACCTATTACCTACAAGCTTTAAATTAACTTGCTATGCTCGTATGTTTCGCTAAATGTTAAATTTTTGACGTGATACGTCTTATAAATCGATGACCGGCTGTACTCACGAAAAATTGTGACGTCACCACTCACGTCCGTTCCGCCTACTGATAGACTGAAGTATTGTGGCCGGGTACACTAAAGCTGTCAAGCATCAATGTTTTGGCGATTGCAGCGACATGTGATACAATTAAAAAAAAAAAAAGTCACAGGCATAGTTGCTTATTCAATGTCATAGTTTTCTTATGATGTGATCACGTAAAATTATCGTCCGTAAACCTACTTTACAGACAACCATTTATTTCTTTATTTCTTTTGACCCATAGTAGGCAGAATTGCTACGATTCTTCATTTACAAGTTTACATGTAAAATCTGATTTAAAACTCAGCAATAATATAAAAACTCATAGCTAGAACCATCTGAGGCTCGATCCCAAGACTCAAGATATAACAATCCTTCAACTGCCAACTCAGCTATCGCACCAGCTGTCGTTTCCAGCGAAATAATGGTTCTTATTACGTCACAATATATCAAGTTCTGCCTATTAATGACTGTTCGCGCAGTTCCACTTTCGCTAACAGAAAAGACATAAAAGTCTACGTCACGACTGTAATTTCTGGAAAAGACGTGTGTTGAACAATTAATAAACGTATCGTTCAACGAATATGATTTTTTGATTTTTGCGATAAGAAAGAAAGCTTTTATTGCTTTTAAAAGACTGATTTTGATATGAAATTCAAGCACTTGATATAGGTACTTCAAGCATCTTTGAAAGATTTGAAGTTATCTATTCTAAGCGTATATATTCAAAAGCGGCGTTAGCACAATGGCTAAGGCATCGGTTTCGCAATCGTGAAGTCGTGGGTTCAAATCCTGGCCATAATACTGCCGACGTGAAACCAGTCCTAACACAAGCCATAGAGCTTACTGTGAAACCACAATCCCACATTGCTAGTTATCTTTAAAAAAAAAACCTAATAAAAATACCGATAATTATCCATTAACTTCACTCGTCACTAACTAACTAAGTATGTAACTAACAATGTGGTGGAATTTTGTATGTGAATGTAGTTAATAATTTTGTAAAAAGGAGTTGATCTGATGATGAAGTGCAACTCTTCAGTTTAACCTAAATACTTCTAGCGTTTTTTATACAAGCGTGTTTTTAGCTTTTTTAAAGCTATATGTGATGAACTGAAGCTTAATGATATAAGTAGGTACTTAGGTACCTATAAAAGTTTCGAAATAAGTTTACAAAAGCTTAAATATTAATGTACTTTTAATTAGGAACTTTATGAAGTTCCTAAATAACGTAATAAACGTTATTCAGGAACTTCATAAAGCTCCCAAAAGTGACTGGCCGAGAAACCATGAAAATAATATAATTATTCAATCGATTATTAAATCGATGTCAACTCGATTCATCCTTCGATTAACGATCGAATACAGTGACAAATATTACTTACAACTATATATTTATAATAGCTGCCCCGCGCAACTTCGTCTGCGTAAATTTTCCCCGTTTTTGCAACACTTTTAATTGCTGCTCCGCTCCTATTGGTCGTAGCGTGATGTTATATAGCCTATAGCCTTCCTCGATAAATGGGCTATCCAACAGTGAAAAAAATTTTCAATTCGGACCAATCGTTCCTGAGATTACCGCGTTCAAACAAACAAACTCTTCAGCTTTATAATATTAGTATGGATTGTTTGAGAAGGAAATCATACATGCGCAGATGATAGGTAGATACTACAAACAATTTCCCTATGGATTACCTCCCAGAACGATGGAACCCTTTAAGATTTTCATTATGGTTTTATTATTTTAACTTTAAACTCTCAAAACAAAGGAAAATAACCTTTATTAGTAACGACACTAGACTGTACTGAGTCGCAAATGTATGTTTGTAAGATATGACAAGAGGAATTAATTGTATTATTATAGTTGACATGACTAGAATTTTAATTTAGTCGGTGATTCTTTTTGTTCGCGTTTCCTAGAAGAGTTTCGTGTTATTCAGCCTGTGTTTGTGGAGTTTGTTCGAAGAATACGCCATGGTATGAATACGGCTAGTCTATGGTTCACTATCGGTATTGAATCTTTTATTGCTAGAATATAGATTTTTTTTTGGCTGTATATGCATTTGTAGGCACGCCGTACGACTGAAGCATTACTTGTTTGTTTCTTGATTTTATTATCAACTCTGCTCATGATGACAATGACGCTAAAATTAAAAAAAATAAGAATACCTATCATATAAATCCACTCCTAACACAAGCCATTGAGCTTAGTTGGAAGGGTTAACAGGATTCCTAGTAATGTGGAACCACAATCTCACATTGCTAGTTGTCTTTTAAAATAAAAAAAAAACAATATATATTTCCTGTAAATCTTCCAATATTTTCGAAATTAAACGTCGTTTTGTGAAAGCTCTAATGAAATCTGTCCTCCCGTTTGACGAGACTAACTATTCCCTGGTTAGTTTGGTGACTAAACTGGCAGAAACGATTGGCGAATTCAAGATATGTTTTGGGAGGAGAGCTAGACCCCATTGAGGGTAAGTTTACCGAATAAAAGCACTCGTACACGGGAGGTCTAGGATACTTTGAGAGATAGCTTGATCCCATAGACGCAAAAGTAGGCATAACATAAGTTTCTAATTTCTCTGTAACTTTGAGTCAAAATTGTCTTCAGACAGTTTATAAAAAAAAAAAAACTAAGTAGATACTTCTGTTTATGGCCATTCACCTTTCACTCCTTACATTAAATTTTATAATTAAAACCAGAGCTAACGTAACTGGCATATCGTTATTTTCCCGCCACAACTGACGTTTTAGGTGTAATCTCGGTTACCGCCATTTTTGGCCAAAGACAAGGTTTTACTCTCGTCTAAATACGGTTGTCTCTGGTCATTTAATCTTGATCTGTAAGTATAATTTGTCTGTAGCTTTTAATATGTAAGAACCTAATTGAGGGAATTAAGACTTTATAACCGACAAAATACAACGAGGAAGGTTTTCATTTCAAATTATTTATAAAATTATATGAACTTGTAAATATTTTTGTGTGTTTAGAATAACGATTTTTGTATATAATGGACTAAAGACGAAGAAATTAAATGTATTTTATATTTTACATTCCTACAGAAGCTAATAAGATAAACTGACATTTTAATTGTAAAAATGGCGGCAAACTGAGCTGTCATAATTTTGACAGCTTCACATTTCGCGTGTGAAAACACGAAGAACTCTGTAAGACCGTATCTTTGTGCAGAAATACTATCACACAGGCGCGGTTCCGAGGGGAACAGAGGCAAGAGAAGAAACTTTGAAAAACAATTTCTTTACGAAAATAATCACAAAAAAACATGAGTTAGTAATACTAATTATGACAAAGTAATACGTAATCGCATCTCTAATTCTCTCGGTTTAGGTACCGCCCCCGCCCCCCGCTTCTTGTCACCATTTACTTCCAAAAAATGCATCTGCGCAACCACTTGTCGCCTACTTCGGTCCGGCCTAGTTACGTTGATCCAACTGTACCTAATATTACAGCTATTAAGAACCGTGTCCAGCAAGACATATTTTTTTATCGAGTTACCTCAGGAATATTTTAACCCATTGCCTCTGGTTACGAGTAGGATATTCAAACGTCTGCCTTGTCGTTGTCGACAGCTGCCGTGATGTTTACTACTGGCTTACAATTGTTTAATCAATTTGTAAATCACTGTTAGACATATGATTGATTCAAACGTGATTTAGACCGCCTACTGTACAAGGTTATTAGTTCTTAAACTTTCGCGATTTGTACATATTAGATACTAGCTTTCGCCCGCGGCTTCGCCCGCATGGATGTCGGTTATCGCGATAAAAACTCCTTCTTTTCCTCCGTCCTTCCCCGGGACTCAAACTATCTCCATACCAAATTTCATCTAAATCGGTTTAGCTGTTTGAGCGTGAAAGCGTAACAGACAGACAAACAGACCGACAGACAGAGTTACTTTCACATTTATAATATTAGTATGCATACATACTATTTAATAAATCGACTGGTAGATATATTTTAAGATTAAGAAGACTTCATTTGAAGGCTCGTTGCTGCTCCTTCCCTATAGACGTTAGCGTGATGATAAAAGTAACTGTTACTTCTTACAACGTCCGCTGTCTGACAGTGAAAGTCCTGTCAAAATCCGTACCACCTCTGTGGCGCGGTGGGAGTGTGTCCGATTGCTACGCAAGAGGTCGTGGATTCAATTCCCACACGGGACATCACTTTGTGTGATCCACAAATTGTTGTTCCGAGTCTGGGTGTACTTTGTGTCCGTGATTTGTATGTTTGTAAAGTCCCCTGCGACACAGGGCTTGTACCCTAATACGGAAGTCTTCTTTAAAAAAACTTTAAAACTTTTATATGCATTTATTAAAAAGCTGTTATTTTGACATTACAAATAGACACTTCAATTTTATTTATTTGTAACATACAAATAAATAAAATTGAAGTGTCTATTTATTAGATTAAATAATTTAGTTTAGTCCCAGGCACGTTTGGACGTTTTCGTCTCGCATCAGTCTCTATATGTACACGGTTATGACTCGTCTATAAAATTACTCCCATTATTCGGTGGTTTCGTCCCGTTGTTTAAAGTTTAATTACTACAAACTTTCATCAAAATCATCATTTATCTATCCATCCATCCCACTAACATCTAGTACGAGTACACAGGACAGACTACTGCCAACAACAACAAGACCATTTTATTTTGACATTCGGACGGTCATTTGACAAGAACAAATGTGTCACAATTATAAAAACAATGGCCGATACAATGGCTGTTATCCTTGTAGGTACCTGAGTGTCCAAAAAGTTTACAGGATGGTCATTCGATTCGGTATTTGAAATCACACATTTACAGAGTTTTGTCTTTGAATATCATTCTACTTTTAAAATATAATAGAAGAAACCCATTGACTTATAGACCTGGACTGCGCCATAACCTCACAAAATTGACCCTCTCTTGAAAGAGACAATGCTACTTTGTTGATTATACAAACTTTGTTGATAAAACTGTCAAAGCTTGCAGTCAATAGTTATTTTTTAATTGAAATGACGCGGTCCAGGTCTATAAGTCAATAAAGAAAACGAAGCACTCGACAGTTATAAATACTAATGCATACTGTTACAGACGAAAACAGGAAAAAAATAATATATAAGGAAAACCCATGATGCTGATAATATTTGACAGGAAAAAATCAGTTTAATTATAAACCACAGGAACCAAACGAATCCAGACATCGATAGTGTATACACATCTACTATTAACACGATCGGTTGGATCGTGATAATAGTAGATGTGTAAACACTATCGCGTGAAAATTGCTATCAAGATCTTTGTGAAAATCCTAGAATGATCGATTCCAAAAGAACGGTTATAACCATTCCTAGTTTGGTTAGCAATATTTTTTTAGGATAATACGGTAAGAAAAAGGCAACAAAAATCACGGCCCCTCTTTTTAAGTGTCTATGTTATTCTGGAATGAGGATTTCATGAAACCAGTTTTTTCTGAATTTGTATCTAATTCTATCTAAAAGCTTTTTGCGTAGAATACAAAGTATTTGAATTTAAATCCAAATAATCGATACTGTGGAATTGTGATGTGCTATTTTTCTTTTCAAATCATGATAACGAATAAAATTAATGCACAAGTTTGATTGTTACCTTTGCCTTATTAAAAAAAATACTGCATTAGGTTTGAATCAATTTGAAAATTGAATATGTACGTAATTTTTTCTCCCGCCTAACCATAACCCATCAAAGCCTCAATTAAATACATAGCTGTCAAAAAAAAAAACATTTTAGATCTGTGATCTACTCTACGACCCATTCTTCCTAGTCAAATCCTTGTTTGCTAACAACCTTAGCCTGAATAAAAAAATGTAAAAATTAAAAAAAAATCAAAGAATTTATTTGTAATACTGTGCTCTACTCTATGACCCAGGACGTACAACCTCATCACCTAAGGTAGTGTTACACCACGTTTTCTCAATAAGCTGACCTTGGCCGCCCGTTAATTGGCTAAATTGCTCACCATTTAAGGTGGCTCCACACTGCGATAATGACATCCTTGTATCACAACGCCAGGCTGTACATACTTAGTGGACTTAATTAAATGGCTGCCTTATTCGATACTTGAGTCAGTCGTAATATAAGTGAGTAATGTCTGTTATGATTTGAATATGTGCAGGAAGCTTAATGTTATTGAAATTGCTTTTTTTATTGGTGGCATTGTGGGGTGTCAACAGCCTATCGATAAACATCTGGTGCGTAAGTTTATCGATATGGAGTTGTGACGTCTTTGCCCACCCCTATATCGATGACAGATTCATATGATGAGCTGTTAAAATGACTGCTTTTTTTTTTCATTTTCCTGTTATTTTAGTTAGGTATTTAGTAGTTTTTAGTGTTGTTTTTGGGTTGTTAATTTTTTTTTAAAGATAACTAGCAATGTTGGTTTGAGCGAGGATATATTTTTTTATTTATGGTTTTAAATAATATTTTAATACACAATTATATTATTTAAACGATATTACCAAAAATATAAATCTATTTTTTTTTGTTTTAGTCAGTCATAGTCATAGTTTCTCTTCGTAACTTTTACGTTCTTAATATATCTACCTAACTACACGGTTCTAATGAAAAACAGTATTTTTTTTAGTAAATTTGAAATATGTATATTTAATAAAATATTTTATGTTCATGTAAAAATATTCACAATATTTATAAAACTCAAAAATATTTAGTAAGGGCCTAGTTGAAAACCATAAGCTGAACTAGGTCCTAGTTATCCACTATTTTAGTTTTACTTTTATATAATTTTTCTGTTTTTAACCCCATATAACTCCGCCATTCCCAAAAATATATGTTAAAAAGGGATACGGATTTTCAAAAATATGTTTTTGTTTTCAATAAATGATTTTGTAATTAGGGAAGTATAATTAGGTAGTAGTATTAATAGATTTCAAAGTACCTATCGCCTGTTTTTATCATTTACCTATAAAGGGAATACCATATACGCCTAATACTTCGGTAAACCCAATGACCGACAAAACATAACAATATTATATTACTCATCCAAAGAATAAATAATAATATATACCAGGATATTAAATTCACATGTCATCAAACTATTTTCAACTTTGTCACCATATACATACGTTATTAATTTGTTTAAAAAATATGAAAGGTTTACATACTACTCAATTGCAGTTAAAAATAGAATGCATCATTGTATTTTCAATTTTATTTCTTGAAGGCTAAGATATTAATTTTGTTTTAATGGTAACGAGATTAAGATGGCACTACAACTACTTACTATTAACAAGTACGGTCAGCCAATTTGAATCTTAGGCCTTAAGGCGACGATTTTTCGTTGTGATTACTTATTAAGATAATGTGCTTCTTCAAGGTGTTATATAAAATTAATTAAAAATGTTACTGTCTTGAAAAAAAATTAAAAAGGTATTGCAAAATCTGATGAAATATATTACAATATGATAACAGCTGTCTTAAATATTATTAAATATTTACTCGAGATTTTATAGCGTAGGTAATGTTAAATTTGAATTAAATAGAATTAAAATGTGGCAGGAGAAATCCTTTTATTCAGTATCGGAACCATTAATTACGTGAAGTTGTTAATTGTGAGTTTTATTTTGTTAAAATGAAAAAATATTTTGTAATAATGATTTTAAGAAATTTTGATTTAATAATATTGTAGTATAAAGTTAGTATTTGCATGTCTTAAAATGACAAAATGTATATGGCACTCTAATATCTGTAATGTACCTGTATTTTTAGCATATAAAAAAATATTATTATATTATGAATAAACGACAAAAAAAAATGTAAACTTATTAATGTGAACAAAAATAATAATCATTATAAATTAAAATTGACACCTATTTTATTACTTTAATTAAATAAAACAAGAAACACACGTCACGAAAATATATCATTAAATAGTTTGTCACTTTGGTTTTGCGACAGCAATCAAAACGTCATTATAACGATAAATTTAGACAAGTACCTATCTGGACTAGGCTTCAAATTTGTTGATCGTACACGGTTATATTATTTTTTCGTTGAGTTTTATTTCATTAAGAGCGATAGGATCTCACCACCCACGCTGGTTCGTAATGACTTGCCATATCTTACTCTTTGTACAATCGTGTATAGAACGCGTACCGTTATTTATGACCTATTTTGGAACATAGTCAGATGGACTTATATGTAGGTACTAGTTAATTGTTTGAAGTGATAAGAAAGTTTTTTATTGAAAAAAATTACAAGAGACGGAATGTGTTTAAGAGACGGAAACTCGACCCGACTGGAGAGAGATTAGGCGCAGAACCAACTATTCTTATCGTACTCTACTTGCTCGTAAACAGTCACACATCTACGGGTCGAAATTGCTTAGCCAAGATCTATTATCTGCGCGGTTATTTTTAATAGTCCTTATAATATTTGGAACTATTTTTAATAATACTAAAAATCCGTTATTCTTAATATACAAATAAATTAGCAGACGTTTTAAGAGCATTTTTACTGCATTCCATTTTCAGAATTGAATAGAATCTCATAGTTTAAATGTTCTTAAAACGTCTGCTAATTTATTTGTTATGAATCGGTATGGGAGTTAGAGTATAATTTATTGAGTCTAGAGAAGGAGTTTCTTTAGTAAGACTATCACAAAATGAAGCCACTGTTAGGAAGAAGACTTTAGCGTTTGATATTCGCATAAGAAGTGTACCTTTCAAATTTTAGTGTAAGTTTTGACAGGTGAACTGCTACAATTTTATATATGACTTTATTTTGATAATAATAAAAGCTCTAATCACTTTTCCTGTTGTCAGTACACCGTTACAGTACGCATTGCGTCGTGCAGAGTTCACGTCCTCGACTCCTGTTTTATCTCAAGGAGAAAGTTATATTAGTTGAGGTCGACATTATTGTTTTAATAATAGTTTGAATTGATGACTGCCTCTGTGGCGTGGTGGGAGTGTATCCGACTGCTACACAAGAGGTCGTGGGTTCGATCCCCACCCAGGATAAAACTTTGTGGGATGAGCACGATGGTTTATTCTGTGTCTGGGTGTTATTTATCTATAATATGTATGTATTAAGAAATATATAAGTATGTTTATCGGTTGTCTGGTTTCCATAGTACAAGCTCTGCTTAGTTTGGGATCAGATAGCTTTGTGTGAGTAGTCCCAAGATTACAATAAAAAAAAAAGATAATAAGTTAATGGCTAACGTATTGACAGCTCAGGTAGATACAAAAAATAATTTTATTTTAAATTTTCTTATAACGAGTGTATCTACTAGTGTTTCTATGTTTTAGTAAGACAGCCAGAACTTATCTGGAAGTAACTGTACCTACTGTAATAACAACGAAAATATGAGATGATAAAGATGTACAGTCAAATGACTGACACCACACTTAAATCCTTATGTTGTCTACGCTATACATAATTATAACAATAACCATGTGCTATCCCTTTCATTTTAAAAGTAATTATTGAAGATTTGAAAGAAAGAAAAAAACTCGTGCGGTCTTTGACAGGTATTGTCCATAGTAGGTACTCTTTCTAGAGAGTGGTGAATTTAGTGAGGTTATGGCGCAGGCGCCTGGTCTCTACGTCAATGGATGGTTTGTAAAATAGCCAGAACTCTTTCGGAAATTGACTACTTTACTGACAATAAAAAAAATGACAGTCAACTGACTGACACCTCTGTTAAATCCTCAGAAAGTCAATACAGTATAATGACTAATAATTTTTAATCTACATTCTAAAATGTTTTCTTCTCATGAGCTTTACACTTGGAACTGTCGCCTAACTTCATTTTGTTTTTTTTTTACAAACAAATCATAATTTTATAGTTATTTTAGTATGTATTAATTTGACGTTTTCAAACAATCATTAATTTGATTAAAGATATTTGAATTTGAAATCTAACACGATATAAACAACTACCAAAAAAAAAAGTTTTACTCATCTAAGTACTTAATACATAGATTAAAGTGGTGTAACAAGTATCATCTAAGAAAAGGAATGCACTGGACTAAACAAATAAGGAACAAACTTGCACGTTCTAATCAACATTTTTTCTATTTCTAGGTACATTGCTAATATGTGATGCATGTTTTTTACGTTTTGCTAAACCGACTTTGTTTTTATAGGAATTCTTGGGTCAAGTTGCGAGTGATAGCGGGTAGGCGTTCTTTAAGTGATGAGCTGACTGCTGGAATTGACTTTTATTTATACTAATAACGTCACTTTTAGTATCTATAGGTATACAAAAACCTAAAGATTCCAATAGTATTTTTATGAGAAGAACCAGTATAAAAATCAAAATATTATATTATAATATTAAAGGTGATTATGTTGTGTCATGCTTTTATTACCCAGGAGAAGCCAAAAGGAGCTGTGTATGTTTCTTTTGTTATTGTATTCAAGTTGAAGGGATATTTTGATACATTTTCACAACATGATTTAAAATAATGTAATAAAATAAATAAATTTATTTAGATGTTTTATACCAAAATTAACATCTTAAAAAATAGCGAACTATTTGTCTTTTTCAATTCTATTTTGAAATTATAAACAAAGACAAAACATTCGTTAGTTAAAATGCCATTATTAACGTAGGACTACTATGAATAAGGTTAGATTAGAATATATTTCACTATCCGCTATCAATTCCGCTTTCAATTAGACCGCATCTTAATTATGTGTTAAGAAAGACATATCGTCAATTATAGTTAAAAAGAATTTATATATAAAAATGTAGTTGGTTAGCACTTTAATGAAGTTATTATGTTTGTATCTATCTTAAAGGGTGGATAAGCCATTTAAGAAATAGTTTTCATTGCGTACTTTTTTTTTATGATGCATTGAATGTGGCCAGGTATTTTGTTCATAGGACTTGTTTATTTCTATGATGATGATAGGGTTAAATATGTAATTTAAATTAGGAATAGGTTTTTAATAGATGAAAAAAAATGTGGTTCATTATTTAACAATGTTAGCAATCACATTTATGTTTGAAAAGTATCTTGTATGTTGGTCTAGTGACACTGACTGCTAAGCCGGAAGTTGTGGGTTCGATTCCCACCCAGGATAAAACTTTGTGTGATGAACACGATGGTTTATTCTGTGTCTAGGTGTTATTTATCTATAATATGTACGTATTTGGACATCTATTAGTATGTTTATCAGTTGTCTGGTTTTATAGTACAAGCTCTGCTTAGTTTGCGATCAGATAGCGTTGTGTTAGTTGTCTCAATATATTATTATCATTATTATTATTTAAAATGTATTTATTTTTAAAATTGTGCATTTTTGGTTAAACATTACCAGTAATTTCAAATCGACTACAGTAAGTACCCAATTAGTATTTTCATTTTTAAGTTAGGGTGTAGTGTCTGTTGACAAAAGTAAAATAAGTAATATTTATGCACCTAATGAATATATACTTATCAATTATTCCTACCTATAACAGAAAACCGCGTAGGCAGTCAAAACCAAAATTCGACCCCTTAATTGGGTGAAACAAGGGTCCAAAATGAAAAAAACTAAACGCGCGTGAAGCAGCGGGATAAGCTAGTAAAATATAAATTTGTGTATATACACATTGAGTCTTTTTAATAAATATAATTATTTATTTTGGCCAAATAACAATTAATCTACATACTTGAATGTGTTATTTTAAAATTGTGTTTATGTAATTAAATTTAAATAAATAGGTAATTAAACTCATAACTATATACGTCATAGAATAAATGAACATTTTGATTAGGTATATGGACACTCAAAATCATAATAAAAACTTTACCTAAGCAAATAATAATGTGGTTGCCCATCATAGATCATAATAATTAAAAGTTTCATGGTTAGAATAAATTAATATAATATAATTAAGTATCTAGTACTTAATTATCCTAAAATTATTATTTTTTCCCTAACACGAAGGTAGATCAATAAAAACAATATTTAAATTTAAAAAAAAAACACTGAAAAGAACACGCACATAAAAACCAATGTCCAAAAAATGCCAAAGAGAAACATTAAAAAAAAAAAGGTTCTAAATTCAAAAACTTCACTTACCTAGCATTTTACTCAAATCGGCATTATGCAGGTCCGGATTCTCGTCAGCCAGTTTTTTCCTCTCCACCTTCGCCCACACCATGAAGGCGTTCATAGGCCTGCGTATTCTGGCCTCTTTTAATGCCTTGGCCTGTCCCATTTTTGTAGTGAACGGCGCTCTGGCATACTGTTGTGTGGAATAGTCACGGCCAGTGTCATAGGGACTTCTATAGTCATACTGTGCTCTGTAGTCCAAACCGTAGGGTAAAGTGGACCATACGACAAGCTCTGGACTCGTTTGTTCTTGAACTGAATCGGTACTGTTTTCAACTGCCCCCTGGACGTATTGTTCGTAGCTGCGGTGGTATGTCGGTGGTGATTCTGCTATACCTGCACCGCCGGAGTCCATCATACTGAGGAAGAAAAGATGAGCCATAAGTTACAAATAATAAAAAAAAAAACAATAGTCGCACGCCGCAATACTACTTCATTGTTGAAACAATTGGTGCCAGAAAACTAGAAATTTAAATGACGAATTAATGTAAAATAAAATGAATAAACAGTCAAAATTTTTTAAATTGAAATTTGAATTAGGAAATGTCAAATGTATTTAAATTTATTGGTATAAAAAATATGAATTTGGATTTGTCGCAATTGAGTATTACTTTGTTTAACAACATTTATGTATTTTTTTTTTATTATTAGGTTTTTATTGATTATTTTTAATGATACGGTAATAGTTATTGATTTTAGACTTATTTTTAAGAGCAAAGATATTCTTACATTAGCATTTTTCTTAAGAAATAATTACTTTTTAGTATATTATTAAAATCGGGAGCTGGTTCGTCAAATGGTCATTCCCGGTCTGTAGTCAAACAGTTACTGAGAGTTGGTGCACAAGTGCAACTTGTTTTAACGGCACCAGTTTTCCTCAAAGCGACCACAATATTTATAATAGTGAGCCGAAGGACGCAACGTCAGGAATATTTTGATAAATACTTATATTCTCTTCAACAGCCGGACGAAAAATTGGTGACTCTTTTAAAAAAGAAAATGGTCCAAACAGGTTTTTCAAGTTTTTAGTGATGTAATCTATTAAAGGTTTTCTCACTTTGCAGTGATTTACGTCGTATTTCAAAATTCAAATTCAAATTTTAAAATTTTTTATTCACTTAGGATGCAAAACAACTCTAGTGATACGTCGGGATTCTACATGTACATGTAATGCCAAGTTCGCAAAAAATAGGTTAAGTCGGAGAAAAGAACCTGGCAATAAAAACTCGCGGCCACTCTTTTCAAATTGCCAATTTTACAATGTTTGAATGTTTATAAACTTGATATGGGGGTAAGGTGCTGCGACTAATATACTATACACCATGTTAAAGGACTGATACTAGCATAAAGTTCAACTCTCCCCAAAAATGCACAAAAACAGAGTGTCTTTCCATTTTATCAGAGACAATAAGAAAAGTGATATTGGATAATTTCTTAATTTTAAATATTGGACTTAGCAGATTAAGATAGAGCTACATTACTAACTCTAAAGCCTAGATCGAAATTTCAAAAAGGAATCACGTGAACGCATAATATACAAAAATGCCCCAATCGCAGATGGAATGACCTGTCATCATTTTCAAAGCTCTGCATTTGGGATGTGAAAATGTATGAAATACCTACATGAAGAAACACGCAGAAAACTGCTGGAAAATCAGCTATATTGCCATCAACTTAAAAATAATAAGAATCTATATCTATACTGATATTATAAAGCTGAAGAGTTTGTTTGTTTGAACGCAGTAATCTCAGGAACTACTGGTCCGAATTAAAAATTTCTTTCACTGTTGGATAGCCCATTTAATTAGGAAGGCTATAGGCTATATAACATCACGCTACGACTAATAGGAGCTGAGCAGCAATAAGAAATGTTGCAAAAACGGGGAAAATTTACTGCAGGGACAGCTATTAAGAAGATACAGGGCTGGCCACCAAACTGTTTCGACATTTTACATCTTTGAGCAATGTCTATGATTATGCGTTCCCCAAGCAGAGTACCTACGTATGTGTTCTCTTTGTATTTAGTGATGATAGACTTTCAAAACAATCACTAGGCGAGACACATGAACTTTGGTACCGATAAAGACGAGCTATCACGGTCTCAACTTCCAAGTTTCCTACAATACGCTGCGTTAAATATAAGTGCTATTCACGGTAAACGATACTGGTTAAACGCAAATGACACCGGGTTTTTCAAATTCCTCATAATACCTCGATAGAGCACTGTGGGAGGTTTATTCCTCATATTACATGGGATATATGAATAAGACAGCTGATCTGTCCGGTCTTCTTGGTAGCCATACTTATTTGTAAATGTAAGGAGCATAACTTTGTTTTAGTTCGGCTTTCCCTTCTTAAGAATGTAAGTGACACCGACATTTTTGACGTGATAACGTCCTAAAAAATCGATGACCGGGTGCAAGCATGAAAAAGTGTCACGCTCCGTCACGTTCCGCCTGCTGATAGGCTAAAGTATTGTGGCTGTAGGGCGCATGCTCCCGGGTGTACTGAAGTTGTCATAATTATGGTTGTTTATTACAATGTCATTATTTTTAATGGCGATTGACATGCGATACAATTGAAAAAAAAAAGTTATCAATGTTAAAATTATCGTCCGTAAACCGACTTTACAGATAACCATTTTTTTAAAAGCAGAAATAGAATTAGATTAAAGATCCTCTCTAGTCAAAGTACTTATCATTGACATAAAGACTAGGACTGCGCCATAACCTCTCAAAATTGACCACTCTCTAGAAAGAGACAACGCTACTTTGAGGATAATACCTGTCAATATGTTTATTTATTAATTTAATGTGTTACCTAATTTATAATCATAAAGAGAAACACTGAAAGTAAATAATTTGACCATAGAAAACGTGACGTCATATGCTAGCATTCCATACAAATTTGTACAGAGCGGCTCGTTTTTGACGTTTCTTAAAAAGAGGCTGATTTGACTTTAGTCAAATACCCTATTCCAATTGATTTTGACATTTGGACAGTCATTTGACAAAATCAAATGACAGTCTATTAATTGTCATTAGTGTCAAAAAAGATCACAAGACTGTCATTCGATTCGGCATTTGAAATTGCTGTCACTTGGTATGTGCGAGTCAGTCCGGCGTACTAATACTATGGATGTTAGTGATGTCTCGTGTGCGAGTCGAACTTGCTCGACGATGGGGTTTGTCTCTAACAATAATATCAACCAAGCGCCACAGTTGAACTATGCAAATGAGGAATTTAGAGTTCATTTTTTCTAAAGTCTACCTACGTATTCGGGGACATGTGGGTCAAAGTGATAAAAATTTAAAATCTACATCTAGTTTTGACTCGTATTCGAAGCAGTTTTTAGGCACGTCATATCGTCAAAAACGTCAGTATTTTTTACAACCGGTTGTAACCGGTTTTTTAGTCACAATCAGGAAACGATTGCTTGCATAACTCAGCTGCACTTCTGGACAACAAAACATACTCATACGCACATACCTACTCAAATAACACATAATAAAAACAATATCACACCGACACTTGTAACAAATAATGAGTAATTCCAAATTTAAAGGAAAGCATGCGCCGGCGCCAGTTACCTGACACCAAAGTTTCTAAGAACTTCAACAGAGGGCGCTACTGTGTGGGAACGTTCTACCATTGTTCCCCTGATTTCACTTGACTGTTGACTCTCTTCAATGTACCTACTTCACTGCTAATACGGTTATAGTGCAGTTATCATCACGTGTGTTTTCTCATTGTTGAAAAAAAAAGAAATTTATGGTCACCTCACTCCGTCAGTGTTGCCAAGCCGAGAGAACTAGATCCACAAATTAAAAATTGTTTAAAGTCTATTGTCATTCTAAATTTAAAAATTGCTATCAGTTGTCACATTGGCAATTTTTTTTTATCATTTTATGAAAAGTCATCCAAACAGGCAGCATCTATGTTAGGTACATTAAAATGGACACTACACTGCTATATGAGGAAAAACAAGATGCTTTTTTAGAAAAAAATTGTCGCTCTGTTGTTAATATAGTATTTTTCCTATGAGTTTCAGATCTCAGGATACAGGTTATGTCAAATGTGGCTATTATGAGCAGAAACTGACTGTATACAACCCCTCTGAGGTTATGTAAAAAGAAATTCCAATAACTGTCAAACAGTACAAATTCTATAGGTACTAAAAAATAATTAAAAGCTTAATATCTGAATCTGCAACTGTCAGTATTGCCAACTGAATATTTTTAAATAAAGAACGTCTTTTTTAAAATGGGTACGTTCCAGCCTCATTAATATTGTTACCACACCTTCAATATTCCCTTTTCGGTTAGAAGATTGACAATTAAAAAGTCCACCGTATTCGGTTGTTTATCGAGTCTGATCGAATATTCAATTGATGACTTAAGTTGGTCTGCAATGTTGCTCAATTTACAATCATTGACTTAATATCGATTAAAAAAGTTGGGATGGAATTCTTACGGCGCGTGTTAGTCCATGTTAAATAGGTAATTAACAAGGTGAACGTACGAAACGTCAAATTTGGTGGAGAATCAGGCAAAGATCGTATAAGAGAGATCGCTGGTCCTATAGCAGAATCACAAGAATGGCAGAGGACAGAATACATGCTGAAGAAACTACTGCATCCGTACTGTCGTAGAATTGCACCGAGATGTAACTTAAACTACATAAAATTGCAATATGTGAAAACTAAGATAGGTACGGTTGAGGCATAGATTCACTCTGAGTACAGAGGACTGCATAATTAACATTTTAACTTTTTTATGACTTTAATTTACGTACTAATATTATAACTAACATCACACTTCTTTCAAAATAAGAAAAGGCAACTCCCCCAGCAGGAAATAATCAAAAAGAAACAAAATACTTTCCTATGACTTATGGGATTGAGATGTATACCTACAATGCTATTTTAATAAAATAAGTGGGCAGTCTTCTGTTTAAATTCTAGTACAAAAAGCGGCACTAACATCTGACTCATATTTACGATGTAACTGTATAGGTACGTACAACAAAATTCCGTTGTAAATCTATTATTTAATTGTCAACACTTGTCAAATAATATGCATGTGTTATTTGACATGTGTCAAATTATATTTAATTGACATGTGCCATAGTCTACTACACGAGTTGTAAAAATGGCGGCTAACTGACCGGCCATTATTTTTACAGCTCCGAGTTTAACTTGTAAAAAATGATTTGAATACGTGATAATTGACTTAAAACGAGACTATGTGCATGTAATAAGTGCATAATTACTTGACACTGGCAGAAATTAGCCGTTAAAACGGCTAGATTGCCATAAACTCAAAGAAGAAGAAGAAGTCTACTACTCGAAGCGTTAATACGCGTTATACTGGTAGTGTTCTTTTCTTATTCTTATTTTAAATGCCCTACAATGATCTCTGCAGAAGTTTTAAAGATTTAAATGTAAAATTTTCCTAACTGACGTATAACATTTTTGACGACTGAAGTGTTATATTTTGACAGCTAACAGCCGGTATCAATAATATACCTATCGATGGATATGGCTACTAGAGGTAGAATTTTAACATATTTTGTATGGAGCTTATGTCAAATATATACCTCTAGTAGCCAAATCCATCGATAGTTAGATTATTGAGACCGGCCGTAAGTTGACGTTTCCTAAAAAGGAATTGATTTGACTTCACCTTAATGTATATTCCACTCTTTATATATTTATATTTAACTCTTGATTGCTTCTTTTAAAAATTCTACTCTTTATATATTTATATTTAACTCTTGATTGCTTCTTCTAAAAAAACAATCAACTTGTCAAATGAATTGATGAAAATGATAAGGACATAGGTACACTTTTTCTTCTCATGTTTAAAAATCTTCTGTATTTACGTCACTCATTTTTATCCACAAAGAAAAAATATACCAACTCTAAAACTACTTTTAGTAATTGTCTTATTAAAATAAACTCAATAAAACAAACTCCATAATATCAAATAGGTACAAAAGATCAACACTGGGGTAACATGACATGTCAATTAATTGCATATATTTAAATCATCATTTGCATGCCATAAATCTTAAAAAATCTCACGAATCGCATTAAAGTAATTAAATATAATTATTTATTATATATGTACTTACATTCTTTTATAAGTCTAATTATATATTTTTTGGTAAAGCGACAAAAAACTATATACATTTTCAAAATGATAATGTCAAAACGTCCGTTTTTCTTCGAAAAATGTTTCACATACTATTTATAAACTATGCTATCACTAATAAGATAGTTAGGTTATTTAGTAGGTTTTGATGACAAAACAAATTCTATCACCGCATAATTATTTACAAAACATAAATATAATTATTCTGTTAATCAGTATTCGATCATTCTACATCAAACAAAATAGTTTACACAATAAATGAGTAGTAGGTATCTATTGTTTTTCTCACTTTTATAATATTATTTACAATAGATAATTGTAAATATGAAAATGACTGACACAATCATCTCGACAAGTAATATATCGCATACCGCTTCATCTAAACAAACCTGAAGAATGAGAAATAACACGATAATGTTTTCTATTTTATCATTGTCATGAATTCTTGCTTCGTAATCGTTGGGAATTTAAATCCAGGTCTCTCATACATGTTACTTTTGTAATTATTACGCCCAAGGTCTAAAGTAATTCGATTTTTAAGTCTCATCAATTTTTTATTTTTTTTTTGGTTTTTTTTATTTGACATTAACTGTGCTTTTTAATGCCTCTTTTTCGTTTTTAATTAGTTATTTGATAGATTTGTATTATTTTTTTTCTCAGTAGATACACTACCATGACTGGCGATAGTCATAGTAGCTTTTATTGTCAAAGAGTTTAGATACTTTTTAGGGTTACGTAGTCAAAATGGCAAACGAAACCCTTATAGTTTCGTCATGTCCGTCCATCTGTCTGTCTGTCCGTCCGTGTGTATTTTTTTACATTTTTAATCTATACTTCTATACTAATATTATAAAGCGGAAGAGTTTGTTTGTTTAAACGCGCTAATCTCAGGAACTACTCGTCCGATTTGAAAAATTCTTTTTTTGTTGGATAGCCTATTTATCGCGCTACGACTAAAAGGAGCGGAGTAGCGACGTGAAATGTTGCAAAAACGGGGAAAATTTACGCATACGAAGTTGCGCGGGACAGCTAGTGTACTATAAATACTGACACGATAGGTTTTTTTTTTTATTTGGAAATGTGCTGAAAGATACGTTAGATTGCTGATCGTCAAAATAGACCTACCTGTATTTATAAATAGTATTTGATTAAAATCTCCTAATATTATAAATGTGAAAGTAACGCTATCTGTATGTTACCTTAGCACGCTTTTACGGCCGGTCTCAATAATCTACCTATCGATGGATTTGGCTACTAAAGGTAGAATTTTGACATATTTTGTATGGAGCTTATCTCAAATATATACCTCTAGTAGCCGAATTCATCGATAGTTAGATTATTGAGACCAGACTTTAAACCGTTGAAAAAAACTTAGGATGCAAAACAACTCTTGTGATACGTCGGGATTCTACATGTACATGTAATACTAAGTTCGCAAACAATAGGTAAAGCCAGAGAAAAGAACATGGCAATAAAAACTCGCGGCCGCTCTCTTCAAATCTATATTTTTTTACAATGTTTATAAAACTTGATATTGGGGTAAGGTGCTGAAACTCATATACTATACACCATGTTAAAGGACTGATGAAAATTAAAAGTTGGAACACGAGATAAAATAAAATCAGCCTCAGTGGGTACAACATAGTAGGAGCATTCACAACCAATCTAGATAAAATTTGGTAAGAACTTTGGTTAAGAATGGATGTAGTTTGAGTCCCGGGGAAGGACCTACATATGATAGTTTTTATCAGGGTGAGCGGAGCCGAGAGTGAAAGCTAGTTGGTTTATAAATAACGGTCGGGAATTTCCTCTTCTATATAAAACTTTAATAAAAATAAACATGAAACATTATTATATTTTCCTTAATTCACTTCATGTTAAAAGAATTGCCTTATAAATATAAATATTTATTAATAAATTAATTCTTATAAGCTTTTTCCCGCGGGTCCGCCCGCGTGGGTATCGGTTATCGGAAACTATCGTATATGACAAATTTCATCTAAATCGGTTCAGCAATTTAAGCGTGAAGGGTAACATACATACAAATAAATAAAATTAAGTGTCTGTTTGTAATGTCAAAATAATAGTTTTTACTCCACTGTGCAAGAAGGAGAGTTATGTTTTTCGAGGGTATCTGTGTATGTATTTATATTTTTTTAGGACGCCCTAAAGCCTAAACAGCTTGGTGGACGTCGGTTGCGAGGTGCCGTTAGATTCGTCTTAGTTATAAGAGGGACAAAAAAATCGCGTAATTTTGGCGCCAATATACAAGGTTATTTTTTGTATAGTGCAAAGCTCACACCCCAACATGATGTTAACTTCAAGATCATATAAAAACAAAGAAAATGAATATGTTGAAAACTTTCAGAGATATAAGCCATTCAAGTTGTCTCGTGTTCTTCGCGCTATTGTGTACTTAATCGATGGTTATTATTGAAAAATAAGTAATTTTGTTACGAAATGAGCAGGACAAATTATTTTTGGCCCCAGTTGATTCATATTCATATGCATTGTGTCAGAGGTCACGTACACTCGTCAACTTTGTCATATGTGGACGTGCAATAGTATACGCGAAGTAAATAATATACCTAAATACTTGTTAACTGCGTAGGTACCTAGATATAGTCCACAACAGGTAGTATGGTAATCAATTACGTGGAATATAACGGGAAATCTATCGATGGATTTGGCTACTAGAGATAGAATTTTGATATATTTTGTTTGAAACTAATATCAAATATGTTTTTTTTAATGCAGCAGTGTGGAATTGGGTCGCACATTATTAGCAATCCTGTTAACCCCTCTAGTTAAGCTTGTGTTAGGAGTGGGTTCACATCGATAATATAATGGGTAGGATTCAAACTTACAACCCCACCAAGAGGCCCAGCCATAGACTCCAGCCTATGGCTCCAGCCAAGCTCTATGGCTTGGCCATAGAGCTTGGCTTAACAGGATTGCTAGTAATGTGGGACCACAATCCCACATTGATAGTTATCTTCTAAAAAACTTCAAGTTCGTTAATTCGACTTATTTATTTGATTGTACCCTAGTAAAGTAGTTGTATTTTTTATAGAGAGAGAGTTCGTTCATACGTCTCAAAACTATTAGCACCTTGATGAGTCGATCTCGAAATTTCACCGTACTTAGGAAGGTTGACGTCCATATATTATTTGAAAACATCTTCAAAGACAATAGCCATTGTTGACAAAACGGTCCGTCAGCGTTCAGAGGACCCGCATCGAGATATCGAAGAAAACTGTACACGGTAGCAATCGATTCTTCTCTCGATTCAATCGATTTTGCTGTGGAAGACATTTCCTGACCTCAGCCGAAATAAACTTACAAATTTTAGCTGACCTTCGTTTGATTTTGGACTTTCTTGTAAATTTGATCTGTTAGGTCTTTATTTTTACAATTGTCAGATATATCTTCTAACTTTTCAGGTTTTGAAGTTTCTTTAATCTTGGAAAAGTCCTTTTGGGGTAACATTTTCAAAAAATTTCATATAAGTTACTTTTGCAACTTTTGTTTAAAATATTTATCTTCTTGACGCATAGTGTTTAATTAACAATAAATCAATTAGTTGTTCCATTTTTACAAGTACGTAACAATGAATAATAATCATATGATCGGATAGTAAGGCATGAGTTGACAGACGTAGTAATTTTTTGTAGTAGTAAAGTAAATACAAGTAACATACTCGTATAAGCCAGAAATACATTCGATGGGAACTGATGCAGATGTGACAGGTGCTGCGCGGGTCTCCTATTGCCCTGGTCTTGCTTTTCTTACCTCAATTCCTGATTGCTATATCCACCTGTCATGGTTGACCATACATCGTAGCTATGCACATTTTTCCGATCAGTTTTACAGAGAAGTAGATACCTGAACATTTATAATTTCTGTTACCTTCTCACCTGAATTCTCACAAAGAAAATTTGACACCAACGCTTATACTCACAATAACCAGAATTTGGTTTCCATATTCAGAACTTAGTGACTCACAACAGATATTATTGGTAGGTACTTTGAGCGTCATGTCATTGCGATATTATGATTCATTTGATAAAATACTTCTGAATAAATGAACGACTTTGGAATGGAATCCGAAGACCAATGTTTGTGTAAGTATACCACTGACCTCCATGGTTCTTTACCCTGGAAAGACTACTGCCTGGACCAACAAGACTTCCATCTGATTTAGACATTTAGATGGTCATTTGGAAAAATCAAATTATAACAAGGTTAGCAACAACGGTCATTTCTCATAAGTGTCAAAATAATCACAGGACGGTCATTCGATTCGGCATTTGAAATTGCTGTCACTTTGTACGGGGTAGCCGCTCCAGCATGTTGTTTTTATTGTTGTCATCTACCCAATTAGGCACGTGGAAGATGCAACGGCCCTAGCCCCAGAACAAGGTAGATCCATATTGTTTTTCAACGACCTATGGTCGACGTTTTTACATAAACGCCTCTCAAAAGAAGCCATCATAATTTTATTTTCGGCTACATTTTTTCTCGCATTTGGCTTTCTAGATCCTATTGCCACCTAACGCCATGTGCATTTGATCAACGCTGAAACGCGTCTACCGTCTGTGAGTTAAATATCAGGGTGTTTATTCACGATCTTTTTTCCGTGTTCGTGGCAAGCCTGTGCGAACTGTCAAAATCTTGATGTAATGGTAAATGGAGAGTTGCGCTTAGAAATGCATTAACGACAGACATTTCTGAGCGCACCGCGCATGCGCCAGTTCGCACGCACCCTGAGCGACAATAGCATGGCGAGGACTTGAAAATTCATAGGTCTGAAGCACCCCAGGGTGAGAGGAGTAGTCGCTCTAGGCAAGCATGGATCCAATCCATGCCTGCCTAGAGCGACCACTCCCCTCACCCTACCCTGTGTGGAAGCCTGGAAGGCTGATGTTTTGGTTGTTGTAAAATAACCAGTTTACGCAGTAAATTGACCAGGAATCACCAGTTTTTCTTCAATTATTTCCCTTAACACTTGTTTCGGTGCATCATATAAAATAGTAAGTCGGTTTGTAAAACAATTTGATTGTAAGTGCGGCTCGGTCCGTTGCATCCGAGATAAGGGTAAGATCGCTCTGATAACTTATCAGTTTGTGTGTTGCACTCTTGATATTGTTGTTTGCTTGTGTGTGTCGACTGTTTGACAACATACTGCACGCATTTTGTTGAATTATTGCCTAGTGTCACTTTAGTACTGATATAACGTTTTCTGACATATTTTTCAAAGCTGCAATATTTCAAGGAAGATGACTTAGGCTGCACATTGCAGCGTCATTTGCAACTGCAGCTATAATAAATCGTATTCTTCTAAATTGATGTAAAGATGCTTTGAAATATGTATTTTTGTATTTTCTTCTACGGTTAGTATCTACTGATCACTGAGCTAGCACAGATGAAACTTCTGATTATTGCGAGTCCTGTCATACGTACAGAAGCGCTGAGCAATCCAAGCATGGGCATACCCAGGGTGGGAATTGGCGTTTGAACCCCTTCCTCCCCCCTGATCATTGCAAAAAAGGTTTACACAAAAAGTAAACAGTATAAATTTGGCCACCTAATAAAATCCCCACAGAAGTTACGACAAGTCGAAACCCCGAAACAAGATCCTGGGTATGCCCATGAAACAAAGATATGGTTTGGGGTGAGGATGACCCTGTTGAGGGTAGTTTTTATTTTTACTAAAACGTACCGATATATAGTTATACTCATCATCAAACTAAAAGAATTTGAATGAAGACAAAAGAAGTTGTGTGTGATTTTTTACATACAATTAACAAATTACAACCAGACTCGGAGGAACAAGCTAAAGATCGTAGAAAATGGTGCCCGTTAGGGTATCGAAGCCAAAACCTCTTGCACAGCAGTCGTACACACTTCCACTGCGCACCGAGGCGTTCAATTTTTCATTTTATCAGTAAATAGACAGTCAATAGCTTGTAAATAGATTATTTTAGTACCTGCCTACTATATAAGAAATACTCTATTTCACATATCTTAGATTTACGTTCTATTTCAAAGTTTTCAATCATAAAAATGGAATGTTAACCTATGCCTGCTTGCTAGCTGTCTGACTGATATAAAAAAATATCTATACCAGCTAACTGCATGGAATGCTTTGTGTGGAAAAAACACATTTCATCATCATCAGCCTATCGCAGTCCACTGCTGGGCATAGGCCTCTCCAATTGCACGCCACTTTGTTCTATCTTCGGCTTCTAGCATCCAGCTCCTGCCAGCCGTTTTGCGTAAATCATCACTACACCTAACCTGAGACCAGGCCACCGCGATCCCAAGAAACTTGTAGGTACAGATGTGTGTTTTATTGTTTAAATGGTTTCTGTAATGAAAATCAGGCAAGTACAAGTTTCTTAGGAACGTGGTGGATGACGTCATGATTGCCATAAAATCGTATCATGTGAAGGCCAAATTCGACTTTGGCGGACATGTGTCGATGTCGGAGTTCGTAAACAGCTTAGAGCCTTTACCCCTCAGGTCGCGGGTTCAAATCCCACCTGAGACAATTTTTTCCTCTATAGTTTTAAATTCATATGCATAAAATAAGCATAAAATGCAATAAAAATCACAAAAAGTAATATTTCATACTAGCTTTAGTTCGCGGCTCTACCTGCTTGAATGTCTATTATCGCGATGAAATCTCCATACTGAATTTCATCTAAATCGGTTCAGTGGTAACAGACAGATTTACTTTCACGCCGGCTTAGTAGGTTGGCCCCAACATCAGTCCCAACGTCACTCGTTCAACGTTTGAATCTGGAAAATACATTGGCGCCAACGTTTTGACGAACGTTATTCTAGATCCACTCGTCGGACGAGTGACGGTAGGACCAACGTTGGGGCCAACATGTAGAGCCAGTGTTACATCTATTACTAATATTATAAAGCTGAAGAGTTTAATGTTTGAACGCGGTAATCTCAGGAACTACTAGTCCGAATTGAAAAAATAGTTTTCTGTTGGATAGCCCATCTATCGAAGAAGGCTATAGGCTATATAACATCACGCTAAGACCAATAGGAGCGGAGCAGCAATGAAAAATGTTGCAAAAACGGGAAAAATTAACGCATACGAAGTTGTGCAGGACAGCTAGTTTATAAAATTAGTTTGGATAACAGTAGGAATCATGACAGCAAACCACATACGACGTCACAACAAATTCTCGCAGATGAAAATGAAAAATACCAATTTAGTTTACAATGTCGGCTTGCAAGTAGAAACACAGTTCATTGTGATACACATTACGCGGACTGTAAACAAGACCAGTACTAAGACTTGCCACCACAACAAACGGTTCGGGGAAAGATGGCTTGTGTATATTATCTATAGCTAAGTTATAGGATTAGATTTTGTGGATAATTCCTTGGTTTTATCCATAGACTGTACCTACTGAGCTTTCTTTTCCAAGTATCAATTTAATATAGTCTGCAAAGTAAAGAGACAAAGGTCGCGTTGTCCCTTTCTAGAGGCTGTCAATAGGCTTGTTTCCTAGGTAAATATAAAAAACAAAACACTAATTGATAAATTAACCTCACATTTAAAGTGCCAATTAAATTTTGTGTTAAATTTGATTTTTTATCATTGTTAAAATCATAAAAAGAAGTGATTTGTATGAAATCTCCATATAAAATCTGCGTTTTGACATATCTTTTGTTTGACTAGTTGGAAACTAGCACATTAGACGTTGTAAAAATGGCGGCAAACTAACCGGCCATTATTTTTACAGGTCCGAGTTTAACTTGTAAAAAATAATTTGAATACGTGTTAAATAACTAAAAACGAGACTTTGTGCATGTAATAAGCGCATACATACTTGACACTGGCAGAAATTAGCCGTTAAAACGGCTAGATTGCCATAAACTCAAAGAAGAAGAAGAAGAACTAGCACATTATGTGAGGGTATTACTTAGTTTTTTCGCTTTGTAGACTATGGTTTTGTCCCAAAGAGGCATACCTCAGTGGTAGCAGAGTTGGTTCAAGCATCATAATTCTTACCACTGCTACCGCTGAGAAATCACTTCTACATTAGAGAAGATATCGCGGAATGACTTACTACTCTATCATAGGTAAAGGTACTTACAAAATGATATCTAGGCGGAAGTGGATAATATTTTTTTTTTTAAAACGACTTCCGCAGTAGGTTACAAGCCCTGTGTCGCTGGGTACTTTACAAACATACAAGTCACGGACACCCAGATTCGGAAACATTGTACCTATGATTTTTAGGTAACTAGAATTCCAGGGGAAAGCCGTGTCCTCAGGACCCTGCCACTACTATCTAGTCCCTATGTTTTAGAATAATTCAATGACATGACCTTGAATGTAGGACCTAAATTATCAAGTCCACAGAATAAATAGATATATTGGAAGACACATATCTTATTTGAAGCTCTGACTATCTAGATATAAAGAAAAGAAAATATTTTTATTTGTCACAGTGCACTTACAAAAAAAAAAATCGGGTTGCACTGCGGGAGTGCCAGCAGAAGTAAAAACTTGAACATTAACGTTGTTCATTTTTGAATATTATGGTGGAGAATATTTTTTTGTAATTGTTTTTTTAATTTTATTTTGTTAGCAGTATAAAAGTACTATCATATATGTGGTTAAATACAATATTCATCTATTGCGCTATCGTACACAACATAAAAAGAGGAAGTAATAATCATTTGGACTCGAACCGGGGTCTTCTAATTTCTAGACCACCGGATTTCCCACCAATCCACCAATTCATCAATCTTACGGTCACGTGATACTGACGCGAGTTTAATTTTTTATACTACTGCAACGCCGATATCTGACGACGTCAGGACTGTTTGGTGGGACTGTCTTGCTGTGCAAGAAGTCGTGAGTTCGATTCCCACAAGGGACACAACTTTGTGTGATCCACAAATTGTTGTTTATTTATTTATTAGTTTACTTACAATTGTTACACTTATTGAAATACACTTTAGTATAATGCCAAAAAACTTAGTCTAGTGTACAATATTAATCAGTAAGCACAATAAAACTAATTGATCAATGTGGGAACATTAATAAACACAGTGGCAGTCCTAGTTCCTAGTTTTATTTTTTATTTTTTAAATAGATCTCTGGCAATGTGGAATTGTGGTCCTACATTACTAGCAATCCTGTTAACCCCTCCAGCTAAGCTCTATGGCTTGTGTTAGGAGTGGGTTCACGTCGGTAGTATAATGGTCAGGATTCGAATCTGCGTCCTTACGATTGCGAGACCGATGCCTTAGCCATTAGGCTTCCGCCGCTTCAAGTTGTTCCGAGTCTGGGTACTATACATTGGGCCCGTAACTTGTATGTCGGTAAAGTCCTTGCGGACTTGTTTGTACACAGCCTTGGGTCACGGAGAACTAATGCGAAAAGTTAAGAGGATTTCGTTTGAGTTAGACAACGCTGTTCACAGTAAAGTAATCAATCTTACCAGATTATAACCTAGTACCCCCCACTCGAACCTAGACAAGTCGACACGCTATCCATTACTAAAAATACCTGCTTATATTGAAGTAGGTACTATCGTTTGTAACTTGACTCTGCCCCAGCACGTGTCGAGTCATTTCTCTTATCAGTTATCAGTGTATTGTACACGCTATGTGGTATCTAATTAATTGTAAGTATATGACATTTGAATTTGCTGTTTATTGTATGACTAGATGTGTCTGCGACTTTGTTCGCGTGAAGTTGCAGTGCTGCTGTCTCCCTATAAACGTAGCGTGATGATAAAAAATAAGTTAGCTTGTTACTCCTTACATCTTCAACTGTATGATAGTGAGTCCCGTCGAAATCCGTCCAGCCGTTTCGGTGATTAACCGGAACAGACAGACAGACGAAAAAAAAGTTATAAATTGTGTTTTTGATATAATATCTACTTTCATGAGATAGATTTTGTCCCGGGTAAGGACATCTTTATCGTGATTAATCGGCAGAGCGCGACAGCTAGTGCTTAATAAAAAAAAAAATATGATGGTTAAGGCATCTGACTCGTGAAATCTCGGGCTCAAATCCTACCCATAATACTACCGACGTGAATCCACTCCTAACACACAAGCCATTGAGCCACAATCCCACATTGCAGTTACCTATACAAAAAAAAAAAAAAAAATTATGATCCCATCACTATATTTGCTAAGTCCGACTCAACAGCCAGCACGCGTCTAATACAGTTAATTAAATAACTACTGACTTTCTATGATTTGGTAGCTCAGCGACCGGTTCTGATATACAACGTACAGATTAACGGATAGAATGTTGATGTGGTTCCGTACACAATCTATACTTATATTAGGTTGCTTATTTAGTTATATAAATTTGGATATATGGATGGATGGATGGATGTTTGTGTTTGTTTGTTATTCAATAATGCTAAAACGGGTAAAAGGATCTAGGTGAAATTTGGCACATCGATAAGATTATAGTCTGGAATAATAATAATAATTTATTCATGAAAGATAAGGCTACTATTTGTCACGGAAAAAAATATGGTTAACATAGGCTTCTTTTTGTAATCGAAAAATGTACGGTTAACGTAGGCTACTTATTGTCACCGAAAAATGTACGGTGAACATAAGCTACTTTTTGTCACCAAAAATTTACGATTAACATAGGTTACTTCTTGTCACTGAAAAACGTACGGTTAACATAGGCTACTTCTTATCAAAAATTAAAACGTGATTATCTTCAAAACTGCTGAACATATTTTCATAAAACAAGCTAAGAAGTTAGAACCATCCCGATAAAAGCATCTAAAAAAATCGCATGCAAATAAGTCCATCTCTTTGGGCATATCTGATAGGAGACTTTAATATTGGTCTTACACTTAATCAATATCCGTTCAATCGGTAATTGGCCATGTCTTATGAAATTGACCACCTTACCGAAATGTGTAGTTCATGGCCTGACCAAATTTTATCAAAATCGACTTAGGGATTTAGCCTAGTTTAACAAACATACAGAGAACAAGAAACCGGGGTTTAGTAAGATTGCAACTTCCTTAAAATATTTAGGTATAGTACTAATTAGAACACAAATAACAATACAAATGAAACATACAGGTCATGTAAAATAAAAAATCTAAGGTATATTAATTACGTGAAACAATAACGGGGAAACGCGGGTTTTCTATTATTCCGATATCCTTATGAAAAACCCAAAATACCTACTTTTAATATCTAAAGCAAAAATGGAAGCAAACAACATCATGTTCTTTAATATCCTTTCTATTTATAATTAATAGTTTAATAGTAAGGATTAACCTCTCGTTAAAAGGAATTATACTAACTATAGGCGTACCTAGGATAATTTTTCGGAGGGGTTAGGTATGCCATCCCCCCCCCCTGGGTTTAACCTCCAAATGCCCCTACCACTGGGTACACCCTGAAGAGTTTCTTTGTTCAGTTGAACGCGGTTATATCAGTAAGTAGTGGTTTTAATTTAAAAATATAGATGTCCATTTATAGAGGAAGGCTATAGGCTACATAAGATCACACTACGACTAATAAGAGCGGAGCATCAATGAAAAATGTTCCAAAAACGGGGAAAATTCACGCAAACGAAGTTGCGAGGGTCAGCCAGTGATGGTAATTGGATAAGTATCTACCTACAATGAAAATAAACTGCTTATTAATCAGGCCATAAAACATCTTAAAATGTTCTAAAAATAATGATTGTTCGCAGTTTAAGCTCTAAGTTTGTATGCAAATATTTATAATGGCAGAAAATTTAAAAAGCATCTAAATGATTTGATTTTAAAAAAATATGACGTCATCAATTTGTATAAGCGAATCGAGGATTTCATTTTGGGGCATTTATATATAAAATATAAATCTGTTAAGCAGTCGCTATTATTCCAATTAAATATTCAATGTTTTCCCAAGTTAATACCTTTTCAGTTACAGTTAAGTAGATCCTTTTTTTTTTAAATATAAATTAGTTAAGCAATCGACTAACCCTTTCAGAACGAACTATTAGACTATTTTAACAAAATATACCAAGTTTAGATACCTTTGCCCATTATTTAGACTACTTACTTATGCTAATAAAAAATAAAATATATGTCGAAGTGGCCGTATGAGCTAATATCGGCTCAATATTCGAATTAACATTATGCTAAATGGTAATCGATTATATGAACGCGGATACCTCGAGGAAAGTAAAGTCAGCCAACTGTTCTAATCATTTCGATTTCACAAATGCCTCTGCATTACTGACCCTATAACCACATTAACACTTTACTCACACGACTATAAAAATAGTGACATGTCTATCGGTAGACGTGTTGTCACTTCGACCGCTCGATGCAGCCTGCCGAATTAAACTCACTGCCCCACTACCGGCACTTCAAATGTAAACGCCAAACCAAAGTCACGCCATCTTGCGGCGGCCATGTCTTAATGAGTCAACAGACTTGCTTTTTAATCAAAACAGATACTAGGTCAACGGAAACCAATTAGCGTTTTAATAATTCTCCGACATATATTTGAATTTGTCAGCTTGGATACAAGTTTTGTTTTTATTTTGAAATTATGGCAATCTAGACGGTTACCCAGATAATTTCTGCCAATATTAAGTATTTATTGTACACGTTAACAGCACAGAAACGGATTTTCCGTATATTTAACGTCTTTTCACATGTTAAACGTTGGGTTGTCAAAATAATGACAGCTCAGTTTGCCGGCATTTTCACAAATCCGACATGGTATTGTTATGGTTTTACTTCGTTCTCTACGACACCCTAAAAAGCCTAAGCCTGATAGCAAACGAGGCCACAGCCATAGAGCCAGCTATTTTGACAAATCATTATTGATACATCGTGATGTGGTTGACATAACATTGATATCAATAGTTCCAAAATTAAAACCTTATGCTTATGCGGTAGAGTTCAAAATAAATTCATATTTAACTTCTAATTGTGTGAGCAAGGCATCATTTACAAAATTATAATAGGCTGTATGGATGTTGGTGTTGAAAAAAATGACATCTGGCGCGCGATTTATTTGAAATTGGAAGCCCTCTTCTCTATAATATTTAATATACATTTTTAGCGCAACAATAGAGCAGTTTTTTTTTTAAAGATATTCAATTTCATTATATTTCTCCTAAAATAATAATGTAACTTTGCAATAGATGCATGGAGGATATTTATAAGAAATTCACCTATGCCAAATCAAAAACCTTTAGTGGGTGCACCTAACTTTACACTTTTTATAATAATAGTCTTAAAATGTGATAACGTGGCAACATTTTAAATTGGTTAATAAAATAAGCACTGAATAGATTTAGCAAAGAATATTCCCACAAAAATCGTAAAAGCAGATGGCAAGCGCATTACGCCCAACCCCTCAACGGCAGGTGATCTACAATCTACAAGTCTAGCACAAAATAAACGTGACTAATACTCGAATACAACTATTCCCGACTCGCCTTTAACACAAAATGCGGAGAGTATTTACAGAAGGACAACTTCTATTCATACAAGCTCCCAACACACACTTAAACAAGAAGAAATAAAATATCGGATCACTTTCGGGACAAAATGTACGAGATTCCGTACTTGTAAGGAATGTCACCGTTTGCGTACATCGAGATCCCTCAGAAAAATGGAATCGCGGAACGCTTAAAAAACGGTTGTCTGTAAAGTCAGTTTACGGACTATAATTTTACGTGATAACGTCATAAAAAAACATTGATGACTTTGTAATAAACAATCATGCAGGGACAACTTTAGTTCCAATTGTATCGCATGTCTCTGCTTGCCATTCGCTGCTAAGCTGACACTTCAGCCTATCAAATATAAAAATTTACTGCGAATAAAATTTATTTGTATTTGTATTTGTATCAGAAGGCGGAACGTGACTGTGACACTTTTTCGTGCGAGCAGCCGGTTATCGATTTATTATCACGTCAAACAGAGTAGTCCAAAATTCCGCATCCATGAGCGATGTTGTGTGAGCATGAGTGCGTTAAGCTTGCGTTCTATGCTCTTGGCATTTTTATTTTCAAACTAGCTGTCCCGCGCAACTTCGTCTGCGTAAATTTTCCCCGTTTTTTGCAACATTCCTCATTGCAGCTCCGTACCTATTGGTCGTAGCGTCCTCGATAAATGGGCTATCCAACAAAAAAAGATTTTTTCAAATCGGACCAGTAGTTCCTGAGATTAGCGCGTTTAAACAAACAAACAAACAAACTCTTCCGCTTTATAATATTAGTATAGATTTGACAGGTCTCATGATTTAAATGCTAGATTTGTTTGTGCCATAGAGCAACAAAACTCTACTACTTCTACTCTTGGTACTTTGTGTTCATTACATAACCCCACTACTCCATAATTTTCGGAACAAAGTGGTCCGAGATTGTCTGCGTGATTACAGCGGATACGTATTAAGCTTGCCTTCTGAGCTCAGCATTTTATCGGTTTATCCATAACGACAAAACAAAAACACAAATTTGCGAACATATAAAGAAATTGAAAGATACCGGCCGTGGCCGATGCTATCGCGAAATTATTCCAAATTTCACCGTTTTGCCTCTCTGCTTATTTCATTTTATTCTTTTTACATACGATGGCAGTCGAAGGCAGCTCCCATAAATTATAGTTCGGAAGCCCTGTTAAAGGAGTTTTTGAGTATTTTTTTATTTTTGTTTAACCCTTTGAAGAATTTATGTCCTGTCTTACTTAGTAGTAGCGGTCAGCCGACTCGGTGAGTTGTCGACTCGGAGATATGCTCGGCTTTCGATACTAAACTTATAACTATAAAAGTATAAGTAGTTTTACCCTGATGTGTTTTATAAAGCACATTTTTCGGCCATTGCGTTTTTATTTGACAGGTCTCATGATTTAAATGCTAGATTTGTTTGTACCATAGAGCAACAAACTACAAGTTTTTTTTTTTTATATCGATGACGATGCTATTTGCTTCTATACAGGCTATTGGTGCTAGATAGTGTGGCTTACAATGTTATTTTTGTAAAAATTGACAGACTAAAATGAACTTTATTAATATTTATTTATTTATAAGTTTAGATACCATTTCGAAATGTTTAAATAAATGTATTGCTCCTAAATGTTACAAAACACTGCGCAATGCAAAAAGATGGGTATATATATATGAGGGGTACTAGCTGACCCACGCAAGTACGTCATCGTAAATTTCCCCCGTTTTTGCAACATTTTTCATTGCTGCTTCGCTGCTATTGGTCTTAGCGTGGTGTTATATAGCCTTCCTCGATAAATGGGCTATCCAACAGTAAAATAATTTTTCAATTCCAAATAGTAATTCCTAAGCTTATCTCGTTCAAACAAACTCTTCAACTTTATAATTATAATAAAGTTAAGTGCATTAAAGCTCTTTATTTGAAAGCTGATTTCCCTGTGGTAGTTTTTAGACATATTTGATCAAAATAGGTTTAGCCGTTTTGATGATAATTAAGTTTTTAATACACATAATAACACTACATTTTAGCTTGTGTTGGTAATATAACCAGTGGTACCACTTTGAGATTGATTTGAACTGGATCATTATACTTGTTTAATGATTATAATTCGAGGATTATAGCGATGAACTAGTTATTATAAGCTAAATATTACGGTATGTACGATTATGTTATTTGACGTTATGCAATGATTGTGGAATGTTGAAAAATGGGGGTTCTTTGTCACGCAAGTTTTACAGCCGGTCTCAATAATCTAACTATCGATGGATTTGACAACTAGAGGTAGACTTTTGACATGTTTTGTATGGAGCTTATGTCAAATATATACCTCTAGTAGCCGAATCCATCGATAGTTAGATTATTGAGACCGGCCGTTAGTAAGACTTCTGTGGTGTT
The DNA here is from genome assembly GCA_945859575.2 of Herminia tarsipennalis. Taxonomy (NCBI): domain Eukaryota; kingdom Metazoa; phylum Arthropoda; class Insecta; order Lepidoptera; family Erebidae; genus Herminia; species Herminia tarsipennalis. Next base: position 13,915,729 of record OX243849.2, on the reverse strand, counting down.
TCAAACTTATTGCTGGAAAGAAAGAAATTTTGCCTTTAAGCTGCTTTTGTTTCTTATTTGTTATTATAAAATAACTGTATTTTTTTGTTAGTAGAATGAAGATGGTGTAGCAGGTACAAGTTACAAGAAAATTATCAAAAATATTATACACTATATAAGTAGGTATTGGTAAAACCGTCGTCTTTACTAATAATATAAAGCTGAAGAGTTTGTTTGTTTGACCGCGATAATCTCAGGAAGTACTGATCCGAATTGAAAAAATATTTTACTATTAGATAGCCCATTTATCGAGGAAGGCTATAGGCTATATAACAGCACGCTACGACCAATAGGTGCAGAGCAGCAATTAAAAATTTTGCAAAAACGGGAAAAATTAACGCATACCAAGTTGCGCGGGTCAGCTAGTCTACTATAATCATCTGATTTTAAAAAGGATGATAAAATTTCGAAATTCAAAATTAAATTTAAAGGAACAACACAAAAAGGATTGCTTTAAAAGTCTTGAAACTTAAAGGTAAAGTATTTCCAATGTTACTATGCCCATTTATTTACACTACAATCCATTTCAATAGTTAATTTCCATCATGCTTTAGTAATTCATCATAGTTTAAAATCGCATAACATATTACATAATCTGGTGACGTAGAACAATGGCGCTCGGAAGCCACGTGGTATAAATCGTGACAGTTCAACGCAGATCATTTCCAATTGTTCACCTCATATTACGAGAAAGTATCAACTACGTGACGTCATTTCGAGTGGCTTTTGAATAAAGAATCACAAGTTCTGTTTTTAAATCTAACTGTCACAACGTCTTTTTTTATTTTTGAGTAATGGCAATCTGGCAATTCCATCCAATTTCTGCTAGTATCAAGTATTTATTGTACCTACACTTTAATTGCTATTATACTATTTCATGTATTTTTAAACGTTAGAGTTGTGAGAATGATGACAGCTTAGTTTGTCGCCATTTTCACAGCTCCCACAACGTCATTTGGGTCAAATAAGTTATTTTTTTCTTTACGAATAATCACTGACATAAAATTATCACTATTTTAGGCACAGGAAACATTTATCTGCTGCCAAATAAGTCAAAATTATACGCAATTCTGATTATTTATAATTTAATTATTACATTTATTACGATAAGATTTACAACATGTTATCAAAAACGTTTAGTAAATCTACAGGATAAATATATTGAATAAATTATTAAACGAACGAACATTGTGGTTATTAAAATTTAATTTTTAAAAAGCACTTTTTAAAAAATAATAATCCTTAGTCTAAATAACCCTAAAATGCGATAGCAGACAAAACGGATTCCGAATACTGGCAATTGGAATAGTTTTCAGTTTTTTTCTGCACATTTTAAGTTTATTATTATTATTATTATTATTATTATTATTATTTATTAATCAGGCAAGCAGTTGCATGCAACTGATGTATGCCTGTATCCGAGTTCATGTGCCAAAGGACTCAATGTGTCTATCTAGTTGGTTCTTAAATTCATTGGTATTTCGTGCAGAAACTACTTCTTCTGGGAGTTTGTTCCACGCTCTGACCACTCTGTTGGAGATGAAGTGTTTGTGAGGATTGTTAGTTTCGAAGGCATCCTAACGGTATTCGGGAGACATAGCTTGGACGGACGCGACAACACTTTTTATGTTATTTTTCCGCTGACCTTAAGACTTGGTATCGATTTCGGATCTTTTTAATCGATTTGTTCAAAGTAAATAACATTAAAGTGTCATGGTTTGTTATTGTAAATTTAAAAACAAATGTTGGATATTGGAGCACATTGTTAGAGGGATCCGTGGCTCAGTGGCAATTGAATAGATCAAGATATCTGCCAGGTAAGCAACATTACTACTGTCGGTCGATAGATAGTTCGACTGCCTCTGTGGCGCGGTGGGAGTATGTCCGACTGCTACGCAAGAGGTCGTGGGTTCGATTCCCACACGGGACACCACTTTGTGTGATCCACAAATTGTTGTTCCGAGTTTGGGTGTACTTTGTGTCTGTGACTTGTATGTTTGTAAAGTCCCCCGCGACACAGGGCTTGTAACCTAATGCGGGAGACGTATTTAAAAAAAAAAAGGAGAAAAAAGATGGGTGACCGTTCTCTAAATCAAACACTTCGTGCCACAGAGAGCAAGTTAAGTCGTTGGTCCTGCGCCCGATCTCTGTTTTCCGTCCCATCGGGCTATAAGAGTGAGGGAATAGAGTGCACTTGTCGATATAAGTGCACTTTCTATTCTTCATACACTTCTCCTGCTAGTCCTATTTGGTTAGAATCTGATGAGACTGGGCGCCGTAGCCGACATCGGTCGACACCATTATAATGGGACACAAAGTTGTGATGAAAAGCAAATTCTTTTAATTTCTGACTCAAAAAGAGGGGTGTTATAAGATTGACATGTGTGTTTGTGTGGCAGTTGTAAAATCCAAAAGCAAGCGACGCATTTGGAAGCGATTCCTCTTATTAGAAAGTTTAATCGGGCGGGATGAACTTCTTAGCATTGTTTGATGAAAAAACCATTCAGCCGTTTCGAAGATAGTGACCTTTTTAGCTCATGCGTCATGGGCGTACTTGGGGGAAGGGATATAGGGGTTCATATCCCCTCCGAAATTGCAAAAAGCAATTTGAAAATTGCACAACCTTTTTGAAAAAATGCCCCCGAAATTGGTTGGTATTTCATCATTTGTATCCCCCCCCCCCATTATGAACCTCCTCCCCTCCCGGAAAATAAAGTTGAGGGGGTTTTTAAAGTTCCCACATTCAGCTCGCGTTGTTGTTGCTGATTGTGCCAAATACTTACAAATTCCCAGTTTATAATAGTGATGATGAACTGGTAATTTGTTAATCAGGTTTTGGACATCTATTTAGATGACCTCATAAGGTCATCTAAGAAGACGTCTAAGGAAGAATAACCCAAACCCACAACAGGCCTAGGTAATAACGGTCGGCGACGGAAATGTTGATTGGAATTTTGCACAATAAAACTAATGTGGTAAATATGCGGTTTTGTACCTACTTAGGGTTACCATTTTATGATAGCGATTTGTGCTAGTACAATAAAAATACACAAGTCCATAACGAAACTTCAATGATGTCATGGCTTCATATAAAAAAAATGTAAGTTAGACCTTTGTCGAACACTCAGTATATCATACACACATCACCATAACGACATCAATAAAATTTTAATTAGTATCATAGCACGAAAACGGCAACCAAATTGGGTTGATTACTTCAAAAAGTATTTATACCTAACTTTTATTGGCACACTGATTATGACAAAAAGCTATTCGGCCAGATCTAATTGCGTTCAACGCCGGCCGAAATTAAAAAGAAAAGCTCCACAGTAAGAATCCCGCCTATTTTTAAAAATGGAACCCGCCGATGATTCGCCTAATTAATAAACCAATCACGTACAGTCGAGACGCGGCGACGAGGCGCGGCGGACGTGCGGGCGCGGGGGATGAACGCTTGGAAATTCGAATACTATATTTTTTCTGCATTAAAAGCATCGCAATGTTACTTGTAATTGGCTTGACGGCCAATGATAACGAATTTAGAATGCAATCAATTATTTATAAGTCATTACAAGAAATGATCACTGTTGAAATATGCTACTAAATAGTAATTCATCACTACGAAATATTTGCGCTTAATGTTATCAATTTTCAATATTTTTAATGTTAATTAGGTAGCGTGTGACAATACAAAAAACATCGACTGAACAGTAATCTCATCAAATCAATATGAGAAGTATAAAAATAAACTCCTGAGCGGCTTCCCAGAACATTGTTATGACGTGTCGGATTATATGACACAGCATTATGTTTTCTCTTTTGATTGAATGAACATGAATGAAGTCCATTATTAACAAAAGAGCTCTACCCAATATTGACACGGAACAATTAGTTTAAAAAATATACAACTTTAAGTCTTAGAAAAAAAAATCATTTATCAAATAAATGCATTCTCAGTTAGGTCCTTGCGCAGCGTGACAGCAAAAACTAGTTAAATAATAAATGCGTTGGTTGGCAACACTGGGCCCGAGGAAACCCGAAGCTCGGCGAAAAAGGGCGAAGATTAGCGAGCGCTCGCTTTTTGTTTGCATCAATCGATGCGCTCGCGCATTCGCACGATGAATAATTCAAAAATTGACATGAAATGGCGTATGGTTCTTTTTTTAAATGAAAGGTGCCCGATTGAGGACTGTAACCGCCTGACGAATTCATTGGTCAACGGCTTTTTGCGTTCGGTAATTGCTGTATTTACTTTATAGGTTATGACGAAAATTAATGCACGAAACGTATATATTTCAGTTATTACGGCATAATGAAATTGTGATGCTCTATACTTTGATTTTCAATCCATTATGAGGGACAGCAAAAGTTTATACAACTGGTAATAAATATAAATTTACAACTAAACCGCAAATAAAGGCTCGCCTTGGCCAGCGTTAAAAATAAAATGTTATTGGGTACTTTACAATTTACAATTATGTTACACAATCACTTTATAGGCAGAAGATTTAAAACATGTACCCGTCCTGCCGTCTGCAGGTACCTACATCTAGAAATTGGTTCCCATTGAAACAAAAAAATATTATACAATTAATTCAAGTAATGTTGTTAATGATGCACCGAAAACTTGTGTCGATTTCCAAGTATAAGTAATCTCGTCATCTGAATTCTGACTGCGATTGGCCAGAGATCCCCGGCGCAGTTTTTGGATAAATGGCTTCATCCCGCACTACGGGGCACTGTCAATACCTCGCCAAGATATGGTTATGACGGCTTTTTACGTGTTTCATGAAGATAAATTCATTATGTTACTAGCAAAAAGCGCAGTAATTTGCCTCTTTCACTTGATGCTACTTCATGTAAAAGGCGGTTCGTCGTTATTGTATGGTATGAGAGAAAACTTGGATATTACTACTTTTTTGTGCCGTTGATAAACTAACACGAGGTATTATAACGGGGTACGCATGCGCACTAAATGCATGGGAGAATTTTGCTCGTACATTTTTAAATTGATTATTGATACCAGCACAAAAAATGTCTGAGTGATTAGTAGGTTTTGAACTGTCAAAAGTAAGATTAAACTAGAACTTTTTGTGCATTTTCGTGTGCCGCGTAATTTTAAATTTTTCGTATAATAAATTATGTTAATATTTTTATGTTATGCGTCTAATAATAAATAGTAATCTACGAACATATTAAGCACAAAATTTTGTCTATGATTAATTACCTACATTTTGATAAAATCTTTCTTGTAATTAAAATATACTTGTTAGAACTTTTTACTTAGGAACCGTTTTTTTGTTTTTTTTCACCGTTTTTCTTGTTGTTTAATCTGAGTAGGGTGCTTAGCTGTACCGGTTATAAATGAAACGTTTTCTTTTTTTATTTAGACTAGGTGAGTAGGTACAACGAAATTAAAAATAATAAGTAAGTATTTTGTGTAGTGGTTTTAGATATTTCTATGTAAATATTTGAGCTGTTGAACACAGTATCTGAAAAGTAAATATAAACTGCAAATAGTGAATGAGAGAAAAACTCGTGCGACCCTGTTTCTTTGACAGGTATTGTCCACAAAGTAGCGTTGTCTCTTTCTAGAGAGTGGTCAATTTTGTGAGGGTATGGCGCAGTCCAGGTCTATACGTCAATGATCCCAAGACAGTTGTTATGTATACAATTTTTTTTTCTCGGTTGTTTTCCCTTTATTTTTTTTTCATCCGTCTGCAGCTTAGTTCAGAGATTTTAGTACCTACTAAATAGATGTAATTTTCCATGAATACATATAGGTACATACGCTGAGAAAGTGGTAAAATAAATTTCTTGTATTGTATTGAATATATTTGCTCATTTGCTTTTGCACCAGAATGATATGTCTTGCGCCCTGAATAGAGTCTTGGATCAGCTCATGGTGATACAACATACCTATACACACTGCTCATTTTTCTAGAGTTTTATGATTCCGTCCCTTTCACACAATGCTTTGTCTCAAGGTAGGTATTTATAGTGAGTATTCCATTCGGATATTCATTAATGCTATAAGACACAATACTAAGAGTACAGAAAGTAATCTTGATACAACGCGCGCTCAAACAACATCGTCTTCAGTGACGAGGAGTCCTTAAAGCACCTTTTTAGGGTTCCGTAGCGAAAATGGCAAAATAATAATAATATCTTGGGACTACTCACACAACGTCATCTGATTCCAAACTAACCAGAGTTTGTACTATAGTGACCAGATAACTGATAAATATACTTATATATTTCTAAATACACACATATTATAGATAGATTACACCCAGACACAGAATAAACCATCGTGCACATCACACAAAGTTTTATCCTGGGTGGGAATCGAACCTACGACCTCTTGCGTAGCAGTCGGACAGACTCCCACCGCGCCTCAGAGGCAGTTTCGCCAAGTCCGTCCGTCCGCAGTTTGGTTCAGAGTGTAGAAAGATGTAATTTTCCATGGTAATACATATTACCTACTTACTATGAGAAGGTGGTAAAATATAACCTTGAAAAACATTTTTATGCGTACCCCATCGTGTGGAGTATCATTAAATAGGGGTTGTGAATTATCATTATCATTTTTCGATTTAGGAAACCGTTTATGAAATATTAAGCCTTAAAGTGCAAATTTTTGTTAGAGTCAAATGTACTATTGCCAGCTAACTGGTTGTTTTTGGAAATGTGAAAAACTCAGGATAGTCAGATAGGAAAACTATTACAACTCTTACGGACACTAAGTCTAGGAATGGCTTCGGAACAAAGTGGTACATATGAAAATTACCTTCTATACATTGGGTATTTTATGGTATTAAGTAGGTATGTTACTTACTTGTAAGAAGAGAATGCCATATTGCTGTCAACACAGGGTTGGTCGTCCACCGCACCGCCGGTCGTGAGCATTAGTGTGTTCATTCGGAATCGATTCTTACATAAAACGATCGATTACAATCGTTATCGATAATCGTTTCACTTCACTACTCGTTCAAAGTCCGCACGTGCGTCAGTATGACGCATACGTACATTATGTACGTCACATCACTAGTGTTTGTTGCATATCTGAAATTAAAACCAAAATTTATAATTAGTGAAAGGTTGAAGATCAACAAAGTAACATTAAAAGTAAAATGAATAACAATTAAGAATACATAATATCAGAAGGAACGAAAGGCTGTATTTGCCCTTAAACTAGAGATTCTTCATTTATTTATAGATGCTATTTGCTAATGTTTATAACTACAAATAAAACTAATGTTTAAAAATACAAAACAAAACTGGCTGAATGAACATAACGAACCGACACCGCCGGTTCTAGAAGGAAGAAATATAGGAACAAGTTTCCTTACATACATAAAAGCACTAAGAAAGGATTAAAATCTTATCCCCTAAGGTGGAGAAATAGAGGATATTATGTAATTGGTTTTCTGCCGACATATACGCGCACAAAAGCTTGTAATAAATACGTATTTAACAAAAAGAGCTCTAATAATACTCTCTTTGTCGTGATACTTTAAAGACATCATTAGGCTAATCATTACAATCTGTGGGTAGTCAAAGAAAAAGGAAAATAACTTGTGTTAATGAAATCAATTACCACCGCCTGACATTTCAAGTGTAAACTTGAGCCGATTAAGGAGGTCACCAGGCAGTCTGTTGTACAAAAACATTTTCTAATCTCATGAGAGCCCTGCGTCAGATTTGACGGAGATAGCGACCCGCGTTTGTACCAACGAAACCGGCCCGCCGCCATCTTGAAACTGATTGACAGCTGTCAATGTTGGCGGCACTGCGACGCGTCGCCGCGCCTTGGCACTACGGTACACAGCGCGCCACTAATTCGTTTTGAAAATAATGTTCGATTTACGATTTTTTTTTTAAATGACATACTACGTAGATATATTTTGAGACTATTGACATCTACTAAGTATCTAAAACGTTTTAATGATTGAAAATTTAATACTCACACACCACACACATTAATATAAAAATCATACCTATTTCTACAACTTGCTACCTACTTCTTTTTTCTATGTAGCATAAACGGGTGACTGATTTTAACATAATAGGTACTTAGATATATTATGCAATGTCATTAGATTCATGTTAATTATAGGAGTGACCTAATTTGATATACTTAACAGGAAACCGTGACAATCATAATAATAATAATAACATCTTGGGATCACTCACACAACGCTATTTGGTCCCAAACTAAGCAGAACTCGTACTATGGAAACTAGACAACTGATAAACATACATAGATATATATGTCTAAATACATACATAATATAATATCTTAAGTGACATATATTACCACAGAACAGATTGACTAGGTTAAAATTAGCACCCTGATAGTTATTATGACAAAGATATTACGCTAAGAATTTTCAGTTTTTTTTTTCCTAAAAAGGTGAAACAAGGGGTCATATTCTACCGCGGATATAAGCAGGTATTCAAATAAAATGTCCATAAAAAATAACGAACGAGTTTTGATGTTTTTAATTATTATTTTTAGCAGAATCTCGCTACAGTTCAAATTCAACATATTACAGTTTTGCAACACTCGACAACTGAAGGAAAACAGCTAGATAAATCGTTTAAATGGCATCATGTCATAAATCTTACTTTACTGCGATAGTGACGTCACTTGTAGTTAAATCTACTACATTATGCGCAACGATGTCATGACAATAAGACTGGTAGACGTTTGGTATATTAAAACTTGTATATGTAATTTGCAATGGCAAAACGATGCAAATTTTATAATTTTAGGGTTTCGTAGCCAGAATGGCATGTAGTTCGGATGTTATTTTTTTTTAATTATTTGTATAGTAGTTAAGGATGAAATTTAAAGTAGGTACCTATGTAACAACCTCTACGTATAAGATAACTTTTTTTTGACTACATTTTTGAACTTAATCACTGATAGACTCATAATACTAGCTGGTATCTTGTTAAATATTCTCACAGAAAGGTCTTGTATGAGCCGCTACTTAGTTCAATAGTTACTTATCAAAAATTAATATTTTTAAGGGGCTCTTCATATATGTAACAGAAACTGTTTTTTTTTTTCAGTCAATTATTTACGTGTGAAAAAGGTACATAGTAATAGTCAGTCGACTGTCCTGTTGTTCTAGTGGTTAGTGACCCTGACTGCTAAGCATGAACTCGTGGGTTCGATGGTTTATTTTGTGTCTGGGTGTATTTTATCTATAACATGTATATATGTATATACGTATTTTTCTGGTTCCCATAGAACAAACTCTGATTAGTTTTGATTCAAGATATTATTATTATAGAAAAAATGGTTGCCTGTAAAGTCGGTTTACGGATGATAATTTTACGTGATAACCTCATATGAAAACATTGATGACATATCGCCATCCGCGTTGCTTAGCAACAAGTCAATAACGTTAGTTCCAATTTTATTGCATGTCGCTGCAATCGCCATTCATTGTTTCTTAGCAACCAATCAATAACGTGACTGTTGCCACGTGACGCTTTTTCGTGCGTGCACCCGGTCATCGATTTATAAGACGTTATTACGTCAAAAATTACCAATAAAAACAAGAGTTTATTAAATTTATACATAATATAGTTTATTTACCTACATTTTGTTTATAATATTGTTTTATTGTAATATTTATCCGGTTTACAACAACTAAATTAAGCTAATATTTTATTTTTAACTGTGACTATATAAAATTCCCAATGAATAGGAAAACAGAAAATAAATAAAATGTAATAAATACCACAGATCATGTAACGCTATTTTTATAACTTTCTAATTTATTAGCGGTTAAAAATAATTTGACATTTAGTATGACAGCGACCCAGTTTGGATCGATGTATCGATAAAAATCTTGCTACTGAACTTATCGATAATCACAACGGTGTCACCACACTAGACGTAGATGGTTATCTGAGTAGACGGCTTGACACAACACTGTGTATCGACACAAAAAATGCGAATCGGTTGAAAATAAATAGTGAAAAATATCCTAACATAGTGCGGAGGGAAAAAATACGTTGGGGGAAACTGTCAAGTCAAATCTCTCTATACAAATGTATACGGAATAACAACCTATGACGTCATAAGTTCCTATCGTCAAATCATTACATTTAGTATTCGTTTTCAGGCTTTTAAATTCAAAAACATGTTAAATTGTAAATGAACACTTATTTTCGAAGCATTTTAAGATCTACTATTACCTGATTAGTATAAAATAGTTTGCTTTTATTAAACTCAACTAATCAATTAAGTATTAATACAGATATTAGTAAGGTAAGGGTTTTTTCCGATACTACTGATTTTGCCTACGTTGAGGTATAGGCACCCTGGGGTACGGGGGCACGTGCCCCCCCCCCCCTCCTCAACCGGTTGTTTACTGTACCGAATTTCTTGTATTGTATTTCTTTACCCCATTTGCCTGTTGTGCCCCTCAGAATGATATTTTAGGGGCAGGTCGTGCGTGCAACTCACATTAGCCGGTCAGTGAAATGAAATGCGCCCCCTCCCCCCCCACCACCAGTCCAGTCGTAAGCTAGATCCGGTACTGCCATTCGCCTCTCATGCTCTCTTCTCCCCAGAATAAAATCACAATTAATCCGGCATCACCGCCGACCTATGTGACAACCAACTCCGTCTAATACTGTGGGGCTACATCAACTTTGGCAGAACGCTGCTCTACAAATACTAGAGCTTATTGGGCCACCGAGGGTATAGGTTTAGTACAGCCCTACTCCCTAAACGACTGTTTCACTTGCAGAAACGGACTCCTGGATCCGCCCATGCGTTAAGGAATTGGAATACGAAGAACATAACTATTAGTTTCTTCGGCATTTCTAGCTTTCTCGCTTTAAATTTGTTATTGCGATAAAAACTATCCTATGTCCTTTCCCAGGATTCAAACTATCATCATAAACATCTAAATCGGTATAGCTGTTTGAGCGTGAAAGCGTAACAGACAAACAGAGTTACTTTCAAATTTATAATATTAGTCAGTTCATTCTTGGCAGAGCGGTCGTGGTCTGGCGCGGATACAATGGGCAACAGGAACAATTGCACCCCCTCCCCCCCAGACTATTTTTTAGGAATTTGACACTGAATCGGAGTGTTTAGGCAGGCATTTGCCTCTTCCCCCTTTGGTAGTGGTGATTATGGTGTACTGGTGTTGAATCAAATGCATGCATGCAAGCGACTCACACTTGACAAAAGCAAAATGTTACCCCCCAGAGCGGATCTTCTGGATCCGCGCTTGGTCATGGTCTGATCACGTAGCAGTCATATTTTAGGGTAGCTTTATCCACAACAAACCAAATATTTTATCTATAATATGTATGTATTTAAAAAATATATATCAGTATGTTTATTAGTTGTCTGGTTGCCATAGTACAAGCTCTGCTTAGTTTGGGATCGGACGACGTTGTGTGAGTTGTCTCAAGATATTATATAAGATATATTTATATTGTTTCAACGAATCTTGCTTTTTGGATCGATAGATAGTTAAAATGGGCTTTAGTCTAACTACAATTCAAAATGAACGTTTAAGGCCTCTGCGAAAAAGAATTTGATAACAAAACATCAAAACCGCAACTCAATTCAACGTGGAAATATTTTCACAGATGACTTCATATCTAAACTAACAGCGATCACCAGTGATTATCATACGTTTAGAATGTTAAACCAAACAGTTGTATAACTAAAACATTACAGTGTTTTGGTTAAATACAGTCACATAAAAATAACATCCGTCAATGAGATAGTGGACTTATATCGATTTAATGTATGCCGGATATGCTACGTGTAATATATTGTCGAGAATTGATACCTAAGTATCGAGTTGTGAGGTATTCCATCGTCTTAATGAGCTGATCCGCGCAACTTCGTCTGCGTAATTTTTCCCCGTTTTTGCAACATTTTTCATTGTTGCTCCGCTCCTATTGGTCGTAGCGTGATGTAATATAGCCTATAGCCTTCCTCAATAAATGGGCTATCCAACAGTGAAAGATTTTTTTAATTCGGATCAGTAGTTCCTGAGTTTATTGCGTTCAAACAAACAAACAAACTCTTCAGCTTTATAATATTAGTATAGACTAGCTTTCAACAAGGCAAACAAAAAGAAAAAAGAATTAAGGAAATAAAGTGCACTAAACTTATGTCTGCTTACAGATTTATCCACTGTAATCTATACTAATATTATAAAGCTAATGAGTTTGTTTGTTTGCATGAACTCGGTAATCTCAGTAACTACTGGTCCGAATTGAAAAATTCTTTTTCTGTTGGGTAGCCCATTTATCGAGCAAGGATATATGCTATTTAACAGCGCGCTACGACCAATAGGAGCGGAGCAGCAATGGGAAATGTTGCAAAAACGGGGAAAATTTACGCAGACGAAGTTGCCCTGGACAGCTAGTAGGTATATATATATGATGATCTGATGAAATCCACCACTGTGGCCGCGATTGCTTAGGAGATTACATTTGTTTTAGTCAGCAATTAAATATATCTAACCTACCTAATTATTAGGTACATGCTACCATATAAATAGTGTGTATTAACTGCGTCTAGATGATTAAGTAATTATGATTGTTTTACAGTCTCAACTCAATTCGGATGAAAATAGAAATACCTATGCAAACGTTTATTAAAATAATAAGTTTATCTACTTATTGAGTTTTTCTTTTAATATTTCGACGTCATGGCAGATTCGTAGAATTTACTTTTTATAGAATTTTTATTCAGTTTTTGTAGGCGTTGTTATATAATTACTAGTTGATCCGCGCAACTTCGTATGCGTCAATTTTCCTCGTTTTTGCAACATTTTTCATTGCTGCTCCACTCCTATCGGTCGTAGCGCGCTGTTAAATGAGGTATAGTCGTCCTAGATAAATGGGCTATCCAATAGAAAAATATTTTTTCAATTCGTACCAGTAGTTACTGAGATTACCGAGTTCAAACAAACTCATAGCTATAGATTTATAATATTAGTATAGATTGTGTTATTTTTTTAAAATTGACTACGAAAATTTATTTATTTATTCTATTTTAAAAATATTTCGATAACACGTTTTAAAAAAGAAGCTAAAGTCTATATTTCCAAAATTACTGCACGCTCGCGTCGTCGCGGTAGGATGACTCCAGCCAGATGGACCGAGCACCTAAAGAAGGACGCGAGGATGAATTTAGATGCGGAAGGCGGACCTGGTGTTGAAGCGTAAATTAGGAGAGGCTTAAGTCCAGCAGTGGGCCAATACAGTGATTGATTAATAGATTTTGTAGCAGACCTAGCCAGCCTACTAAGATATTTTACGATCTTACTAATAGTAGGTACCATTAACTAAACTGTCCCCACGCAAATTGTAATAACTAGGTACATAGACTAAATTGATAGACTAGATTTAATATCTCGCGATACCATAGACAATTATTATTGTTCATTCACAGATAAATGTATACGGCTACTGCTTAGGTTAATGTTTATTTAGCAGTTGACTTACTTCGTGTCGTAGAAATTTTGAAAAATATCAATAACATGGGAATTTTAAAATTTTCCGGAATTAAAAAATATTGTATGTGTTATTCTGGACTATAATCTATATCTGTGCTAAATTTCATTTAGATCCGTTCATACGTTTTTGCGTGAAAGAGTGATAAACATCCTATCATCCATCCACATAAACTTTCATTTAGAATATTCGTAGGATATTTCTTTTAAATTTGTTATTTTCGTTGCTTAATTTTGTCTTGTAACTCAATAAGTGAATTCTTATATTTTTTTTTACGTATAGGGTACTAATTATTTATGTCACAATTACATTAATAATTAAGTACGTGATATATTTATCACATCCTACTAACATTTATAATCCGAAATTTGGGCAAATGGATGGATTGTTGCTCTTTCACAAAAAAAACTATGGATTTTTAGGAAACTTGACAGTAGGTACCATGTAGTTTATCATCAGAATACCACATAGCTAAGCTATTGAAATCGATCATAGCACGGGCGAAGCCGCAGGCAAAAGCTAGTCTTCTGTTAAAGGTAGGATATACCTTTAACAGAAGTATCAACAGACAACTCAAACCACTAAACGGATTGCGCTGCTATTTGGCACGCAGAAAGGATTTTCTACAATTTAACCTATAAAGGGATAAAACGGGAGTCCAAAGTTTGGATGGAGCAACAAACTTCACGGTAGAGCCACGTACAATAACTAGTACTTAATAAACTTATTATTTAAGCCATAAATGAAAAAGTTTCTTTAATTTCAGGCGCTGTATCTATAGACTGACTTTACGCTCTCCTAAAATCGATTTGCTTATCAATTGTTTTTTGATTCTAAATGGATAACACAACCCCAACATACGCTTCAATAATTGTTATGTTCTAATAATAATTTATAACGTTATATCTTTAATAAAAGTTATTCACTCATAACGTAAAATAATAAATAGGTAGGTACATAATTCTGGTAGTTTTAACAGCTTTCTGAACGTAGTCCACATAAAACAGTTTCTACTAGATAAGCCTACATCATAGTGACTAGGACTTTTCCCCGTTTTTTCAACATTTTTAATTGCTGCTCCGCTCCTTTTGGTCGTAGCGTTATGTTATATAGTCTATAGTCTTCCTCAATAAATGGGCTATCCAATAATAAAATATTTTTTCAATTCCTCAGATAGGTATTCTCAGACAAGTAGTTCCTGAGATTATCGCGTTCAAACAAACAAGCTCTTCAGCTTTATAATATTAGTAGGGTTCTTACAACCTTTTCTAGTTAGGTACAACTAGGTACAAAAAACGTGTCTTTCAAAACATATATTTGTTTTCATAATAACGTTAGCGCTTTGTCTCAGCCAGGTACATCTAGTGAGCTTAATTTTTAAACCTCGTCCATCAGAGGATTTATCTTATTTTCCTACAAAAAAGGTGATAGTTTTGGAACTTTTGGAACAAACTAGTCCGAAATTCCATTTCCAAAATTCATTGTAGAAATGCGCGTTTGTATAAAGCTTTCTTTCTAGGTATACCTACTCATGGTGTGCGAAAAAAGATGGTATCTTTATAAAAACACTAAGAATATTGAAATTTACTCCTATATTTCCGGAGGATTTTCTAAAATAATAGTTGCCGTTTAAAAAAAATATATATATATAATAAAATGTGTTAATGTGAAGTTTGAATTGTACAATTGGAAATAATTCAAACTTTATACAGAGTGCGCAAATTATTGCAATAGGTAGGTTATACATGTTCTTATAAAATTGACTTTTAATTTTTTGTTAGTGTATTCACAAAGACTTTAAGCAATATATATTTAATAGGTGCATATTTTTGTAACTTTAAATTGTATTAAGCTCGCCTGTACAGTTGTGAGTAGGAATAAGAAATAAATAAATAAAATCATTTTGTACATACAAGAAAATTGTAGCCGTAATTTATTTAAATTATATGTAATTAATACTCTTTAGTCAACTAGTAATATTTAAATAAAATGTAAGAAATACATATTCATATCAATAAATATTCCAAAAATCTGGCCCCACTATTAATAATCTCGTGTTCATTTATTTAGTCTCAAGTATTAAGTAAGTATTATAAGCCATTGGGATGATATTTCATCCCTATTTTTTATATCATCACACAGTGAGTCAAAATTTGTTTCGGTTTTGTCCTAATTTAGTACTTACGTTATAACTCTCTCTATTTTTAAACTAGCTATAAAATATATGGATGTTATTATACATTTAAACCTTCCTCTTCAATCACTCTATCTATTAAAAAAACCGCATCATAATCCGTTCCGTAGTTTTAAAGATGGATAAAGGGACAGTGAAAGCGACTTTGTTTTATAATATGTAGTGATTAAATTTATGGCTTAATCTTTAAGATCATATTGAAATAGTACGTTAAAATTTAAATAGATTTTTACAAGACTAAAACAGTATAATAATAATCAGTCTTATATCGTTTACACTACAGGAACAAGGCTCCTCTATGAGACAAAGTATGGACCGCAATCCACCACGCGGGCCCACTGCAAACTGGTGGATATCTGATGTCTGGTAGGTCTAAGCCATAGGCCGTCTTGGACTACCACCAGTGTCAGTGATTCTTCCGTGAAATAGTGATGTTAACACATCACTGTGTTTCGATTGAAGACCACTGTAGCAAATTAATTTACTAGGCAAATGAGACATTGTGAACTAATGTCTCAAATGAGGAGCGCGGTATGGTGACATCCAGATATTTGTCAAACAAGAATTTAGGAGTCCCTGATATCTACTGTTATGAGATAGCGTGAAGGTTCTTCAATTAGCGGTCCTAAAGACATGTCTTATGATTGCTTTATAATGATTTTCAACATTGATTTTGAGCAAAATGCAGAATATTGATGAAGGAAAATATATTATTTTAAAATCCAAAGATTGGCAGTTAAATAATTATGAGTACTTAAGTTATTTTCTTTTAAGTTTGTTCAACCTTTACGAACGATTTCGTTCATGCATATTCAAATAAAGGTGAAGGGGTCGTATTCATTTAAATTACTAGAATGTGAATTTTAAAATGTTAAGAAATGGAACTTGGCTTACATGAAAGGTATTAAGTATGTTTTTTTTTTCAATTTTAAGGGTAATGAGTTTGCCGTAGCTTATAAATTAAATTAATATTATATATGAAGTACATTTGAAAATATGCACTGCATTTACTAAGTATGTACATTTTATCACTTTATTTATAAAAGAAAACATAACTGATTAAACTCAGATAATGTAAAGTAACTTATATAAATATCAGCATATATTTCCATTAAATATTTATTTAGTACAGTAAATAGTTTGTATATACGCACCATGAAACAACCTGTGTATAGTTATAATCGTTTAAACGTCAATAAAATAGTTTTTAATGTATATTTATCACTTTAAAACTTATAAGCACAATATTCTTGTAAAAAGTACATCCAAAGCAAACTTAACACAAACTTATTTAACACATTTACAGATAAAAATAAAAACTATGAACCAAGAACTTTGCACTTTGACACTTTCACGTTATTTTTTTCTCGTAATGTCTGGGCAAAGCCACACGATGATATTAAAAAGTTCGTAAAAATTGTATTTTGGCGCGGCGGGGCACTGCGCCGGCGACTGTGCACGATCGACTGGCAGCGCAAGCGCACCTCTACGCGGGCCCGTGTTCAATCCAGATGTCGTCAACAGTTTTCTTTTATCATTTTATACCTAAATAATCAAAGGTTTTAATCATACACATTTGAAATAGTTTAACAATGATATTTTGATGCTTTGTCTGCTTTTTGTCTAAATGATAATTGATATTGTGTCTATTTTGCCGAAGAAGTACACAAAATTTATGTAGGTATATATATATTTAGGTGTGGACAGTTATGTATAACTACTACTAGATATCTAGGCATTAAACATCCTGTGATTAGGTGGCTTCAAGATATTCAAAATTCAATTCGCAACATATAAAGCTACGGTTAACACACACCGAGTTATTATTATTTCAATTTGGATATTTTAAAATAGCTTATAATGCCACGCTTATTGAAATATTTAATCAATTTAAACGAAAAGCAATACTTACAAATATATTGGTCATCAACAGTTTCCATAAAATATTTACTAAAATCACAGCTAGGTAGGTACTTGACAAATGTTTGGGACATAAATAATGTTAGGTATTAATAAATGAACAGTTTATTACCCCTGACAAAACCTGTTAAGTCAGCGATTGAGAACGCAAAGAGCCTCACCGTGCAACATAAAATTACATCTATCTCTTTTCTGCACGGAATAAACGAGCTTACTTTAGAGAAGGACGTCAATATTCAGTCAAAACAGGTCATACAGACCTAGCTTAATTGTTACCGCTTCAATAAGTTGTAAGTAAACTTGACACAAATTATTTGAATCAAAACTTTATTCTCACTGCCTTAAAGTATATTTTTAAAAGCACTTATCTCCAATTTAGCAATTTAAACAATATTACTTGTTTTATTATGCTATTTTTTGGCAATGAAACATTTATTACCGTTTATGATATTATAAGGAAAATGCATTTAATTATTTAAACTGAAAATGTTAATAAAACTTTGTATTTGTTGCGTAAAATAATAATTTCGGCGTAGGATGCGTACGCGCTAGTGGACAGTGGACACGTTTGATTAGTTGCGAGAATACATCTTTTCGTTTGATCTCTGTCGCTCGTTTCTGGCCGTGGCGTGTTAGAGCAGGACAATATAATGTTTACATCTTTATGGACCGAAGAGACGGGGCTTTAATGGGATCTTCCCAGATGTAGTGATCGGTTAATTTTCGTAGGTAGGAGGAAATTGTCAGTTACAAACAGTTTTACATAGCGACCTGTTTTTTATGTTATTTATTAAGCGTTTTAAACGACTGCATTTTAATAGTCATCATGTTACCAACGCGTTATTTTAATTTATAACGTTATTTAATTTGTTATTTTTTGTTTGCGATGTTGTTAATTGATTTTGTTGTGTACTTGTACACTTTTTTGTTGCTTTGGGGTGACAGATGCGATATTGGATACAAAAAAAATATGCTTGATGTACTTTTTTCAAACTCTTTTTGTAGTATCTAATGTTCTTGGTTTCTTAGTAATTAATGGGATAAATTTTAAATAAGTGGTTATTTATAAATTAATGACATGTATTTGAAATAAGAATAAAAATATAATAGGATTTAAACATTTATTTGAGAATGTGATCTTTATTTCTCATTAACTACTGTACTCCGTTACAACTAGGTATTTGTCCCACATACCCATACCTATTAATTACGGGTCAAAAAATAAAAAAATATGCACCTACCTATTAAAGACTTATGAAAGAAAGCTAGAAAATACATTTATTTGGTGCAAAGCACATGAGATCATTGAATAAACATTTGATTGAAATACAATGACAAACTCAATAACAATAAATAATCCATACTAATATTATAAATGTGAAAGTAACTCTGTCTGTCTGGTATGCTTTCACGCTCAAACAGCTAAACCGATTTAGATGAAATTTGGTATGGAGATAGTTTGAGTTCCGGGGAAGGGCATAGGATAGTTTTTATCGCGATAACCGACATCCACGCGGGCTTAGCCGCGGGCGAAAGCTAGTGAATAATAAAAATTAAAAAATAATAACAAATATTAACAATTATTAGTAATAAGTATTAATACATTTTCTTTAGAATATCACAAGAAAATGGGGGTCTCGTGGCTGCACCAAAAATAGGTACCTACCCAGTTCAGCTTGATGCCGGGCGCATGTATGGACCTGGCGCTGGTTTTCAACTGTGTCCTAGTAAATATATAAATATAAATATCTTGGAACATCTCACACAATGTCATCTGATCCCAAACTAAACTGAGCTTCTATAAAGGCAACTGCCAACTGATAACATACTAATTATTACACCCAGACTTATTACACCTAAATATAGAATAAACCACCGTGCTCATCACACGAAGTTTTATCCTGGGTAGGGATTGAACCCACGACCTCCGGCTTAGCAGTAAGGGCAGGCCAGAAAAATATAGGCCAGTGCGGCACCGTTTAACAAAAAATGATTTAATTTTCGATTATTTATCATTTTTCTAATTTGTTACCTTATTAATTATTTATATATAAAAAAAACATTTAATTGTACTTATAAAAAATTGTAGGCCCACCGGCGTTGGGTACAGGGACCAAGCCACCGGTGGTTATGGTATATATATGGTGGTGGAGTACCTACGGCCTTCTGCATCAGGCCCTTGACCCAGCTACCCAACGCGAGCCTCTGTAGATGTTGGTCCAGGCTCTATTATTATTATTATTATAATTTACAATTCATCACTACGACTTTGTTGTCGTGGATGTGGACTCGTAGTACCTAGTTTTGATGACATAGGCTGTATTCATTGGGAAGCGGCGGTAGCCCAATGGCTACGGCATCGGTCTAGCAATCGTGAGGTCGCGGGTTCGAATCCTACCCATTACACTACCGACGTGAACCTACTCCTAACACAAGCCATTGAGCTTAGCTGGAGGGGTTAACAGGATTGCTAGTAATGTGGGACCAAAATCCCACATTGCTAGTTATCTTTTTTTTTTTTATTTAAAAAATAAATTTAAATTCAAACTAAATTCAAACGATGTCTTCGTTATAAATGTATAATCTTATATCTTTAAACGAGCAATTCTTGTATATATATACCTATATATATAATCTGAATCTCGGCAATGGCTCCAGCGATTTTCATGAAATTTAGTATGTAGGGGATTTTGGGGGAGATAAATCGATCTAGCTAGGATTCATTTTTGGAAAACGTCGTTTAAAAAAAATAACGAGCGAAGCTCGGTCACCCAGGTACTAATAATAATAAAACCATTTATTTCAGGTTAAACCCACATTAAATTACAATTCAATCCATAATTTAAAAAAAACTTATTACAAGTTGAAAAAAAAATACTAATACTAAAAACAAAAGCTGTATTTGCAAGCCTGATACAACGCGCTTACTGTATCGTTATCTGAGAAACGGATTCAGTCTATGAAGGAAGCTGTCCTTTATAATAAGATCTGTAACATATTGAAGACAAAACAAATGGATAAATCAGCGAAGTTAATTTTAATCAACCTGTATACAGCCTCTCATAACCATAGGTGAATGACACTTTTTCTTAGTGTATACTACCTTTATGTACCTCGTAGAGATCTTTAAGCCAGCAACTTCCCATTTTTAGGGTTCCGTAGTCAAAATGGCAAAATGCAACCCTTATAGTTTCGTCCGTACGTCCATCCGTCCGCAACTTAGCTCAGAAACTGTTAGTACTAGAAAGTTGTAATTTTGCATGGATGTACAAATTACTTACGCCGATAAAGTCTTAAAATAAAATATTGAACAATTTTTTAGGGTACCTCCCCTACATGAAATGTGGGGATGTGTTTCTTTTTCTCACCTACCCTATCGTGTGCAACAATACCCATTGTTAGATAGGTATTTAAAAAATACTTTTGGGGGTTCTAAATTTGATTTATCAATTTGTGAAATTTGAAGCCTTATCTAAAGTATTTTTTTTGTTAGAGTTATGTGCCCCCCCCCCCCCCTGCCAGCTAAATGGTTGCTTTTAAAACATTCAGGGTACCTATATATGAAAAAATGAAAAGGTAAACTATCACAGCTAATGAGGTTTTACAAGTAGGTACATAACAGCCGACCAAGTGAGAAGTAACAAAATTTTCATACAAATCCCATTGAAAATTGGTAACGTTAGTAGTATTAATCAAAAACAATAGAAAACCCACTTCTTATACCGCATTAATGTACTGAGTAGCTACGGAACCCTATATTGTGCATGGCCCAACAAGCACTTGCCCGGTTTTTGCTCATGCAAACTAATAAGATAAATGTGTCTTTATACAAATTTATGTCTGTCTGTCTGTTAAGTTTTGACGCTTAAAAAGCTGAACCGATTTAGATGAGACTTGGTGCGGAGATAGTTTAGGTCATAAAATAGTTTTTATCATTAAATCCTTATTTTCATTAAGTCCTACAACACGTTAATGTTGCTTAAAGCTAAAAAGAATTTGACTGCCTCTGTGGCGCGGTGGGAGTATACCTATCCGACTGCTACGCAAGAGGTTGTGGGTTCGATCCCCACCCAGGATAAAACTTTGTGTGATGAGCACGATGGTTTATTCTGTATCTGGGTGTTATTTATCTATAATATGTACCTATGTATTTAGAAATATATAAGTATGTTTATCAGTTGTCTGGTTTCCATAGTACAGCTCAGCTTAGTTTGGGATCAGATAGCGTTGTGTAAGTTGTCCCAAGATATTATATTTTATTATTTTATCTTACCTACACAATAAATAACAAACTAGGTACAAAATCTATGGAATTGAAATATGTCAGGTGGTCAATCCAAGTCGATACGTTGATAAGCTGCACTATTGACAGTATCTTCTATGCAGGCGGATTGTTTGCTTTTTTATTAAGCTATTGCATAGCTTCTATCGCGGGCCTTGAGCGCGGGGACCGAATCCAGAAATTCCGTAACGAAAAAACCTCACGCTCCCCACTCCGACGGGCACAGCGGTGATACTTTTTAGTTTTGCCATCTATCGATGAATAGCAGAACTTTTAATGACTTTTTTTAAATTAAAAAAAAAAAAAAATTTAAAGAAAAAAAAAATTAAAAACATTGTTTTGTTAGAGGAAAGTGACCAAATATGGAATACCGTTTTGATTTTCATACATAACTTTCACAAATTTTATAAATAAAATACTTTTTGTGGTAATTATTAACAATCATATATTTGCACTTAACCCTTAATAAGGTAAAGGTATATATATTACCACTTCTTGCTTTTCTACTCAATTTGAGATATTTTTAAAATGGCAACATTAAATGGTATACGTTGTTCTCATTCTATTTTTTAAATAAATTTACTGTCATAATTTTGACACTTCATTAAGTTGTCAAAGTCATTTGGCAATCTACGGTACTGTCAAAGTCAACCCAACGAACTTTGGTGGCAAAAATTCGAAGTTTTAGTGGTTGAGTGCGAATTTTGTGCAAATTTGTTCTACAATAATTCTGGTAAGTGATTTTACGATTCAAATTTATAAAATAGGGTATGTTTACTTTTGTTTTACGTATTTGCAGCGTCCAGGAACGATTTTTAATACATTTTTCGACACCGTATTTAAGTGGTAAAATATTTACCATTGCCCGATTATGTTTACTAAAAACCGAAGGTATCTATATAAAATCAGTTTGTTCGTTTCATTTCCCGCCTCATACCAATATTTGTGTACAAGTGTTTGTCTGAGGGGTTAAGGTGGAGTCGACGTCTTTAAGCGTGTAGTTTGAATTTTTTCTAGTTTCTTTTTTCGTAACAAAAATTGTATGACAAACACAAATGAAACCACTAGTCTAAAAATAAAAATGCACCAGGAAGGGCAATGGTAACAATTTTACCACCAATCCGCAAAATTTTGAAGTTGTAAACGGGTAATGGTAAATTATTTACCACCGGAAAAACTACCCCTAAAATACACCCCCTATAAAAAAAAATTATAAAAATGAAATCTGTGACCTATTATTACCCAGAAACCAGAGTTAGTTTAAAAAAAAAGCACTCACAGGCTCGGGTTCTATTAAGGGTTAAGTTTGTAACAATTTTAGGTTATTTTGTTCAGTTTGAGGTAAGAAAAATTTTCAAAAACTAAATAACGATAAAGGTACCTATATATGGAATAGGTACCCCAAATATGGAATACTATAATCACTATGAAAAATTAACCTTAACTTATAAGAGACTCTTTGAAAACTTTGGTATACTTAATAAAGAAATGAACACAAATTATTTACAAAAATCGCAAATCCAGGTATCAAACTCTGGCCCAGCGCAATCATTATGTGCCCAGAGCCCACACATGAGGCATTTGATCCATGTTTCCCCATGAGTGTCATTCGAAAACAGCATACCACAGAAAATACACTCCGAATCTTCAGAGTCTGGAGCTGTACATCCTATCAAGGCATCGGGTTCGCTGTCTGTATCAAACAGCATCACTTCCTCATCATCTGAATCAGACATGGGCTTAGTCTTTTCTTTTGGTTTTTTTCCTTTTGATTTCTTCTCATTCTGTCTTTTATTCTTGTTTTTTGCTAATTTATTTTCTTTTCCTTCTTTTTTCTTGTTTTTGTCTGTAAGGTCATTCTTATACGGTGAGGACGTGATGACTGCTGCAACGGATGCTTTTCTTCCTCTATTAGAAGGTTTCCTTTTCTTGTTTGGTACGGAACTGATGTCATACGGAGACACTAATCCTAAATCACTACGAGAAAGTCCGGAAGTTGAGGGTACAGGTTCAATATTTGTATCTTGTCTGGGTGTGACAGCTTCAGTTAGAGGCATACAATTATCAGGTGTTCTTAAACTGGCCGTCGATGGTACTTCAGGTTGGTGACCTGATGCCATTGATGTAACGTTGACTGTGCAACCATCTTTAACTGCATCTTGTTGCGCAGCAAGATGCAGTTAAAGATTAGAAGAGAGCAAGCCAGTTACACGAAAGCCATTTGCTGAAATCTCACCAGTTTGCACTTTCAAATAAGCTCTGCCAAATAGCTCGACAACATCATAAGGGCTTAGTGGTCGATTATTGTCTCTAATCCACATGCGTATTTCTTCACTGTAATAGGTTTTTAGTGGTCCCATAAACGTTTTGTCCAGTGGCTGGAGCTTGTGAGTTGTGTGGGGAGGTAAGGAGACAATTTCTACGTTGTTTTGCCTAGCAAGCTCTATCATATCGATGTTACGAGTGTGAGAAAAATGGCCATCTAAGATCAATAATACTTTCGATTCCGGAGTAGGGTTTGTATGTTTGATAAAATGTTTGAACCAGTCTGTGAATATGTGCATTTGTATCCATCCTGATGGATGCGCAATGCCAACAGCACCTGGGGGACTACCTCTCATTAGCTGATCACTCATATTCTTGCGCGGGAATATAATAAACGGAGGTACAAAGTGACCAGTGGCATTCATGGCAACAACAATCGTCATTAATGAACCCCTTTCCGCTGAGGTAAGAGAAGCTACCTGCCGTTTTCCTTTATGTCCAATCACTTGGGGTATCTTGCTCTGTACTACGGTAAGCCCTGATTCATCCACGTTGTATATGCGACTTGGACCATAGTTTCCTTGAGCATAGACGTCTTCGAGGAGATCAAAGAATGAGTCTACTTTTTCTTTGCTAAATCCAAAGGCTCTAGCAAAAGACGTGCCAGTTGGTCTTCTCACTAATAGCTTGTCCTTATGGCGTTTCAGAAATAATTTAAGCCATTTTTTTCCAGCCATGCCAGTCGCACCAAATGGATTTTTCAACTGATTACGACTTGCTAACATGTACGCCATTCTTCGAACATCATTTCTCGTCAAGCCATGAAATTTGCTCTCCATCGTCAAAATGTAGTCTACCAAAAGATTTTCAAGGGTTGTCCCTAAGACAGTTTTCCTTCCGAGTGTAGTAGCTGCGGCTTCTTCTGGAGAAAATTCGTTTTTCTGACATAAACGAAACAAGGTAGATCTTGGCACATCGAAGTGTTTTGCAGCTTTCAAATAACCCATTTTTTTTTCTCGTACTAATTTTATAGCTTCTGCCATATGCTCTGAATTCCATTCTTTTCGCTTCGTTTTCAAATTGACGCCCGCCATTCTGATAAAACCCGAAAAAAATATAATTAACAAAGTCATTAGGTCAGCTGATACGTCAGAGACCCAATTATGGAATAGTCCATAATTGGACACTGTGATCCGTCCATATTTGGATTTTACAACTATTTCAAACTGATATTCACATATTTATATTTAAGAAAGTAATACTATCTAATACCGCTAAAACATACTAAAGAACATCTAAAGGGTCTCTAAAAGTTATAAAAACAGTACTGTGGGCACTTTTTGTACGAAAAATAATTATTTTTTACGTACCTTATAAAGTTATGCGGCGGCGATAAAACAAAACACTGTCACTACGACGAAAGGGCTGGCTCGACTGACATGCTACAACTTGTACGCTTAAATGGGAGTAGAAAGAGACAGAAAATCACTGTTTATTGTGTGTGTGAGTTTGCATTTGAGAGCAATGGGGGTATTCCATATTATGGATACTATTCCATATTTGGTCACTTTCCTCTATAATTAAAAAAAAAAAAAAAAAAAAAATTAATTCCTTTTTTTGTAATTTAAAAATAAAATTAAAGAAAAAAAAATTAAAAACATTGTTTTTTATAATGAAAAATTTTTTTTTTTTTAATTGGTTAATTTGATAAAAATGCTATGTAATAGCTTTACCGCGGCAGTCCCCGAGTGCCACACATTTTTTTTTTATTTAAATTACAATACAGATGCGCGGCGCGTGAGCACAACTCCCCATAAACCAATATGACAGGATTTTGACAGTTCGCACGGGCTTGCCGTGGACACGGAATAAAGATCGTGATTATGGAGACCTAGGCTTATAAGTATTTCATAAACACATAGCACCAGTTAGATGACATTCGGTTTTCCCCACAAAAATACCTACTGCCTACTAAATTAATAATAATAATAATAATAACTTGGGACAACTCACACAACGCCATCTGATCCCAAACTAAGCAGAGCTTGTACTATGGAAACCAGACAACTGATAAACATACTTATATATTTCTAAATACATACATATTATAGATAAATAACACCCAGACACAGAATAAACCATCGTGCTCATCACACAAAGTTTTATCCTGGGTGGGGATCGAACCCACGACCTCTTGCGTAGCAGTCGGATACATTCCCACCGCGCCACAGAGGCAGTCAAATTAAACATTTTCATAAAAAAAATGCCTATAGGTATTAATGTTTTCAATAATAGATTATATAGGTAGGTTTATTATATCATGATAAAGGAATTTCCATAGGAAAAAAATATATTAACACACTGTTATTGTCAAGAATTTTTTCCATATTTTCCTGTAGTAGGTATGGTAGGTAGTAGGTATTTTCTAATGTTTTAGTAAAAAGGAGTAGATAAGTTACTAGCGCTCCTTAAAATTAAGAAAATTGACCAAGTATTAAACCATAAATACTGTTATATAAAAACTTTTCTTTTTTTCAACTTTACTTTGGATTTGGAACGGGTTTATGATTTTTAAAAGTTCTTTCGATTTCACGCCATGACACATATTTTTTCGTGTTCATTATCAAATTACAATATGAATTGGGGTGTTAAAGAAAATAGGATTGCGGTGATCGCCTTGCACAAAGTGGGTATGGTGCCGTCGGTCATATTCCAGACACTTCAAAAGCTTGGTATCAGCTGTGTGTTCGTATATCATACTATCAACAGATACAACAACACTTCCTCTGTCGAAGACCATTAAAGATCGGGGCGGCTGCGTGCTGTTAGAACTACAAAGGCTGTTAATGCAGTTAAAGCCAGAATTCCTCGAAATCCCATTAGGAAGCAAAAAATCTTATCGCGAGAAATGAAGATTCCCGCTAGGATTCTGTCACGTATTATAAAACAAGACTTAAAGCTCGGTGCTTATCGTCGATATACAGGATATGCTCTAAACCAATCTTTACAATTAAAGAGAGTGGATCGATCAAAACGCCTTCTGTCGCCATACGCAGGTAAAGGGCACAGAAATATCCTCTTTACCGATGAAAACATTTTCACGATTGAAGAGCACTACAATAAACAAAATGATAAAGCGTACGCTTACAGTTCTAAAGACGCTGCTCAAGTGGTCGGAAAGGTACAGCGTGGTCATCATCCTGCGTCAGTGATGGTTTGGTGAGGTGTGTCTTATCAAGGCGTCACAAAGCTACATTTTTGTGAAAAAGGAGTGAAAACTTCAGCCAAAGTGTATCAAGAGAGTCTTGGATCGTGTTGTGAAACTTTTCAGCAATACACTTTTTAAAAATGTACCGTGGACTTTGCAGTAGGAATCTGCACCTGGTCACAAGACACGAACTACCCAAGCCTGGCTTGAAACCAACGTTCCGGACTTTATAAGAGCTGAAGACTGGCCCACATCTAGCCCAGACCTCAACTCTTTAGACTAATTATGGTCAGTTTTAGAGGACATGGCTTGCTCTAAACGACACGGCAATGAGTCTGTTAAAAATCACTGGAGCAAGCAGTGGCCAATGCGTCATAACCTCACAAAATTGACCACTCTCTAGAAAGAGACAACGCTACTTTGTGGACAATACCTGTCAAAGGCCGCTTTGCAGTCAATATTTACTTTTTAATTAAAAGGGATGGCACGGTCCAGGTCTATACGTCAATGCTGTAAAGCTATAAACGTCTGATAAATTGACATAACACCTAACTATATTCTGGCATAGATACCTATTTTACATTTTTCGAGCTTATATATAAATTAACCCATAATCACTTACCACGTATAATAGTAACTGTTGCCTGCGACTTCCTTCGCGTGAAAATGTTGAAAAACAAATGACCTCGGGAACATTTTTCAATAAAGTAAGTAAAGCCTATGTGCTATTCGAGACTATAATCTATCTTTATGTTAAATTTCATCCAGATGGAATATCCGATGGATGTTTGTTATTTTTCTTTTCTTTTTATAAAAAGACTAGCTGTCCTGCGCAACTTTGCGTAAATTTTCCCCGTTTTTGCTACATTTCTCATTGCTGCTCCGCTCCTATTAGTCGTAGCGTGATATTATATAGCCTATAGCCTTCCTCGATAAATGGGCTATCCAACAGTGAAAGAAGTTTTCAATTCGGATCAGTAGTTCCTCAGATTACCGCCTTCAAACAAAAAAACAAACTCTTCAGCTTTATAATACACACATCAAAAGTGTCTAGGGATCAACAAATATTTTTGCAATAACTTTTCTCCTGATTGATTTTTTTTTTTTATTTCTTTAAGGATTCATCAAATAAAGTGTTTTCGTTTGTCACAGTAACGATAAACCAAGTCACCTTTGCATTAATAAAGAAATTTGCCATTTTCCTAATAAAGGGATTTTTGACATTTGAACCACTAACATTAAAGTTCGAAAAAAAGACTGAAATAACAGTTTTCTTTAAAATTTTATTGGGTAACTTAAACAATTAATAATCCGTGTTTCTACCGCGAACACTAACAACACAAGAACATCGGTTTGGCATACTCAAAATGAGTTCATCCAAATCACGCTGTGGAATGGCCGCCCATGTTCGTTGCAACAACAAAAAAAGGTCTTCTTGCGACTGGATACCCTCCATATTCGGCAGAGCTCTTCTCTGTAGCATATCCCATGCATGCTCAATCGGGTTCAAGTCTGGCGACTGAGCAGGCCAGGGCAGGACATTGATGTTAGCTGCGGCGAGAGTCTGTCTTACATCTCTTGCGGTGTGCGGTCGTGCATTATCATGCATTAACTGAAATAAGGGACCGATTTGCACTTGTAGAGGAACGATGACGTCTGATACAATCGTCTCAGCATAAATTTGAGCGTTGAGGTTGCCTCTGATCCAAATCAACTCAGTTCTTCCGCCGATCCAAATACCCGCCCATACCATGATGGTTCCACCACTATAAGGATGGACTTCCTGGCAGGATTTTAATCGCTGTTGGCGTCCAGGGGTTCTCCAGTGTTGTATACGTCTTGTATCCGGTCTCATACCAAAACGAGACTCATCAGAAAAGCACACGAAACGCCATTGTTCTTCTGCCCAATTTCTGTGTTCAAGAGCCCATTGATATCGAATCCTACGATTGTGCATTGCTATAGGTGGTACCCGTAGCGGTCTTCGGGAATGAAGGTTCACTTCATGCAAGCGGTTTCTGACTGTTTGGTCGCTAATTAAGTTCCCTGAAGAGTGATGAAGCCTCACGGCTAACATCATGGCGGTTATTGTTGGACCTCTTCGAGTTAAGATTTGAATGTATCGGTCTTGTCTCCGTGTGGTGCAGCGATACCGTCCTCCATGGCGCTCAGCCACGGTACCAGTGCTTCGGTAACGTGTCCAAAGTCGACTGATAACACTCTGACTTGTATTCAGAGCTAAAGCCACAGTACGTTGCCGGGAACCAGCTTCTATCATTCCCACGGCTCTGAGCATTTCTTCCCTGCTTAAATGACGTCGCCGCTCCATAATAACGTTGGTTTTAATCAGTAGTAGGGAAACAGTAGCACTAATAATGTCTTCAATGCGTTGTATGTTTTTATAGGGAAAATATTGACAGCTGATTTTCATCTTTTACTCGAATTTGATTCACAGTTCCTGATTCAAATTATGAAATGCACCAAAAAGGATCCATATAAATTTATAAAATCATAAATTTATTACAAAGCCACATCTCAATCTCAAGAAATCCGCATAAAAATGCTTGATCCCTAGACACTTTTGATGTGTGTATTAGTACCTATAGATAACTAGCAATGTAAGATGGAGTCCCCACATTACTAGCAATCTTGTTAACCCCTCCAGCTAAGCTCAAAGGCTTGTGTTAGTTGGTTCACGTCGGTAGTATAATGCGACCTTTGAGACCGATGCCGATAACCAACATCCAAACTTTCGCATTTATAATATTAGTATAGATGTATGTAGGTACTATGCGTTTCAAATGAGAAGATAATCGCGATCTCGTCAACTTCACTCTGTACTTGTCAAAATTGTACCGCTAGCAACAAAAACTCCCAAGTCGGGTAAAGTACGTAGGTACGTGTATTAAGGTAATGGAACGGACGTAATATTTATTTTCTTTAAACTATGTAGGTACCTACCTAACATTTTTCTTTATTATAATATTATTAGTATTCTTTATTATTCAATAAACACGAAACAGAAATAAATAAATAGGCAAAATATAAGAATATTCTACACTTTAGTGGCCTTTCAGTCAGACGTAATATTTTTTTACCTAAAACACAATAAATAGTAAAGTACAGTGCTTATAAATAGTTCACTAGCTTCAGCCCGCGGCTCCGCCCGCGTGGATGTCGGTTATCGCGATAAAAACTATCCTATGTTTTTCCCCGGGACTCAAACTATGTCCATACCAAATTTCATCTAAATCGATTCAGCTGTTTGAGCGTGAAAGCGTAACAGACAGACAGACAGACAGACAGAGTTACTTTCACATTTATAATATTAAGTATAGATTAGAGTAGGCAGGTACTTCTGTGTAGTAATGTAATACTTTTTACGATACATTTTATTGCTGACCTTACGTTACACAATGAAGTTGCAGTCGTATTGCGAAACAAAATATCATCATGACAGTTATCAACTCATTTGAAACGCATAGTATTCACATATTTGTGGCACTCTCGTGTCATTTGATTTGTAAAGAATCTTCAGTACCCATCTATTGTTGGTTCTACGAGCGATGTATAATTTGCGCATCGTCACTTCAACTTCACATTTACAACAACAGTAGTAAATATGAAAGTATGATGTTTTATTTGCTCCTGTGCATATCGTACATAATGTTCGTATGTTGACGTTGCAAGCGCAACTATTAAGGGTGATTTTCCACTTTCATGATCGCCAAAACGTGCGCGCGCATTTTAACGTACACCTGAAAGGTAAACTGTAGCTTTGAATAAATGACGTAAGGTTGCTCAGGGACAGAGATTTTTTAGTTTTAGGACAAATCGATTCTTTGCCTCTTGCGAGGCTAGTAAAATTTAACCGATTTCGATTCAACTTGTTGCAGTAGAAGTTTTCAACTTTAATAAGTTAATTAAAATCTATTCACGAATGTTTGCATCAACTTTAAAATAAACAAACAGACAGACATGAAATTACATTCCTTTTATGGAACAGTCGCAGTCGTGCATGGTCGAAACGTCGTACGAATAAACAAGGTATTTTACCTTAAATTATTCACGTGATTATGATCCGTAGTATATATAATTTTATTAAGCATACTTTCACATTCAAAACCCTTTAATTAGGTAATTAATCAAAGCAATGGCTTACCCAGGGGTTGCAATTTCAGGGGGGTTTTTAGTGGCACAATTGACTAAACGCCGGCCAAATGTGTATGCTTATAGCAATGTGGGGGGGGGGGGGGTACAAATGTAATCCATGATAGAGACAACCTGACCAAAGTTGTTGCTAATAAAATTATTACTTTTTGCAATGTAAATTACATTTAAGAATACTACTGTTTTCTAAGAATAACATGTATGTTAAAAAGGTCAGCTAATAAAGGCTTTTATTATTATTATTATTATTACAGATTTGGCGTGACTTTGTTGTCCTTAAAGCTCTAGGCTAAAACAAAAGTTTTCATATTTTTTTCCACCTTAAATAAACCTACGTACCCACCTATATTTTAAATGGAAACAAGGAAGAAGAATAGAAACAAAATGGCATTCTTTAAACATGTCGCGTCAGTATGTCTCTTACGTGTGCCTTACAAGACTGTGGACACAATCAAGATGGTATCTGGGGCGTGCACCTCACAACTCGACAAGTTTCACACTCGTCACCGCTCAGACAGACGTACAGACTACGGGATTTGATGCGTACCACGTTTATGGTGGCTTGTTGCGATTGCTCTATCTACTATGTGGTTTAAAATGGTAGATAGGTACTTTGATACATTTGTGGGGAGAATTTTTAGACACACTTTCCATTCTTTTCCCTCCGATATTATTCGGTAGGGATTAAGACTCGCATATTCTGTGCATACACCAGTTTCAAGTATAATTTTTTTCTAGTTTTCTTCTTTGAATCACAAAGTCTCGTTCTTGTTCAGTTATGACGTGTTTCAAGTATATTTTACACTGTTTTAAACGTTAAACGGGGAGCTGTAAAAATAGTGATATTTCAGTTTGCCGCCATTTTTACAACTCACTTCATTAGTTGCTTATTAAAGTTCGCGCCACCTGAATTTGAGTTTGTGAAGTTGTATTCGAATGTTGTTACGCACAGGGATGTTGTCCCCCCCCCCCGTCTCCATCATCCCCTCCGATACGTCCGATACCTAAATTTGAGTTGTGCGCAGCTTATGTGCGATTAGACACGCAAACTTAGGTGGCGCGAACTGTACTAACTATTGCAAGCTTCTTCTTCTTCCTTGCTTTTATCCCACTATTTGGGTTTCCTCGTTTTCATGTGCCAGCACCGTCTGTCCAGTATTTTCTGTGTTGATACTTGGTTCTTTTGGTGTTAGGGTTAGCTAAGGCTTTTTTAACCACATGGTCGTCATCACATCTCATGATGAAACCCATATTTTTTTGTAACGTCACATTGTAATATCTGGATTTGAATTTGAATAGCCTTGAATTGTATCTCATCTTATTTTTATATCTGGAGCGTAACTACCGACATATCAGCCGTATCAAACGGTTCCCTCAGGATACAAGGGCCCCGAAAGTGAGTTACCAATTTTCCCTGTGCCAGTGACTAACACTGATAAGTCATTGTGCGACACATTTTGGACCAAGGTCCTTATTCACAATCTTTTTACCCGACTGTGCGACGCAAAGGAGAGTAATGTGTTTATCGTCTATATGTATGTGTGTTCCTTCGTGCCACTGTGGGATTTTGATGGTTCATAGGTGTCACTAAAGACATTACAGCAATCAAAATTCAAAATGGCGACAATTAGACGCTTTTACCTATTGTGATAGACAAAAATATTGAAGTCAACAAACTATGTAATGTGGGGTATCATTGTGTAGGTATTTTAAAATCATGATGAGGTTTCTTGAATCATTTTTCCACCACTTTTTGGTACTAACCATGTTGTCTTACAACTAAGCACTAAAAAGTATTAAATAAAAAAAATAAAATTGAAAATCAAAAACCCACCCGCTTAAAAAAGATGAAAACAAGATAACCTTAAACCATGCAGTCAGAGGCATTCATGAATTCCAGTGAACTTACTAAAATTCCTCCGACTGCATGATTTATGGTTATCTTGTTTTCATCTTTTTTAAGCACCCGGACGTTTTTGATTGTTAATTTCCCTATCCACGACAAGCCCATGCGAAACTGTCAAAATTTTGTCGGGGAGCTGCGCTTAGTCATACGCGCTTGCAAGACACATTTTTAACTGCCTTCACCGCACATGCGCCTTGATGCATTTGTGAGCACACTTCCCCATTTACCATTATGACAAGATTTTAATAGTCCCGTAAGGGCTTGCCGTGGACACGATCACACGGAATAATAGTGAATAAGGACCCCAGACACGTCTACGGCAAGCTACTACATATAAACAAAGATCTTAACTCTCAAGCTTTTGCGACGCTTTCATTATTTAGATTAAATAAGCAAGTTATAAATGATAATACCTACTTGTCTAGATTCTAGAGACGCGTTGTACCAAAAAAGGTACCTACCAACCAAAATATCGAATCACAACTTCCAAATTGAACTTCCACGAGCTTTTTAAGCTACCTAGAGAGGCTTGACTACTAAATTCTGCTGTAATTTGACTGCCTCTGTGGCGTGGTGGTAGTGTGTCCGACTGCTACGCAAGAGGTCGTGGGTTCGATTTCCACACGGAACACTACTTTGTGTCATCCACAAATTGTTGTACCGAGTCTGGGTGTGATTTGTGTCCGTGACTTGTATGTTTGTAAAGTCCCCCGCGACGCAGGGCTTCTACCCTACTGCGGTGATCGTTTTTTAAAAAAACAAACAATGCCTACCAACATGTAATTCACATAATATGGAACTTATTCAATTTTTATGCACCTTCAAAAACTTAGCTCAATAGTTTTTCTATATGTCTTTGTTTCAAGCTTGGGAGCTGTATATTACGTTATTTGGTATGTTTTTTTGAATAATGACTACCTACTAATATATCTAGATTTCTGCGGGTTGATTTTATCAATGCAATCGGAGAAAATATTGTTCACGTGCAGCTCTTTTAAACGAACTATGTGGTAACCTGGGGACACGTTATTGTTTTTTCTTTATTTATTCCGAAAACCGATCCCATGGAAGCCGTACATTTTTCCGGGATAAAAATTTGTCTATGTGCTATTCTAGGTACACTATAATCGATTTTACCTTTGTTATACCCATTGAGGCTGATTTTTTTTTTAATCAAAATAATTTGCATCAGTCCTCTAACATGTTGTGTAGTATATTAGTGGCAGCACCTTACCGCCATATAAAGTTTTATAAACAATCAAACATTTTAAAAAATATCGATTTGAAAAGTGTGGCTGTGAGTTTCTATTGTCAAGTTCTTTTCTCCGGCTTTACCTATTGCTTGCCTGGTATAAAACGTAGAATCCCGACGTATCACAATAGATGTATTGCATCCTAAGCGGCGGTAGCCTAAAGGCTAAGGCATCGGTCTCGCAATCGTGAGGTCGGGGGTTCGAATTACCCTACACCTTATACTTGATACTACCGACGTGAACCCACTCCTAATAAAGATATCTAGCAATGTTGGAGGTTAACAGGATTGGTGGTAATGTTCCCACATTACCAGCAATCCTGTTAACCTCCAACATTGCTAGATATCTTTATTAAAAATAAATGATTTTTGATATAGTGGCAAAGGACATGTACCAAATACGGCCTGTAGCGGACAGAAACTTGTGAAACGTTAAAATTAAACAAATATTTTTTGAAACCTGTATGTGGTTTTCATTTTTTGATAAAACTTGGGGGAAAGATTTTAGTTTTAAAGATTATTATTTCTGAGTCTTAGGTTACGGTAATGGCGGATTATTGTTTTATGTATGTTGCAAGCTTTAAAAATAAAACGACGTTTGATAGGTAGAAATTGTTAGTAAAGATAAATTATCTTAAGTACTTTATTATAAAACAATGTTTTTTAATTATTTTAAACATATATTCGGTAAAAAAATAATTTAATATAATTGTGTTGTTTAATTATTTGGTTGCAATCGATTTTTAATTATACATCGATAGTATAAATCGTTTTTCAAAGCATT
This sequence comes from Herminia tarsipennalis, assembly GCA_945859575.2. Lineage (NCBI taxonomy): Eukaryota > Metazoa > Arthropoda > Insecta > Lepidoptera > Erebidae > Herminia > Herminia tarsipennalis. The sequence goes on along the minus strand of OX243849.2, from coordinate 13,880,194 downwards.
TGCAACACTTTTTTCATCTGTCATGTCATTCGTGTTGTTTTTCATTTCATTCATTGATTAGTGTCATTGATTTTATTGTTGTAAAAATGGCGGCGAACTGCCGCCATTTTTTTTACAGTTCCGAGTTTAACGAGTAGGTATAACTTGTAAAAAATGAATTGAAAACGTGATAATTGGGTAAGAATGAGACTTTGTGCAACTAACACAAGCCATTGAGCTTAGCTGAAGGAGTTAACGTGATTGCTAGTAATGTTTTCTGTTATAAAATCATTTCCATTTTATATATCTCGTATCTTAATTCCACCAAGTTTTATGGGAAAAAGAATTATACAGGGTAATAGAGTAGTAATTTATCTTCAAAGAAACATGGTTTCGTGGAAGTCCTTTCCAGGCCTAAAACGTATGGAAAAATGGACCACTCCATTTGATGTAGATTCGTCCAGCGGTTCTGCTGTGATTCAATAATTTAATCAGCCCGTATCGGTCCACTGCAGGACATAGGCGACCCCTAATTTTCATCACAACATCTGGTCCTCTGTCTTCCGCATTCAGTCCATCCCAGCGACCTTCTTTATGACATCGGTCCAGCAGGCTGGGGGTCCTCCTACCTTACGTTTACCAAGTCACGATCACCACTCTAGGACTCGAAATTACTACTGAATCTATTTTTTTAAGAACATATTATGTTACAAGACCTGGCACAACCACTTTGATAGAATATCATTCATCATTTGCTGATAGTTTGTGTTCAGAACGAAAGTGAGGGAATCATTGATGAATGATGACACAATATAATTTAAATAGACTAAAAAGTTAATATTATCTATTTTGTTTTTTTCCGAAATTGCACAAAATATGAGTAGTTGGGCATTAGTGATATATCAGTGATTCGCTTACCTTTGCTTAGGTTTAGTAGTAGGTTACAATTAGGATAAGGTACGATGGAGTTGACTTGCCATGTGGACAAAAACTCCCTAACAAATAAAGATTTATAAAAAAAAAGAAAGTTTTTTTTAACGACTCCCGCAGTAGGGTACACGCCCTGTGTCGCGGGGGACTTTACAAACATACAAGTCACGGACGCAAATTACACCCAGACTCGGAACAACAATTTGTGGAAAACACAAAGTGGTTTCCCGTGTGGGAATCGAACCCACGACCTCTAGCGCAGCAGTCGGATACACTCCCAGCGCGCTACCGAGGCAGTCCAGTCCCAATTAGACTAACAATGACGTAGACTAGCATAACTCTATAGACATAGTTACTTCCCCTTTTCTATTCAATGGGAATGGGATGTATCATTACCACCTATCAGTGCGATACCACTGATAGGTAACAATACCGCCTATCAACGCACAATAAACCCTGGATCATTGCCAGAACATGTTGATTGGATACATCCAGTTTCTTTGAATATTGGATTGATGCCAAGTTGATAGAATAATTAGGTGATAACGTAGTGTGTAGATTGAACTGATGTTGGGTTGGCTTTTGGATGGAAAACTATAAATTAAGCGATGGTAACTCTGTACTCGTTAAATATAATTTGTCAAAGATTATGTTAACACTTAGTTCTATCGATAAGTTCAGTTCGTTCCAGCTAGACGGACCGTGTTTCATTTTTCTTCAAATCTTTCTGACGCTGATAATATGCACAAGACTTAGACGTTCACAATTTCTTTTTCTTTGTAGTTCTTTAAGTTTTCTTCTCTATTAAATGAAAATAGCTAGGTATAAAATACATACCAAAAAAATATTCATTCAATTACGTATTCGTCCGATTGCAGAGCAGCTCGTCTCGATCCGTGCGACGTATATGTATATCGTACAGTCGTACCATATACATATACGTTAAGCGAACGCTCGGCCGACCTACATGGTAGGAAATTTTAATTTCTTGATTCGGTCGCCGCGCTCAAAGCCCGCGATAAAAGCTACGCAATAGCTTAATATCAATGTGTATTTTTATTTGAACTCGTTCAACCATAAGTTCCGTTGACAGAGCACGATCTGTCTACATCCAGGACACGGCCCGGATGTGTGTGGATAGAAACTGATGCAGACGAGATAGCTACGGGCAGGTGTTTTTCCGCGTGTCTTGGTCTTTCCTATCTAACTTCATATTCCGATTGTCATGTCTATTGCGGACTACATCAAAATCGAATCAAATCAATTATTTAATTCGCTTAGGATGCAAAACAACTCTTATGATACGTGATGTACATGTAATTCCAAGCTCGCAAACTAAAGCCGGAGAAAGGAACATGGCAATAAAAACTCGCGGCCATTCTTTTCAATATTTTTTACTACGTTTAAATGTTTATAAAACTGCCAATAATATACTATACACTATGTCAGAGTGTCAGAGGACTGATGCAAATTATATTGATATAAAAATACAACAAAGGATTTTACCTTACGTAGGTACTTAGTTTTTACTATAAGTGCTTAAATATAGGTACGTATCTGCCCACCTATAGTCTATAAATAGGTGTACAGTTAAGTTTATTTTTGGTATAGTTCAAAGCTCAGACACCCAACAAGACTTCAAAAAAAAAACGAAAATGAAAATATTAAAAACTTGCAGAGTTTTAAACCATTCAAATTGCCTTGTGTTCTTCGCTCTATCATACTCATTGCATCCCGTAGTACGTAATACATGTTTAACATTGAAAAATAAGTGATGATCACATTTCACATCACATGAACATCATGTAAACAGGATTTGGACTGTTAATTAATTAATTGAAAACATAACTTGGTCCAAAAGCTACCCCAATGGGTATCGTTACTTAAAAGAGCAAACTACTTTAAGGTTTGCACTATACTAAGAATAACGTTGTAAGTATATCTCGTATATATAGGCTAAAGATTTCGAGGCAGGTATTGACATAATAATTATGCACAACAAGGAAAAAAGAAGCATCTAAAGCTAGCTACCAAGTACAGCAGGAGTAATTGCATTCTAATATTATTATATGTTATAACAAACCAAAGTTCGTAGACCTGACAGTAATGATGATTTGTCGTAATTAAAGCGAAAGGAAGGACGGCGTATCTTGGCATCGAGAAAGTAAGAGTGTGACAATTTCACGGAGTGAGCGCGCACGCGCCGCAAGCACTGAACTTCACATCTAATGCACAAGTTTCGGTACAGATAGAAGAACCAACAGGTGACATTTATTTTATTGTGAAAAAATTATTTAAGTAGCTAAATAACTTAAGTTCCCACCTGGTTCCTCTTTTTCCTCTCCTTTCGTTGTCATGACAAGCCCATGCGAACCACCGCGCATGAGCGGTAGAGAGCTGCGCTTAGAAATGCATCAACGCGTATGCGCAGTGGACATCTTCGACAATGAAATAAAGATAGTGAATAAAGACCCTGAGGACGGGCAGCATCGTCCTCTGCGTGTTTTAAAGCCGTAGGCACCTGTCCCACTAACGACGATGAGCGAGAAGCGAGCAGCGATTTATCGCTCAAGAAACGTACATACAACAGATGTATTTTGTAGATCCCGTCCGTGTAAACAAAAGAGTATAGAGCGAGTACTCGCTGCCAGTATAAACACTCAGCGATCAACTATTTATATCTGTCTCTTTTGTTTACACGGGATCTACATAAGTATGTGCGAGTCTTGAGCGATAAAATCGCTTCTCGCTACTCTTTTTCTTGCCGTTGATCGGACAGGTACCTTACTGCGATCGCCAACTCGCTCGCCAAGCAGGGTGATTATGGCAATTACCCTCAGGATCTACAATAAGTCGGTTCTACTGGGGATCATATAGGTAGATATGCCACTTAATTAGGTATTTGCTATGTATTAACTCGAAGCTCTTAAGGCAACTCTTAAGCGGAAGATCATGTGATGACAGCACTTTGGGCTTTGGGCCGGTGGGGGGGTTTGAGACTCAAGTCCCTCTGCAAGAGTATCTCAATCCTCCCCTGCATAGTGGAAGCCGATTTAGTCAGTCGAATAATAATAATATCTTGTAACAACTCACACAACGTCATCTGATCCCAAACTAAACAGAGCTTGTACTATGGTAACCATACAACTGATAAACCCTAAAATATTTCTAAATAAATACATATTATACATAAATTATAGCCAGATATAGAATAAACCATCGTGCTTATCACACAGTTTTATCCTGGGTGGGGATCGAACCCACGACCCCCGGCTTAGCAGTCAGGGTCACTAACCACTAGACCAATAAGCCAGTCGAAAGCCCGCGGGAGGTCAGATCACACTACGATACTATGTATGTATGTATGTAGCTAGAGCTTTTAGGCGCGGATCCAGAACTACGTTCGGGGGGAAGGGGCAACATGTGAGCCAACCGGCGAAGTGTGAGTCGCTTGCATGGCAGTGGAGGGAAGTATTTAATGGGGAGGGGAATTGCCACGTTACCCCCCCCCCCGTTCTGCGCCTAAGAGCTTAAGACCGTTATAATATAACGAACTTATCGCCAACAGATTGAAAGAGTCGTGCTCATCGTAAGGATATCATTTAGTTATTATGTTATAATATACAGGATGTAACAGAAAAGTGTGGTCATATTCAAAGGTTGGTATATGCCCATTATACTGAGTGCACATACCTAATTTTATCAAAATCGAAATACCCTAAAACATATTTATTATTTTTTCATAACTTTATTTATGAGTAAAAAAGTTATTAATTAAAAAAAGTATGACTTAAAAAGTTCTATGCCATAATAATCCAATCGAATTTTGTACCAGGGGAGGTACAATTCTTATGCCATACTCCTTTCACTACTGAATTTCGACAAAAAGAAAAAGATATAACTATTTAATAATAATGCAACCAGCTATGGCACCATTGTAGGTGCAATACTGACAACATACACTATATGCTGCTGAAATTTGACCACACCTTTCTGTTACACCCTGTATATTATGCATATACATAGAATGCAGTAGTTTCTGAGCATTTTAGCAATGAGTGAGTGCTCGGATATAAGGTTATGGATGCTATGAGGTACCTACATACATATTCTAGGCATCTATGCCTACTGGACTTCTGTCTATTCATATACCTACCTAGGTCATCTCCCTTTCGCAAACAGAATATGATGTCATTCTACTCTTCTTATAATAGGTGCATTTCTTGCACTTATTTATTCTATGTACCTATGTTATGTGTAAAAAGGACATCTTCATAAATAAATTACTACCTATGTACCTACAGTAATGTGAAGTTATGTAGGGAAGCGGGAAAAAATGTGTTTTCAAATTGTTGGCTATCTTTATTACGATGTAGGCATGTACGTGCCTATGTTATTTATTTATGTTTGTTTTATATTGTCATAATAAATCTATTGTTCTATTTTTTTATTAGGTAAGATATCAACTAAGTGTGACGTCAATGACATAATGAAAAATAATAGGTTGATTCATAGTTATTTTTAATCAAAGATTAGGTGTCATTTTTTATTGGAATATTTAGGTTTAATTTTATTCTCTCGGGGATCGAACTCACGACGTCTGGCTTAGCAGTTAGCTGCTTAGACGACGTAGACTGCTTGACGGAATTCATAATATGAGTTGTCGTTAGATATTATCTTGTTTTGTTGTCCGTACTCGACGCGAGTCGATGCCTGCGCACAGATCTCGCCGAAATTGTCTCTGCGCAATTTCCCGCCACTTTCCATATTGTCTATGATTGTGTAACGCGTATGTTCGGTAATTCGATTACCTAACTCTATGGCTACACAAAATTATTGTGGTCGTTAAGTAAATATACCTTTTTTAACGTCAAGAACCTACGTCATTGCTTGGTAGGTATAATATTTTGACGTAGAGACCAGGGGGTTTAGACAAGGTTCGTTCCGTGGCGAATTCGATAACGCCGTAGGTCATTATCATTCGCAAAAAAAAATAAAAAAATGTCTATGGTCTCCACCGCAAACGTCTAATTCTATACTTTATTTATTTTCCATTATCGACTTCGCTCTTCGAATGTGACTTTGTCTAGACCCCCAGGACTACCGCCATAACCTCACAAAATGAACCACTCTCTAGAAAGAGACAACGCTCCTTTATGACAATACCTCTCAAAGGCCGCACGAGTTTTTTCTCTGTTTCACGGTTTGCAGTCAATATTTACTTTATAATTGAAAGGGATGACGCGGTCCAGGTCTATAGGTACGTCAATGGTATAATACCTACAATTCTCTTAATTGCATACTTAATTTATATTTAAATCAAACCTGGATAAATACCTATCCTTGTAATGTTTTATAATCATCTTCATTAAACTTATTAGGTATCTCGGTATCAGGGCGCTTATACATAAAAAGCAACATAAGTCTTATGCCATTAAATATAAACAAATATTTGTATAGAATAAGCTTTTATCGTACCTACCTAATACTTAATCATCATCATCATCATCAGCCTATCGCAGTCCACTGCTGGACATAGGCCTCTCCAATTGCACGCCACTTTGTTCTATCCTCTGCTTCTCGCATCCAGCTCCTGCCAGCCGTTTTGCATAGACTTAATACTAAAATAGAATAAACATTGTAACAGAATTTCTAATAATTATAAAACAATGACAACGGCCGTGGTCTAATTCACTACGGCCGTTGCAATACGGTCGAAACGTCCGTATTTTACCATAAATTATTCACGCGATTAAGACCCGTAGTCTATATAATTTTATAATGTGTACAAATCGCGAAAGTTTATCAACATTTCTAATAATTATAATTTAAAATATAATTACAATAACCTTAAATCCTTAAAATCTATACCTATACCTACAAATTATAATATTAACATTGGTAACACAACTTTGGCGGATATATTCGCGTCTTTGATATTCGCTCACTTATTGCATGACCGTCATAATTCATAATTTTGATTTTTTGCAAAAATATGAAAAATACAATGCTGCAATCGTAATGACACACTGTTGCTGGGCGATATGTGTTCAAAAAATTCAAAATTCTTTATTCACTTAGGATGCAAAACAACTCTTGTGATACGTCGGGATTCTACATGTACATGTAATGCAAAGTTCGCAAACAATAGGAAAAGCCGGAGAAAAGAACCTGGCAATAAAAACTCGCGGACACTCTTTCCAAATTACTAATTTTACAATGTTTGAATGTTTATCAACTTGATATGGGGGTGCGACTAATATACTATATCTACACCATGTTAAAGTACTGATGCAAATTATATTATCAAAAAGTTGAAACATGAGGTAAACTAATCAGCCTTAGTAGGTACAATATTAGGAACATCTACTTACAACAGTGGTAAAAACTATATGTATTATGTAAGTATATTAAATATTGGCCAAAGCAAGCCAAGTTCTATCTCAGAAGGGCAAAAGTGTTCGCTGAGAACCGACATGCGTAGGTATATGACCAGTAAATATATAACATAATTTGATGTTATGACCAACACAAACATTCCAAAAAGGTTTAACCTGTTTGTGTTATTTTTTTGTGAACAGGTTTAAGATATCTTTATTTCTCAAAAGAATACAATTCACAAAATGAAATGTACACAAAATTACTTAAAAGTAACAAACAAAGAATATCTCTGTGGCGGCTACAGGTATTGTTAAAGTTAGGGTATACAAATCAATTAAAACAATGTTTTTGCAAAAATACAAAATCAATAGTGGGTAATTTGAAAATTATTTTGTCTCAGCCTCACCAACCAACTATGATGTGTGCAAATACACGGAGCGAGTGCATTTAGATGTGGCAACTTGCATACGATGTTGTTTTGACGTGATTAAGTGTACTTATCTAAGTTTAACAAAGAAAACATTTTTATAGTAATAATATAATTTAGGGATATATTATCATATATTATTTTGATAATATCTGTTTTAAATTTTATAAATGTTTAACTATATTTTGGTGTTTTGTAAAATGTGTGATTTAAGTGACTTTTTAAAAATTTGTTAGCTCTTTGTCTCTTTTATTGATTTTGGCAACTTATTGTAAATCTGTGCACCTTCATACATTACGCTTTTTAATCCGTAATTTGTGCGCGATCTCAATAGGTATATATCATTAGCGTTTCTTAGTCTGATTTTGTGGATATTTTTTTTTACAATTAAAATTTATTTCTGTATGTAGTTGTTTATTTAGTATTTTTCGTATCAGAATGCAATTGTAGTATCTATATGTCTGGTTTACACTCATTAATTTAATATCTAGGTATAGTTTAGATGTGGGAGTACGGTAGTCATAGTGAAATAGTCTTTTTATGAGTTTATTTTGTGCTATTTGTAATAATTCTAGATTTGTTTTGGCGGCAGTTCCCCACACCTCTATAAGATAGTCCATGTGCGGCTTTATTAAAGAATTATAGATAGTGTTGCGTATTTGACGCGGAAGACATCGATTTATGCCTCTGACGTTCTTGCAATAAGTGAACGAATATTGTCTAATTGTTTTACTAAATCTGTCAAGAGTATCATAATATAAAGACAAGGAACATCGGTACATTATTCCTGATCTTAATTTTTGGCTAAACTATTTTTATGATAACAAAGGCACCTTTAACCTTTTTTGGAAGACGATATTTTCACATTTCATTTGTAATGATTATAAATGAGATGTGAAAATTATATTTCAGGTCTGCCATTTTTTGTAACCTGAACCAGACCGGACTAAAAAGGCCTAAAAACCTACTACACCTGAAGCCGGGGAGGGCAGGTAGATTTTTTTTTTTTTTTTTTAAAAAGACAACTCCCGCATTAGGGTACAAGCCCTGTGTCGCGGGGAACTTTACAAACATACAAGTCACGGACACAAAGTACACCCAGACTCGGAACAACAATTTGTGGATGACACAAAGTGGTGTCTCGTGTGGGAATCGAACCCACGACCTCTTGCGTAGCAGTCGGACACACTCCCACTGCGCCACAGAGGCAGTCAATTTAATAGTCAAGATTAATCCTTGACTGGTCTGTTGGTCTGGTAGTTAGCGGCCCTGACTACTAAGCTAGAGGTCGTGGGTTCAATTCCTACTTAGGATAAAGGATAATATTTTGTTATGTGCACGACTGTTTATTATGTGCATGAGTGTATATTTGTCTATAATTTATTAGTAAGTGTGCCATGGCAAAAGCTGTCTGTTTTAAGATCAGATGGCCGTGTCCCAACTAGCAAAATCTTGTCACATAAACGTTTTTAAAGCCAAAAAAAAAAGTCTTATAAAAGTCATATTAACGTTAATAAGAGTGGGTTTAGGCGCAATTTATAAGTAAATAAACCTTATAGTCACCATATTGTTGTCATATAACAAGCTAATGTTTCTTGTAGAAGGTTTTTAATAGCAGCTCATAAGATAATTACACTTATAATTGATAAATAGAAAACGTTTACAAGGGTGATATATTTATAGTTGCATTATCTAATACTTTTATAAGGAGAATTATTCTTTTAACTGTCGTAGTGATTCGCTTATTAGTGTTGTTTTTGAGTGATAGTGATTCAACCGGCTTTTGGAGAAGACATTTTATTTTTAGCAATTGGACTGTCAAAAGTAAGTATATAATTATTATACTATGCTTGTAGATAATGGTTTTTGGGCATTAAGTAGTGAAAAGCTAATGCAAATTATATTTTACGGTAAAGTATGGTATGGTATTTGATGTATTTTTTAAGGGCCCATTGAATTAACCGTTTAAATGCATTTCAATATATATTTTATTTTTGTCTAACCTTAGTTAATGCTGTTACAAGTGTAAAATCATTTTTTACTACACCTATAAAGAGCTTATAAAACCAACATTTTTATAAAAGTAATTTATAAGGCTATGCTGTCTCCATTTTGTGTATTTTTGGGGTTCCCTCAAGCTACTAAGGAAACCTATAACCAAAACTTTAAGATACAGGTTATCCAGACAAGGTTTAAAATTATTTAAACAGAATGTTCAAGTTGTATCATGAATTGTATTTAATCTATATTTTTTGTAAAAGTCTGTACTTTATGGCATAATAAAAACATATATTAATTCGTAGTCGGGTTATAAAATAGATATGCGAATATACATAATAATCTCGTCTTTTTTTTCAGATTTTTGATCCAAGATGCCATATAAAATTGTAAAAACAATCGAAAAAGGGAAATCAGTACTTACAACAGTACCTAGTAACTGGGAAAAGGATGGCATTTTATTCTGGCCACAAAAAAATCAAAATAAATTAAGAAAAATTGAGCAATCAGAGCCTGAAGAGAATTGGCTAAGTTTAAATTGTATATTAAAACGGTCGAATTTAAAAACCTTTCAAAGTGCAGAATATGAGATGGGGAAGATGTGCAATAAATCAGAAGATTTCATTCCAGGAAACCAGACATTGTTAAATATAGTTATAAAATACATACTTGTGTGAATACCATCACCTTAAAAAGTTCCGTGTCATACAATTGTTTGCAAACCTTACGTTTAAGTTTGCAGAAAATTGTATGTCATCAACACTTAGGCCTACTGCCCACGTAAACCGCACGTCATACACATGCTTTCAGTAGCAACAGTTGACAGTAGGCCTTACTAAACTATGCCTTGAGATAGTTTTAAAGTAGTGATTCTAAGTTATTATTTGTTTCGTTTTTTTTATTGTTTGTTATTATACCGACTATGCTTCTGCAAAATGGTTTAACTATTTCATTCCAAAGATTAGAGTTAAAAAATACTGAAAAAGAAACAAAACGTTAAATATACCTAGTAGTAACTTTATTATAAGAATAAAAAAGACTCACACGTATTTATTATTCCACAACTATCTTAAGAAGCTTAAAATATACATATTTTAAGTTCCCGCTTCTTAAGGTAGTTATAAGCAAATATTAGCCATAGCTTAAGTTTGCGGAAAATTGTATGTCATTTCACTTACTAAACTTATCCTGACATATAAGTAAGTAAGTACCTACTGATTTTCCAAATTATTGATTTTATTACAAATTTGTCAAAAATTGTGATACTATTTTAATACATGGAAATTCCCAGTAAAAATATTATAATAAGTAAATAAAGCCTGAAACTGATTCTAAAAAATACCTTGTTTTATTTTACAAAGTATGTATTAAAGGTATGAAATATATTTCTGAATGGTATTCAATGCTTACTAGTTTACATTGTATATTAGCACAAGTAAACTCGTTTACAATCGTTGACTTATTTAAAATATAATCTTTACATTTATAAATATTTAACAACGAAGACTTAATAGGGTAGTGAAAAGCGTCACATAAATTGTTCATAGGGTGTCCTGTTATTTGATACGGAACCACTAACTGTTTCGTCTTTATTTATTTCTAATGTAGAAAAAGCAGTACTTGATATACACGCTTTTGCCATAGCCTTATATTTTTTTTCCACCTGTTTTCTATAGCCACCACTTCGCTTAAATCTTTTCCAGCTCTGCTCGTTCATTTTGAACTTCAGTTTTTAAAACTATTTCTATTCCTACACTTGTTTAAAATGGCGTACTTAAGTAATTTAAAACATAATAATAAAATAGTTATAAAGGTAAGGTTCTTATTGCAGCTAGATAACTGATTACCTATTACTTATGCTCTTTTACAAGTCACTTATATAGCAAGTATGCGTTTGTTATATAAGCATTATACAAAAGGCTTCTAAAAGTATCCAAGCTTTATAATTACCTTATTAACTACTTTAATAGGATTGAAAAGACTTAATTTAATCCTTTATAAGGTCATAAATATTATATGGCCATTAAGCAATATAATAAACTATTATAAGAGTAACTTCTCTACGAAGCGTTATAGTTGTCATATAATTCAGTTTTGTAAACGTGTACCTAGCTGAGTTATAAGAATGAAAGTAGTATTAGCCAAACCCTCTTATAATATGGCTTTATATAGTATATTATCTTAAATAATGCTATTATATAACAATTACAAGTGTTATAGCTATATAATACGTTTGTTATAAGGTTATTTTGTTAGTTGGGGTGTGAGTTGTCCCAAGATGTATTTTTTATCATAAAATCTACACACATAATGTAATGGTCTTGTTACCGATTTCGGTTACGGCGGCGGCCAATCTAATTAAAGACTAGCCAACTACGCAGGTGATATTATAGTGTGCAGACACAAGTGCACTCTCTATTCCCTTACTCTCATAGTCCGATTAGGCGCAGGACTGACGGCTTAACATGCTCACCGAGGCACGGAGGGGTTTTGACAATTTCCGAAAACGGTCACCCATCTAAGGACCAACAGTGATAACGTTGCTTAACCTCGCAGATGTCTCGAACTGCTCGGTCGCCAATGAGTCAGGGAAATAATGTACTAACACTACCAACCTAATTTTTATTCCAATACTATCATACGACGTCAGACCAGTGCTACCAACTTTTAAAAAAAAACCGTCGCCGGATCGTGGGGTCGCCACGGAAGGCAATATCCTGTTTCCTGTTAACCCCTTTTTTTATTTAAATGCACAATTATAAACTTATTCGCTTGATTTTGTCTGCCATGACTGTTCGTGGTGAATATAAATGACATTTTAACGCTTGAGACAAGGGTGGTCTCCACATATTGTATTTATTTTAGATAGTTACCACATTCATATCTAAACTACCTATTATAAAAGCAATAATTAATACCTAGCTCTTCGTTAATCCTGTTAAAACACAAAAAATATTTATTTTTTAATTCCAAATACAGCAATAACATCCTTATTCGCGTATTTTTTTTCGTTTTCGCGATAAGTCCGTGCGAACTGACGCACGCGCGATGTGCACAAAGATGTCCGCCGCGCCTGCGCGTAGATGCATTTCTAAGCGCAGCTCTCTATTAACCATTATGACAAGATTTTGACAGTTCGCACGGGCTTACCGCGAAAACGAAAAAAAAGAACGTAATTATGGACCCTGGGTTTCAACTAAGCGGTCACTTTTAATAGGAGACAGGGAGTGGTGTTTATGGAGGGGGGGGGCATAATGTCGTCGATAGGTTTGATCCATTGGCATTTAAAAATATGTCAGTTCTCTTCAAAGACTACAAATATATGGTTCTCTTTACGTCTTAATAGAACTTTCTTTGGGTAGTGTTATAGCGGCCAAACTCATATGAGACTACCCAACTACGATTGTTCGATGGAACGGAAAATCCGACACGACCGGAATGAGATTAGGCGCAAGACCGACCGCTTAACGTGCTCTCCGAGTCATAGAGGGATTTTGTACTATACAATTATACTATACATATACAATTCGAACTAATTCCACCTTCTGAGTTTCGCCACCGTACAACATGACATGGAATCGAACCAGGCACGAATATTAAAGTAATTTTTATAGGCTTACTTCAATATTCGGCCTGCGTCATCATAATTTGTTAAAATGCTCCCTGTAACGAAGCAATAACAAAAGCCGTGATAGTTCTTTAACTACCGACTAGATGTCGCTACGGGGGCCTAACCCGTAAGCTTTAAGAGATAGAAGAATTTGATATCTAGTAACATAGTTCAGAAGGTCAGTTCAGTTCTACGGAAGGCCACCACAACCGACTGACCCTGGCGACGTATAACGGACGCACGCTACGGCTAGACTCGCATCTGGCACAACTTGAGGTGGAACTTGGGAAGATTAGGTGGCATATCCTCGGGTTAAGTGAAGTCCGAAGAGGGGGAGAGGACACCATAACCCTCGAGTCAGGCCACCTTATGTACTTCCGCGAGGGAGACCAACAATCCCAAGGTGGTGTTGGGTTTCTGGTAAATAAGTCCCTTTCTGACAACGTTGTGGAAATGTCTAGCGTGTCGAACAGGGTAGCGTACCTTATTATCAAGCTCACCGAGAGGTATAGCCTCAAGGTAGTGCAAGTGTACGCACCGACCTCGGCACATCCAGACGACGAAGTGGAGGATATGTTCGATGACATATCGAGGGCCCTCCACTCCACCACTAAGACCCACTACAATGTTGTTATGGGGGACTTCAACGCTAAAGTGGGAGTACAAAATTGCAGCGAATTGGTAGTAGGATCCCATGGATTTGGAAGCAGAAATCATAGGGGGCAAATGCTAGTCAACTTCCTCGAACGGGAGGGGCTCTTCTTGATGAACTCCTTTTTCAAGAAACGGCCCCAAAGGAAGTGGACGTGGCAAAGCCCCGACACTATGACGAAAAACGAGATCGACTTCATCATGACGGACAAAAAGCATATATTCAGAGACGTCACCGTGATCAACAGGTTTAATACCGGTAGTGATCACCGACTTGTCCGAGGCTCTCTGAATATCGACTTCAAGGCGGAACGTGCCCGTCTGATGAGGTCCAGGCTCCGACCTACTTTGCTCCAAACCATGATAGGATCCGAAGCGTTCCAGTCAAACCTGGATAACCGATTTGCTGCCATGGAAACCACAACAGACGTAAACCAGAAGCTCGTAAATGTGGTTCGGATACTCAGGGAAGAAGGTACGAGATTTTGTGAAATGCAGCGTAAGGGCAAGAAGTCAAAGCTTTCGGAAAGGACTTTAGGGCTAATGAAGGAACGACGTGAAAACCCACCCGTCACTTCGTCGGAAACGCGCGCTCTAAACCAAGAGATCAACAAGCTTATACGACACGACCTTCGGTGCTCCAACACTCTTTTGATTAAAAGAGCGATCGAGCAGAACCGGGGGTCAAAAGTGTTCGTACAATCTCTTGGAAGAAGCCACCTGACGAAGTTGACCACAACAAGTGGAGAAGTCGTTTCTTCGAAGCCGGCAGTCCTCTCCGAAGTGGAAGGCTTCTATGGCCGACTATACGCTTCGCATGCATCTCGACCTGATCCAGAAGATGAAGGTCCTAAAGCCACTCTAACACGCCACTACACCGAAGACCTGCCAGAAGTCAACATTGACGAAATCGTGCTGGCTCTTAGACAGCTAAAAAATGGAAAAGCCCCTGGAGAGGATGGCGTTACAACAGAGCTGTTAAAGGCTGGAGGTAAACCCGTACTGAGGGAGCTCCAAAAGCTCTTTAATGCTGTCCTGTTCGAAGGGAGAACTCCGGAGGCGTGGAGTAGAAGCGTAGTCGTCTTGTTCTTCAAAAAAGGAGATAAGACCCGGCTGAAGAACTACCGACCTATTTCTCTTCTGAGCCACGTCTATAAGCTGTTCTCAAGAGTCATCACGAACCGCCTTGCGCGAAGACTTGACGAATTCCAACCACCGGAACAGGCTGGATTTCGGAGCGGATATGGCACCATAGACCACATCCACACAGTGCGGCAGATTATACAAAAGACCCAAGAGTATAATCAGCCCCTGTGTCTAGCATTCGTGGACTATGAGAAGGCCTTTGACTCGATTGAAATCTGGTCCGTTCTGGAGTCTCTGCAGCGATGCCAAGTAGAAAGGGCTATGCTCGGAGTTTCTCTTAGGGACAAAATCAGAAATGAGGTGATCCGGCAGAGAACCAAAGTTATCGACATAGGCCACCGGATTAGCAAGCTGAAGTGGCAGTGGGCTGGCCATATTTGCCCCGGCTGGCCCCGGTTTGGCTACGGAAGTCTCGGGTTCGATTCCTGAGTCTGGATTCAAATTTTTCTATCTTTCAAAAATGCAATTATTGTATTTGTAAAGTCTTTGGCAAGAAATGCCTATAAAAATTACTTCAACATGACATGGGCAGTAGTAATCAGTTACTACTTGGAGAGCCGCTTGTTCATTTGCCTTCAATCTCATAAAATAGAGCTTAAGCCTCAATGGGCTAGTTTCCAACGAATTAAATCAACAACTCTTTAAGAAATGTCAAAACGCAGATTTTATAATGCCGGACTATGACTTTACTATTTTCTAGTCAAATCACTTATTTTTATGATATGATTAATTATAAAAAATCCTATTTAACACTTAATTGAATTGTGACATAATCGTTTTTGGTTTAAATGCTAGTTGTTTTTAATAATTAGTCTTTTGGTTTTTTTGTATACCTAGGAAACAAGCCTATTATATAGTCCGTGTAAAACCTACCCTCATCGGTGTCAACCCTCTCCTCCAAGTCAAAATCTTGACTTCCTCAGCAGGGTCAGGCCTCTCCGAAATACTAGATCTACCACTGAAAGGCCATATAAACTTCTGTTCTTTACAATTCACTAAATTTCAACTCACACCTGGAGGCCTACTCTAATTCAATGAAAACGAAGTTTCGATCAAAAACGAGGTGGTGATATACAGAGCCAGGAACATCTATTTAATCCACTCGTTCCAGATCATCGTCTATGGGTTCGAACTTCTTGTGCTTACCCAAAAAATAATTAGCATAGTCCCCGTTAATTTAAGAAATTTAAGAAAACGAAAATTCATTAATTTCGTTATAAAGAAAGAGAGTAGGCCTACTGGATTCACCCTGCTCAGATGAAGGATTAAGCTCGCAAAAGTTAAGAAAGTTATAATGTTGTCTGTTAGTACCTACCTAATTATATAAATCTGAAACTAATCGAAACGAATTTCTTATTCCCTTTAAACAATGAAGTACCTACCTACGAGCGGTGTTTCGCAAGCATTTCAAATTCGCCGCGTGTCGCATGGTCGCTTCGACTAGAGACACCATCTTCTGCGGAATGTTTTTGAAGTAAAAACTTCTTTAGCGGCGTTGTGCACTTTTTTTGGTATTGGTATAAAATGTTAAACCCGCGTCAGGATCACGTGACCGTAAGATTGGTAGATTGGAGGTAAGATAGGTGGGAAACCAGAAGACCCCGGTTCGAGTCCAAATGATTATATTTTTTTAGAAAAATGATAGCTAGCAATTTTGGATTGTGGTCCCACATTACTAGCAATCCTGTTAACCCCTCCAGCTAAACTCAATGACTTGTATTAGGAGTGGGTTCACGTCGTTAATAAATGGGCAGTATTCGATCCCACGACCTCACGATTATTTCGTCCTTTTATTATTTTAATATTTTGATTTTTTATTTGACAACTTTAATGTTCAAGTTTTCACTTCTGCTGGCACTCCAGGAGTGCAATCAGTTTTTTTTCTTTTGCAACGTAGCTTATACGTTATCTAGAAGATAATGTTATTAAACGAAAGTAGATAATTATGTACTATAATTCTTCCAAACCCGCCGCTACTCAGGTAAATTTCGTGTCTGTGACAAAAGTGCTTATAAAACCCCCCACAATACCCACAATCATAAAAAAATCCTAATAAACAAACACAAGAAGCAAATCAATCGTGGTGATGAAAAACTCTTTTCAATATAATATACTTACACATTATAGGTAAATTACCTTTTTAAAGTGGAATGTCTCATAAAATCATCAATAGCTTGTGGCATTACAGGCGACACACCTCTCAATGAAATGTAAGTTTCGCAAATCATTTCCGCTCCAATAGTCTTAATACCACTAAGTAGGTACCTACCCAAACTTTACAGCACCTAGGTATATTGAAATAACATTATTGTGTAGTCTCCGTATCGCGAATACCTAGGTACCGTACAGTCACTTCAGAGCCAGTTTGCCGAAGTTAGGTATAAGTAGAGCTAAATAAGTGTGAAGGCATAGAAATACTTGGGTAAGTATTTTATTTTAAGGCTAAATACCTGTTTTATTGATCGACGTTTCGACCGTATTGCAACGGCCGTGGTCACGGATAGACTCTAGTAGCTTAAAAATTCTATGTGTAGGTACAAATCGTGAAAGTTTACGAACATATACTTAGGTAGGTACCTACTTATAGTAATTTTTGTAGACATTTCTTGCCAATTACTTTATTAATACAATTTGTATTCGAAGTTTTTCTTTCAAATTAAAAAAAAAATCTATCAAATGCAATTGGGATGTTGACTGTCCAGTCAAATCGGTCTCTTTTTATGAAATGTCAAAACGACAAGCTCTTTAAATGTGTATGGAATAGGAACCTATGACGTCATAAGTTCCTATCGTCAAATCATTACTTTTAGTATACATTTTCATGCTTTTAAATTCAAAAACATGTTAAAATGTAAAAAAACAGTTATTTTCAGAGCATTTAAAATCTACTATTAACTGATTAGTATAAAATAATTTACTTTTATTAATAAGTAGGTACCTAAGTAATACTATAATTAGGTAGATGACTACTATCTACCCAATTATAGTATCACTTAGGTACCTACTTATTATTTTGGTTTTAATATAGTACCTATAGAGTAGCACATTAATCATTCATTATGCTTTTGTTACTTGATTGACTACGGGCGAAGTCAAAAAGGAAGGCTTATGCTTTAACAGTCAACAGAGTGGACCAAACCAATGCCCCAAAAAAACGAGAGGAATTCGAGTACCTTATACTTATATTTGAGTTAGCAAATGCTCAAAAATCCAGAGCCAACTGACACAGAATGTACAACTGAGAACATTCTCAACTACATTCTAATATTAGTGGCATTAGTAATACCTATTATTCTGTAAATATTTCAATTTTAGATTGCCATCGGCAAGTGTGATGTTGCTATTTATTTTTCTTTAGGAGTGTTTTTTTTTTAATTCTCAGACTTGGTGGTATAAAATTATTATTTAAACTTTCCGTGTATGCCCATTTCATAAGATGGACAAAATAGTTTTTTATTTAGGTACCTAGTCAGTATCTTATCGTATAGTGTATCTTATAGTATCTTGGCAGCTTCTTCTCATGAGCTTTACCTACACTTAGCACTGCCGCCTAACTTCATTTGTTATTTTTTTCAAACCATCATAATTTTAAAATTATGTATTATTTGACGTTTTTAAAATAATCATTTAAAATTGGTTTTACGAAATAAAGACAAAAAACCATATATTTGAATTTGGTTATGAAATAGTACCCGAAAGAGATTAGGACGGTTTGGGCCCTTTCGCGTTTAGGCCCGCCGAAAAAAACCTTCGCTATATTTCCCTTTCTTGATATGTCCTGTTTGCGTTACGTCCTATTCGCATTATGCCCCCTTCGCGATTTGTCGATATGTTTAATAATCTACTGTCTTTTGACCGTGGTCTCATCTGCATTTTTTTGTTATAAATTAATAGTTGGTATAAGTACTTGATAAAAAGTCCCTATGTCCTTTTGTGGGACGTAAAGGCGTGTCAAACAAGCAAACAAATATAATTAGGTACTTTCGCAATTTAAAATCTTCAATTTATTATTTATAATTTTATTTAAGACATCATTGCACACCTAAACAAAAAGAAAATTTATGTAATGTTATAAGAACTAAAAGAAAAAGAATATTTTTTTATAACACTTGACTACTATTTCCCATTACATCGAAAAATGGTCTTTAAAAGATCTATTTAACACGCTGGGGTAGGTTATGAAAAATATCACATCCCCCATTTTACGTGTGGGGGAGGTAAAGTGAGTGTTTTATCTCAAGATTTAATTTTACCACTTTGTTGGCGTAATTAATATGTATATCCATGCCAAGTTACAGCTTTTTAGTACCTACTAAGGGACGCTGAGCTAACCTGGGGACAGACAGACGGACATACGGACGGACACAGCGATGCTATAAGGGTTCCTTGTTTATTATGGAGTCCTAAAAATAGTAGGTATATATCGCAAACGAGATTAACTACACATGTCGCGAAAGGGACATATCGCGAACGGATCGTATTGCGAAAGGAACATGTCGCGAACGGGACGTACTGCAAAAGGGCCATATCGCGAACGGGACATATCGCTAATCGTTGAGGCTTTGTACCTTTTTGGGGATTCGGATGGTTTGGGCCAACCGCGAAAGGGCCCAAACCATCCGAATCCCCAAAAAGGTACCTATTAAATTTTGGTGTTTTCCAACTTCTGACGCTTGCCAGGAACCTTTCTCTCTAATAAATATTTATTTTTGGTATTTATCCATTGGTTTGATTTATTATGTATGTAAGTAGGTAACTATGTTCCACCATACCGCCTAAAGTACTAATCCGATTTCGATGAATAAGGTGTCAATCAATTTGTTATTCGATCAATCAAAAACAGCTTGAGCTCCGATTCACTAGCCACGCCATAAATTACAAAGCTCAAGTACACTGGTAGCATTGGTACTTACATACCTGAAAAGTGAAATTTAAGGTTATACCAGTATTGTTAATAGTTTATAGCGTAAATCACACTACATTATTATAAAAGCGAAAGTTTGTGAGTGTGTATGTTTGTTACTTCTTCACGTCTAAACGGCTAGAGCGATTTTAATAAAATTTGGTATGGAGTTAGCTGACACCCTGGATTAACACATAGGCTACCAATATATAAACCGCGGGTAACACCGCGGGGTACAGCTAGTACTTCATATTTCGGATATTCAAATGAAGTACCTATATCTTTAAACTAGCTGACCCACGCAACTTCATATACGTTATTTTTCCCCGTTTTTGCAACATTTTTCATTGCTGCTCGGCTCCTATTGGTCGTAGCGTGCTGTTATATAGCCTTCCTCGGTAAATGGGCTATCCAACAGTAAAGTTCAAAGTTTCAAAATTCTTTATCCACTTAGGATGCAAAACAACTCTTGTGATACGTCGGGATTCTACATGTACATGTAATATCAAGTTCGCAAACAATAGGTAAAGCCGGAGAAAAGAACCTGGCAATAAAAACTCGCGGCCACTCTTTTCAAATTGCCAATTTCACAATGAATGTTTATAAACTTGATAGGGGGTAAGGTGCTGCGACTAATATACTATACACCATGTTAAAGGACTGATGCAAATTGTATTATCAAAAAGTTGAAACATGAGATAAAGCTTACAATTTATAACAACATTTTTTAACAACATTTTTTAAATTCGGGCCCGTAGTTTCTGAGATTATCGCGTTCAAACAAACAAACAAACAAACTCTTCAGCTTTATAATATTAGTATAGATAAAGTAAAAACACAGGAAGTCAATAAATACTTTAATTTAAAAACAATTAGAATTTCATTTTTTACTTTTAATCTATTAAACACATTTATATACTTTTAGTATAATATTTAAGTCACAACTATATTAAGTATTAGGCACACTATTACATTTAGTAATGTTTCTGTAAAAATGCATTTTTACATATTATAATTTTTCACAACTCTCATTTAACGTGTGAAAATATGAGAAAATACGTGCAAAATTCTTAAGACAGCATTTGTGCAGTTATAGTGTACAATAAATACTTCACACTGGTAGTCTTGGTGCAAATGCACCCACCGTCAAAAAAAAAAAATGATTAGGAATATCAAATCCTACGTTTACAATAAGAGAATAATATTCCATAGTAGGAATGTTACAGAGGTGGTTTTATCGGAACCGAAGTCGGAGTTAGAGTTTTCAAATTTGGTTTGTCGGAGTCGGAATCGGAGTCGGAGGTGGTGGGAGCCATGCCAAACGAATCACAAATTGGACTCCACAAAATGGCAAACGACAAAAATATTGGCCTTATACAGCGACTGACAGAGAGGTGAAGAGAAAGTAGGGAGGGCTTTGCCCTGCACTGGGACAATACAGCCAATTAATAAAATAATAATATTCTATTTTAAAAATGGAATGAAAAACAAAGACAAAGCATTCTATACTTAAAATGCTGTTAGTAAAGTATATATGACTGTAAGAATTAGCATGGAAACCCCATCGACTACGTTTTGCGTGGTATAAGGGATGAGGCTACATGTCACTTAATACAAATTGACCAATCACGTCGCCTTTCGCCATCCCTACTCTCCCGCAAAAACCCCCTCAGTGAATTAATGTCAACTGATTTGACATTAGTGGCCTTTGCTTGGTAGTGTCGTCTTTTAATACGGTGTTGCAACGTTTTATCCATTCTATATTGTCTTTGCACACTAGTTTTAAAACAATTCTTTTAAATGTATCTCTGATTTTTTTTATTTAATCAGCTGTTAATAAAGTTAAACTATGGTTAACTATGACAATACTAATACAAAAAAATAACATAATTAGTTTTTGCGTAAAAAAAAAACTTATGCTTATCACAAATTTTAAAATGGCGTATGTTATGTATTGAATACAAGAAGCTTATTTGATTACTATCATAATAAATTATTTTATACTAACCATGTAATAATATTTCATAAAGTATTCTGAAAAAATATCACATATACACATATCAACCCATATGATGGCCCACTGCTGGGCACGGGTCTCCCCAGTAGAACCCACTAGTATGTAGATCCTGGGGGTAATTGCCATAATCGCCACGCTTGGCGAGCGGGTTGGCGATCGCAGTAAGGTTTTAAGTACGCAGAGGATGCTGCTGCCCGTCCTCCGGTGTGAGAAAAAATATGTTAGTATAAAATAATTTATTATGATAGTAGGCATAATAAATACCAAATTTGCTTGAATTGCATGGCCAATTTCAAACCTTGAAAAATCTTCAGTCCCTGAAGGATTTAACAGATCAATTTTTCACTTTTTGTTATAAAAAGCGACGTTAGGATTAATATTATAAAAAAATGTGGTACATGTAGGAGTGTAGCAACAAAATAAGTAGGTATAATATAAGTAACAAATTATTATTAATGCTAGCAACACCCAGTGTAAGTTAATTACAATATATTTTGTGCACCAAATACATTAAGTAAAACAATCGAACATTGTAATAAGTTATCAATTTTGAAATCGATCAAGTCACTTGTACTAATCTAGTATCGATTGAATAAATTTTGCATTATTTAATCGATTTTATCTAATTGAGTCTTAATCAATGACCTCTATACTACTAGTACGCTGGACTGGCTACCCTGTACAAAGTGACAGCAATTTTTTTTTTATTGTTTTTTTTAATGACTACTATGCCGTTGTTGACAATTCTGCCAATGTCAGATGTGCGATGGAGTAACGTGGTGTAAATTTTGAAGAATTTTTATCGTTGCATTATTTGTGGAGTTAGTAGACTGTAACAAACAAAATAATAACACAGCAATTTCAAATGTGAACTTTTTTGACACTTATGACAAATGGCCGTTGTTTTTTTTTATGGCAACAATGCCGGTGCCGACATTTCTGCCAATGTCAGATTAAAAATGGGCGTTGTTGTTATTCTTGTTACTCAAGTGTAGAATTCCATTTGATTTTTTCATAAGACGGTTCAAATGTCAAAATGAAATGGTAGCTTCAGCCAGCATACTAGTACTATATATGGCAGTGTTCTTTATTGTTAATGCAAGGAGGCTTAAAAAGTAATATACCTATAGAAGCTTCTTAAGTATTTCGCACGAGCTAAGCACATATAAACATCGTTTAAGGAGACAACATCTCGGAACACTTTCAGAACAAAGTGGTCTGAGTTTTCTTTTCATTTGTCTCTATTGTATACTTATACCTTTAGGCACTTCTCCCACCAACCGCGAGAAAGCGAGCAACTATGAACTCAAAAAACGTACAATAAATTTAGATCCCGTGTAAACAAAAGGGATACTTATCGGATGATTTTTAATATATATATATATATATATTTAAAATCATCCGAAAAAACGTACAATAAATGTAGATCCCGTGTAAACAAGTGCTTATCCCTTTTGTTTACACGGGATCTACATTTATTGTACGTTTATATATATATATATATATATATATATATATATATATATATATATATATATATATATATATAGAGGCCAAGAGCGGGAGGATATATATATATATATATATATATACATATATATATATATATATATATATATATATATATATATATATATATATATATATATATATATAAACATATATACATATATATCCTCCCGCTCTTGGCCTCTTTACATAACACTAAATCACTTTGTAATAATTTAAAAAAAAATACAAAATTATGCCTTCACCACTACTTATGTCACACAACCATTTACCACACATCTGAGAGACCCCGGAGTAAAATCGATTGTTCTTTGTCAGGTTTAGGGCCTAAACCTTACAATAAACAACATTTTATTACAGTAAAATAGTCTGTAGGTGGTTAAGGTCATAACTCCATTCATACTAATGTTATAAATGTGAAAGTAACTTTGTCTGTCTTTCACGCTCAAACAGCTAAACCGATTTAGATGAAATTTGGTATGGAGATAGTTTGAGTCCCGGGGAAGGACATAGAATAGTTTTTATTGCGACAACCGACACCCACGCGGGTGGAGCTGCGGGCGAAAGCTAGTATTAAATATTTTCCAAAACTGATATTACAAAGTTATATAGAGTTATATAAAGAAACCACGAGCGAGACGTTATTAATATATTACAAATCAACCTGTATATTAATAGTAACCTACCGTAACTATAAATAGTAATAATATAAATAGTAACTGTAACTCGCACTATATTGCATCTCTTTCGTTTACATCTGATGTACATCTGTTGTACGTTTCTTGACCGTGAAAACAATTGATAGTTGCTCGCTTACTCGCCTGCAGTAGGACAAGAGCCTTACAATTTAACATAGTGAATATATCTAAAGTAATAAGTATACTATATCACAATACGCTATACAAATTGTATGAACCTAAGTACTAAAATGCATATAATTTTAGAATGTTTATTTATAATTATTGATAAAACAAACTTGAAATGTATTCAAATAGTTTTTACTTTCGCACAATAATTAAAAAAAATGCTTTAAAAATTTGACACAAATAAATTATTTGAGGACATCAATGTAAAAAAATCAACGACGTTAATTTAAAAAAAGAATACAAAAATAATAATGTCCAATTAAGTAACAATATTAAAATGAATTGACAAAATATACTTGACAATTTTAAATTGAAATAAAGATTTTAAATTAAGGTTTTCAACAATTTTAAATTAACATAACAGTTTCAAATTAACAGTTTTGACTAATTATTTTGAATAAACCTTAAAGGCTCTCCCACATAGATGCGGTATCATCGGTCGATAATACCGAATGTTTTATTGCGTTATCGGTTTTGAGTACAGTTATGTTTCGATATGCACTGGAGCACTGAGAGGTGTGACGTCATTTTAATATACTGGGAAGCCGTTCCTTTATAGGTAGTTATACTGGAACGTAGTTTAGAATACCGTTACCTACGTATATAAATTTATCTATAAGATCAACAAGAAACAACATTTTTTAATGTTTGTCGATATTTGATAATTGAATATACAAGGTTGAATTATTACGCTTGTTTCCTAGGTAAACAAAAAAAATCCAAAAGTGTAATTAGTAAATAAAACAAGCGTTTAAACTACCAACGAATAATTCCTTATTAAATTTTGTATTAAGTAGATTAGTTACTAGAAAAATTAGTGACGTCATAGTCCAGTATTTGTATGAGATCTCCATATAAAACCTGCGTTTTGACATTTCTTAAAGAGTTGTTGTTTTTACTAGTTGGAAGCAAGCCCATTGCAAAATGTCTGAATCAATGGAATTACTTTAAATTTCTGGTCACTGTTGATCACATGATCAAAGTACTGAAAGCACCTTACCTAGAAAACACCAGTGGTCACAGTGGCGACGATTAATGACGTCACATATTTCCTAGGATATTGCATCAGTATACTGGCAGTCATAACGGAACGAATTTCTCCCCAGTAAAAGCTCTGAACAGTGTTCGCAGTGTATATCGGCACATACCCTACATTATGTATTAGGACGGCTACGATGTTAAACACTGCTGCGATAATAACGACGCAATAGAAGTAGGACGCTTGCGTTCCTCCATATTCCGTGAATTCTTAGATTATTTGTATTGGGATCACACACACACACTGTGAGATCGATAGTATTAGAAGTACTTCAAGGACGAAATTTAGTTTTACCGACAGTTACAAGTGTTCTAAAAATCTAAATTAAGTATGTAGAATTTTTAACACTAACAGTAATAGCAAGGAATATAATTATCGGACGATAATAAACGCAGTTGTATGCAAGGAATCGGGACGCATTATCGCAATAACGCATTCGGTATTATCGACCGATAATAACGCGGCAATGTGGGAGAGCCTTTAACAAATATATCGTTAATTGGGATAACTGGTTGAAAATTAGATCTAATAATGCTAATATATGAAAGTTATTAATAAGAAGTAAACTAATACGAAATTGTGCCCATGAAAAACTTTTTAACACACTTAGAACTAAAATAAAAAGATAGTTAAAGAATGCATTTAAAAATAATTTCTGATTATTTTAACACTTTATTTTTAGTTATTTATGATGTTATTTTTCACTATTTCACACTAATATCTGCAGAATGTTTAGTATAAATAGCAACCATGAACTTATGTCAGAAATACAATTTCAACACGGCCTAGTTTGGGATCAGATAGCCGTGTGAGTTGTCCCAAGATATTTAAAAATAAAACTGCCAATATGGCATTGTGGGTCCCGCATTACAAGCAATCCTGTTAACCCCTCTAGCTAAGCTGAATGACTTGTGTGAGGAGTGGGTTCACGTCGGTAGTATAATGGGTAGGATTCGAACCCGAGACCTCACGATTGCGAGTCCAATACCTTAGCCAATAGTCTATCACAGCTTTTTCAATATAATCACACTAATATTATAAAAGCGAAGTTAGTGAGTGTGTATGTTTGTTACTTCTTCACGTCTAAACAGCTAGAGCGATTTTAATAAAGTTTGGTATGTAGTTAGCTGACACCCTGGATTAACACATAGGCTAATAAACCGCAGGGCACAGCTAGTATGTTATATTATTCAAGAGTCTATTTACTATTTCATTGGGACACAAATTCATATTACTTTAAATCTAAATAAAAACCCTCCCCACCCCCCGTCCAATTTACCTAAAGTATTACAACAACAATGCACAAACAAAAATCAACTTTAACTCTATAGGAATAAGTACACTTGTTAAAAGAAAGATTTGCTTACTTAAATAGGTTCTTTTATATCACCACTGGTAGAAGGTATTCTATATTTCTTTTGTTACATTTGTTCCGATCGTGCCCTTGCAAACGTATCCTTTGAGTGCTAGGACTCCTCTGCATTTTATGTGGACCTGGTAACGAGCGGCCCATTCAAGATGGTCGCAGCCATATCCTGCGTCTGTCACTGTCTTTAGAGCAGCCTGCGATAATAGATCTGTAATAGAAATAATTATAATAAATACAAATCTAGAATATGGGGTTCGTGGTAAGCAATATTACCACTGTCATATGGGTGACCATTTTCGAAAACTTTCACACCCCTCCGTGCCTCAGAGAACCCTAATAAAAAAAAACCGGCTAAGTGCGAGTCGGACTCGCGTACGAAGGGTTCCGTGCCATTATCTATAAAAACGGCAAAAAATCATGTCAGTTGTATGGGAGCCCTACTTAAATATTTATTTTATTTTATTTATATAGTGAATATATTTATACTAATATTATAAAGCTGAAGAGTTTGTTTGTTTGTTTGAACGCGATGATCTTAGGAACTACTGGGCCGAATTTAAAAATTATTTTACTTTTGGATGGCCCATTTATCGAGGAAGGCTATAGGGTATGTAACATCACGGTACGACCAATAGGAGCTGAGCAGCAATGAAAAATGTTGCAAAAACGGGAAAAATTTACGCAGTTTTTACGAAGTTGCGCGCGTCAGCTAGTAACTAAATATTCTGTGAATATTTTAAGCGTCTACCTATTGCTGTTATCAATATAGAGCAAAGCGAGCTAATAAATAACGTTTGTTGTATGGCAGCTCCCTTAAACATTTATTTTACACTGTTATTTAGTTTTTGTTGTTATAGCGGCAACAGAAATACATCATCTGTGAAAATGTCAACTGTCTAATTTTCACGGTTCATGAGATACAGCCTGGTGACAGACGGACGGACAGCGGAGTCTTAGTAATATAACCTTTTGGGTACTGAACTCTGAAAACCATTAAAATCTATCCATCATTTTTTTCAGCGCTACGAAACACAAAGAGACACCCAACACACATAGACAGATACAAAAATACACAGGCAGCGAGGAGTCCTGTCTATTTTTTTAAAGATAACTAGCAATTAGAGATTAAGGAAATAATAAGTGCACTTGTGCCTGCACTAAATTATGCTTTCCTCAACGCATAGGTTTAGCTTCTTCGTGGAATCCAGTGATTCGTAAAATCTCGAATTAGTTATCAATCAATTAACATGGATGGTGAATGCAGTGAGTGAGTGTAAATTTTAAAAGCTAAGTTGGTGGATTTCTTTTGTCCTAAAAAAATCGTAAATACAGTATACAAAAACTGCAGCTATTATTGGTTTTTATTTTGAAATTGGCTGTTTTGAAATTTTTCTTCAAGTCACCTAAGAGAGAGAAAGGAAACCTATTAAAACTAAAAAGGAGTAATTTAATTGTGACAAAAAAATGCTCCAACAGTTAGAGTTAACGTCATTCTGGGGCATGAATAAATAACATTTCTCATTTTACAATCACTGGAAAATTTTTCTTCATTTTTCCCCGACTTTCAAGGTGGCTCATCGATTTCACTGACTTTCTCTGACTATCTTGAGCTTCCCTGACTTTCTCTGGCTTTCCAGAATGTGGACACACTGCCTATTGTGTACATACCAGGCGGGTCGGCGTGCGTGAGCAGTTGCACGTCGTTGGTGCGGCAGAAGGCGTGCAGCGAGGGGGGCACCACGCAGCACGACGCGAGGTTGATCTGCGCGATGGAAGGTCGCATGCGAGCCCACGCGTGCAACTTGCGCAGGCAACCTCCTCCCACGTCGGCTACACCGAGCTGATGGACGCGACCTGGAACGAGGCAGAGTAAAACTGAGGACCTGAGGTAATAACGAGAGACGCAAAACTAATGTAGAGTGTGTACAAAATTGTGTTCAACATAATGGTAGCTAATTCAAATTATGATATTACTATACTAATATTATAAAGCTGAAGAGTTTGTTTGTTTGTTTGAACGCAGTAATCTCAAGAACTACTCGTCCGGTTTGAAAAATTATTTAATTGTTGGATAGCCCATTTATCAAGGAAGGCTATAGGCTATATAACATCACGCTACGACCAATAGGAGCGGAGCAGCAATGATAAATGTTGCAAAAACGGGGAAAATTTACGCATACGAAGTTGTGCGGGACAGCTAGTCTATACTAATATTATAAAGCTGAAGAGTTTGTTTGTTTGTTTGAACGCGGTAATCTCAGGAACTACTGGTCCGGTTTGAAAAAATATTTAACTGTTGGATAGCCCATTTATCAAGGAAGGCTATGGGCTATATAACATCACGCTACGACCAATAGGAGCGGAGCAGCAATGATAAATGTTGCAAAAACGTGGAAAATGTACGCATACGAAGTTGCACGGGACAGCTAGTAAGTCATAAAAGATGAACTAGCACGTCAAAACTGTATTAGGTACCAGCGCAGTACCCTGTGGCATGCCATATTAAAGCATGCGATACAATACATTAGTGATTATAATGAATAAAAGTGGGTTATTCTGTGTCAAAACACCTAATGAGGGCGATTATTTTTTTTATGTAATTCTTTTGAATAGTTGAAGGATTAACAACTAACTTTTATCACAGCTATTGTCAAGTACTGAAAATTGAAAAAGAATAATAATAATAATAATAATAATAATAACGTTTATTTTTTTCTTTCACAAAGGTAGGTAAGTACAATGGTTACTAACTAACTTTTTTAGTATTACAGTTATAATATACCTTTTAATGTTTATACCTTTTTAAAATGCTTAAGATGAGCCTCTTAATTTGATACCCATAATGAAGTATTCAACACAACTTTTTTATTCACACCTCTTTATTTTGACATATCACAGCCGCCATATTTGTTTTTTTCAAACGTCACATATCTAAGAACACTTGGGCGGTCATGACAAATCTAACGGCGTCCTAATTGTATAAATCGGTTCAGTGTATTGTGAGATATCATGTATCTTCATGATGAGGAAAAATGATTCGCCGAATTGTGAAATCTGTGGCACAAATCTCTTAATAGAATGTGAACGGAATCGTAGTGGTAGAGAAAATTTGTTCTTTCTTTATAACATTAATAGACTAGAGATGGGTTCTGTCTTCAGTACACTATGTACACCTAATACAGAAGCTGCTAAAGAATTATATATAATGTGTAGAAATTTAAGTTATTTTTAAGCACCTACTTGTTTTTATTTTTATGTTATTTTGTATTGCAAGCACCTAATGGTTAATGTTATCTTGTTTATTGTTTGTGTTATTTTGTAACAATAGGACTGACATATCGCAAGATAAAGTCCTTTAAATAAATAAAGATAGATACAATAAACGCGCGAAAAAACATAACCCTTCCTTACAGTCGGGTACAAAATATATTTATATGATTTGCCGCCATACCTTCTTTAACATACTCCTCTAGCACAGCCCACAGCACTTTAATTCCGGGAAGGATGGCCTCACATTTGCGAGCGTCAGCTTCATTGTCTGCTTCTCCATCAGAAGTTGCATCATGCACTGAAATTACAACATCATGTACATTATTTCATCATCAGTAACACAAAAATCCTTGTTTGACAAAGATCTTATTGTCACCGTACTGAGATCCTCTTTTTTTTGACTCCCGCAGTAGATTACAAGCCCTGTGTCGCGAGGGACTTTACAAACATACAAGTCACCGACACAAAGTACACCTAGAATCGAAACAACAATTTGTGGATCACACAAAGTGGTGTGATTCCCGTGTGGGAATCGAACCCACGACCTCTTGCGTAACAGTCGGACACACTCCCACCACGCCACAGAGGCAGTCAAAGTCTAGTTCGTGAGTCTCATTTGCCCAGTAATTTCACTTGAAACACAGTGATATTTTAACAGCACTATTTCACGGAAGAATCACTGACACTGATTTTACCCTAAGACAGCCTTGATGTAAAGAATATTCAATCTTATGTACGAATATTAAGACATAGTTATGAGTATGTGCTACTGCTGTGCTAGTTAATTCCCGCATGGGACAGATAGCCTCCGGTTTAAGAAAAATATACCCTTGTCAGATCCTCAAAGCTGAAGAGTTTGTTTTTGTTTAAACGCGGTATCTCAGGAACTACTGGTCCGAATTGAAAAATTCTTGCACTGTTGGATAGCCCATTTATCAAGGAAGGCTATAAATACAATAATTGCATTTTTGAAAGATAGAAAAATTTGAATCCAGACTCAGGAATCGAACCCGAGACTTCCGTAGCCAAACCGGGGCCAGAAGCGAACCACCTATCTGGACTATGTTACTAGATATCAAATTCTTCTATCTCTTAATGCTTTTACGGGTTAGGCCCCCATAGCGCCATCTAGTCGGAAGTTAAAGAACTATCACGGCTTTTGTTATTGCTTCGTTACAGAGAGCATTTTTAACAAATTATGATGACGCAGGCCGAATATTGAAGTAATTTTTATAGGCATTTCTTGCCAAAGACTTTACAAATACAATAATTGCATTTTTGTAAGATAGAAAAATTTTAATCCAGACTCAGGAATCGAACCCGAGACTTCCGTAGCCAAACCGGGGCCAGAAGCGAACCACCTATCTGGACTATGTTACTAGATATCAAATTCTTCTATCTCTTAATGCTTTTACGGGATTTGTAAAGTCTTTGGCAAGAAATGCCTATAAAAATTACTTCAAGGAAGGCTATAGGTTATATAACATCACGCTAGGACCAATAGGAGAGGAGCAGCAATGAGAAATGTTGCAAAAACACGCAGACGAAGTTGCGCGTGACAGCTAGTCCAACATATAATCTTTGAATTGAGTGTAATTCATTAATGTTGGTCCAAGTCTGGTTGTAGTTTGTGACCGTTAATAAAATGTTTATAGTCTTTTGTTTGCGATACAGGGAATGGTCCTTAAAAATAAAGCAAATAGCAATTGTCATCAGGTTTTTATTATCCATTCAGAGCCAACTTTCAGACTTCAACTTCATCATACCGCGAAACAGTTGGGATAACATATAAAAAAATATATTATTTTTTACTAATCAGTCGAAATAAATTTGTTATTAAACAATATAACGTGTTTAAGACTGTGTAGTCATCAAAACAAATAATATAATAATAATAACACCATTTATTTTAGGCATTAATGACCCCATACAAACACTAAAAGTAAATGATTTCCAACTCTCAGTTTTGTCGTCAAAATTCAGTATTCCATACAAATTTAAACGTAACGTAACTGATATAAAAAGATACTGGTTTGAATTGACAGTCATCCATAGACATAGAGACTGGACTTCGCCACAACCTCACAAAATTCCACTCTTTAGAAAGAGACAACGCGACTGTGCGGCCAATACCTGTCTCCTTTCTGTGGTCTGTAATGAGTAATGACAATATTTTTGACAACTACAGGCCGCACAAGTACCGACGTGAACCCACTCCAAACACAAGCCTTTGAGCTTAGCTAGAGGGGTTAACAAGATTGCTATAGGCCGACCGCTTAACTCGTATATCGCCTGCGCGGTGAGAAGGGAGCGCGGGGTGATGTTAACGGGTGGGTGAGCGGTGTGCGCGGGACAGAGAACGTCCCGCGCACAAATAAACATGTAGAGACGGAGTGGACAGGCCTCTTGGCTATCCTCCAAAAACTCAACAAACTGGCCCATTAATCATCCCAGTGCCCAGAGGATTGGGAAACCGCACAAACAGAAGTTACCACAGAAAAGACTAGAATGACCACTGACAAGCTTTAAACCCTTCAAATCTGCAAAGCCGGATGGGATATTCGGATGAGATATTTCAATTTGAGGTTCTCCAAAGTATTTATTTCTTCATGGCAATATTCACCTTTAATAATGCTATGAAGTTTAAACGGCTTTAGTGGCACTGTTCATACCTGAAAGGCGTAGTCCAAACTCTTCTCTCTCCCTTAACTTACCATTACTTCCTAGGGAGATGGGGGAAGCTTTAGTAGTACTGAACACATTCTTGATATCATCATCGATATCCTGTCTGAGTTGCGTCAAATCTGGATTGTAAGCTAATATCACGTTGTCTATGTAATCTGTTTGCAATGCTTCGAATACTGTAAAAGAAAATTTAGATTATTAGAACTATAGATTGTTATTTAAACTAATATTATAAAGCTGAAGAGTTTGTTTGTTTGAACGCGGTAATCTCAGGAATTCATAAATTCTTTCACTGTTAGATAGCCCATTTATCGAGGAAGGCTATAGGCTATATAACATCACGCTACGACCAATAGGAGCTGAGAATCAATGAAAAATTTTGCAAAAACGGGGGGAAATGGCGCATACGTACTATTTATATTGAGTTGCATTTAAGTAGGTATTCGAAGGTTTATCGGTATTACAACTTACTTCAGCAATTTATGTATAACGGTCCTATGGCATATCTAAATCTATACTAATATTATAAAGAGGTAAAGTTTGTGAGTTTGTGAAGGTATAGGGTGTAATCTCTGGATCTACTGAACCCATTTTGAAAATTATTTTACCAATAGTAAGCCACGTTATTTGTGAGTCTCATAGGCTATACATCATCACGCTACGACCAATAGAAGCGGATCATCAATGGTTTTTTGTAAAAACGGGCAAAAATGAAACAAACGAAGTTGCGTGTTTTAGCTAATAAAGGATAAGACAATACAACCACGTGAATATGAGAACATAAGGGAAAAATCTAATGAAATTATTCATCGGCAAGTCCTCAGCGTAGTTTCCGAACTATAAGGAAAATCGTTCCAAAATGATATAAAATACTATCGCCTACCTCTTTGCATATGGTAATGCGCTACCATATTTCCTTATAGTCTATAAGGAAAGTAGGTTAGTTCTACAACTACTTAAGAACTTACTTTGTTTAACTTTATATTCCTCTTATTTTTTTTTTTTTAAAGATAACTAGCAATGTGGGATTGAGTCCCACATTACTAGCAATCTTGTTAACCCCTCCAGCTAAGCTCAAAGGCTTGTGTTAGGAGTGGGTTCACGTCGGTAGTATAATCGGCAGGATTCGAACCCGCGACCTTACTATTGCAAGACCGATGCCTTAGCCATTAGGCTACTGCCGCTGTTTTTTTTACCGTCTGACAAATTTCCTTTCTGGAGTAAAATATAAACTACTCCATCATCGGAACTTTACAAAACATGAGACTCTTATGATAACTGTATAAGAAGACAATTCTCGCATTTAGGAACAATCATTAAACCGGACTTAAAGTACACTAGACTTGGAAGTCTTGGAAGTTGGCACAAAGATTGTATGACTCGCAAAAACTTATTTCAGTACGCACAGGACGCGCGATCCCACAGCATAAGTATAAAGCCTGCTAATTTTGAAAAGGTAGCTTAAAAATATTTTTGGCAGGTTGTTCTCATGCAAGCTCTACATTACTGAAGAACTGTCGCCTTCTTCCATTGCAGACGTTTTCAAACAATCATGTAACGATTAGTTCCACGAAGCAGATACCTTTTGAACTTGTTGAAAATCGTACTTGGGTATATCATTCGCCGTGTGGTATCATATGTGGCTTATGAATAGTATAATAGTCCTGTGGGTGTCGTCAAGGCGACTAACTGACCGACTGAGTCGGTGCCAAACTGTCCTGAGGATGCCTCGTGTAGAGGCGAAACACGTGTCGAAGTTTCACTTCGTGGAAGCGGAATATTGCAAGTCAAGGGTCCGGAGGTGCCTACCACTCGACTTGGTAAGAGTACCTGTCACTAATTTTCTTTGTTACAGGTCTCTCTTTTTGAGTGCGGTCTGTCAATCTATTTCGATTGTTGTATTAAGGGCATTTCCTTACTACTTCAATCGTGGTGATTCACAGATCGAGGGTGGGTGGTGGGATCCCTCCCTTATAATCTACTTCAAATATAGTAGCCAAATCCATCGATAGTTAGATTATTGTGGCCGGCCGTAATGTTACACCGGACGACGGACAGCAGCATCCAACCTGCTCGGCAGGCGTGGCGTTTATGGCTATCACCCACAGGATCTATAATAAGTAGGTTCTACTGGGAAGACCAGTGCCCAGCAGTGGGACATCATATGGGTTGATGTGAATTAGACTGCTGTACAAGAGATGGAAGGTTCGATTCTCACACGGAGCACTATGACCCAAAAATTATAGATCCGAGCCTCGGTGTACTTTTTTTCTGTGAGTGTTCCTATCTTTATAAAGTCTACCGTGACATAAGGACGGTTTCCTAACGCGGCAGTATGCTTTTGAAATAATAACAATCCTTTAAGGAGGCATTACACTGAGAGAATTATTTATTTAGCACTACGTACGCAGCGACACGATCGCCGGCCTCGCTCTTCCGCACACAACCATTAATTACTTCACAGTGCGCAGGAGCTCAGGTCAAAATAAAGTAGAATATTCGTTCGTACGAGGGTGGATCGAAATATTCGCGGCCTACCACATAAATACTTGACTTATTTTAATGTAACTGACCTCATTCGATTTGTTTACTCTCTGGTTGTCACATTGTAAAATTCTGTCACAATAGCATTATCTGTTTTTAAATTAGACTGAATTTTGTGAGCCTAAGTGCAGCGTTTTTAAAGAATGGAGAAAATTGAGCAACGTGCGGTCATCAAATACCTGTTTAAAAAAAAACTGACTCCAAAAGAGATTCACGAAGATATGTCAACAACATTGGGGGAATCTGCTCCATCGTATACGACTGTGAAAAAGTGGGTTGCAGAATTTAAACGCGGACGAGAGAGTATTGAAGATGACCCTCGCTCCGGCCGGCCTACGACGTCTACGACTGAAGAAAACATTGGGAAAATCTGTGATCTGATATTGGCAGATCGGAGATTGACCATCAGGGAGATTGCTGACACTATTGGCATCTCATATGAACGAACACAAAACATCATAGTCAATGAACTTGGATTTTCTAAGGTTTCTGCGCGGTGGGTCCCCAGATTGCTTTCAGTTGAACAAAAACGAATACGGCTCACGATTTCTCGCGACAGTTTGGAAATGTTTGAGACTGATCCACAAGATTTTTTGGACAGATTTGTTACAATGGATGAAACCTGGGTACACCACTACACCCCAGAGTCAAAACAGCAATCCAAGCAGTGGAAAAAACCTGATGAACCGACTCCAAAAAAAGCCAAAACAATTTTGTCAGCTGGCAAGGTGATGGCGTCAGTTTTTTGGGATGCTAAGGGTGTCATCATGGTGGACTACCTTGCAAAAGGTGAGACTATAAACTCTGCTTATTACTGCACCCTTTCACGTCATTTGCGTGAAACGATCAAAGAGAAAAGGCCAGGACTACTCAGCAAGAAAGTGTTGTTCCATCAGGATAATGCACGCGTTCACACGTCTGTTGAATCAATGGCTCAAATTCGTGATTGTGGCTTTGAATTACTGCCCCATCCCGCCTATTCCCCTGATTTGGCACCTTCGGACTTTCATTTATTCCCAAACCTTAAAAAACACCTTGGAGGTCAAAAATTTTCATCAAATGAGGAGGTTGAAACCGCGGTGGGTGACTTTTTTGAAGGCCTTGAAGAAACTTTTTTTATGACCGGCATACAGGCGTTGGAAACCAGATGGAAGAAGTGCATTGAGTTAAGTGGAGATTACGTGGAAAAATAAAATTACTTTTGTTTATATTTTATATTGTTTTCTTGCTGAGGCCGCGAACTTTTCAATCCACCCTCGTACATATGTTAGATTACGAACGCCATGACTATGGCAATACGAAAATGCTCGTTTTTGCATTTATCGCAACTTCAAGATTTATTTGCGGGATCATATTAAGACATATCCTTGAATTTTTTTATATTATCTACTAGAAAAACTCTTTGACTAGTGGCACATTTTTTTCGTGTGCTAATATTTAGGTTTTCTATATAAATTTTTGAGAGGGCCGAACCCTGTTTCGCGTACCCTTAAAAAACATAAATGATACAGATACATTTTTGTTGAACATTACATGGTTATCTGTGCATAATCGTATACTTAACCAATAATCATAATATTGAATGTTAAAAGAATCAACAACGCCATAGGTCGTGGCGACTCGTGCCCGCTATTAACATTATCAGCCGGCCATAATCAAAACATAAAATTTCATGTTGAATTATAGCATTAACGTTACTATCACACTACGACTCTGAATCGTTACAGTTTGAAAACTGCTTAGCACTGTTTACGCTCGGAGCGAACAATTCTTCACGCCTTCAATCTGAATTGCCAAAGAGTTTAAAAGTAACTTGTAAGGATAATGAGATAAAAATGGTTAGGAACCACGTATCATATCAACCCATATGATGTCCCCACTGTTGGCAAGGGTCTTCCCAGTAGAACCTCCTTATTATAGATCCTGGGGGTAAAGTCAAAGTCAAAATACTTTATTCGTTTAGGTTACAAATGCAACGCTTATGAATGTCAGACAAATTTGGAATAGATT
Organism: Herminia tarsipennalis; assembly: GCA_945859575.2. Taxonomy (NCBI): domain Eukaryota; kingdom Metazoa; phylum Arthropoda; class Insecta; order Lepidoptera; family Erebidae; genus Herminia; species Herminia tarsipennalis. The sequence goes on along the minus strand of OX243849.2, from coordinate 13,842,860 downwards.
CTACATTTAATGCCGAGTTCGCAAGAGTAAAGTCGTGAGAAAAGAACTTGGCAATAAAAAGTTATGGCCACTTTTTTCAAATGCCATTTTTTACAATATACGAGTATCTATACTAATATTATAAAGCTGAAGAGTTTGTTTGAACGCGGTAATCTCAGAAACTATTGGTCTGAATTGAAAAATTCTTTCACTGTTGGATAGCCCATTTATCGAGGAAGGCTATAGGCTATATAACATCACGCTAAGACCAATAGGAGCAGAGCAGCAATGAGAAATGTTGCAAAAACGGGGAAAAATTACGCTAACGAAGTTGGACGGGACAGCTAGTTTGTATTTATGTACAGTAAAGCCAGTAAGGTGCTGCAACCACTACACCATGAAACTCACGCAAGCAATAACCATAGTACGTAAACTGGTATAATCAAGTTTTATATAAATTAGCCTCCTACGGTGTGGATGGGAGCATCAACTTACAAAAAATACAGAAGAGGGATGTGATTCGATTAATATAAGAAAAACTACTTATTTATGAACCACTACTTAAAAAATAATAAACCTATAAAATGATAATGACAAGTAAGGTAATTGCCATAATCGCCACGCTTGGCGATCGCAGTAAGGCTTCACAGTACGCAAAGAACGCTGTTGCCGTCCTCCGGTATAAAAAAAATCGGTTGTCTGTAAAGTCGGTTTACTGACGATAGTTGAACGTGACAACGTCATAAGAAAATACTGATGGAATGGTTTCATCTTTCAAAAGAAAATTTTAATTTTATTTGTTTGATTGATATTTTGTATGGATATAGAGAAGGAGGTAAATAGAAATCACAATTGAATTGATCAAGTTACATTTATTTTTACGCATAAATACAATTATGTCAATTTTTATTTATTTATTTTTACAATGGAACGCCTCAGAGCGAGTTAACGCCTCCTTTTTTTTGTGCGTTCAGCCGGCTCCATCGAATTATAAGACGTTGTCACGTCAAAATCCTTTAGTTGCCTTGACACCCACGGGACTCGATGGGTTGGTACTATTCTTAAGCCGGCACCACAGGGCAAAGCGTGTCTATAGGCAACGACCACTGCATCCTTATGAATGATTCTTGCAGTGGAGTCGTCATCTTTTACTGGTGCATCGCTTTCGTGTTTGAATTTATGTTATCCAATGTGAAAACTCAAATTTATGCGGACGGAGCTGCTGCACAGTATGGTATCTTTTTTTTATTTAATTAATGGCAATCTAGCCTATAATAAGGGGAAATTCTGCCAGGGTCAAGTATTTATTGTAATAACACTTTAATTGCATGTATTTCAAGTATTTTTACATGTTAAACGCGGAGCTGTAAAAATAAAGACAGGTCAGTTTACCGCCATTTTTACAACACCCAATACGGTTATTTGTATTGTACAAAAATTTATTGTCATTTTCGCCTGAATTATGGCGTAGATGAGGATGGGAGTCAAACCCAACACCAACCACCAAATATCTTGATCTAGTTGGTAGTATAACATATAATATAAAAAAACATGGTTTATCCATTCATTTTGGAGTTCTAATGATTTTAAATATTGCTTTCATTAAGCTACATATATGTTGCTGACTGTGTCTCTCATAAATACTTGACATTGATACTACGGGCAAGCCCATTCCAATCTATAGCCAACAGAACAATCATAGACAATTAAAACTGATTACCATTAATTAACCGTAATCCACGTTAATCAAAGTTGTTATACTTTACACAATTATTTTGTTACATGATCATGTGTACTTTAATAAGGATTTACATACAAATATGGATTTTAAAACGTCCCTGAGACTATATCTTGTTTTTACGAAGTGGCGTGGTGTTGATGGACCACTTGAAGGATATTAGCAATGAGGTCATCCGACAAAGAATTACAGATATCGACATAGCTCGCAGGTTAAGAATGATGAAGGAGTAAACGAGTCCTATAATTCCTATTGAGGATATCGAGATTTGTAAAACTTTTAAAACGTCCCTAAGACTATGTCTTGTTTTTACGAAATGCCGTAAGTATAAAAACTTCCACTTGCAATGTGTTGATAAAGCACTTGAAGGATATTCGCAATGAGGTCATCCGACAAAGAACTACAGGCATCGACATAACTAGCATGTTAAGCATGATGAAGGAGTTTTAGGGAGTAAAGAATTTTGTAAGTTATTTCACCAATAAAAAGCGACGTTATTTGTGAGTGTCATATGCCCAACGAAGTGGGCACAGATGTTTGTTCACCTGTGTCCACTGCGTTGAAGTTAGTATATTTATATACGTATCCGTGTGGATGTACGTCCGTATATAAATATACTAATTTCACTAGTCTATTAGCACTTTTGAGTACCAAGTTGCTAAAAGTCCTTGAAAATGACGTAACGAATACAATAATAACTGTATATGAATGTAGAGTGTCACAATCGAGTTGTTATCAGTCTTATCACACCACTATGAGACTTGATTGTGCTATACAGATAAAGTTATCTCAACGATCATAATTTTATGTCTTCTACCGGTTTATGATTGTCACATATATGTGAATTAACAAGTCTTGTTTTTAATGATGTATTATTCGTTGTGGCTTTTTTATGTAAGTATGCAAATAAGGCCTGATGTTTAATTTATTAGAATATTATCAAAACTTACTCGTGTGGTATGTTTAAATGTATAAATCTTTTATTTAGCTGACGTTTCGATCAAATTGCACCGATCGCAGTCACGGGTCCACTCAATAATTATGATAAGGTAAGTTTAAAAACAATTTATTGATGTTATAGTAATTTTTATAGGCATTTCTTGCCAATTACTTTATTAATACAATAACTGCATTTTCGAAAGATAGAAAAATTTGAATTCCAGACAGAAATCGAACCCGAGACTTCTCTATTCCAAACCGGGGCCAGAATCGAACCATCTAATCGGTACTATAATACTAAACCTCAAATTCTTCTATCCTTCCTGATTATATCTAGCCGATAGTTTGAAAACTATTACGGCCTTTGTTATTGCTTCGTTACAGAGAGCATTTTTAACAAAATGATGATGTCGCAGCCCGAATATTACAGTATTTTTTATAGGCATTTCTTGCCAATTACTGGACTTCATTATATCTTTCCAAAATGCAATTAGTGTATTAATTTATTAGGTTAGAAATTAGGTAGGTTACAGTGGGAGCTTATGGACCCCAACTACATTACTAGTGCCTAAAAAGCAAGAAGTTCTATAGGTCATTATTTTCACAGCTCCACATTACACGTGGACATAAACACGTGAGATGCAAAGTTGATTATTTACAAAACGAGTGAGCCGAATTTCATGAAGCAAAGACAAGAAGCAACCCGATTAAATAAACTTTTCAATAAAAACCGCATAAAAATCGATCAATTCGCTTGGGAGATACGATTCCACAGACATACACATTCAAGTCGTAACACCACTTAAACAAAACGATTCAATAGGAAAATTCCAATACACTTATTGGTTTATTCCATTAGATTATTTAGACTTTGTGTTCAAATAATCGAATGGAATACTGTTAAATGTTTGAAGCGGCGGTGGCCTGATGGCTAAGGCATCGGTCTCGCAATCGGGAGGTCGCGGGTCCGAATTCTACCCATTATACCACCGACGTGAACCCTTCTAACACAAGCCATTGAGCTTAGCTGGAGGGGTTAACAGGATTGCTAGTAATGCAGGACCACAATCCCAAAAAAAAAATCTCTAAAATTCTAGTGTGAGTGACAATACGTATTCATTTGCAAAAAATAAACTTCCTGGTTTAATAATAACATAATATTTGCGATAATAACCGTACTTACCGGTAGTAAGAAGATAACTAGGTATATTGATAATGTATTTGAATTATTTGATAAGATTTAGAAGCTTCTATGGTGGTATGAAGTGATTAATGATTAAGATAACGAAATGACGCAATCGAAGCCACAACGTTATTTACCTACAGTAGTTTTTGTAAGGGGTGTTTGACCGAACAAAAAAAGAGTGGACTAGTTATGTTTCTAAGATATAGGCATTGATCCGTACTAACATAAAACATTTTGGAAGACCATTAACGAAACCCCACATCATGGGTGAGTGGACGAAAAAAAATCCTCCCCACTTTACTTACATGTAGTTTTCTAAGATATAGCCATTGATCCGTACTATCATAGAACATTTTTGGAAGACCATCAACGAAACCCCACACCACGGGTGAGTGGACGAAAAAAATCATCCCCACTTTACCTACATGTAGATTTCTAAGATATGCCTATTGATCCGTACTATCATAGAACATTTTTGGAAGACTATCAACGAAACCCCACACCACGGGTGAGTGGACGAAAAAATCGTCCCCACTTTACCTACATGTAGATTTCTAAGATATTTCCGCTGATCGAAGAACATTTTTGGAAGACTATCAACGAAACCCCACATCATGGGTGAGTGAACGAGAAAAAAATCATCCCCACTTTACCTACATGTAGATTTCTAAGATATTGCCGTTGATCGAAGAACATTTTTGGGAGACTATCAACGAAACCCCACACCATGGGTGAGTGGACGAAAAAAAATAGTCCCCACTTTATATACATGAAGAAAAGGTAGGTACCATTTTTTTTAAAGATTATTCATTGCAATGTTGTCTGCGTGACTAATATGCATCTATATCCATAACAAATTACAGCTTTCTAGTACCTACTAAGTGTCTGTGATATCTGAGCAAAGCTGCGGACGGACATGGCGAAATTATTCATTGACTACGGAACCCTAAGAATAGACATACAGAAGCGTCTCTTTACTGTGTAGTTCGGTCATGTGGCATGATATGAAAATGGAATCTGTCAGAATTCTATGATCTGACATGAGGCTTCGATTATATGCGTATACTAGGTGACCCGCGCAACTTCATATGCGTCAATTTTCCCCGTTTTTGCAACATTTTTCATTGCTGCTACGCTCCTATTGGTCATAGCGTGATGTTAGCATAGCCTTCCTCGATAAATGGGCTATCGAAGAGTAAAATATTTTTTCAATTCGGACCCGTAGTTACTGACATTATCGCGTTCAAACAAACTAACTCTTCAGCTTTATAATATTAGTATAGATTGTCTAGCATGATGGAGCGCTACCATCATTAGGCCTTTAAAAAAAAATTAAGCCCCCAACCCACGTTTATATAAACTTGCTCTTTATGCCCTAATGCAACAGGCAAGAACTTGATCAAGTAAATGCCTCTTACACAATAGGGACAACATCACTATTATCTAATTCGTATAACGTAAGTCACACTATGAATCAAAGTATGACAGTCATAGTAACTACCATGACAAGTCATACATGTCAGTTATATTACCTATAATGACTTAGCAATAGCTAATGATAAAAATAATTATATATGACTCACTTAAAAGTTGGCCTCACTACCTACACATGCATGACATTTATATTTTTTCAAGTCATTAATACTGAGGTACTCCTAAGGGCTCATTCGCATGAGCGTATTTTTAACGCGCGTAAAAAAACGCTCAAATAGAACAAATGCATACCCAAGTACACGTTCACACGGCAACGCGACGTATTTTTATCGCGCAGTGTTGTATTTTCAACCCTGGGCGTTGAGAATAGATCACATAATCACATCGAGATGGCCGAATATTTAACGCGCGTAAAAAACTCGCTAGTACGAAAGAGTAAACTTTTAACATAAGGGAACACATGTCAACCCATATGATGTCCCACGGCTGGGCTCGGCTCCCCGAGTAGAACCTACTTATTGTAGATCCTGGGGGTAATTGCCATAATCACCAAAGTACGCAGAGGACGCTGCTGCCCGTCCTCCGGTGTGACATCCCTTAGTCGCCTTGACGACACCCACGAGAAGAGATGGGGTGGTACTATTATTAAGCCACCACACGGCAAATCTAATAAGGGAACATCTACCAAAAATATAAATGAAAACTATCATAACTGGACTCTGGACATATTGGAATTATCCAACGTATTTTCTTTCTTTCTACGCTACGCTTGGCTATTACGTTTTGGAACGAAGTTCCTTAGCGCGCGTTGTGAAAGGGGGCTAGACGGAAAAAAATCTCACGAAAAGTTGTAACGACACTTTTTGACACAGAAGATATGAACATCTAATTTGACGTAGAAGTCACCTGTCGATTTGGTCTAGAGGCATAAATTCGGTACACAGTATTGGTGACAATTGTGTAGGTGTGGGTTCGAGCCTTCGGTATACAATCGTCTTTTTGTAAGGTATTTTTGTTTCGTCTTTCTATTTCGCATTGAACAGTGTGGTGTTGCGGAGATTATAAAAAAAAAAATTAAGATAAAAACTTCGTTCCATCCGGGTGTCCCTTGACACCTCTCAAGTTTTTTTTTTTCTACGGAACGCTTGGGTTCCATGGCAACCACTTTGGGAAAAGCTGATGTAAACTCACCTTTTTGCATGCAGTCCGTCAAAGCCGCCGTACTATGTTCGTTAATGAATATTTTCACACCGATCTTCAAATTCTTCCGTTCTTCGGCAGCCATTTTGTTTTGAATGTCATCGTGAGGCCTGGTGATGTCAATGACTGTTTCATTGACAGCTGTCGACGTGCATTCCAAGGAGTGATTTGACTTTACAGGTGCGGCATGTTGAGGATTTTCCGGAACGCCGTTGAGGACTGGGAGACCATTCTGGCTAGTACCCCATTCTGATAGGGTCAGCTTGATGCTTTCTGAAAGCTAAAAGTATCACATTGTTAGCAAGCAGTAAATAGTTCTTCAAAACGTCTCATTGTGACTATTTTAAAATTGTCGAGTTCCTACAAAACAGAAGTTTTAAAAATATGTTGCGTATTTCTTTGAAGTTTCATTGAAACTAGTGCAGTGATTTAGATACCACTTTTTCATTAAATAAACACCTGTAGGCCAATACTCCTTCTCGAGACGAAACGAAACGTAACACGGACATGTCTCGGTACCGGAGATGATAACGGCTTTGGGCCGGTACCCCTAAGGTTGCAAAAAGCTTTAAAAATTACAAAAGTAATGTTCAGGCCAGTTTTCTGCAATGAAACTCACAGAGCTGTACAAGTTCCTTAGGAATGCGGTGGATGACGTCACAATTGTCATAAGGAGGCTAAATTCGACTTTGGCGGACATGTCTCGGTACCGGAGTTGGTAACGGCTTAGGGCCAGTACGACAGACGAATTTTTCCTCCATACATTAAATTTTTGATATAAGTAAGTTTTATAAGTAATATAAGTTTTAACAGTTTTTGGAAACTAATTTACGCGTGGCGCGGTGGGATACACAAATTGTTGCTCCTAGTGTACTTGGTGTCCGTGAGTTTTTTTTTTTTTTTCTTTAAAAAGACGACTCCCGCACTAGGGTACAAGCCCTGTGTCGCGGGGGACTTTACAAACATACAAGTCACGGACACAAAGTACACCCAGACTCGGGACAACAATTTGTGGATCACACAAAGTGGTGTACCGTGTGGGAATCGAACCCACGACCTCTTGCGTAGCAGTCGGACATACTCCCACCGCGCCACAGAGGCAGTCGAATAGTGAGTTGTATGTTTGTAAGGTTCCCCGCGACACAGGGCTTGTACCCTACTGCGGGAGTCGTCTTAACCTCGCTAATTTATTAAGTTATAGTTTTTCTATTTTAGTAAATTTCCGTTCGAACTTTATATTTCGTTGAATTAGAGTAGGCCTCTTGGTAACATGGTCTATCGTGATATGATGCAAGGAACTCGAGTTGTATTAAAAAAATATATGTATCAAAAGTTGACTATTTTCGATAGATGGCGTTGTTAAATTTGCTGAATGACTATATTAAAAAGTTTCGATCGTAAACCAAATTTTTTTGTGAATATACTGAGTTGCTCAGAGTAATTTTATATGTTTATGTGTTGTTCTTCTAACTACAAGTCTCCTATATCATGTTATGTAGGTATCAAAAGTCAACATACGCTGAAGACAACGATGCGGGGCGTTCCTTTACAGTGTCTAGTTACTGTGAAAACATTATGAGGTATAAAGTTAAGCAATGGAACGATAAAATACTGCTGTATTGTTTGGAGTTTCATACGCATGACCAAGTAGATTCAGAATGAATAAAATATAAAAAAGTTGTTAAGTACTTTGCGTATTTGTCAATTTACACTAATAATAATAATATTTTGGGACAACTCACACAACGCTATCTGATCCCAAACTAAGCAGAGCTTGTACAATGGCAACCAGACAACTGATAAACATACTCATATACGAGTATTTCTAAATACATACATATTATAGATAAAAGTTTTGTATTTTTGTATGTAACTAATAAACCTAAAAACTACTGGACCGATTTAAAAAAATCTTTTAACATTAGAGAGCTACATTATCGGGGAGTAACATAGACTATGTTTTATTGTCAAAAAAAATAGAGATCCCTACGAAAATTGCAATAATGTAGTAACTCAAGGTATGAAAAAACTACGATGTGATATCCATGCGAAGCCGGGGCAGGCGGCAAGTGTATAATATTTTTGCTTAAGTGGCAATGGACTCATCATATTTGCCCAGGGATTGGCGATTCAGGATTTTGTTTTATAGAAATATTGAATATATTGAAGCTGATGCCGCGCTTATAACCCAAGATAGTTGAAAATAAAGATTTTTATTTATTATTTATTTTATTTAAGATAATAATTTGAGGGGGGGGACTTGTATTGGTAGGTTTTATCGAATTAAACCATCATACAGTGCCTGATCTACGATTATTTCGAGACGGGGCAAGATTTTGAAGGTAGGTGAAGAAGAAAAAGCTGAATTTTTAATCATTATAAAATTATATATACTACGGGTCTTAATCGCGTGAATAATTTAGGGTAAAATACCTTGTTTATTGCCCGACGTTTTGACCATATTGCAACGGCCGTGGTCACGGGTAGACTTATTATGATTTTGACGTCCCCCTGAAACTGCCACCTGGAGCGGTAGATCCTACATGTGAACTTAATCTAATCGATCAGGAGCGAAATTGTGCACTGGAGACCTTTTTTCGAAATCTATGAAGAGATATACGTTCTTGCAAGCAAATAGGCGGAGGACCTACAATGTTTTTTTCTAGATTTCAGAGGTCATAGTGTATTTAAGCATTTCCCAAGTGTATTAGAATACCAACTTTTAGGAAATTACCAACTTTTAATAATTAATAACTACTTTAAAGAAAAATTCTAAACAAAATTCTAAAAAGATTGTTGTCAAATAAAGTTATGCCGTATGCCTGGTCGGATCTGTGAGATCCGAGCGCGCTTTAGTCAAGCCCTTCATCAAAATGAACGCATCCCGAAAATGGCAAGCATCTTATAACGGCCAGCCACAGATGCATCAAATACAAATTTGAATAAGCTACTTGTATAGTAAGGTGGGTTTGTGAGACCCTGCCAGGCATGCCCATAAAACACACTATGGCATAATATGATCTATACTAATAATATAAAGCTGAAGAGTTTGTTTGTTCGTTCGAACGCGATAATCTCTGAAACTACTGGTCCGAATTGACTGTTGTTCACTGTTCACTGTTGGATAGCCCATTGATCGAGGAAGGCTATAGGCTATATAACATCACGCTACGACTAATAGGAGCGGAGCAGCAATGAGAAACGTTGCAAAAACGGGGAAAATTTACGCAGGCGAAGTTGCGCACTTCAGCTAGTCTATTTATATGTCACAAACTATCAATTACTTAGCGTAGTACTAGAATATAGACATTATCATAATGTATGCAATTATGATCATAACAACTTCATATCATACTACTTTTTATGTGAATTGTCATTATTTATTGAGCCTTTAATAGTAGCATAAAATACACAATAGTGTGACAATGTAATTATATACTTACATATATTATTCTTAGTCACAATTAGCAAATAAACATTTACATACTACCTAATAATAACAACCCATATGCTGTACCACTGCTGGGCACAGATCTCCCCAGTAGAACCAACTTATTGTAGACTAGCTGTCCCGCGCAACTTCGTATGCGTAAATTTTCCCCGTTTTTGCAACATTTCTCGTCGCTACTCCGCTCCTATTAGTCGTAGCGTGATGTTATATAGCCTATAGCCTTTCTCGATAAATGAGCTATCCAACAAAAAAAGGTTTTTTTAAATCGGACCAGTAGTTCCTGAGATTAGCGCGTTTAAACAAACAAACAAACTCTTCCGCTTTATAATATTAGTATAGATACTGGGGGTAATTGCCATAATCGCCACGCTTGGCGAGCGGGTTGGCGATCGCAGCAAGGTTTTAAAGTACGCTGAGGACGATGCTGCCCGTCCTCCAGTGTGACATCTCTAAGTCGTTAAGACACCCACAGGAAGAAGAGATGGGGTGGTACTGCAAGCCGATATCACACGGCCAATACAGACGTAACCAACGATGTTCACGGAGCAGGAAACCAGAATATCAAGTGAGTGATGGACAAAATTGGAACAGTATTAAAGCATTACCCCATTAAGACTGTATATAGTCAGCACTCTAAAGTCTCGAAGCTTTTGCAAAAGATTTTATTCCTCTCGAAACACCTGGTGTATACAAGGTGGATTGCAGTTGTGATAGTTTCTATATCAGGCAGACCAAAACCTTGTCAAGTGCACAAGTCTGCTATCTCTGAGTATTTGTTGGAATCAGGACCAAACCACTGGATAGAATTGCATAAGCAGCAGTTACTTTCCAACGATCGCTACTATTATTCCAGGATTGTGCGTGAGGCGGTTGAGATCAAGAAGTACAAGAATTTCAACTGAGAAGATGGATACCGGCTCTCACCATCTTGGAACCCTGTTATCAACAAATGCAATCGTCGCAGTAGTTGTTTGACGTGTTAGACGTAGTTTGTGTAGTGTGTAGAAGTACCGACAGTAAAATTTATCAAGACCAGGCGAGGGTAGTTGAAAAACCCCGCGCCTCACGAAGTCATCGTTAAGCTGCCGTCAGACGACCCGTGACCACGATCGGTGCAATTCGATCGAAACGTCGGGTAAATAAAAGGTTCGCTTTTAATATTTCACGCGATTAAGTCCCGATAACATTCTAATATGTCTGTTTGTAATATGAAATAAGAGATTTTTAATAAATGTTTTCTATAGGTACAAGTTACATACAGACCTATGTTTAAAGTATTTACAAGTATCATAGGTAGGTACATGAAACATTTTTTTTTTGACAAGTGCCTATTTTGATTAATTGCTGAGACGTCGAAATCCACTTTACAAGACTTAAACTGATAGATAGCTAATGTTATAAGGAGTAAAGGCTACTAAAACTTTTCCGAATATTTTTTAGATGACATGCAGACGAATTTGCGGGTCGCAGCACAAACTCTAGTTTGCTACCCTTTACAGGGTTAAGATTCTGATTTGCAACAAACCTTGTGCAATAACTAAGAACTACATAATTAATTAATACATAAACAACAATAAATAATTGAGAACTGTTGGGCTGTTGTCCACACACCGTCGTCAGTTTTATTTATTTATTTAAAAACTTTATGCATAGTTATTGTGCAAAGGCGGACTTAGTGCTAAAAGCATTCTCTAGCAGTCAACCTTAGGGTGATGTAGAGATAAAAATAGAAGTAGGTGCAGTAAACTTGTTGGCAGCTAAACTACATACATACTATATAATTACATACTGTCATACTAACATGATAACTAATTCTTCAAAGAATATAGTACGAACGTTCGTCTTAAAGTTAAAGCGGTTAGGTGCCATCCTAATTTCGAGGGGCAGTGCAATACAGAGTAAGGCAGATTAAACTACGAAAGCAGGTGCGGCGAATCCAGAAGAATGATGAAAACAAATTGATAGAAGATCGAAGATCTCTACTTTGGTTGGAGCACAAGTATTGAAAGTTACAAAACAAGATGGGGAAGAAGGAGAATTAAGAATAGAATAAAGTTTAGTGAGAGCGCGCATAACTGCGTCGTTAGCGAATAGGCCGCCATTTCAATTGGGAACGGTAAGAAGACACATACAAGCTCGCACGTTTATCCTACGGCGCGGTTAACCCGCTGCTGTGCGGTTAAAAAACCATGTCGTCTACAAAAGACTTAAAGCAATTTAATGACTGCCGCAGTGACGAGGTGGGATTGTGTACGACTGCTGCGCAAGAGATTATGTTGAATACTGAGCAAAGTCATTCCACACCCCATACACTTCTAAAGTTACCTTTATAATGTTAAGCTATTGCATAGCTTTTATCGCGGGCTCGGACTTTGAGCGCGGCGACCGAATCAAGAAATTCCATAACGAAAATAAAACCTAACACCCCCCACTCCGCCTACCATGTAGCTCGGCAGCGTTTGCTTAACTTATATGGTACGACTGTACGAAGCTCGCACGGATCGAGACGAGCTGCTCCGAAATGTAATGGAAAAAAAAAGGTTTTTTTTTTTTTATTTAATTTCATAAATTGATAATAAATGCTATGCAATAGCTTTATCGCGGCAGTCCCCGAGTGCCACACTTTTTTTTAATTATAATTTACGCACTACTGATAAAAACAAACGGAGTAAATTTACATTATCATACATTACACTACCGTCATGTCATCCGTATAATGTAGTATTGATAAAATTAAATTCATCCTTATCATCATCATTAAATATCAGAACTATAAATTTGATAAGAGCATCAATAACTGTAATCAGTTATGCAACTTGGAACTACACACCTCTGTGTGGTTTTCATTATATTGGTATATTAACGTAAACATTAAACATGTATACAAATAAATAAAAGTGATGTGTCTGTTTGTAATGTCAAAATAACAGTTTTTTTTTACTAAAAACAATTATTTTGATATAATAAAATAAAAAAAAATTAAAATGATGTAAAACATTTTAATTTTTTTTTTATTTTGTTATATCAAAATAATTGTTTTTATATACATAAATGTTTTATATACATAATTAGTAATTACTTTAAGAGATATAAATAAAATATTTATAGGCATAAGACTGACAGTCAGATTTATTTTAATACCTAAAATGTAGGGGTATTGCGGGCTTGAATCCAGCGATATTAATATCATATCATATTAGAATGTGCTAAATTTGTACGAAACTACCCACACATATTTCAAAAAGTTTGTGATGTGTTCCCAAGGTATACACGAGATCTAGATAGACTACAGTTGGATCAACGTAACTAGGCCGGACTGAAGTAGGCGACAAGTGGTTGCGCAGATGCATATTTTAGAAGTAAATGGTGACAGGAAGCGGGGGGCGGGGGCGGTAACTAAACCAAGAGAATTAGAGATGCGATTACGTTGTCATAATTAGTATTACTAACAAAGTTCAAAATTTCTTTAGTATTTACTGTAACTGTTCTAAATTTAAACTTTTATGAACTCATTTATATAGTGTTTTTATATTGTTGAATTAATATGTTGTTAGTATTTTTAATTGACTAAACATATTTAGTCGTCTTCGTAAGTAATTTTAGGGTCACATCTCTATGACATGCGCGAAAGTGATAAAAACCTAAATTCAATCCGGTCAAGTTACATTGATCATACTGTAGTCATAACTAGTTTCTAAAACTACAAATTGTTATTATATGTGTTTAAAAATTTACAATAAAGTGCCAAGTGATATTAAAATGTACCCAAATAGATCTTTCTTTAGAAAACTAAGAGACTGATTAGTTAAAAAAAACAATTTAATAGCAACAGTTAGTCTAGTCATACAATATAAGTACCAATGTAAAAATGTAAGACATATTTAATTTTACTATTTGATTTTTATAAATGTAAGAATTATAAATTTTATTTAATAATTTAATTTCAAAATGAAAAAATTTCAACTTTTTTTATTATAAATTTAATTTAAGTGGATTATGTTGTACTTTATAAAAAATATATTTCAAGCAAATAAAGATTTTATTATTATTATTTTCATAGCAATAAATAAATGTTGTTGAGATAATAATATAAGCTCATTTATTCCAACAAATAACCACATGACAAATACAATTTTGTTTTTAATTATTGTAATTGTATGGTTTACTGTTTGGACCCCATCTGGGTAAAAGCTTCCTCCATCTTCTTCCATTGTTGTCTGTCTTTTGCAGTATCCATCCAGTTCTTACCAGTCAATGAACTAATATCATCCACCTATCGTTTCCTAGGTCTGGTAGTCCTACATGTCTCTTTCTGAGTTTATATGATAGTAATGTACAATAAAGGTTGTATATAATTTTGAAATCTTTAGTAATCATTAAAGTAATAATTTTAGTTTGATAGTTTCTGTGTTTCTAATATATAAAAGATCTTGTCACAGTATTTGTGGTCAAATTCCTCTGCTGATTCTTTAATGTTTTTTTTTTGTATATTTGGTAGGTAGGAAAGTAATTTTTTAATCATGATTTTTTGTGGTTGACGCAGACAAAGTTGTGAGGGTAAGTTTGTTTTATATATAAGATCTAACTTCAAGACCATTATATTACTTTTGGTTTCCTTAATAGAGTGCTAATAGATAATGTTATGTAGTCAGCTGCTTAAGACATGTAACATCTGCCAATATTCAAACAAAATCAGCCCAAATATCTTCTAATATGTAATCACAAAAAATGCAAGATACCCACTTAAAAAAATATTATGGTTTATTCTATTCATTTAGGAACTTTGATTATTTAAACTATGAATTTTAGGTATCCCACAGTACATGGAATACTAAAAACACAATAAAATACAGCCTAATTATTATTACAAGGATTAAAACGCAAGGACATTTCGACCAATATTTAAAAAAAAGTAAGATATAGATGTGGTACTAACCTCTTCTGTAACATTTTGTCCTGCCTTCTTCTTGATATCAATCAAGTTTAGCACATTCCCTGTGTTTATTGTCACTTTAGATGCACACTTCAACATCGTGGCCAACCGGAGTTACTTTTTTTATTTGTACTAAGTGTTCGCGTTCGCGGCCTCACAAAAAAGCCCAAGGTTACCGGTCAATATCACAGACACAAAAAATACTAAATACCAATATTTAAATATCGAATGAACACTCGACTGCTATCGGCGACTGGTAATGACTGAATACTGAATAATGGCCTTGTACACGGTAACTCATAATTTTTATATACAATCAGCTGGAGAACTTCAACTGTATGACGTATTGCGAATTGTTTCGAAATAATCTTAATACAGTGCTGACGACATATTTGTTGGATATTTATATATGCTGCCGTAGTTTATGCATTACTAGATGACTCGGCAAAACTAGAATTTCATGGAATTTTCATATTTCACAATAAATTTAATTCTTCTATCAGAAACTTGAACTAAAATTGTCAAAGTCAAATTGAAATCATGGAATTCATGGAAAATGTCATTTGACTTGACAGTGACAATAGAAAAAAAAACAAAAAGATCAAGCAAAGAAACCCTTTTGAAAGTACGAAAAAGTGGCGAGTTACTTTAGCTGTGTTTAGTGTGAATTTGTGTGTGTGTGATTGTGTTAACATTTATAGGCTCAGGGCAAAACAATACTTACCGCGCTTTACACACTACATTTTGCCAAAGATGGGAAAATGATGATGAATTTTTAAGCTCTTTGGTGCTGGTCAGAGGCCAGATTTAAGTTGGAGCGAGATGTGTTTTTCATTCACATTTCAACCGACTCCACCTAATAACCACTGAGTACCTCACGCGACGGAAGGAGGGGGAGGAGCTCAAATAATTTCAAGCGGAATGACCCAAGAATACAAAATACATTTTTTAAAGAAATTATGATGATTTAAGACTATCTCTATAAGAGTACACGAGATCGGACACATCAGCCTCAATGGGCGCAACATAGTAGGAGCATCCACTTACAAAGTTTTTACATCGTAAGTGGATGCTCCTACTATGTTGTGCCCATTGAGGCTGATGTATCCGATCTCGTGTACTCTTCTAATAATAATGACCTCTTTTTTTTCATCAGTACTTTATTAAGGTGTTTAATTTAATGGTGGCAGCACCTTACCTGCATATACAGTTTTTAAACAGAATTTAATGGTGGCAGCACCTTACCTGCATATACAGTTTTTAAACAGAGAAACATTGTAAACATTGGCAATTTGAAAAGAGTGGCCACGAGTTTTTATTGCCTGTTTTATTCTCGGGCTTTACCTATTGTTTGCGAACAGGCATTACCAGTAAATGTAGAATCGACTTTTCACAAGTGTAGTATTTGGTTTCCTAAGTGAATAAATCATTTTTTATTTATTTATTTATCAATTATTTTGAATGTCAGTTGCAACCAGCCAACATATGCAAAATTATAAGATTTAATCCACGAATGCAAATAGCTGGTTTTCGAGAACGTTTTTGAACATTTAACTTTGGCGACAGTGCATTCTGACAATTTATCGGTAACTTAATGAGTCACTTCATACACATACTTATTAAGAACTTTTTTTTATCTATGTTTTGAAGGGGCTTTGTCAGATTTTACTAATGGTCATGACAGTGAAATCTGACAGAGCCCAAAAGCGACATGTCGCCCCTTAATTTAACTCAAGCCTTTATAACTAATACAATGGGGTAGAGACATCACTAAGCGTTTGCTGAGAAATACCTCTATCCCGTGCAAGATACCTAAAGTTAGCAAAGGTTTTTCGCCATATTCAATAGCTTTAACATTCCCTTTTTAATAAGTTACTTTTGACAAAAATTATGATTCCCAAACCAGGTGAAAGTCTTAAAGATACTAAGCAGGGTGAGGACACTGTCGTATAAGTGACAGATCAGTAATTGAAGAGTCGGCATCTGTTTTTTGTTTCCGAAAATATTTAGTCACCTTCAAGTTCAATAGATGGCGTTACCATTTTGAATACAATTTTAGGTTTTATTTTGTTTTAAGAAATTAATAAAACAGTGCTTTTTTATTTGTTTTATCAAATAATGGTCTTTAAAATGCTTTATCTTAAAATAATGTTGTTTGACACTACTAAATAATACTGGCCTCTATAGTAAGTGTCCAGTTTGTTTATGGTACTTGAAAAAAGTTATCTTTTGACAACTGTCAAACAAGCCATCACAGAATTGGAAGTTTTATTCATTGGTTGTATTATTTAAATTAATTTCATATGCGATAATTTCAAAAGCCCTGAGCTATCAGTTATTTGAATAATATATGTGTTATCTTGGATTTGCGTGTTTGTTGTTCCATTTCATAATTGTGGCTGTGATAATTTCGTAAAAGTGCGTTGAATACACCCCGTGTTATATACAATTAAATCTATAGATTTAATTTTATCTTGCAACGGACACTTTATTGTTTAAAATATGGCCTTGGATAATATCGCGTTAGAATAAATATCTAGACTTTGTGCTTTTGTTAGAAAACCTAGTTGTAAGTAGGTAGGTACATAATAAATATTATATTAATATAAAAACTCCATCTTTTCTTTTAATTTCCTACCACAAATAACTGAATCATCGATCAGCAACAAGGTTGTTTATTAATCTCAACGATTCCATTACGTTTTAGCATTTTTCATGAGAGTCATTTTAAAGTTTGATATTCAATATAAAACTTAAAAGTGCCTCTCTTAAAAAAATGAGAACATTTAAAACAATCGTTGAAATTAATAAAATAAGTTGTTGCTAATAAAACCTACAGATATGCCTAGCATACCATACCGCATAAATGATATTTCTGGAAACAAAATTCATATGGCGCATTGTCGTCTGTCAAAATCAAAACGGTTTGCTTTTTTACACTGCAAGAGGGCCCTCTTTTTCCGTAATATTAGTTTACTCTTTGATACTAAGTCATATAGCGTAATTAGCCTGCTCCCAATACCCTCAAAAGTAATGGAGATTTTGTTTCTGGGGAGATTAAATCTTAATATTAAGGAGTCAAAGTAATCTAAGTAAATTATAGCAATATAAGTAAATTGTAAAAAAGCAATATAAGTAAATTGTCACTTAAGAGAAAACTAAGTCATGTAGGTACTAATAAGTTCAATACCTGTTGTAATCAAATAACTTTTACTTTCCTGTACTGATATCCTTGTGTGTACTCTCTTGTCTACTTGTAGGTAATCCACGTCTCCGATATTGTAACATTTAAAATAATTATCACGGTGTGAAATAGTTTTTAGATATTAATTAGGTAGAATAAGAATTATGTGTAGTTTTAAAACATGTTAATATAATACAAGTGCTAATCCCTGCCGACAAACTGCTATGCAGTTTGGCAGGCTTACAAAAATGTAAAATGGGTAGGTTTCGAATAAATCATTTATTTATTATTATTTTTAAAACTTATTCCCGACCATCAATTCGGCTTCAGGCCATCGATTATACAGTATTGTGAAAACATTCGGACAGAAAGAGTACTGCACAGCTTCCTTTCTAGACATATCCCGGGCATTCGACAGGGTCTGGCATAATGGACTTCTGTACAAAATAAAAAAGACACTACCCATCAATTATTACAACCTAATAAAATCTTATATAATGGGTAGAAAATTTTTCGTCAGTAATCCAGGCTGGAGTACCGCAAGGCAGTGTAATGGGGCCTACACTGTATCTTCTATATACTGCTGACTTACCAATACCTGGCTATGTTATCATGGGAACATTTGCTGATGATACAGCTATTATGGCATCGGGTGATACTCCAACACAAGCTTCTTATAAACTACAGAATAGTCTAAACAAAGTCGCAACATGGCTGAAAGATTGGCGAAATATAGCTAATGAAACAAAATCTGTACAGGTGACATTTACTATCAGGCGGCAAACTTGTCCTCCAGTTACATTATCGATCTCATAAGTCGCGTGAGGTGATGGTGTTTCCACATGAAAATGTTTCTCAAGATGGTCTCACTCAAGTCATTGCTGAGAGTGGTTTTCTCCTATTGCCATGGGAAAAAATGAAATGACCGATACAAAATTTTACCACTACATTATTTTCGCTTACAGCAACATCTTGAATCTGCCATCAACTGATAGTACGTATTTTCGGCGTATTGTTGAAATGAAATAAATAATTAGAAATAAAGAAGTTTGCTTGAGATATTAGTAAATAGGCAGAAATTTATACAAAAATGGGTGTCGATATTTTGGGTTTCGCTTACGCCGCTACGGTTGCGGCTGGTGGCATCATGGGCTATGCTAAAGCAGGTTAGTTTTTTTTTGTATTTTTTTTTTATTATTATTTATCACGGAACCTACCTAAACATTTCTCACAAGATAGTAACTTTATGGAGAATGTAATGTTGTCATCGTTTTCGTCTGTTTTTATAGAGGTCAAAATCCTACTGGGTTTGTTGTATGAATACTATTTATTTTATTTTTTTGCATTATCATTGTAGCTCACAAGGTTTTTATCACTTGAAATTGGACCTATATGCTTTATTTATCTGCACCTTATCTAAGTAATTAGCTTAATATATCACAACCAATGTTCCGACTGGCTGAAATATTACTTTAATAAATTTATATAACAAAATTTCATCATTAAACGGATAATCTCCTCACATTGCTTATCAAATTACATAAGTTTTATTTTCTCAGCACTCTGACAAAATATACAAGATTAAGTAAGGCTACTCAAGGGTTCAATGTTTTAATTTGAATTGCAAAAACACTATTGTACTTCCTTGATATTGAATCATAGCTACACTGTAATATAAACATTTGAAACATCTGTCTTTACATAATACCTACTAAAACATGACTTACCTGTTATACCATCTTGACATATTATATGTACAATAATTGCATTATATGTTCGTAAACTTTCAGAATTTGAACACATTATAGAATTTTATAAGCTAGGTCTTAATCATGTAAATATTTTATTTTAAGGCTAATACCTTATTGCCCAACATTTCTAGTAGTCTATAGATCTATCTATCTGAAGTAGACCTGAATCGAAGACCTGAATAGAACTGTTTGAAGACCACCTGAGCTTATCATGAAAACAGTGTACTTTAAAACTACTCTATAACTTTATAAAATATCTGCTATTTATTATATAGGAATTAATGCACATTATTTACCTTAAAATGTTTCAATGTGTAATGGATAGCACGGCCGGTGCAACCTGGTCGAAACATCAAGCAATTTTAGGGTGAATAATGCTTGTTAATTCCCATAATAATAAATATGCAACGTGTAAGTTTAAATATTAGTATGTTGTCAGCTGCTACATAAGTTATTGAAACTGATCAGAATCCATTTAGATGATTTTTAAAGAAGCCGTTGATTTATTTTATATTACTTAGCAATTTATATTTATGTTAAATATTGATATTTATAACATATTTATTTTTACAGTACCCTGAGGAGGAGAAAATGATTTTAGCACTATATCTGTTTTTTAATAAATATTAAGTACCTACTAAACTTCTTGCGTTTTTACTTTCATTCCAGGGTCCATACCATCCCTGGGAGCTGGAATCATATTTGGTTCCATCTTAGGTAAGACAGCATTAATTAAAATATTATATTAATAGTTAATACAAGAGCAATCGTTATGAAATTTAGCATAGCGGGAGCAGTATTAGAGCAGTATTTTTGTGTGTAAACTCTGTTGCTTTACAATTAGCCGTTTTCGAGTACGGCCATGGGTACGCTAGCTTGATCGTGACGCCAGCGTACACAGTGAAAATGGTGTTTATTTCCTAAACTAAAGAGGCAGAGTTTTTTTTATTTTTACACTAATTAAGCAGTATTTACGCAGAGTTTATTGGCATAGTAACCAACTCGATTTAGCTCTGGTGTACGCTAGCATAACGGACCCTTTTTTTCTGAACGAAGCTTGTAATTGGCATTTAATAATGGATTTTACAAAACTAGTTGTACTATAGCTTTAAGCTCCCCAAATAAAATAGATAAAAAGATTAACAATATCAAAAGAGTTGGAAACATGAACTTTTATGTAAGGTTTTATGAAGAAAAAGCACACATACACAGAAAGACTAATATTTTTGGGGGACTTGAGCCTTTTAGACTTGTTAATTAATAATGTTTTTTATTTATTACATAAAATATAAAAATATTTTTTACTTTTTAGGTGTTGGGGCCTACCAACTCAGTCAGGATCCTTCAAATTATACACTAATGCTAGGTACCACCTCAGCACTTGGTGGGCTCATGGGATATAGGTAACTATTGCTTTATTCTATTTAATTATTGAGTAAATTTGTTTTGACTGGTAGAGTGGCGACCCACTGGTAATGATGATGAAGTATAACATTTGTGAGTAAACCTACCATATCAAACCTGGATTGATTTGTCAGTTAATGTACATCATCTATTCTTGGACGTCGATACAAATAAGGGGTCGTCCATTAATCACGCGAGGCTCGAAAGGAGGGCAGGAGGAGAAGGTGGAGGCCAAAAAAACACGATATATCACAAGGGGCGGTGTAGTGAGATATTACGTGTATTTTTTAACTTGAACGCGGGATTTCTAAAATGAAAAGCGGCTCGTCACTCCTCACACTTGATTGGCGTTGGATCTTGGGACATTTTTTTCCCAAAAAATACGTGACGTTGGGTAGGGGACGGGGGCGTCTGGTGACACTTTAGTGAGATTTAAGACTAACCCACCCTGGGTTAGTCTAAAGCATAACTAAGTATCACCAGAGGGGAGGAGGTGAAAAGTGGCTAAAACATCACGTGATTAATGGACAACCCTTTAAATAGATACAAATGGCCAGCTCACCTACAACAAGCTCACACACACGCACACAGATCTCGATCAGATCATCAAATGAGACTACGCACATTGTCATCGCCGTACATGAGCGTCTATGGGCTTACCTCAAAAATTCTTGGGACCGCTGCGCTGTCTAACGATTCTGAAGAATTTGAATCTTATGTCTTAGTAAATAAAACTTAAATTTACTTGTGATTGAACACAAGTACGTGGCCAGCACGCGTTCTACGCGCGGCAGCCGCAATTTTTTTCGCGTCGTCAAAACGTAGCCATGTGTGTCTGGATTTTTTTTGAGCTGGTTCATTTCATATATCAAAATATTCCTTCAGCCGTTCCACAAGTCTACCACAGTCGTTTTTGTCATGGTAGAAACTTGACGTCACAACGACCCATGTATAGGCTGGGTTGAAGAGGACGCGGTGAAATATTTAAGCGCTCCCTAGCAAGTGAAATGGGAACTGTGGGCGTGAGCATTGTGAATGCTTAGTGGAACGGACTCTGTATACTGTACAGTTGTAAATATAGTTCTTTGCTTAATACTTACAATGAGCAAGCAGTTTATTGTTTGGTTATAAACTACCGAGAAAAAAATACCGGTATTTTTTTTAAACGACGTTTTCTGAAAATGAAACCTAGCTAGATTTATTTATCGCCTCCGAATCCCCCTTCATACTAAGTTTTATGAAAATCGTTAGAGCCGTTGCCGAGATTCAGATTATATATGTTTATACAAGAATTGCTCGTTTAAAGATATGTAGGTATTAGAATGTATCATTCGGTAGTTTTGAAGAAAAACACAAAAAAACCGTTGGCGAGGGGCACGGGTAAAGACGGTTTTTTTGTGTACCTTATTTCTTCTTTTTTTTGCCAATTGCCTCTTGTGCGTTTTCATTCTAGGGGGAGGCCCCCTGAACGAATTTTTAGGCCAATCCCCCTCCCCGCCCTGCGTGCAACTCACACTAAAACAAAATGCGGGTGTGCATTTTGTCCCCTCCCGTCGTAAGCATGTTAGATCCTGGATCCCCCCAAGGTATAATTCCAAGTAAAATGCAAGAGAAATCACCAATAATATTGTCAATTTGCCATTTTTCAGGTATTACAACGGCAGAAAGTTCATGCCAGCAGGTCTTGTTTTTTGTCTATCCGTTGGCATGTTGGCTAAAATATTAGTTAAGAATGTCGGTACACAGCCTGTGTCCACGAAAATTGGATAAACCGGGCTACCACTAATGGTAACTAGATGGCGCTACTAGCAAGAAAAAACATTTAGGCATATATTTTCATCAAGGATTTACTGTGTTATTTATACAAAGATTTCCCTATTTTTATACCTTTGCATTTAACCAGTCTTATTAGAACGTCAGTTTTTCGTCATATAATTTTCTTGCTAGTAACGTCAAAATAATGGTAGCCCAGTAGTTTAGAAATAGTGTAAGCAACTATCATGTCATCATTGTATGTTTTAGGTATCGATTTCAAATAAATATGGACTTTAAAATTATATTACTAAGGTCTCTTTTCAGAATTGAATAAATATACGTAATTTTATTTTAATTTTTAGATTAACTTGACCTATTATGAGCCTATGACTATGACCAAGTCCGCTGCGGTTATTTATAAAAAAAACAATATGTACCTATCTAACATCAAATTCTATAAAATATTGCCGAGCTATAAGCCAATTACGGTATATTTCTTTTTAATTCGAAGACTTGAAGTCCAAAATTGAGGTAGTATTTTTTTTTTCTTCAAAGGTTGTCTGTAAAAATTATAATATATACTTTTTTGTATATCTTGGTGTACCGTGTGGAATATATCCACAATATTGATATTTAGTTAAGTTTAGTAGTGCAATGTGTTCAATAATATGTTTCATATAAATCTGTAATATAATAATTTTACGTAGCATATGTTAATATGTTTTCCGAATGATGACCAATAAAAGGTGACGGGAATTTGATGTCTTTTTTTATTTAATTTACCTACTTACACAAATATTTATGTTAATAAAAAGTTGAATAATAGATACTTATGTTTTTCAATATACAGGGTGTCCATTATTGTGTTAATTAGGGCTTCCATTACGTAATTACGTAATTACGCAATTACGTAATTACGAACTTATTTTAAAGTATTTTTAATTCCGTAACTGAAGATGTCAATTCCGTACTTACGTAATTATTGGTATAATAAATTAATCAAAATAGTCAACCAATAAAAAAAGGATTATACATACCAGTTATAATGTGGCAACACTACGTTATAACTACTTCGAAACTATACAAACAGGGGATTCCCCGCAGTTTATTTTATCGTTTGTTAAATCTTTCAAAAAATTGTTCTAAGACGTACAGAATAGAGTTCAAATATATTAACTTGGCGAGTCGGTAGGGCCGGGGAGTCCCTGGCGAAAAGCCCCTACGACCACGGGGAACTACCATGCTCTTCACTTTCTTAGCTAAAATGAAAGTGTAGTTTCATTGCTCAATTGTCGGTTATTCAGTTCACATCGCTAGATTCTCACAGTTGAAATTTGATCAAATTACCTAATTAAAAGTTGGTCCTAAATGCGTGCAAATATTAACAATTTATAGCAGTTGTATCTTTATCGTGAGTGACTTTGAAGGTGTGGATTATCTCTTGAAAGATGTAAGTACTTAAACCAAAGCCTTAATAAGTCTATTTAATATTAAAAGGGCATTAAAAACCCCGTAGAGCATGCATAGTTCATACAAAATAATTTGTAAATCAAACATTTTCTTAAGGTGTATTTATTCCGATTAGATTATAGAATATCTAGGTTCCCAAATACATATTAATTAAGAACACTGATTAAAACATAAAATACCTATAAGAAAAATAAGTTATTTATCAAAAAAATTAAATGATATAGCTCGTCTTTAAATCAGGAATGAATGAACTAAGCATGCTCTGTCGTTTGGCTATAAAATACGTAATACGTTTGACGACACGGTTGGCGTAATGGCTGAGTGATCGACTGTTGCGCAGCGTATCGCGGGTTTGATCCCCGCACGAAACAAATACATATTTGTATGATCTGGAAGTAGTTGTTCCGGATCTGGGTGTTTGTGTGTTTCTGTGTTTGTAAACGTAATTATAAAAATAAAAATAAAGTATATTTGTAATGAGTGGGCAACTATGTTTAACAATATCATGATTATTAACCTAACTTCCTTTTATTTTTTTTCAGGTCTTCTTCAAATAAGACTGTATATAAAGAGTTTTTGAACAAACGCACACAAAGCTCTATCTGGGAACATTTCTTGAGAGCTGATAATGGACAGAGTGTTGAATGTAAACATTGCAAAAAAATATTGAAAACTCCTGGTGGCGCAACTGGAGCGTTACACACTTACATGCGTGCCAAGCATATCGGAGAGATGCCGCAAGAACAGTAGTCGCAAAGGCCGAGTACATCAACGTCTAATAGTGGTCTAATTCAAACACGAAAACGTACGAATGAACCTTCACAAAAGAAAATTAAACTCACTGATTATTTTTCAAATATGGAAATTCGAGTGACCAGAATGGCTGCATTGGATGGGATACCATTGAGCACATTTTGTACTTCAGAAGATCTGAGATACCTTTTTAAAAACTCTGGCTACGATGTGCCAAAATCTTCTACAACTATAACACAGATAATTCTAAAACAGAGTTATAACACAAAAAACAAATTGAAAAATGAATTGAAAATTATGAAGTCTGAAAATAAAAGATTTACAATCACTTTTGATGAGTGGACGTCTACCCGTAATAAAAGGTATATGAATATAAATATCCACAATAAAGACTTTGACATGGCCAAATATAAAAATTTGGGACTTGTACGGATACAGGGATCAATGCCAGCTGAAGTAGGCACTCAATTATTACAGCAGCATTTGAGTGACTTCGGTTTAAGTCTGGAAGACGACATAATTGCTTTCACAACAGATGGAGCAAGTGTAATGGTCAAAATGGGCAGAAATTTTGACGGCCACCACCAATTGTGTTTGGCTCATGGAATACAATTAGCAGTCCTGGAAGTTTTATATAAAACACAAAAATCTCCAGTACCTGAAGTGCAGGAGGATGTCTCAAATACCGGCGCTGAAGGAGCAGAGGAAATTGAAGAAGATGAGGGTGCGTTTATTGTAGAATCTGCCAGAGTTCCAGAATCGGAGTTTTTATACAAAGGTACTATAAAAAAATTAAGAGATCTAATAAAATCTTTTAAAAACTCCCCATTGAAAAACGACTTGTTGCAAAAGTACATTTTAGAAGAACATGGTAAAAATATTGACCTGATACTAGACTGTAAAACGCGCTGGAATAGTTTGTCGGATATGGTAGGCCGATTTCTCAAATTAAAATCATGCGTTTTTAAGGCGTTATTAGATTTGAAATCAAATGTACAATTTACAGACGAAGAGATCCAAGACTTTCACGACATTCATTACAGCTTGGATGTAATAAAAACTACAGTTTTGTCATTATGTCGCCGTGATTCAAACTTATTGACGGCCGACGCTGCGCTTCGATTTATGCTAGAGAAACTTGATCTTCAGCCCAACGATCTCAGTGGAAAACTAGCCACATCTCTTAGAAAGAGAATAAAGGAAAGGCGAACTAACGTATTCGGTGTTTTGCAATATTTGCATAACAATGAGGATTTTTTTAAAACTGCTGCCACAGAATATTTCACGAAACCTTCGTCGGATGATATACGAATGTATATAGTGGAACTGTTCGAACGGTTGAAATATAATTCTACAGAAAAATGTACAAATTCACAACCACAACCGAGTGCATCGGACGCAATAGCCACCAGTGACGATGATGACGAGGAGTTGACAATCGCACAACAGTTAGAGAAAGAAATAAACAAAGTTACTATAAATAAACCAATTTCAACAGTAAACACAGATCTCCATTCCATTATTAGGGTGGAAATGTGCATTTACGACAGCGCTGGCGGCGGTCGCGAAGTTTTTTTGACTGCAGCGTATAATTATTTGCTTTCGATAACGCCTACAAGTGTTGAAGCCGAGCGAGCCTTTTCATCCGCCGGATATTTTTGTAGTAAATTAAGAAGTTCCTTGAGTGACAAAACCTTAAATGCCTTGTCATTTATGAGAGCACACTTCCAGGAAGAAAAATTATATTCGGGACGAAACAAAATGGTTTAACTTAAACGATGTACATACGAATACGATGGTAAGTTCTTGAATAAATATTTTTTGTTTAAATATTGTGTTCATTTTGATAATTCCTTGAATTTGAGATAGTAAAAGATAATTGTAAAAATTGTAGATCTACAATATTTACAAAAATTCATAGTTGATTAAAAAAAAATAGGAAAAATGACGTAATTACGTAATTACGGAATTGGAGAAAAAAGTTGCGTAATTAGTTACGTAATTGACATTTCCGTAATTTTGGAAGCCCTAGTGTTAATCCAAGTTCGAATGTGAAGATTCGCGCTTCAACCCGCGATAACAGTTGCCAACATGTATTAGGTTGATAAATAACAATTCTCGTCATTCGGTAATACAAATCTATACTAATATTATAAAGCTGAAGAGTTTGTTTGTTTGAACGCGGTAATCTCCGGAACTATTGATCCGAATTGAAAAAATCTTTCACTGTTGGATAGCCCATTTATCGAGGTAGGCTATAGGCTATACAACATCACGCTACGACCTATAGGAGCGGAGCAGCAAAGAGAAATGTTACAAAAGGGAAAAATTACGCAGACGAAGTTGCGCGGGACAGCTAGTACGGTATAAACTACAACATTAGGAGCTTTTGCGTTTCTTACGAAAAAAGATTCGCCGAATTGCACAATATGTGATAAAGTTGAAGACACTTATGTGGAGTGTGTCAGGAATGAGTCTGAAAGGAGGTGCCTAATATGTTAATTTAACCTAAATGAATTAGATGTAGGTTTATTGTGTAATTCTCTTATAACCAATGTCTCCAGGGGCTATGTTACTTTATTTGTTAGTTAAAATTAAGATGTAGATATTAAGATCAGGTTACAATGGAACCAACATAACAATCTGATAAAGGTTTCTAAAATTATTAAAGACTAGCTGTCCCGTGCAACTTCGTGTGCGTAAATTTTCCCCGTTTTTGCAACATTTCTTGTCGCTACTCCGCTCCTATTAGTCGTAGCGTGATGTTATATAGCCTATAGCCTTCCTCGATAAATGGGCTATCCAACAAAAAAATATTTTTTTAAATCGGACCAGTAGTTCCTGAGATTAGCGCGTTTAACAAACAAACAAACAAACTCTTCCGCTTTATAATATTAAATACTAGCTGACCCGCGCAACTTCGTCTGCGTAAATTTTCCTCGTTTTTGCAACATTTTTCATTGCTGTTCCACTCCTTTTGGTAGCGGCGTGATGGTATATAGCCTATAACCTTCCTCGATAAATAGGCTATCCAACAGTAAATAATTTTTCAATTCGAACCAGTAGTTCCTGAGATTATCGCGTTCAAACAAACAAACTCTTCAGCTAACCTATAAAGAATTAGTATAGATTAAAAAAAAAAAAACTTTGGTCTCACGTTGAAGTGCGGTAACCGACGTTGTCACGGGTTGAAGCGTGAATCTTCGGATTTGAATTTTGATTAACAGTTTTACGATAAAAATTAAAGTACTTACTTTTTTTAATCTCGGTTTAATATTATGGTCTGGTCACTCCTCTGCAAGGATTCGACTGATGAATACGGTACTTTGTATAAAAAAACTTCTTAAATGAGAAATATCTATTCCATAGAACCATTGTCGTATAGACCTGGACGCCATCCCTTTCAAATAAAGAGTAAATATTGACTGCAAAGTGTAAAATAGAGAAAAAACTCTTGCGGCCTTAGACAGATATTGTCCACAATGTAGCGTTGTCTCTACAGAGTGTTCAATTTTGTAAGGTTATGGCGCAGTCCTGGTCTCTACGTCAATGTGTACCAGAAAAATGTGGTAAAATTTATACAGTGGACATGTTATGACGTATTGATAAACTTTCGCGATTTGTACACATTATTAAAATATATATATTACATAATCGCGTGAATAATTTAAGGTAAAATACCTTGTTTATTGCCCGACGTTTCGACCGTATTGCAACGGCCCGGCCGTGGACACGGGTAGACTCAGTAGACTGAGTCTACCCGTGACCACGGCCGTTGATGACGTAATCAGTGTTGCACTTACCAGTGTCATATAAATTTGGATTTTGGTGGGTTTCAATTTTTATTATTTAATGCGAAAACTGACATTGCACGCGGCTGCAGCTGATGTACACAATATTTATTTTATTCGAGGAATTAAATTAAATGCCTTTGTTCTATTCAGATAGAAATTGGTAATGAACCGTTATGTAAAATCATAGTAAATCATTATAGAATATACAACGATCAAGACTTTCTCGTCCAAGTAGGTCTTGGACCTATTTGGCTAATTCGTGTGTTACCATCTCTAAATTATAACTCCCCCATTTTTCATCAGATTCTGATACACCTTTATTGCTCTTTACCTACTATCGCTTTACTCTACTTGGATATCTTGCCGAAAGGAACTTTGTAATTGGAATAAGTAGTATGATATTTTATTTTTGGTTAGTAAATGAGACTCAGTAATCCATATTCGTTATTTTCTATATTTTTTCTTAAAATTTATACAGTTTTGGAGGAAAAATATAGTGATTTTATACATAAATAGTTAGATACAATAAATAGTTATATCAACGGCAAGTCATGTTGCAGATAAGTACCTACAATTTCTTCACAAGGAATGTTTATACACCAAAAATACATTTAAAAAAAGTTTTTTTTATTCTATTGGTAACTTTATTAGATTTAATATCTCATAAATAATTTTAGACATTAAAAACAGCTTAAATTATAACAAAATGTTTTTTTATAAAGAACAAGAAACCAATGGAAGTTTCGACGAAAATGTAAAATTACCTTAAAATAAAATAAACCTAATTTTCAGAAGAAAGCGAACCAGTCGCACTTGAAGTCAGCTTTTTAAACAAAAATAAAAAAATAAATCTTATTTTTAACATTCTTAATAATTACTGTATAAAAGGCACTTCGTGGCAGTTTCTTTTATGTAACATTGTCGGTATTTTACAATCATAAATCGATACTAAGAGTATTTCTATTCGATATCCGAATCAAAATCGGCCACTCAAAAATCGACTAATCAGATCAAACATCTAATATACTAGTGTACTTATAAGTTCATTAATAGTAACACAATCACATAATAATATCACTCACTGAACTGCGTTCGACACTTTCCTAAAGCATTGTCTTCGAACGCATTTTATAACACTCACAGTCGCACTCCCGTAGGTATCCGATATTACCGTTGTGATATTCGGAATAAAACCAAGCAAATATCGGTATCTGCTTGTTTTTATTACAGTGACTTAAAAAAAATATACTATAATAGTTCGAGTATTACAGGGGTGATATTAAATTATAGTTATTTATTACACAGATTGTAGTTGTTCGATACGGGTAGTGCGCTTCACAATCTGTATTATAAGATGCTGGGTCGGGACCGCCCTGTGTATTTTTGACCCAAGGTCTATTATGGGTCGTTTTGACTCAGTTTAGGGCTCTTTGGGTCAATTTGGGAAGTCGCGTCCTCCAGCTTTGACAGTCTTCAAGGCTTGGCCCACACTAATCATTAATGGCGGCTGCTGAAAAAAATATCGGCATTAGTTATTGTACAAATAAAATTACGATATTTTTTGTACGAAATTGAATTAGGTTTTGTAAGTTGAGTATTTAGGTATTAGCGTCAATAAAAACTGCTTGTTAATTCTTGCGAATGATAAATACATATGATCTGTATCATATTCAAATAGAGTTGTATTTTATACACAGCATGCAACAGCCAGCAGCGTATGCTTTTGTATATTATTTACAACTTTATTTGAATAGTAGAAGAGCGATATTAAATTATCCGTTCTGCCAAAAAGTAGAATTGATTTTGAACAGAAATATTTTATTCTGGCCATATTTTAAATTTATTTTTTATATATTTTTCAGTTATGTTCAATTCCGTACTAATTAGTTATGATAAGAAGGAAATATGATATGTTTTGTAGGTACACAAGAATACTGGAAAAGTTACAATGGTAAAAATTACAAATGTGATAGTCCGAAGATAAATTATATACATGATTAAGTACATCTTTATACAATTCAGAAGATAATTTTACCACCATTCAGTAAGAAAAATGAATTGCGTAAGACTTTTTCATTTTTTTGGTAATAAAATAAAGATATGACAATGAGCTTAAATATATTATATTACAGTTAGAGCACATAAACTTAGAAATATGTACATTGTATAATGTAGTGTGATACAATGTTAGAAGTATTTGTAAAGAATAGTTGCTATGTTTGTGGGTAGATGTAGAATAATGTACAGGTGAGAGTGCGTGCGAACTTCATAGGATTGATACTTATGATGGATAGTTTAGGTGTTTTTGGATATTTTTTTAAATCTGTACGCGTACTTAGGTTGTTTCGGAACATATTATATCAAAGGACTTAACACTTTCACTTTGTTTTCTTGTGCATTCTCGGAGTTTGGCGCTTTTATTCCCACCTGTTTTCCCAATGGCCTAAGCGATGCCGCCTACAAATTGCATTATTGTATTTAGGTATTTTTTTTAGGTGCAGCCCGTCATTAGCTTAGAAATATCACATTGCTTATGTAGCCCAGCCTATTTTCTATTTCTCTGTGACAAACATCTATCCAAACCAAACTTTCGCATTTATAATAGAAGTAGCTAACATCATTTTATTATCGGTGTACACAAGTATGCACTGAAAGTGTTAATCGGGAATTTTAACAGGGTGTAGGAACATTTTAATTTTTTGGTTTAGTACTGTGAGAAGAAATATGAAATCAGATCATTCCCAATGACGCTGATTCGGTAAGACATGACCATAATGACCATGAGAAGATCGATGCAAGACATGAAATAATCTTCGTCCATTCTTACCAATAATAAAACTATTGTCGAACAAAAGCTCCGCTTGTCAAATTCCTTTGAAACGAAAATCCTAACCTCGCTGGTTCTATTTGAACTTGCTGAGAATTTGCATCTGGCCTTATAGAATTGTCCTGTGCCTTTGGTTGTGAGTAATAAGTCCCTATTTTAAATACAGGTTTTATATTCTTATCCTGGTAAGGACTTTTCGTAGTTTGCCTTTTGAAAAATGTATCAAAATCTTGCTTGGAATAGAAACCTCGTTTTTCAGTATTGTTGCTAGGTCTTGTTGTAAAATCTTTAAAGTCGTATGGACTTTTCGTTGATGTGATAGAGTATTTGTTTACAAGCGGCGGGTAAGTGACTGTAGTTGAAGTTGTGCTAGGCGTTGTTGGTTCTGTGTAGAAGTATTTCCTTGTTGTAAATACGAAGAATGGTTTCTCTGTAGTTGTTGTTGTGTGTTCTGTGACTTTTTTGAAGATATGTGGCGCCGTTGTGCTAGCCACGTAGGGCTGTGTCGTTCCATCGTTACTACGTGTTGGAAAATATATTATATATTAGTTTCGTGTGCCCATGTATGTGCCACACTGACGGAAATGAAAATGTGTTTGGTTCTCATTTCAGTGCCATTATTGTGAAATATTTGAGTTTATTTGTGCTTATTGTAAAATTATCATACTTACAATAAATAATTCACTTACATTTATAATGCTGTAAAATGGTTAATTTCATTAATCAATATCTTAATATATAAGATTGAAAATAGCTTAAGTCATTTGAAAAAAAAGCTATGAAAAAGACCATTTTGCGACATACTTTATACCTAATCCATTACAAAAAAACAATATCAATATTCATAAAAATCACATTAAATTATTCTAATCTAAATTATAACATAAGATATCAATAGCAAGTCTGTAATTTAAATATCAGTATTGTAATAAGTATCAGATATCCAGATATTATAGTAGTTATATTCGTGATACCCACCTAGTGATGTTTCCGTAGAACGGGCTCGTTTCTGGACGAACGTAGCTCGGTGTATGTTGTGAATAATCCGGGATTATATTTTCATGTTCTGTTATACACCGCCCGTTTATACAATACTGAAAATAGAATATACAGTTTAATATAGTTTTATTATTATTAACTGCTATTTTGTTACTAAAATGAATTAAAAAATCCTTAATATGTTCATATGTTAGAAAACCAGCCAAGTGTAGTAACTCATCACTCACACGACTAAAGGGAAGGATGCAATTGAGTTAATGCCGGTCGAGTGTGACTCTTTAGTGGGGCAACTTTAGCTGATTTTACCCCCAAAAAAGTAATCCAAAACCGCCCATCAACTGACCTCTATAGTACTAGTACGCTGGACTGGCTATCCCGTACAAAGTCACAGCAATTTCAAACGCCGTATCGAATTATCGCCTGTCTAACTTTTTGACACTAATGACAAATGGCCGTTGTTGTTATCCTTGTTACACAAGTATAAACTTTCATTTGGTTTTGCCAAAATGCGGTCCAAAGGACAAAAAAATAAATGGATGCCTTGTTGTTGTCGGCCAGGCCCGTATCCAGCTTACAAATAAGGTTGTGGGTAAGGTAGTCGAAGACCGAAAGGTTGGGCACGGTAGCCAAAAGCCAAAATTTTTGATTTTTATGATGTTTTATACCTTGAAAACGTATTACATCTATCCGTATATAATTCGTACTAATTAATATATGGTTTTGTTAATTATTTTAAATAATTAACTTGAACATTTAGATATAATTAATTATCGTAGCATTAGCCAATCAACCCATTTGGGGTTGTAGACATGCTCACCGTCCCTACTGCTTTGGATCTGCGCCAGTCGTCGGCGGTGTTCCATTAATTTCTCCCTAAATTTCGGAGAAAACACCAAGTTGGCAACCCTGTATTTATTCTAAACATTTGCTCACCTGTCCGTCCCCACAAGGCGACCCTTCAGCCGCGGGTCTGTACGCCACACAGTACCCACTCGCGGCGTCGAAGCAGAACAACTGCGCACAAACACGCTCGTCTTTGAAACACGCGCTGAAATTCAACACGAAAAAGTTTCATTTACTTACCGTGATATCCAATAATACCGTTACAATTGAATCAACGTAACTCGGCCGGATTGAAGTTGGCGACAAGTGGTTGCGCAGATGCATTTTTTTGGAAGTAAATGGTGACAGGAAGCAGAGCCGGGAGCGGTAACTTAACCACGAGAATTAGAGATGCGATTACGCACTACATTGTCATAATTAGTATTACTACTAACTCATGTTTTTTGTGATTATTTTCGTAAATAAATTGTTTTTCAAACTTTCTTTAGTATTTATTGTAACTGTTCTAAATTTAAACTTTTATGAACTCGTATAAATAGTATTTAAATATTGTTGAATTAAAACTTTTTTAGTATTTTTAATGGTTTAAAAAACACAATTAATCGTTTTTATTTTTACCGTTTCATAAGCGTGACGTAACAACTCCTATGGGCTTATAAACAAAAAGTATTGACTAAGTAGTTAGATGTTAATTTTGTGCCGATAGGTCTTACTAATAATGATGAGAATTAGAATATTATGTAAGGGTTTATAAAGTTAGGAGCTTAGCTCTCCATACGATCTGATATTTTTTTAGAATGGTAGCAATATGTACCTATTCGTCTTGTCGTCAATTTACATAAAAATAATTTTGGTAAATTATTTATTTATTACTGGATATTTTTGAGCGGCTTGTTGGTCTACTGGTTAGTGACTCTGAATGCTAAGCCAGAGATCGTGGCTTCGACTAGAATCAATTTTTGTGTGTTAAGCACCTTAATAATGGTTTATCTTATCTACAATAATTATGTACTTAAGTATTTAAAATATTTTAAAAGTATATTGTCATAGTACTGGCCCTGACTAGTTTGGGATCAGATGATCCTGTGTGAGTTGTCCCACGATATTTATTTATTTATTGATATATTACCTAGTGCCTCTATCCTTCCGACAC
Source organism: Herminia tarsipennalis (assembly GCA_945859575.2). Classification (NCBI taxonomy): domain Eukaryota; kingdom Metazoa; phylum Arthropoda; class Insecta; order Lepidoptera; family Erebidae; genus Herminia; species Herminia tarsipennalis. The sequence continues at coordinate 13,808,067 of OX243849.2, read as the reverse complement.
TGTGCGTCTAATGACAGAAGGCGTCCTGGCAACACGCGCGGTAACGAGTCATCTTCGTGCGGGGAGTTGTACAGGCAAGTTGCTGTGTCGCCACTGTAAAATATAAACATCCATCAAAAATGTTATCAATTATGAAACAATAATGTTATGTGTGAAGGAAAAATTTGTTCGGGCGGGACTCAAACTTGTGATCATAGGGGTGCAATTCGTCCGTCTCTACGTCGATAATGGTACCTTACCTTCAAAATTACTCAGTGCTTTCCAAAACTAATTGGAAATATCGTCCGATATTTCCAATTTGTTTTATGGATATTATATTACCACCTGGTGAAATTCTAATAACATTGTAACGAAAGTACCTACTTAATATCCAAAGATTCATAAATTACTTACTTTAAAAAGTGATGGAAGCTCTGCACACTGCAAGGCGACCATCTGAAACCCTTTTCCGTGTGTCGAAGGTCAGACATGATGAAACCGTCCTCCCACCGGCACTTCTCAGCGCCCGGACCGCCTAAGTACGATGGAGGCGGACTACCGTCATGGACGGCCCCTAATCTGAAAAAGAAATCATATTTTTTGATATGACAACGCAGGACTTGTTAACTAACTTACTAAGGAAAAATTGGCGCCCACCATGGGATTAAGCATTAAGGTATCCTTAGTCCCATGATGGGCGCCAATTTTTTTTTAATTTTAAAAGAGGCAGGTTAAGGTAGCAACGTGCTGGTTTTATGTTACCAGTTAACAGGCTACGAATACTACTTCCTGTCAGTATGCAATATCCCTTTTGCAGTGAGTTGTGAGATTTAGTCATTTCTTTTACAAACTTAATAAAATGTGGTTTGAAGACGTACTGTCGGCGAAGATATTTGATTCTTGTAATTGTAATTTTGTAAAAAGCAGTCACTGAGCTAACAGTGTGATGTTAAATCTGAACGCAAGAATAAAATGACATGCAAAAATGCAATGTTGGGTGCATTTCCGGCAAATCAATGTTGCCAGCAATTAAATCCTTAAAAATTACTAATATATGCTAAAGTAAAAGGGTAAAATTTAAGCTATTTACGATTACTGTATTATGACTAATTTTATATTTATATAAGTATGTTTGGCTGTATACCAAACATCGACCCGTATGTAAAAATAATTTAACAGTTTGAATACCTTTATAAAGTTGGTTAGAACAATTTTTTATGCGTTAATATGTTCCTAATCGTAGTGATCGAAATTAGCTGAAAATTAGGTAAAGTTGCTAAAATATTATAAAAAAAATATTTCGAGTAGGTGATAGTACCGTAAAATGATTACCACGGTTTGTTAGATACTTACAAATGTCCAACTTCATGAGCAGCTACAATGATTCCGGAGAAGCCGCCAGTGTCCTCGATGATGGCAACAGAGTTGACTTTCTCTAATCTCTTGTTCACGACACAAGCGCCGCCGACGTACGCGAACCCTTGATATTTTGAAATACACGTAAGTATCTTCGTATAGAATTTCAGTGCAAATAAATTCCATTCTTAATTAAAAAAAAAAAACTCTAAACAAAACGTTTAAGGTTTCATTAGACAAATTTTATTTTATTTATTTTTTATTTTAATGGTTATAGCAGTGTGAAATGCATGTAAATGAATTATGACTTTTATTTAGTACAAAACTAGGAATCGAACCAGTTTAGTATACTTACTAATGAAGTTAATGTAGGCACGGTCGTAGGACTTAGGAGTTTCGGATGGAAATAGGTTGTTTATATTATGTTATTACATAGGTACTTACATATTTTCCATGATTCGATGCATGATTAAAGTATATACTTAGAAAGTAGGTATAGGTACTTAAGGTATAGATACTTACATTAAGTAGTGAACAGTGCACATAAAATTGATAGATAGGTAGGTACACAAAACATGCAAAAGTTCTACAATAGCAAAAAATACTATTTAGTAATTAAGCACCACACTAAACTACTACTACGTTGTATTAGATTTATTTTCAGCATGCATGATTAAAAATATATTAGTCGAGTTTAAAAAAAAAGTTCATAATTAATTTACTGAGGTTTAAATTTCCCGCCTCGTTCATTGACAGACAACCACAACCATCTACCATAGTGAAGCGAAGTATTGTAAGCAGCCATAATTAGTTATCGATTAAAATTAACAATAAGTCGATATTTTTATATAAGTACCATTAAATTTGTATCCATCAGATCACAAAGCTATCTTTATTACCTTTTATATAGACATAACGTTAATATGTAAAATTAAAACATAACCATGCTATTATTTTTATAATTAAAGCGGTATCATGCCTAAATTATAACTTCGTTATTTTACGTACTCTCGAATCATTTTAAATGGCGATGAAGTCTGATAGAATCTAGAAAATAATACATTACAATGAAAAATAGACGCTATTATTATTACGGCAGAAGAAGCATGGTACCTATAGTTAAACAAATAATTATAATTTGATATAAAATGGAGATAACTACATACAAAGATTATGTAACGTTAAGAAGATGTAGGTAAGTATTTACAACGTCATCTAAATGTCTAATATGATGCATTCTTAAAGATTTACAATCTATCTAGAAGAAAAAATGCAGAAAAGACAGTATTATTATTCACAAGGTGCGAATATGATAATCACGGGTTTGGATAAAGGTAAAATATAAAGTGGATTATGGTTCCATAGTGAAAAAAAGTGAACACAGGTGGGGGACATTGATGAAAAAGGCGTGCTTTTTGAAAATATAAGATTTCTGTAACACGCCTACCTGCTGTCCCTCTATTGCACGCATCGTTGGGAAATTGTCTTCTGCACATGTCTAGTCTGAAATTGCATGGAAAGAACAAAACTCAATAACATACAAAACCCCGTCCTTCTACATAATATCTACAAGTCGTTGCTTTTCTTTTTATCCGGGTTAATTTCATTCCATGACACGAAATGAATTAAACCTTTAACGATTCTTACCAAGAGAACGTCATCATTGTGCAAGCGACTAACGTATAGTGTAATATTTTTGTAAGACATATTCAGCGCCATTACCAAATCCACCTCATAAATAAAAAATAATGAAGCAAAATTATTTCACTCGTAAGCCTCTGTTAATGCCGCGCCGTTTGACAACACCATCCTTTATGAACGTTGTTTTAAAATTTAATTTACCAGCGGTGCCTTTTGTACAGCGACCACCCTTGCGACGTCGGCACATGTCATACCTGTTGGTCAAATTAGTTTTGGTGTCTTCATAACAGTGTATTGACCTTCACCTTAACTTGACTTAAGAACTAAATTAAGACCGTAGTCCATAGTTAATACAAATATTTTGAATAATGGCGCTAAAATAAGACTAATTAAGTTAAGTTATACTTACGATCTTACCTTTTGCCCTCTCAACGAAGCATAGACAGAAAATATAATCAATACTGCCGTTTACGAATATGCACAGTACAATCTTATAATTGTTATTGCTAGACAGAACACAACTAATACATTATATAACGTCGAAATCTAAGAAATTATTAAATACCAAGTTCATGGTCAACTGTATATGCAACACTTTTTATTATAGTCTCGTCATTTATAAAATTAAAACGGTATAATTTTAAAGGTAAACTTTGTTTGGTAACGTCTACTTAACATAAAGCCGATATATACTTATGTTTGAATGTAATAAAATTTGAATAACTATTATGTTCTCATAAAATTGTCGTCATCAGGCGGTGTGGAAAGAGACCTCGCCTTTGTGTTATTACTAAACTGGCAAGTTCATAATTCGCTTTATGCTAAAATCTTTAAAAATCGTCTACCATAAATATTGCTTTATCTTAAAATTTTAATCTGGCTGTCGAGATACATGTTCCGATGCTAGTGAATGTAGGTATTAGGTAATGCAATTTATGCTGCGATTGGCAGCGACTATAAGCTGAAGTGAGTGGGTCAGTATTTATTTATTGCTTTTATTTTTTAAATATAAATACCAACCCCCTTATTAATAATAAACTAATAAATTAGCCGACGTTTTATAAGCATTTTAAATATCGAACTTCAATACAAATTTTGAAAATGGAATTAAATACTTAAAATGACAGCTAATGTTTTTGTTTATTATGAATAAAGAGGCTAAACTGTTGTATCATGTTCGATACTTACCAGTACATGGTAGAATTCATAATTAATCAAGAATTTAAAATGTGCAATATTTCGATGTTTGTTGCACTTCCTTGTAATTTAATGTTGCAAATCATGGAGGTTTTGCTCTCATGAATATCGAATGCCTTGGCTTTTTCCATTCATTTATGGTTTCAGTTGTTATTATCAATGTAAGTAAATAATTCACTGCCCAAAAATTACAACGCAGATAAAATCTTTAAACACGATTTAGCAACGTCAAAATTTTGATCTCAAAGTGAAATGGAGTTTATACTATCAATTAGATAAAAATGTTCAACTCACTTCGTGATGGCAACAGCGATGTCGTATACAGGCAGACGTCGCTCTCTGAACAGATACTTGCCCATGTCAGTGAGCGCTGCCGCCGAGTCAATAGCGTCGCGTCCAACACGATTTCTTTCTAGATATGGTGTGGCATCGCGACCCTGGAATTGAAATGCATTATTATTTTAATATCCTTTAGATACATAAGTATCTACCTCCTATCAGTGCTTTTGAGGTCTACTTCTATCTTTTTTGTCATTTTGTAGACGGAAAACAAAGAAAATTATTAGGGTATGTTTTTGTAAATAACTAAAGTAAAGAAAAGAAAATAATTACAATCCTTCTCAATCACATCTAAGGTAGGTAAGTAAATGCATAGCAATTTAATGTCGAAATCATAATTAAGAACCTGAAGGATCATTAATCGAGATAATGTGTGAATATAGACGTATTTATTACAATATTATAAATATCGAGGAAGCGTGGCTACTTAAATGATTCAAGAAAATTTATTGGTCACATTAGCGACTAAGGTATAAAGGTCAGAAACTCGAGGCTCTAGGTAACTTTCCTAACCTTGAATAATCAGTTTTTTACCAATTTCGCAACTTAGTAACCAAACTTGTTTAGCCAGTTGTCTTGTTTTTGTTTTCAATATATTGTAATACATTCTAGTGGTTTTATACCATAACAATTAAATAACCACCATACATCTCATTAATATTGCAGGTGTGGTTAATTTATACTAATTGATTCAATGTTTCTAGCATACAACCAGTTCAGGTTTTATTGCTCTAATAGATCTTACAACTTTTCTCAATCATATAAATAGATGTTTTACCATTATTTTTTTTATTGAAGATGTGATTAAATTATTAGGTTAAATATTTATCGATAATTACAATAGCTAGAGCGATTGTTATCACATCCCTAAACTTACATATCTATCAAAATAAACGTCATTCATTGTCTTGTCAATTATAGACGTGGGTCGTAACGTATTTTTCACGTAAGCAGTTGTAAGTAGTTTCTTGATTTCGCATAATCGGTTTCGAAACTAGTTATTTTTGTAACTAGTTTCTTTCTGTGTACCTATATTGTGAATTGTCACACGATTACTTGAGTGAATCTGTTACTCGGTTTCGTACTAGTTATTTTTGTAACTAGTTTCTTTCTGTGTACCTATATTGTGAATTGTCACACGATTACTTGGGTGAATCTGTTACTCGGTTTCGTAACTAGTTATTTTTGTGGCTAGTTTCTTTCTGTGTACCTATATTGTGAATTGTCACACGATTACTTGAGTGAATCTGTTACTCGGTTTCGTACTAGTTATTTTTGTAACTAGTTTCTTTCTGTGTACCTATATTGTGAATTGTCACACGATTACTTGGGTGAATCTGTTACTCGGTTTCGTAACTAGTTATTTTTGTGGCTAGTTTCTTTCTGTGTACCTATATTGTGAATTGTCACACGATTACTTGAGTGAATCTGTTACTCGGTTTCGTACTAGTTATTTTTGTAACTAGTTTCTTTCTGTGTACCTATATTGTGAATTGTCACACGATTACTTGAGTGAATCTGTTACTCGGTTTCGTACTAGTTATTTTTGTAACTAGTTTCTTTCTGTGTACCTATATTGTGAATTGTCACACGATTACTTGAGTGAATCTGTTACTCGGTTTCGTAACTAGTTATTTTTGTGGCTAGTTTTTTTTCTGTGTACCTATATTGTGAATTGACACACGATTACTTAAATGAATCTGTTATTCGGTTTCGTAACTGTTTTTTTTGTATCTACCTTGTATTGCAATTTCTTAAAGTATTCCTTGAGCGAGTCTTACGTTTAACTTAGGAATGCAAATTTGAAATAGGTATTTGTTTAGATAGCATAACATTAATATATTACATTGTGAAGTAATTTGGAAATGCTTTTTTGTTTTGTGTAGGGAATTACAAATTACAGTTTTTTAATCGTATGACCTACATAATTAATTACGGTATATATTTATATACACTTTAATTCACTGAAACAAGTATTTTCTAATATATACATATATACATATCTGATAATCTCATGCGCGAAAAGCACACTACTACATCGGCATTATTTGTTTATTTTGAACAATTTAGAGGGTACGTAACGCACACAGCAACAGATGCAACATGCGGCCGGCATGGCCCGGCGGTCACGAGCAAGAACCAAACGCATTACGGCTCGCGGCACGTGTGTGTGCGATACGTTTCGGCACACACACACATCCGTAACGTGACGAGCGAGCCGCGATGCGTTTGGTTCTTGCTCGTGATCGTGACCGCCACGATACGATTATCCTCGTAAGCTTACGCACGAACGTACCGAAGACGAAACTGCTTATGTGAAAATAATCGGTTACACCGCTTACGCGTAACTACGTACCTATTTATAGGCTCGTAAGCAGTTATTGTAATCGGTTACGTTAAATAACGCCCACGTCTAGTCAATTATACGAAGGCGGGATTTTGAAAGTTTAAGGTCTGACTTGTTTTTGTTTGAGATTTTGAATAAAAATAAATGAAAACATGGCTGGTGAGGCAGTTTTAAAATATTTAGTTGATACCAATCGTCCTTATTCGTGTGCAGACGTAACAGTGAATTTGCGTGGAGCTTTTACAAAGGGAGTCATTCAGAAGGCTTTAGATGCTTTGAGTGAAACGGGAAAGATAAAGTGTAAATTGTATGGCAAACAAAAAGTTTATGCTGCTATACAGTCTGATAACATAGCAGATGAGAGTGATGTAGAAGGTCAGTTTTTTTTTCTTATTTTATTATAAAGATAAATATCAATGTGAGATTGTTAGTCCCGCATTATTAGCAATCCTGTTAGTGGGTTCACATCGGTAGTATAATAGGTAGGATTTGAACCCGCGAATCACGATTGCGAATTCGATAAATTTTATTAGCACCAATTGATATTTACACTTCATTTTGTTCCACAGACAATTATGGTAAAATTTTGATATCACACAACTTCGTCTGCGTCAATTTTCCCCGTTTTTGCAACATTTTTCATTGCTGCAATATTTCTATTTGTTCTAATGTGATGTTATTTATTAGCATTAGCCTTCCTTGATAAATGGGCTATCCAACAGTAAAATATTTTTTTAATACAAACTTGTAGTTCCTGAGATATCACATTCAAACAAACAGCTTTCCTTTCCTCTGTATATATGGTTCACAATAAATATACACAATAAATAATAAATAGCTTGAAGTGTAAACATAGTTGTTGAAAATAATATTATCACCTATAATTACACAGATTGAATGTTAATACTGTGTTGTGATAGAAAATTGTCCATATTTTTACAGATTATGACACAAAAATAAAAGACATTACACAAGAATTGGCAGAAAAAAGCACCATTTTGAAAAATGCAGAGGGAAATTTAAAAGTTCTTATGTCAACACCAACCACTGATGCAGCCAAAGTGCAAGTTGAAGAAATTAAAATAAGAACTGAGGGCTATGAAAAAAGGTTGGAAGTATTAAGGAACTTTACAGAGGTCATCAGTGCTGATGAAAAAAAAGTAATGATGGATGAACATGAGAAATTGTTGAGAGAATATAGGTAAGTAAAACCTAAAAATGTTAAACATCGCACTTAAAAAAAAAAAACTTTCTGCACTAAAAAAAAATAAAAGAAAAGTGCCTTAAGTACCTATGTTTTTCTCTATTTCTTTTAGTACCATATACATTATAATTTTTATTGTGTAAGGCTTGTTTTGCTAGAACAACCATCAAGTTGAAAATGGTTTTATTGGGCTGGCTTGACCCAATAAAACCATTTTCAACTTGAAAATCATGTACATACCCTGCTTCTTCAGCCAACCAAATTAATTTACAAGTAAGAAGGTATTATTATGTAAATAAATTTGGAAGTGTATAAAGGATTCCTTTGCCTTATAAAGGGGCTATAAATGAAATTAAAAAAAAAACATAGGTACTTACTTGAAGTTCTTATTGTTCTAAGTTGGTACCTATTTAAAAAAATAGGAATTTTTTTTTTTTTAAGAAAACGCAAAAGAACCTGCAATGATATGCTTGAAGCAATACTAGAAGGTTACCAGAAGTCTAAGAAAACATTGTTAGAGGAGCTTTGTATTGAGACGGATGAAATGGTCAATTTTAAACTGATGGCTTCATAAATTTATTATTGAAATTATAATACTTTTTTAATTAATTACCTGTTTTCTGTGGACTTATAATTCTTTGTGGAGTATACTTTTTTTTATAGGTTTTACAGCTATAGCGTTAATTATGCATAGGTACCAAAATAGCAATTAGGTAGTAGCAGCAAAAAAGTACTAAAGTTGACAATTGTGAACAACTGAAGAGAGAGAAGAGTTTGTTTGTGTGGTTGAATGTGATAATCTCAGGAACCACTGATTCGATTTTTTTTTTTTTGTGTTGGGTAGCCCATTTATCATGGAAGGTTATTGGTATAACAACTCGCTACGACCAATACGAGCGGAGCATCAATGAAAACTGTTGCAAAAACGGGGAAAATTGACGCAGACGACGCGGATCTACTATAACGCGTTAACACTGGTAAGATTGCGAGCGTCTGCATACGCTTTCAAAAACGAGCTTTAACGCGTGTATAAAACGCTAGTTTGAAACCGCTTTAAGGCTCAAGTTCAATTCCTGGATCTGATATTATTTTTTTCTTTCTAATGCAATTATAGGAACAGTGAAACAGTTTTAACTCTTTAGATAATAATAATAATATAATATGTTGGGACAACTCACACAACGCTATCTGATCCCAAACTAAGCAGAGCTTGTACTATGGAAACCAGACAACTGATAAACATACTTAAATATTTCTAAATACACACATATTATAGATAAACAACACCCAGACATAAAATAAACCGTCGTGCTCATCACACAAAGTTTTATCCTGGGTGAAGATCGAACAAACGACCCATTGGGCCACAGAGGCAGTCGAATAAGGAGCTAGTGCCTAGCTTTTTTTTCTGGGAAGTAAAACTGTACTTACCCTATTAAAATATATATATTACGGGTCTTAATCGCGTGAATAATTTAAGGTAAAATACCTTGTTTATTGCCCGACGTTTCGACCGTATTGCAACGGCCGTGGTCACGGGAAGACTCTCTAGTCTTCCCGGGACCACGGACAAGGTATTTTAACAAACAAGGTATTTTACCTTAAATTATTCACGCGATTAAGACCCGTAATATATATATATTTTAATAATGTGTACAAATCGCGAAAGTTTATCAACATTTGTACTTACCCTAGATATAATAATACCGGCAATGGATATGCGTATTCTGGGTCCCTTGAGCAGCTTGTATCTCAGATCTACGCCGTTCCAGAATGATACGAAATACCGCTTGATCTGTACGTTGTCGCCTCCATGTAACCTGAGGAAATGTTATAATAATAATATCTTGGGACAACTCACACAACGCTATCTGATACCAAACTAGGGCGAGCTCGCATTATAGCAACGACAAGTAAAAAAGAAAGAAAAGAAAACGTTTATTTTGTTGCGATTTGGGCACAGACTACATAATTATAATGACATGATACAGAACAGTAGGCAAAAATACAAATAAGTTAGCGAAAAATACTTATATAATTTTAGAATTATATAAGTATTTTTCGCTTGTTTATTCGTGTAATTTATCTATAATACTTAGGTATTATAGATAAATTACACGTATAAACAATCGTGCTTATCCCACACAAAATTCTTGGCGGAAATCGAACCCACGATTCTAAGCTTAGGTGGCAGTTAGGGTCAATAACAACTAAATCAACAGGCCAGTTGCAATGGGGATGATGACTGCCGAGTATTATTAGAAACTAGCTTTCGCCCGCGGGTCCGCCCGCATGGATGTCGGTTATCGCAATAAAAACTATCTACTATCCTATGTCCTTCCCCGGGACTCAAACTATCTCCATACCAAATTTCATCTAAATCAGTTTAGCTGTTTGAGGGTGAAAGCGTAACAGACGGACAGACAGACAGAGTTACTTTCACATTTATAATATTAGTATATTAGTATAGATATGGATTCTATGGAATACTGAGGCGTGACATTACAAATCAGGACCGTCATCATTATATTACATTTAGTATTTATTTCGATGATTTTAAGTTGTGGAATAACATATTTATTCAGATCTCGTTATGATGTTATGATGCCTGATTACTGAAAAATAATTTATTTTCATTGTTTCATTTTTTATTTTCACCCCTCTAGATCCTGTTCAGTGGGGTGCAATTTGACTCAGATTCTCATTAAGATTCCTTCTTACAAAATAACATCGGATAAGTGCAAGTCTGACGTCATATCTATATATTATAAAGCTGAAGAGTTTGTTTGTTTGTTTGAACATAGTAATTTAGGAACTACTGGGCTATCCAACAGTAAAAGATTTTTTAATTCGGTTAAAAAATCTTTTACTTTTGGATAGCCCATTTATCGAGGAAGGCTATAGGCTATATAACATCACGCTACGACCAACAGGAGCGGAGCAGCCATAAAAATGTTCCAAAAACGGGTAAATTTACGCAGACGAAGTTGCGAGTTTCAGCTAGTTTACCTATAACCATCGTAGTCAACAATGACAAGAATTTCTGGGTAGATGACGTATGGCGCCTCCCGCTTTTGTCTGGAGTGCGCCTCTGTCGAGCGTTTTCTTCTGAAGCGCTTGCCGAGGTGATCTGGCTCCATGAAAGCTGAAATTAAAAAAAATAAAATTAAAAAATACAAAAAACAAAAGATTGGTAAAATGGCGACAAACTAACCAATCGGTGTTGTAAAAATGGCGGCAAACTGACATGTCGCTTTTTTTACAAGTGTAAAATATAGGTAGGTACTTGAAATTCGTGTTACCTGGACAAGAACGAGACTTTGTGATTCAAAGAAGAAAACTAGAAAGAAAATAAACTTGAAACTGGTGGATGCACAGAATGTGCGAGCCATAATCCCTACCGAATAATATCGGAGAGCCTACCTTCTTCTTCTTCTTATTTGAGTTTATGGCAATCTAGCCGTTTTAACGGCTAATTTCTGCCAGTGTCAAGTATATATGCACTTAATACATGCACATAGTCTCGTTCTTAGTCATTTATCACGTATTCACATCATTTTTTACAAGTTAAACTCGGAGCTGTAAAAATAATGGCCGGTCAGTTTGCCGCCATTTTTACAACTCGAGCCTACCTTTTTTAAATGAGAATACGCAAGCCAAATCATGACAAAAGAAAAAAAACCTAACCTAACATCGTGTCACTATTTTTCATTGACATAAATACCTGGACTGTGCCATCCCCTTCAATTTAAAAGTAAATATTGACTGCAAAGCGTGAAAGAGAAAAAACTAGTGAGTCCTTTGACAGATATTGTCCAAAAAGTAGCGCTGTCTCTCTCTAGAGAGTGGTCACTTTTGTGAGGTTATGGCGCAGTCGTGGTCTCTACATCAATGCCATTTTCCCAACTCTGCACGTACCTAGTGTGCTAAGTCGATAGAGACGAGTATTCTAGGCAATTTATATGAGCAATATAGAATTTAGTTAAAAATTGCAATGGTAGACTTGTAGCGGACTGTACCTACTTAACTATCTATTCTATGCAAATCTATACTAATATTATAAAGCGGAAGAGTTTGTTGTTTAAACGCGCTAATCTCAGGAAATACTGGTCCGATTTGAAAAATTTTTTTTTGTTGGATAGCCCATTTATCGAGGAAGGCTATAGGCTATATAACATCGCGCTACGACTAATAGGAGCGGAGCAGCGACGAGAATTGTTGCAAAAACGGGGAAAATATACGCATACGAAGTTGCGCGGGACAGCTAGTAATAGATAATGTAAAAATAATAACTGAGTCTATAACATTAGGTAGTGACAAAAAATATGGTAATTATTAAAAACAAAAATAGAATATTGAACAATAGGAAATGTATGTAGTCTAGTATTTGAACTATGACTCTGATCTTTCTGGTTAGGTATCTACCTAATGAATACGTGTGGCACTAATTTATTGGCCTATTTTATTTTTATGTACTTAAGCTTTAATCTAAAATGCAAATGACTAAACTAGATTCTCGTTAGAAGGACCATATCTATACCACCTACTAAGTACTAGGTATGCTTAATATTTTAGCGTTTTTCATCCAAGTTTTATAAGTTACGGATGAAGTTATTTGTAACTGTAAAGCAACGCTAAGCTCTAATTACTAAGAGTAATCTTAACAAGTAAAGCTTCTTATAAAAATCGGACAAGTGCGAGTTGGACTCGCCCAACGAGCGCGAGGATTCCGTTTTAATTTGTAGGTACATATCTATACTAATATTATAAAGCTGAAGAGTTTGTTTGTTTGTTTGAACGCGGTAATCTCAGGAACTACTGATCCGAATTGAAAAATTATTTTACTGTTGGATAGCCCATTTATCGCGGAAGGCTATAGGCTATATAACATCACGCTATAACCAATAAACCAATAGGAGCGGAGCAGCAATAAGAAATGTTGCAAAAACGGGAAACATGTACGCAGACGTAGGTGCGCGGGTCAGCTAGTTATATATAAATAGTTCAGGAATCGAGTCTCGCAGTTTTTTAAAGACTATATTTTTTGTGATTTAATTACAAATGTATAGTTTTCAGACTTTTCACTATACGAGGGAAGGTCCAAAAGTTACGGCCTAACAAAGAAAATAAATACCTACATATATTTACAAATCATTTCTATCCCTTTGTAAAAATACTCAGAAGTTTTGTCCTCAAAATGATTGTAAACCGTACGGGTCACTTCAGTATCCGAAGAAAATCTTCCCCTTAAGTCCGCCTTAAGTTTCGAAAACAAATAATAGTCACTAGGGGCCAAAGAATTGGGTGGCGAATTTCCTTGAAGCCACATTTTGCGACAGCAGCCTTGGCAATTGAAGCAGTGTAAACGGGAGCATTGTCGTGGAGAAACCGAACACCTCTGCTAAGTTTTCCACGACAATCATTAGGATTCCGTATCTTAAACCTCACGTGTAGGTATGTGTCCTTTTTCCCATAGTAAAACCTACTCTTAGTGGCGGCAAACCTCAATATATCGCCATATCATAATCGGCCGAGTATGTTATGATAATGATTACATTATTCAAACTCACATATTTCTAAGCACGTGATATTTTCTCATGTTACAACTTTAAATATATCTTAAGGTTTAAAACATAAAGTTCATAGTTACAAACAACGGACAATTTTCGTTAGGTACCTAATAATCTGTAATAAGGTGCCAACACGTGCAATAATTGAATGTCAAGTATTGTAATTACATGTTGTTTTGTGATCAGATACCTATGTCCGCTTTAATACACTAGCGTGTCCAAACTATGCGGATGTAAAAAGATTAGGTATAAAGGATTTTATATAGAGCTGGTAGATATACCGATACCTAATTAGTATTAATAATTTGGCATTTAAGGGTAGATTATGCGAAACAGGGTTCGGCTCTCTCAAAAATGTATATAGAAAACCTAAATATTAGGACACGAAAAAAAATTGTGTCACTAGTCAAAGAGTTTTTCTAGTAGATGAAATAAAGAAATTTAAGGTTATGTCTTAATATGATCTCGCAAATAAATCTTGAAGTTGCGGAAAAATGCAAAAACGAGCATTTTCGTATTGTCCCTAAAGGTCTTCAAGAAAGTAGTCATTTTAGGAAAGTAGTCATTGTCGACCTAAAGGGTCATAGTCATGGCGTTCGTAATCTAATATATGTACGAACGAATATTCTACTTTATTTTGACCTGCGCTCCTGCGCACTGGGAAGTAATGGTTGTGTGCGGAAGAGCGAGGCCGGCGATCGTGTCGCTGTGTACGTAGCGATAAATACAGTAGTAGCAATAAACACGTCATGCCTGTAACTGTCACACTTGCGTAACCTACTAACATAACCTAACTCTTATGTGTAGGTAGGTACCTACGTTAACTAGCAATCTTATATCTAACTAGCACGCACGCTGTTGTTCTGATTTATTAGCAGGTATACAATGATATTCTTGGTATAGTAAGGTAAGGACAGTCAGTGCTGCACATAGTGCTTTACTGTTTGGCCTTGCGTTTGGACTCTATTTCTACTTAACATCAGGTGGAATGTAGTCATTTGCTTACCAATAAATAAATAAAAAACCTGAAAGTAGTTTGTACAATGTTATTCTTGGTTTAAAATAGTGCAAACCTGAAAGTAGTTTGATCAGAATCAGTAACACAATCCAATTAGTTTTTCGACCATGTTATATTTTACAATTAATTAACAACAGGGGCAATTGCCGCTTACAGACTCATGAATTTACCAGTGTTCGCAATACATTTGGTCCGCATTGACTAAACTACTCACACTTGGCCAATGTTGGTTCAAAATGCTCCTCCCTGCCCCCTCAGAACACACAGACGCAACCGCTTCTAACGATTTTTGCGTAGGTATATTAAGAATCTATATCTGGACTAGTAGGTCTACGTATTAGGCACTCCCTTGGTGGATTACATACGCCCGTATTCTTTTTTTTTCTTTCAGGGTGGAAGCCTAGGCACTTATCTATATCTCACTAATATGAACGTTGTACGGCTGGTCTTGTTACGTATTACCTATTATGTATTCTATTAAAATGAATAGGTATTCTAGAACGTGCTTAATTTGAATCAATTTATTTCTTTGCTACCATTAAGAACTAACTAAATTACCATTATCAAGACTTGATTAATTAAGTTCATTAGTACTAAATTACCACAGGTGTTGACTAATTTATATCTACCTACCGCAAATCCGAAATATACTTTGTCTATGGTTTAATTTAGTCGAGTTGTCCACCTCTAATGAATCGATATCAAGTTTAGTCGATATTATTAGAACGACTCGTTGCCATGAACAGGTCCTGACGTGCACCTGTGAGAGGCCTTTGCCCATCGATAATACATAAATAGGTTGCCGAAATCGGTTTTCCCGGTTTGTGGATTATTTATGAATCTCGGAATTATTATTTTATGCTTTTTCTAATCGTGAATTTAAAATAATGGATGACGCTAGAATATAACCTTATGACCCCGATCAAAAACGCAATAACAAACGATCTTATTAACAAAACTAGAATTGTTTCGAGAAACTATAACCAAAACACGAAATGATATTACATTATTATAATAAATATAACTAAATAGGTATTAATATTAATTCGATCAATTTGTTTTTACATATTCCGCTAATGTTCCAATTAATGCTAAAGATCAAGAATTTGTTGTAATGTAATTAAATTTGTATAAATAAGTATAGTGTGGCCATTAGTGCTGTGCACTCCCTGAGGTATGCACGGCGAGGTGGGGGGCGAAGAAAAAAGTGCATGAGTTCACATGAGGTCGATACATGTCGGACAGATCTTACGATATCAGTTTGCATTTCTAAGGCAAGACTTGTGGCGGGACGTTGCGTTGGTCGGAGGCTATCTATCTGTAATATATACTTACTTTGTTGATTAAAATGTAACCCAAATATACTCATATTTTATTAAAAATATGCAGGTGATAAATAAGAATTGAAAGTTATAATTCACAACAGGACTTGTTTTATTAAACATTTTTTATATTTACAAACAATTATATATTCTAACGAAAGTTATTCTGACATAGATTCTGTTTCAACTTCATCTTCCATTTCGTCATCATCTTCATCTTCCTCTTCGCCACCGGAACTTGAATCAGAGTCTTGCAAATTTATTATGAATGAATCGATAACATTATCGAACCTACTATCGCGACTCCAGTAATCATTTTCATTTTTCTGGACATGATCGTCGCATTTCTGCCATTTTTCCGCCGTGAATTCCGAAAACAATTTATCCAATAAGATTATCTTTTCGTCTAGAGAAGAATTAATATAGTTTTGGGCTATGTTGTTTTTAATATCAGCCCAGACCAACTCGATTGGATTTAAATCTGGATGGTACGGAGGTAAACGCAGAACAGTGTGTCCACTGGCTTTCAGGAGTTCGTCAATTCTATACACGGGTTCTTTTTGTGTATTTTTGATAAGAAGTAGCAGTTGAGCCTTTGACATGGTTCCTGAAAATTCTACATTATGGCGTAGCAACCAGTTCTGCATTTCACTTTTGAGGCTTGATATAGTTGGTTTCTTCTCAATCTGAACGCTGTGGTAAGACGCGTTGTCCATTACAACCACAGAATTCGGCAGCAACTTATCTTTTAACTTTTCATCTACCCACTTATAAAAAGTAGGTCCGCTCATATCTCCATGATAGTCACCGGTTCTAGCATCGGATTTGAATATAGTCAATGTATCATCCACTAAGCCATTTCGACACCCAGCGTGGAGTATTACTAGTCGCCGTCCTTTCCCAATATCAGCATGAATACCGGGTTCTGACGATGATTGCCAACATTTGCTGGCATGGTGACTGGCGTTGATGTATGTTTCATCAAGAAAATATATGTTTCGGTTTTCCGTTCTGTAATTTCTGATTTGTGTAAGATATTTTTTCCGCCACACTGTAATATTAGGCTGCTCTATAAGGAGATGTCTCTTTGATTTGCATTTTTTGTAACGGTAGCCCATTTTGTGTAAAAGCTGTCTTAAATATTCCCGTCCACAATTCAATATGCCATCCTGTCTTAAACTTGATAGTAACTTACGGACACTTGGTATTTTTTTTTCAACTTCGTAAAACTGATGAATTTTTCTTCTGATAACTCCAAGGTCAAAATCATCCACAACGTGTTTTTTCTTTAGAACTTTTGGTTTTTTTGGCGATTGAAATTTTAATTGGCTTGAATTTTCAATTGATAAATAGCCCGCAGAAATCACATTATGTACGGTTCTTTTGCTGTATCCCGTAGCCTCCGCAACGATTTTAGCAATATTCACGTCATTTTTAAATTCAAAGCTTTCTTTGTCTGCTTTTCTTTTCTTAAAATATTCAGCCACCTTAAAAATGACAGTCTTCATATCACGAGATAACGCACGACCCATCTTTGAATATTTATCTCGTGTGCGTCTGACATAGACAGTCCGATACAAATAACACTACCTGCCGTCACAAGCGTTGACGGCGCACTGACAGCGCAGCAGCCGATTCTAACCCCCCCGTCTCACCGCGCGCATACCTCAGGGAGTGCACAGCACTAATGGTCATACTATAGTTAATACATAACTAATCATATTACCAGACAAGGTATTCATTAACTAATTAAAACCCCCCCATAGGTCCTGTTATTTTTTTTTAAAGGGATACGTGGGCTAATGCACAATTTAGGTAAGAATAGATTCTTTTCTTAAATGTTCTAAATTCATCTCGGCCCGGATTTTTTTCAAAAGTTCTAATTTGATTAAGATAGCAACATGGTGTACCGCATAAATGCAAGTCCATATTGTAAGGATGAAGATGGTGGAGCATACAGCTTTTACCTTCAGCATTTACATTCGGTAAATTTTTGACCATGCTAGATTGAGAGTTTGCGAACACTCAATTTTAGCCTGTTCTGATTTCGTCGAATAGTTTCTTAGAATCGTTTATGTAGTTTTCCATTGAACGAACGAACGACGAACATATTTAGATAAATGTACCTAGTGTAAAAAAGACATTATTAAAATGTAAATTAGTGGGGGCTAATTACATTCAAATTTTATCATCATTGTCTCTGCCATGGTGTTTGTAAGCATAAACTTCCTCAACCAGAGGTCAAAATTTAAATAAAACCTAGGTACTTTATATGAAATATATATATCATCGAAATTAGAGTCCTAAATTAATAAAAACGTTTTGAATTAAATAATCATTGACCTCTAGGGTGACATTTTGTGACCTGTTTGCTTTTCATTTTGTATCTATGCGCTATTTTGAGTCTATATTTATCTTCAGCTTTTTCTGACATTTACGAGTTCTATTTTGAACAAAAACATGGCTTGAAAAAATTACGCTATAGTAATCGTTTGGTCGCTTTCAACCGATTTCGTATTAGTCGATTTTTGAGAGCATGTTGAATAGTTAAAAAAAATTACTAATTTTATTAGTAATAGCAATTAAACATGTGACAGTAAACGTTGACTCTCGATTAAAACATAATAAGCGTAACGATGTAAATATGTTAATACCCGCACCATAGTGTTGCGATAAGATCCAAAAGATATTTAAATGTTAATAAACCTAACTGTATTAGCCAATTAATTCTAGTAGAATATACACCTGCGTTGAAAAGTATAGGAGGATGTAATAAAACGTTCACAATTAGTAACAATAAGTTCACAGCTTTATTAATTTATGGAGAAGCTTCAGATTGATTGAACCGTCGAGTAAATATCCGCTTTGAATGAACTCTTTGAACTTTATATTTATAATATGTCATTTTAGTCACGAAGACTATTATTATTGTAAGAAGAGGTGTATATTTATTTATAAATATTATAATCCTCTCGTGCATATCAAGTTATAGGCATACTTAATTAAAATATTGATAATATTAATTGGTCTTAGTTATTATTTATCATCTTCCGTGTTTTGAGCTATATTTATAGAAAGCTACAAAGCATATAGGCGACGCACCGAGGATTTATTTTCGGAAGGTTGGTTAGGTCTAGGTATAAATGGAAAGGGAACGGTTGACTCAAACAATACAGGGGGCGGGGAATATCTGATTCCCAAAATCCCCTCTTAAGAAACAATAACTTAAACTTCCAAACACGCGTTACGATTCCGCTTGTTTTTTTTTTAAATTAAATCGACTAATATGTTTCGTACATTTCATAAGAAACTATAAAAACATGATGATTTAATTTTTAGGTTTTACTAATTAGGCAAAACCAACTGGAATCACAAGCTACCAATTTTTGAATTTCGTATCTTAACAAACAATTTCAACTTATTTTCCGTTACAAAAGGGACGCACACCTATAATGGTTATGTCATATAACAATAAAATACCATCATTGAAAATGATGAATGTATTATTATAATTAAAAAATGGCAACTTAATGTTTTGATCGACGTATGCAAATAAAGTAGGTATGTATTATTTAAATTCACTTAACTGGCTAATTGATTAACTAATGAAATATTTTTAGCGGAAGACTACCATAAACAATACTATATTGTGTTGCTAAAATATTATATTCACCCATTGTAAAATGTAAGAACAAGTTTATTATATTTTGTTCAAAACTTTAGCACTTTATTTCGTCGATTACAATTTATATTAATAAACGATTTAAATAAAACTTTCGGTTGTCTAAAACAATAGATACTATGGCGAAATTATTTCAGCTTATAATAATATTCTCGTGGCCTATGACCTAATCGACTAAACGGGATTGTAATCAGAACATTTTCGACTAATATGGTACAATTTATAATATTATATTAAAATATTATGTTAAAAGATAATGTCTTGTAATATTTGCGCAAAACCACGATAATCTTTAAGCGCTTTTTTAACATTAGTATATTAAAAATGACCGATATCGAAACTATTTCTTACAAAGAAAAAGTGAACATGTTTACTAACAAACTAAATGATATTAAAATTGTATGATAATAAAGTAATTAATAAAACATTGATAAAAATAAATATATTTTTATTCAATTTACTTAAATTTTTCCACATTTTATTTATTCCAGAAACATATCGATACCTATGTACGTAATGGTGTTCGAAAACCAGTATTATTATCATATCGATAATCTCGATTTGTAATATAGGTAATCGATGCGCGATGCACGTGACAATGCTGTCGCAGCCCTGCACACGTGTATAAAACACCATAGATAATAAATATAATTATAAGGCGGGAGTATTGTCTGCGCTGTCATTATGGTTTACTTGATTTATTTATTACAAACTGTGACTTATTAGCAAAATAATTTGATGTTGAACAAACAACTTGTTTACATGTAAACTGTTGGAACATCTATCTAGTTATCTACCTATTTAATGTGTTAGGTCCTCATTATCTTGATTTATGTAAGTACGTAGAAGAAAATTAAGTGTACTGTTGTAAATCAGTAAAACAAATTTATCTATTCTAATGCTGGTTAATATAATAATGCTGTTAAGTTATGTGTATGTTTAACATCAAGAATGTAAATCATTTATTGTCTACACTATTCTTGTTTTTCTTGATGATATGACAGTTTGGTTTGGCTCCATTTTCGCAATTTAAACTTTAAAGAAGGTGGTGTTGATTTATTGCACGGAGGCTGACGTCAAGTGGTTTCAATGATCTCGTAAAAGAAAATAACAAATATTTATTTTGCTAAGAATACAGGTGTAACCAGATTGAACAATCGTTTTTAGGTGTAAATGTTGATAAACTTTTGCGATTTGTACACATTATGAAAATATATATATTACGGGTCTTAATCGCGTGAATAATTTAAGGTAAAATAGAGTCTACCCGTGACCACGGCCAGTGCAATACGGTCGAAACGTCGGGACCTGAATATATAAATTTTCATAATGGTTTTTAAGTGGTATTCCATAATCTACTTCTATAAACAGCAAACATCTTTACTTAACACAACTACATGTAGTCAGTCAGGTATATTCTAATCCAGTGTAGTGCAATACCTCTAATGTCATAATGTTCACATTTGCTTAGTAACATTTTTTATTAGTCCACAAGATCTAAAGCCTTACTCATATTAAAGAACACCGTTACTACAGGAACTTTCTTAACTAAATATTCTGATAAATTTCGAATTTAAGTTAAAGTGACCAGTGATGTAGATAAATAATGTGGCTTTTCAAATGTTTTTTTGTAGATATTATAGGAATCAGTGCAGTGACTTACCGTAATCGCTAAGGTGATCATGTTCCGCGGGTTCTCTTTTGATAATAACGTGTTGAGCTCCATTTAGCGCGCGCTGCAACTTGTTTTGATCTTCACTTCCCCTTTTAACTGAAACATCGCGATAGTTACAATTATCTATACAAATAAAATTAAAACGTGGCTGAAATTCTGTCTCTTGATTTTTTGGGCAAACTACTGGGGTGATTTCAATGAAAATTAATTTTCTAGACAAGGCTTGAGGACTACATTTAATCTAGATGTAAGCCCTTTACGAATTATCAGGAACCATGTGATTGTGGGGTGTACGACTTCAGGAGCATTTGAGCAAGCGGAACCGTGCTACTGGTTTATTGCTTGTTAGCATAAGTGGATCCAAGGGATCCTCCAGACGGTTGTCTTTGTACCGAATTTCGTGTCTCCTCCCCCCAGAACAAAGTTCCACCCCCCATGCAAGCACTTGACCATGACCGCTGTCATAAGCATGCAATCCGGCACTGTTATTTGCCTCTCGTGCCCCCCCCCCTCCCAGCAATATAAAATCCTGGATCCGCCTTCGCTTGTTAGGCTTTAATAATTTGCATATAGGTAGATTAAGCCATGTTTATACCTATAGTTAATCTACGTTTTATCACGACGTGCAACTAGTGCAATATTGTAGACAAACCTGCCCATATTCGCTTGATTTTCAACCGAACTCTTTACAATACCTATTCCACGTTGTGGGAAACCTTTGACATATTATGGTCATAAAACATTCTGACCTGCACATCAGGTGGTCAGTTTCTCATTTCGTCACGTGCACTGTTTCAATTTATAACCTATTCAATTGATTATCATTGATAATTAATACATGAGTTACTAAGTGCCTATTAGTCTATGACTGGTTGCTTCCCGCCAATGACGTAAGGCCTCACATATATTAGGATGACTGACTAAGTTCTTATAATTAATATTTATATTAATTTTAAGAACTTAGAATAAATTTGGGAGTTTTTAATCAAATTTGTATGGAGACTTAAAGCTCCATACAAAATCAATCGAAATTTCTTAAGTCTCCATACAAATTTGATGAGAAAATATAACGATTTTTTTACTGCACCCCCTTTGCTACACCCCGACCGGGAAACAGAGATTGCACTAAAAGTTTTGTTGGTGAATCATTACCATAGTTAGGTTAGGTTAGAACAGTGACCCTAAAAACGTAAACAATAATAACATAAAGTACCTAAACACAGATACGGAACCTCAATTTGTAAGATATAGAATGGATGGATATATATGGAACCCCGTACATAATATCGCTATGATTTTCTATGTGGGAATCCGCAACTTCGATTCTTAGGCAATACCTAGGTGCTTTACAGGTTACAAGACCCGAGATTCGTTATGACCATTGATCAATCAAACCACATCTTCATTATGGGTGGTTGTTATGGTGGAGGTGGGTGTATAATAATTATGCACAATCTTACCGAGAGGCAGTCCTGTGTCTATAGAGACCATGTCAGCCATGCTGGAGGGGTCCATAAACATCTCGTCGTCTTGAGCAGCTGCCGTCATCGAATCCGGGATAGGTCTGATTACTAGATCGTGTCCGATGGAACCCTCCTGTAGCAAAAAAATCAAAGGTTAGTGATGTGACAAAACTCGACTAAGAATTTGACAATTGGTGATTTAGTCTGTCCAGAATAAAGAAGGCTGAGTAAATGTGTCCGTTGTCGTTGTCAAAATTTGAAAAGTGGTAAACTTAGCATATAACTGGTCGATGAAATTGAGTAAGGAGTTGTAAAAATGGCGGCAAACAAACGACCAGCCATTATTTTTACAGCTCCGAGTTTATCTTGTAAATAATGATTTGAATACGTGTTAATTGACTTAGAACGAGACTATGTGCATGTAATAAGTGCATAAATACTTGACACTGGCAGAAATTAGCCGTTAAAACGGCTAGATTGCCATAAACTCAAAGAAGAAGAAATTGAGTAATGACATGGTTTAATGACAAAATAATACACGATCGCTTTGGGTCAGAATTTATTGAGTTTGATCATCTTAGCACATTTATAATAAGTATGGATTTGCCTGTATAAGGATTAAAAAAGGTATGGTAGGTACGATCATAGTTTTGATTATATATTTTTGTCTTTAATATTCATTAGATACAAAAATACTGCGCTTATTGTTTCTTAGAAATACGCAATAAAATCAAATTAATTTAAAACTTTGGCTGTCAGTAAGCCATTATTTCTAGTGCGTCATCCAATTCAAATGGCTATTTTATTATTTTAACGATGCTACCTTTTCAATTAATAATTCAATTTATTGTTAGGTATTTTAATGTGATTCATCTTTTCCAAATTATACCTAACATCAAACAGTCATTTTTGATTAAAAAAATTAGTCGTAGGTATATCCGTCTCCCATTTCCTTTTTCTGAGTTGATTGTTTACTTTGAATTTGAATACAACTTATTTATTTATGTCACTGCCTGCCGGCACGTAATGAGTATTTTTGTTTTCATAGACAAGATTTTTTATTTATTTTTCCATTTCATCTTAATATACGTTTTTCGTAGAATATTTTTTAGTAGCTAGTGCAATTTAATTATAATATTATCTATTTGTAGAAGTTTCGTATTTGTAACAAACAACTAGTTTTATTACGCATGAATTGACTCGTCTATGCTCTTTTCATTTTTTAAAAATAATACAATACTTATTATTATTTTGTTTACGATATTAATTATTACTATCTAGGTTTTCGTCTTTTTACTGAATATGTTTCCTAAAAACATGCAACTTGAAGATAAGGTATCGCACTGTCGAGTAAAATTAGGTTCTTTTACAGAATACTAGGTGTCCGTACTAACTTTTAACCCAAATGTTCCCCTGTTCCGTACGATCTTTTAAAATGTTATTTTATTATCGAACACAACAAAAGATGAATTATCTAATTTGGTGCTGTCGTTTTGAAGTTATGCTGTCCATAGATGAGTAATGGGCTTTCCAACTGGTCAAAACAGCAACTCTTTAAGAAATGTCAAAATGCAAATTTTATACAGAGATACTCATACAAATAATAAGTAAATTTTAACATTATATTTTTGATTCTGCACTTTATCTTTTTAATACTGTCTCGAACCGAACTTTTTAACATGTAATTTTAATTTGTGTGCCTAATAAAATAAATAAATAAATGCCCGACAATGACGTCACTATTTTTTCTAGTCAAGTCACTTCTTTTTATTATATGATTATTGACGAAAAAAAAGACCACAAAAATTTGATCGGGATTTAATCGTTGACAGTTTTAATAATAGTTTTATTTACTGATTAGTCGTTTTGATTTATTCGTTTACCTAGAAAACTAGTTTGTACTACGTAACTACGTTTACCTAAAATAATAGTATTTTTTTAAAAGTCACCCCTCTGTGTGTAATATCTCTGCAATCGTGTCGGAGTTACGTTCCATCGGAATATACTATCTCCTGCGTGTTGACTAGTCTCTGGTTGACAGCTGTGGCCGAAATTGTTTATTGAAATGGTAATGAGACACACAGATATATAACATCAGATTAGTATTTAAAATTAGTTCCAAATAGATTATTTGGTCACCTCTAAAACTCTAAATAGCTATACAAAACCTCGCTTTATTTACACCTACACCGAACATTGTCGGCACTGGCTGTTAGGCAATCGACCTTAGTCTTATTTGCAACGCCATTGTATCTATGGTCACACAGAACGCTAGATGTACAGTTTTGATATAAGTAAAAGCGAGTATAAAGTAGTACGGAATGAAATAAGTAAAGTTTTGTGTTAGTCGACTTTTGTATGAAGAGTTTACATTACAGAGTCAGGACATGTTCGTACCCAGTATCATTTTTGGTAGGGCTTTTTCGTAATTTCAGACCGGATTTTTAGATGTACTGCGTACCTTTTTGTCATTTCAAGGGGGGGGGGGGGAGAGAGGTTTCAATCCCTAACGGGTAGGTACTGGAAGTTGCAGGTCAAGCTACTGGAAGTTGCAGAGAGGGGGGAGGGGTTATTAATTCCTTCATTAAAATAATATACGAAAGTAGGTAATTAAAAAAGACTTTCAAGACAGATTTCTTGGCAAATCTAGTACGAACTTATTCAATAATAATTTATTTTGATTGTAGTCCGCTCCCCTATTGTGATCTAATCACATCCCTAGTAACTGCATAACATTACTAAATCCCTATTTATTAACTATAGTCACGTCTCTATTCTTGTTTATGGTTCGCTCATTGACATTGGAACGTGTTCGAAATTCAGAAATATCACATCCTGTCTAAAATGTGACGTTTTATGCTAATGGCGCCAAATATTACAACGTCTTGTAACTTGTAAGAAATTCATGACACGCATTGCTTAGCAATCGTGTTAAGGCCCTTTTGTGTTATTATAGCTTGTTTCTTTTTATGAGTTCCAGTTATCCCCTCCTACGTACCACGTTTCATAACTTAGGTACCTACTAATAAGTTTCTATACCTACTAATTCAAGTAGGTATTAATATTAGGACAAAAGTATACTATAAAGTAGGTCGTTAGTTTACTAATATAACGCATTGTACATAAAGTATGCCACTCTCTGCCTGACGTTAAAAGTTAACTACAGTTGTCTCAATGTAAGTTGGCCGGGTTGAACTTGGCGACAACAGATTGCGCAGATGCACTTCTTACGGCCGGTTTCAATAATCTAACTATCGATGGATTAGACTACTAGAGGTATATATTTGACATATGCTCCATACATAAATGTCAAAATTCTACCTCTAGTAGCCAAATCCTTCGATAGGTAGATTATTGAGACCGGCCGTTAGAAGTAAATGGTGACAGGAAGCGGAGGACGGGGGCGGTACCTAACTAAACCCAGAGAATTTTAAAGAAACGATTACTCATTACGTTGTCATAATTAGTACTCATGTTTTTTGTGATCTCTCTTACTGAGTATTGTAGAGAAACTGTTTTAAATTTAAAACTTTTATGAAGTCATAAAAGTAGTATTTATTATATTGTTGAATTAAAATGTTGTTAATATTTTTAATCGATTAAACATAATTAATTATGTTTAATCGATAATTAATCGTTTTCGTAAGTAGTTTTAGGGTCGCATGTCTATGACATGCGCGAAAGTGTTATGAACCTAACTGCAATCCGGCCAACTAACAATAAGACAGGGAGTTGTAAAAATGGCGGCAAACTAAACGGCCATTATTTTTACAGCTCCGAGTATAACTTGTAAAAAATGATTTGAATACGTGATAATTGACTAAGAACGAGACTTTGTGCATGTAATAAGCGCATAAATACTTGACACTGGCAGAAATTAGCCGTTAAAACGACTAGATTGCCATAAACTCAAAGAAGAAGAAGAAGAACATTAAGACAACTGTATTCCACCTGTGCTCAGTTGAAACCTAGTTGCAAGCAGGAAATAATATGCATGGGATTATCTTATCTCAATGTTATGGCGGAACTTGAAGACTGTGTGTATAATTGGGTGTTTACATTATGACGATTTTGCTTCATACATTTTGTAGATAGTATCAGAAGTATGATTAGAAACGTTCGTTGCACAGTAGAGAGCTTAGTGAGGGTAATCAAGAGTTGCCAATTGTTGCCAATTAAAACATAGATGGGTGACCATTTACCAAAAATTGTGTCAGTATTATGATCTACCGTCCGCCCATGAACAAAGAGACACCTTTATCACATGCCACATATAAATTACTAGCTATCCCGTGCAACTTCGTCTGCGTAAATTTTCCCTGTTTTTGCAACATTTCTCATTGCTGCTCCGCTCCTATTGGTCGTAGCATGATGTAATATAGCCTTTCTCGATAAATGGGCTATCTAACAGTGAAAGAATTTTTCAATTTTTCAATCCTGAGATTACCGCGATCAAACAAAGAAACAAACAAACTCTTCAGCTTTATAATATTAATATAGATAGTCTTGTATAATATGTGGCAGCACCTTACCCCCATATCTAGTTTTACATTCATACATTGTAAAAATTGTCGATTTGAAAAGAGTGGCCGGGAATTTTTATTGCCTTGTTCTTTTCTCCGGCATTACCTAAATATTGTTTGCGAACTTTGCATTATTTGTAGTAGGTATCATGACGTAACATACGTGTTGTATTGCGTCCTAAGTGAATAAAGAATTTTGAGAGAGGAAATACAGGGTGCATCTGTATTGATGTATTACTTACCTATAATTATCTCCTGTGTTCTATTTAGTCTCTCTTGAGATTAGCCGCCATGACCGAATTTCAATTAGAAGGGCAATATAGTCAATCATTATTTACAATATAAAAACCCAAATGACAGTTCCCGTTACAACTGCTTATTATGAACTATTAAAAATAAATCTATGAATTGCAAATGTCAATGTCATTTATTGCTTTAATATTATAGCGTGTATTAATAATTAGGTAATGGCGTGTATTAATATAAGTAGGTAATAGTGACTATTTGAGATCGATCGCTAAGTTCGAGAATATGAAAACAGTAGTTTTAATCAAAATATCTATAATCAGTTTATCGCTATTTTCATTATTTTCATAGCTTCAGAACTTTGAACAGGTCTACGCGAATTAGCTCGCTGAAGTGGAAAACTTTAGCGAGCTAGTTCGCGTAGACCTGAAGAAGAAAGATGTAGGTAGGTAATTAAAAGAAACACTTGTTTATGGTCCGTTTGTTCAACAAACTAGTAGGTATTATAAACAAAACTTACCACAACAAGCCTGCCATGTTTGGGGTGTCTTCTGATAAGCAGGGCGGCGCCATTTTGTTCGTCTTGGTATAGCTCACCAACGTCTTCTTCATCTTCCTGTTGACAAAGTTTATAACAATGAGAATATATTCTAAATCATCATTAGATTCATGGGCGTTTAGGTAGGGGCGATTTAAGGGTTTAACCCCTTTGAAATCTTATTAGTAACTAGCTGACTTGCGCAAATTCGCCTGCGTAAATTTACAAATACAAAGCCTAATTAATTTTTTTCACAGATCTAACTTTAAAACTGACGGAGTTTAATACAAACTTGCCCCCCAATTTTACCCCCTTATGGGGCTGATTTTCCAAAAAACTTGAAATAGTCTTGATAATTTTAAAACCAAAAAGCCAAATACGAAATTTCCAGCTTTAGAGTTAGATACTCTAAAACTAACCGAGTTTCAAACAAAATGACAACCACTATTTTACCCCCTTAGGAGCTAAATTTCCAAAAATCTCTTCTTATCGGATGCCTACGTTGTATAAAGAATACGTCCTTAAAATTTCACGTCTCAACGATCAGCGGTTTAGGCTGTGCGTTGATCCATCAGTCAGTCAGGCAGGACAAAGAATTTTATTTATATAGATAAACAAGTTAAATTGAGGACGAATGTGTCTCTTCAGATTATTTTAAGTCGTAGGTACTAAGTATTGTCTGATCAGGGCAAAATAATTTATTTTCATAGTATTTATGTACCCAAATAACATTATTTTATGGACCGTACAAACCTCAATTTGAGAATCGAACCTACAATATCTTGCACTAGTGCTGGTACTCATCCCAATGTAAGTTTCCAGTGTACAAATGTACTCTGTGATGTAAGTAAACAGGTCATTTTAAATTTTATATTTATCTCATTTAACACAAACATTTTTCAAGGCTTGCAATATTATCCTAGAACAACGTTCCTACTCAAGTTTTGGTAGAGAAACTGAAGCTTGCACGTGATATACCGTGCGAACAATTTGTAGTCGTGATCTGAATGCCCCAACGAATCATGATCGTGCTGTGTTTGTTGTCATAGCCGTGCCTACTAATAAAACTATTATACCTTGCTTATGTCACTTTCATTTTTAAAAGTATTTAAATCTTTACAAATACAATAATTGCATTTTTGAAAGATAGAAATATTTGAAGTCCAGACTTAGGAATCGAACCCGAGACTTCCGTAGCCAAACCGGGGCCAGAAGCGAACCACCTATCTGAACTATGTTACTAGACCTCAAATTTTTCTATCCCTTGATGCCCGCGAGTTGGGCCCTCGCAGCGCCATCTAGTAGGTAATTAAAGAACTATCACGGTTTTTTTCTTCGTTACAGAGAGCATTTTTAACAAATTATGATGTCGCAGGCCGAATATTGAAGTAATTTTTATAGGCATTTCTTGCCAATTACTTTACAAACAAAATAATTGCATTTTTTAAATTAAATCTTGCTGATGTCTACTGATTGAATCAGGCGTTACATGGCGGAAATCCATCTTTAGTAGATTATTAAAGACCCACCACCCAATCTCTATCTGTGAATCACCACGATTGAAATAGTACGGAAATGCCCATAATACAAGAATCGAAATAGATTGACAGACCGCACACAAAAGAGAGACCTACAACCAAGAAAATTAGTGACAGGTGGTATCTCGGGATCCTCGACTTGCAATATTCCGCTTCTACGAAGTCAAACTTCGACATGTGTTTCGTCTCTACGCGAGGCATCCTCAGGACAATTAGGCATCGACTAAGCACTTAGTTGGTGACAGTACCTGTCACAAATTTTCTTTGTTACAGGTCTCTCTTTTTATGTTCGGTCTGTCAATTTCGATTGTCGTAATAAAGGCATTTCTTTAATATTGCAATCGTAGTGACGTCAACTGCTATGCCTACATGGGTGACTATTACGCTAACAAGAATAGCCCGACAAGGGCGGGCGTGTTTTTTTTAACTAAGTAACACAATGACGTACCTAGTAGGTAATTTCGGATTCTTATTCCATCAGAGAAGAGATGAGAATGAAGAAACGACTAGATGTCTAAATAGGTACTCATCTATAGATAGCATTACTCCTATCCATATATATCCTTTCAGATTAGTAGAGACAGAAATCGTATAAGAGATGTACCTATTTATTAATAAGACGTCTTAATATTTATTTCGTGATTCATCAACAACAACCAATAATGAAGAGCAAACCTTTATGAAAAAGTCAGTTTCAGTTCATTTGTGACATCATTATTTTGCCGCTCATAAATGCTAATTTATGAGTTACAACTAACTGACGGAAGGCTTTAGACAAATAGTATTAAATAAGGAAATTCCCTAGCTCGTGGCAAAAGTATCTACATGTCGTAAGTAATATCACTCTGAGTAATGAAACCTTCACATATGTTTATCAAGTTGCACAGGTGTGCAGTGATTTACAACTAGACGGTTCTTCATATTTTTTAGTTGATCAATCAAACAGATTTTTCCATCAATTTCTGTCACTGTTTAGTATTTATTGCACACTTAAAAACTACAAAAAGAATCGGTTTTGCAGATTTCGTACCTACGTATTTCATGTGCATACGCTCTAACACGTAACTGGGAAAATGGTATATATAAATATACTACCGACGTGAACCCACTCCTAACACAAACCTTTGAGCTTAGCTGAAGGGGGTCAACAAGATTGCTAGTAATGTGGGACTCAATCCCACATTGCTAGTTATCTTTTTAATTAAAAAAAAAAAAGATGTATCTATTTCTTTAGTAAAAAAACTTGTATAAGACGGTCGCGAACATGGTAGCAAACGGAGCTCCCTTTAGAGCTTTCCTTTTTTTTACAATGGCACAAACTAGTCGAAATGTAAATCGTCTCGATTGCCATTAATTTTAAAAATATAATGATTAGATTATTGACAGTCACGTCAATATTCGCTTTAAAAATAATGCACTTTTTTATAGACCGCAGAATATGGTTATTTGCTTTTCAAGGAGGTATAATATGCAAAGTTATTATTAATATTATAAAGACATAAAATATACTTCCGCGGTGCATCGCACATCTGATGGTATCGCGTCACGAGTCGCACAAACATTTACATGTTAAATAACGCTGTTTGTCATGATATCGTGGTCACGATGGCGTTTTAGTTTTTATGGAAAGACCACACCCATTTTTGGGAATTATCCCTAAACATCACCAAGATTTGAAAATGATATGAGTTACTTTACTAAATAATTATATTACTTGATTCGCAAGGAATGTTCATCACTAACCTAAAAAATATTATGTACCAACCCATATGATGTCCTGGGCACAGGTCTCCCCAGTGGAATCTACTTAATATAGATCCTGGGGTTATTTGCCATAATCGCTGCGCTTGGCAAGCGGGTTGGCAATCGCAGTAAGGCTTAGTACGCAGAGGGCGCTGTTGCTGTGCGAAAATCCTCCGGTGTGAAAATCCCTTAGTCGCCTTGACGACACCCACGGGAAGAGATGGGATGGTACTATTCTTAAGCCGGTACCAAACGGCAATATAGGTATACCTACCTAAAAATAAAAATGGTATTGAACCTCATCGAAATCTGTTGCGTAGTACCTATAAAAGATCTAAGCGTAGGCGAATTAATTAGAGTTTATGACAATCTAGTCGATTTTCCAACCAATTATTTCTTATTGTACAAAGACTAGGTCTTACGGGTTTCGCTCGTACCTATAATAAATTTATTTTCAAAGATAAGTACCTAAATGTGGAGCTGTGAAAATGATGAGCAGAGCTTGTACTATGGTAACCAAACAACTGATAAATATACTTATATATTTCTAAATACATACATATTATAGATAAATAACACCCAGACACAGAATAAACCATCGTGCTCATCACACATAGTTTTGTCCTGGGTGGGGATCGAACCCACGACCTCATGCGTAGCAGTCGGATACACTCCCACCGCGCCACAGAGGCAGTCAATGTACTAGCTGTCCCGCGCAACTTCATCTACGTAAATGTTCCCCGTTTTTGCTACATTTCTCATTGCTGCTCCGCTCCTATTGATCGTAGCGTGATGTTATATAGCCTATAGCCTTCCTCGATAAATGGACTATCCAACAGTGAAATATTTTTTTAATTCGGATCAGTACCTAGTTCCTGAGTTAACCGCGTTCAAACCAACAAACTCTTCAGCTTTATAATATTAGTATAGTTAACGCTTTTGTTTTACACATAAGATTATCAAGCCCCTAGCACCGGGCAGCAAGAGGTCACTATTAATTATCGACGTCATATTTTTCTTTACAATTTACTAACTAGTAAACAAGGAAGCAAGCAATTGTATTTGTATCCACACAATGATGAGTTGCAGTAGAATAACCTCCATTTACTGATAATAATTATATGCTGATATGTTAATAAGATAGTTGAAAATATATTATTTTCCTGTAAATCGTGAGATACCGCCATTGATCAGGAAAAGGACTGTTAATGGCAAATAATACACGTTAACCTTATAATTGAGATGTGTTTATTTTCGCATTTTTCTTGCTCTTTAACCGCCTTAAAAGAAGATAGTTCTCTGTTTGACCCGTATGTATGTATGTTTGCGGTTTTCTTTAAAGCTAGAGATCTAATTTAAATGGGGTTTTTCCCATTCAACTGCATATTTTTGGGAAGGTTTTTTTCCCTCTCGCAGTAGGGTATAAGCCCTGTGTCACAGGGGACTTTACAAACATACAAGTCACAGACACAAAGTACACCGAGACCCGTAACAACAATCTGTGGGTCACACAAAGTGCTGTCCCGTGTGGGAATCGAACCCACGATCTTTTGCGTAGCAGTCGGACACACTCCCACCGCATCACAGAGGCAGTCATTTTAGTGTACAAAACGTTGCCCTAGCTTATAAAACACCAGAGATATAAACTTAAACATAGGGGTGAGTCAGCGAATTCGGTGATGTGCTTCATATTTTTTTCCTTGACATTTGAAGGCAATTAAAAAAAAGTTATTCTTATAATAATGGCGGAAAACTAAGCTGTCATTATTTTCACAGCGCTGGATTAACGTGCAAAAATACAATAAGTAGGTACGAGCAAAATCCGCAAGTTAAAATGAACATTAAATACTTGACACTAACAGCAGTCACCTAAAATTGAGTAGAATAAAATAATCATCAACATTATCATCGACCAGCCCTATACCTATTCAACCCAATTACATATTGGGATCAGCGTATAATTTGTCTCCACGCACTTCTAACAAACGAATAATATTAATAAGATTTTAGATTACACCTACGAACAAATTTAACAAAATCAACAGAGTCAGCGGGAGTCATTGTGTGTGAATTTAATTTAAATATTATGGGTATGGGCGTATTCGTAACTATTTTGGCAAACCCTACATCAGATGCTGCATTATCACTATATAAGATTCGTGATTCCCGTATTCGTGATTATGACTCTTAATATTATTTGTATTGAATGTATAGGTAAGTTTGATAAGGTTTGATACGGGGTTGACCTGTTCCTAGAATAAAAGCCCCAAAAATAAAAGAATATAAAAAAAAAACAAAATCAAGAACATTAAAATTACAGTTACGTACGACTATTCATTCTAAAACGTGATTATTGATGCAAAACAAATCGTAAATGTAAAACAGAAACAAATAAAATTCATTAAAATTTTCCTTTAAGTAGGATGTGTGCGTTGCGTCCATTGCATAACAGTTTTGTGTCAGCCATCTTCTTTATTGCACATAATATATTATAAACTGTCATTATAATTAAGTAAATACCATATTAATAGTTTACCTACTGTATGGAATATTTATTACTTTGTGTAAGGAAATATACCTTTTGCATTTAATAAATGCAAAAGGTGGGTATAAAAAAAGGATTAGATTAAAAGTTGATTACCACAAAGCTAAGAACCGTTTAGGGTAAACTGCTCCTACTCCTCCTTTTGTGTCAGGGGTTAAGTGGTCAATAAAGTGGTGAAGGGCAAAAACGATTTAGCGCCTCTTTTCTTTCTTCCGATTTTTTTTGTCTATGGCATTCAACGGGAACTTTATGAATGATACCTACGATTCATTGAGCTATATGATTATAGTTGCGGTATTTAATTACTTACCCTATTACAGTAAACACGAAACCACAATGTTGTCGCGCAATTTATTAAACTGTCCACGCGTAAAATGGCGACCACGGACTACGTCATTAGGCACGTGACAAAGAATATAGAGATTTTAGACCAAAAAAATTATACACATCTATTTTTATTATTTCCAATTAACATTTACCTGCAGCTGCGCAATGACGTCTTCGATTTTGAATGAAATTTGGAACCCCGATCCACCCTTTTAGGGTTGAATATGTAAAAATCTTTCTTAGAGGATGTCTACTTCATATTTGCAATTTGTGCGCCATCTTTCAATCAGTCGAGCCCGCGCAGTGGTTGTAAAACTCCCTTATGAGACGAAGTTAATATTCTCTTTTGTGAGTAAGACTTTGAACTGTACATAAGAGGTTCTTAATATTATTAAAATATATATATTACGGGTCTTAATCGCGTGAATAATTTAAGGTAAAATACCTTGTTTATTGCCCGACGTTTCGACCGTATTGCAACGGCCGTGGTCACGGGAAGACAGGTTCTTAATATGCAAAATTTCAAGCTTCTAGACCAATAATACTATAGTAGGCAGATTATAAAGTCAACCAATTCTAATCCTATGTAAAAGATTGTCCTAACTGGTTTTGCTAATATATTGGCGCCACCTGTTTGGAAAATAATCAACACTGAGTTTATTTTTGGCATTATTTGAATTTTATTTAATAAAATCATGTGTATGAACCTCTGATATTAATAAATCCACGGAAAATTATAGTTCGTTGCAGTGACAAGCGAAATGTAATTTATCTTTGCCTACTTCTGCATTTCGTCAAATAGGTGGGCAAAGTTAACCGATGTGACATAAAAGTAGATATTATGGTTAACACCAATTATTTAAAATTATGCAAAAATAAATAGTAGGCAATCAGATATCATTATACCACTTAAATGTTAAATTTATACATTAATGAGTATAATCGCGACATTATTGACCATAAAATCTTATACATAAATAAATTAAGATAAGTAAGTATATGTTTTGTATTAAATTATTATTAAATATAAAATATAATAGACAATGATGTTCGTGACGTGAAAACTTTGCCACATTTTATTCTACTAAATATTCCAAAAATGATTTAATATTTAGTTAGTATTATTACCTCTGGCAGCATTGCATGTTTATTAAAGTTTATCAAAATGTGGTATATTTGTAAAAAAATGTGAAGTGAAAAAAACTTTTGAAGAGTGTTAGTTAAAAATACAGTGTTGTCAATATTATTAAATTATAATAACTTTAAATTTCTTCCATTTAGATATATGTATTAGTATTGTTTGAAAATTTGAAGCTGAAAGAATAAAATCTCGGTTTTGTAATTTAGTTTCAAACTCATTACTTTTATCTTTTTCGTGTTTATTTGAAGTATAAAAGGACGAAAGAGGACAGAATATTCAAGTAACATACATTGAGGTACCTATACGGGTAATAAACATACTGCTTGTGTAGGCAGGAGGTAACACGCCTTTAAATTGTATAAAGTCCAGATAAAGCCTTATTCCAAGCCAAGTGACTTGGAATAAAGCTTCATCTGGGTTTTATAAATTGTGGATTAAGACGTTAAAGATGATAACTGCCCAGTTTACCAGGATTAACATCGTAAAGTTCGTATTTATAGCAAATCTC
Source organism: Herminia tarsipennalis (assembly GCA_945859575.2). NCBI lineage: Eukaryota > Metazoa > Arthropoda > Insecta > Lepidoptera > Erebidae > Herminia > Herminia tarsipennalis. Next base: position 13,772,165 of record OX243849.2, on the reverse strand, counting down.
TGAGGCAACGATTGGATTTGCTTACACATAAACTTTGTTAACCTCACTTTGTTGCCCATAAACAATTCGCGTTATCAGTTTTTGAACTTTCTACATGGCTTTGTGTCTATATGTAAATTCTGAAGTACCTACTTAATAGTTTCAAATAAAAGTAGCAGGAATATCTATACAGTAGTAAGTGTCGTAAAAAGTTAGTTTCAAATATCATGTAGCATGACATTAGTTTGGAATCATAAAGTACCAATTAATGAGTTAATGCCTTAAAGGTTCATTTCGGTGCATCACGGCCGATCGCGTGTCGCGCGCGGCTTACGACAAGCGTCTGACGCGCGCAGCCGATGCGACAATAGTCAGAGTATGAGAATGTATGGTACCGTTTCCGAGGTAAGCGACAGACGCGCGCGGCCGACGACTGTCGAAGGCTGCGCGCGCAGTCAGAATATTGTCGCATCGGCCGCGAGCGTCAGACGCTTGTCGCGAGCCGCGCGCGGCTCGCGATCGGCCGCGATGCACGGAAATGAACCTTTAATATAAGTTACTAGCTAATCCGCACAACTTCGTATGCGTCAATTTTACCCGTTTTTGTAACATTTTTCATTGCTGCTCCGCTCCTATTGGTCGTAGCGTAACGTTATATAACGTCCAATAGTAAAATCATTTTTCAATTCGGATCAGTAGTTCCTGAGATTACCGCGTTCAATCAAACAAACTCTTTAGCTTTTTAAATTCTGTTATAGATATCAAAAACATTTTAACTTAAGTACATATATCGAAAGTATGTCAGTTAATATACCTAATTTATAAGTCCGTGACGTTTCTAAAATACAAAATTCAAAAGCGGCGGTAGCCTAATAACTAAAGCATCGGTTTCGCAATCGTGAGGTTCGGTTCGAATCTTACCCATTATACTACCGACATGAACCCACTTCTAACACAAGCCATTGAGCTTAGCTGGAGGGGTTAACAGAATTGCTAGTTATCTTTTTTTAAAAAGGAAAAAAAAAACAAAGAAAAATACCAAAAACCTCCCCATATAAAAACTGGGATAAGGGCTTTAGTTTCCATAACAACATAAAACGACGTTTAGCTACTAATATTAAAGGGTTTTTTTGCAGTTTGAAGGACCATCTAAGAATTTTCCATTTTATATTCTAAGCACAGAGTTCTTATTTATGTTAATATCTAAATTCGTCGGCGATGCCACGTGCTCGGCACTGTGGCGGAATAAAAGCGGTCATATTATTATAACACCAATATTTAAATTACAAATGAGCTTCAAGAATGAGTCGCCAAATGGTGACCAGATTATAAAAGTAGCCATTTTTTATATAAACTAAGTATATGTTTGTTTGTTTAGTTTAAAACATAAGTATAGATATTTCTGTACTTTGCAGGGTGTATCTCTCAGTGCAAACTATACTGATCCCTGACGCCTCTGGTAGGTACACCTAATCCGTTATCGGCCGAACTATGCTTCGGCGTCATCGGCCAGACCGGGTCAATTCACGTATTTAAAGCAGTGCAGTTGCAATTCAGTTACAGTTAAGTTTCGTCTAAAACGGCCATTTTCGTATTCTTGTAACTTTGTGATCGATCTTAAAAACGCTTGAGCACCGTACTAGAATGTCGTTATTGCGCTCTCGAGACGCATACTTGACGCAAGCGTATTTGAGATCGATCCCAAAGTTACAAGAATACAAAAATGATCATTATAATCGAAACTAAACTACAACTGAACTGCAACTGCACTGCTTTATAATTTTACCCCTGGCCGATCGAATCAAATGCCATTTTTGGGCGTCATCGGACGATGGGTTGGTGGTCGCGGTTGAAATAGTGTACGCGTTTTTTCTTCTCCATACATTAGATTCTCTTTGATGGCCGAGGACGTCCAAGCATAGTTCGGCCATAACGGTTTAGGTGTAGGTACGCCTGCCAGTAGTCTCTAATATTCACTTTTAAATGATAGTGACAACATTTGCGTAAGGCTCTTAAAACTGAGTGACATTTCAGTATCTATTCGGCTATTATGCTTCCAAACTGACATACGGATTCAAATTTGAAATGGTTATTTGAAAAATAATGTTAGGTCTTACTTGTTTTTTTTAATTTAAAATCGTTTAGCAATTTTGAAAATAGTTCTTTATTTTACTTATTAAGAGTAGGGATCTTGTTTATCTGGTATTTTATATTTGCCTCGTTTAAATATGTAAGAGATGGGTGTTGTCAAGGCGACTAAGGGATTTCACACCGGAGGACGGGCAGCAGCGTCCTCTGCGTACTTAAAGCCTTACTGCGATCACCAACCCGCTCGCCAAGCGTGGTGATTATGGCAATTACCCCCAGGATCTACATACTAGTAGGTTCTACTGGGGACACCCGTGCCCAGCAGTGGGCCATCATATGGGTTGATATGTATGTATGTATGTAAATATGTAATGTGGTCAGTGTCGAACCTGGCGGGTAGGCCCGGACGCCTGGTTCGCCACTGAGTGTGGTCATTACTCATGCTTAAACTTTTTATTAACATAACAGTGACAATTGTAGGCCGGGCAATGTGGTCACTGCGAACATTGCCCATGTTTAAATCATCAGGGTTAATATTTTTACAAGTGGTCCTACGTCGAACTACTAGTGTATTTTTATTGATTTATGGCCCCGTTTACATTAATTTTCTTTGACCTTGGAAAGGTATTATCGTTTTTATATCTATTTTATGTCAAATTAAAATATAATTTTCACATAAAATATAAGAAATGTAGCGATAAAGTATAACTTTATGGCGAAGTTAGCATGAGTATGTAAATTCATACTAACCCTTTTATGACTTGTTTTATAGTACTGGCTGTATACAAGAAACACCAATAACTTTTAAAAAAATTGTCGTAATTAAACAAACATAAAATCGGTCTAATGATGAGAGTCATAAATTGCTAATTAGAGAATTGTGAAAATGGCGGCAAACTGAACTGTCATCATTTTCACAGCTCCGTATTTACTATACTAATATTATAAGGCTTAAGAGTTTGTTTGTTTGTTTGATCGCGGTAATCTCAGGAACTATAAATCCGAATTGAAAAATTCTTTCACTGTTGGATAGCCCTTTTATCGAGGAAGGCTATAGGCTATAACATCACGCTACGACAAATAGAAGCGGAGCAACAATGAGAAATGTAGCAAAAACGGGGAAAATTTACGCAGACGAAGTTGCGCGGGACAGCTAGTACGAATATGTACCTACTACCTTACAGTGCTAAAAAGGATAACACTGGCTCCACACGTTGGCCCCAACGTCGGTCTCTCGCCCAATGTGTGGATCTAGAAAATAGCATTGGCGCCAACGTTGGGACGAGCGGTATTCTAGATCCACAGTTGGACGAGTGACGTTGGGGCCAACGTGTGGAGCCGGTGTTATTCTCTATATTAAGATTTGAAAAAGAGTCAAGTGCGAATCTGCAACTTAAAATATTTTAAGCTTTTTCATCCGAAAAAGGTTAATTTACATATCCATATTATTGATTGATTAATCAAAAAGGTTCTCGTGCCTTGATATCACTAATAGGGGTCAAAGAACCTAAAATAAAAGTATTCCGTTGAGTTATAATCTTATGGTGTTGTAAATTTTAGTTCAAAGTATTTTTTTTTTAAGTTAGATACTAAAATAAATGGAAAGGCCGATTGATGAAAGACCACGTGTAAAAATAAACGAGTACCTAAACTAATTATATTAAAACTAGGAAAATACCTATAGTTTAAGTTAACTAACACAACTACTTATTTATTTATGACTAGTATTGACCCTGACTGCTAAGCCGGAGGTCGTGGGTTCAATCCAAACCCAGGATAAAACTTTATGTGATGAGCACGATGGTTTATTCTGTGTCTGGGTGGTATTTATAAATATAAGTTACTTGCTAACCCGCTCAACTTCGTATGCGTCAATTTTCCCCGTTTTTGTAACATTTTTTATTGCTGCCCTGCTCCTATTGGTCGTAGCGTGACGTTATATAACCTATAGCCTTCCTCAATAAGTGGGATGTCCAACAGTAAAAGATTTTTTCAATTCGGATCAGTAGTTCTTGAGATTACCGCGTTCAAACAAACAAACTCATCAGCTTTTTAAATTCTATTCGTATCTAAAATATGTATGTATTTAGAAATATACTAGATGACCCGCGCAACTTCGTCTGCGTAAATTTTCCCTTTTTTCTTTTTTCTTCCTTTTTTTTTTACAACATTTTTCATTGCTGCTCCGCTCCTATTAGTCGTAGCGTGATGTTATAACCTATAGCCTTCCTCGATAAATGAGCTATCCAACAATAAAATATTTTTTCAATGTCGCCCAGTAGTTCCTGAGATTATCGCGTTCAAACAAACAAACAAACTCTTAGGGGTATGAAAAATAGATGTTGGCCGATTCTCATAGATAGCTGACCCGCGCAACTTCGTCTGCGTAAATTTTCCCTTTTTTTTTTACAACATTTTTCATTGCTGCTCCGCTCCTATTGGTCGTAGCGTGATGTTATAACCTATAGCCTTCCTCGATAAATGGGCTATCCAACAAAAAATATTTTTTTCAATGCGGCCCAGTAGTTCCTGAGATTATCGCGTTCAAACAAACAAACAAACTCTTAGGGGGATGAAAAATAGATGTTGTCCGATTCTCAGACCTACCCAATATGCACACAAAATTTCATCAAAATCGGTCAAGCCGTTTCGGAGGAGTATGGCAACGAAAACTGTGACACGAGAATTTTATATATTAGATAAGTATGCTTATCGGTTGTCTGGTTTCCATAGTACAATCTCTGCTTTGTTTAGGTTTAGTTTGGGATCAGATAGCTTTGTGTGAGTCCCAAGATATTATTATTATTATTTACAATGTTATTTCTGTTATCGATTACCTTGAATAATCGAATGCACCGATTGTAACCACTCGAGTTTTATTTCTCACCTAAATCATTCCTAAAACCTGTTCCATCAATATTTCATAGTTTACTATACTTATCTATCAAATAAATTCTAGGCAAATACTAACATGAATCCTGACCTCGGGCTAGGAATTTGAATCTAAACCTAGATCGTGCTTACAGATCAAGGTAAACAAAAATATACGCCAAAGACTTGTTTTAGGGGCTTTGCGCACTTGATACCTACTGTTAACGTTCGGTGAAGATTTATGAGCCGACGTGTGCAGCATTTTCTTCGTTATGTGGCCCAGAGGCGAAGGGTTCAAGTTTTCGAGAGGTAACTCGATACAAAAAAATATCTTGTAGGATACGGTTCTTGAGGGCATAATATTAAGTAACTATAGAACTCAAAGAGAAACCGAAAAGAATGGTGTTCTAAGAACACGCCGCCACTGATATGTACCAAATTATATTTCTGTATGTTCTTGTGTCTTTTATGTTGTTATTATTTAAATAAAATAAAAAAGTGTCTATAAAATAAAAAAAAGTGTCAATGTTTTCTTATGACATTATCAAGTAATATTATTGTCCGTAAACCCACTTTACAGACCACCATTTTTTTTAAGAAAACAAAGATTGGTAGATGCAACGATTTATACCTATGTTCTTATATCTACATTCCGACAATGTTCCTATTCATTTCGATGACATTAAAGCAAATAACTAATTTTTAAAGCATTAAATTGACACAGCGGTAAATATCTTAGGAGAACTTGCACAGGGCCATCTGATCTCAAACTAGGCAGATTATAGTAACCAGACAAAATCAAACAAAATATGACGTATTTCTAATTAAATCACACAAAGACTTATATTATGTAGAAACGAACCCACAACCTCTGGATTAGTAGTCACGATTACTAACCACTAGAACAACAGGTCAGTCAATTTATTACGATATTAATAAAATAATGGTAAAAAATTCAGTGGGGAATGGCATAAACTCTACAATAAAATAAGGTATAGTGTGTGCTACGGCTCTTAGTATTTCAAACACCATTTTCGACTTTATGTTTATATTAAAGTAAATCAACCTATTAACTTAAAACTTGAACTAGGTTGACAGCTGTCAGATACGTCAATGTCTTAGTTAATGTGTTAATAGATAATGGGATCTATGGTCTTACGATTCTGAATTGATATTGAATTTTTATTAATTTGGCATGAAAGACAATTTAATCGTCCAAATTATAACAAATAAGGTTAGATATATAATGATATAATATCTTGGGACAACTCACACAACGTCATCTGATCCCAAACTAAGCGGAGCTTGAACTATAGCTTTGGGACCTACGTTGGGACCTACGTTGGGGCCAACGTGTGGAGCCGGTGTAAACAAATTTTTGGTTAAGTGTGAGTTGTGCATGGAAATGAGTAAACAGTCTACAACTTTTGACCATTTGAAATAAACAGACAGTTTTACAATTTACCATAGACAAACCACACCCAAACTAGATAGTTTTAGTTAAAATATCAAATGAAATAAACGCAGTAACCTTTATATTCACAAAACATTAGCAACACCAGTCCTTTAAAATCCCGCGTTTAGACCTCGCTATAGTTTCCATTAGATTGTCTTTGCTGTACCACAAAATATCAAGAGTACAGAAGCTAACCTTCTAGATCAATAGCCCAGCACTTTACCGGCACCCAGGCCACTTTGTTATCTACAATTAGGTATTTGAATGTCAAGTCAAATCAGTCTCTTTATGAAACGTCAAAACATCTACAGATCGAATCACTCTGTAGATTTATTTTTTTAAAGATATCTAACAATTGTGGTCTCACATTACTAGCAATATTTGTATGCAATTTTACATTATGACGTCATTATGTTCTGGTGTCCAATCATTTACTTTTAGTATTTATTCTATGGAATAAAAATACTAAAACATGTCAAATTATGTACATTTTATTTTTCATTCATTTATAGGCGTACTATTGCCCGATAAGTGTAAAATAATTTATTGTTTTTGATTGATTTGACATTCAGACAGCCCATTTAGGTTGATTTTCGAACCGTATGAAATGTCTGGCAATGGAGGACGTGGTTTCTAAAATTTAAAAAAAAAAAATGGCTATAAAACTGCTACCTACTGGTTGCCAAAGCCACCATGATTCGAACTTCACAGTACATACCAGTATTGGGAGCATTCCCAGAAACTTTTAACTTTTATGTGGGTTTGTTGATCAGTGTGCTTTGACCTTGTGTGCATTGCATTGTTCGTCTGCGCGTTGTATGTAGGTCACCTTCTGTGCTCTGTGTATTTTGTGGCAATACATTGTATTTTGACTAAAATTTATAGCATAACTTTTATGGTAAATATGCCGAGTCTTATTTGGTTACGATTGTATTACTTATGTAACGGGAACGAACTTAATATTCATATCGAAGGAAGCCTTTTAACTGTTGAATTTGTGTGAATTACTTCGTTCTCAAAAGTTAGGAACTATTTACAATGTTTTAAATATTTTTTTAATAGGAAAATATGAAACTCTGGTTGGAGATTATACCCGAAGCATTTGTAGGACTTGTGGCTCTGGAATTGTAGATCGTATGTGTAATTAATGCTCCACTCCTATTGCACGGGGTAGGAGCGGAGCATTAATTAAAAATGCTGCAAAAATGTTGGAAAATGACGCAAGTTTCAGTAAAGCGAATCGTAAGTTAAATATTAAATAAATAATGTTGACATTAAGTTTTAATCAGGAAAATAATGTAAAGGGACACTTTGAATACTTAACTCTCTCTTCTTCATCGTTGTCTCATGAGGGTTTTATTCATTTTAGAACGCTTTTACTTTGAATGTAACGAGTATTTGAAGTCGACATTTAATTTGATTTTTTTGGACCTTCATTGTATTTATTTTTTTCATCTGAATGGATTTTCAGGGGTCATGAGTCCTAGAAAGAGATAGATAAACCTTCAAAAAAAACTCTCTACTATAATACCATTTATTTCAGGCCTCTATGACCCAAAGAAATAGATACTTAACGGACTAAAATAAATAATAATCTATACTAATATTATAAAGCTAAAGAATTTTTTTGTTTGTTTGTTTGAACCTGATTATCTCAGTAACAACTGGTTCGAATTGAAAAATTATTAATAGTATTGGATGACCCATTTATTGAGGCTATATAACATCACGCTATGACAAATAAGAGCGGAGCATTAATGAAGAATGACATACAGACGAAGTTGCACAGGTCAGCTAGTATATAATTTCATTTCTATATTTTTTATAAATAAAGTAAAGAATTTTGAAGCGGCGGTAGTCTAATGGCTAAGGCATCGGTCTCGCAATCGTGAGGTCGCGGGTTCGAATCCTACCCATTATACTACCGGCGTAAATCCACTCCTAACACAAGCCATTGAGCTAAGCTGGAGGGGTTAACAGGATTGCTAGTAATGCGGGACCACAATCCCAACATTGCTAGTTATCATATTTATCTATACATATAATAAAACTGTAAATTTCACGTGTCTGTACATGGCCGAACTTAGTGAAAAAAAATATTAGGAAATTTTCGAAAAGAGTATTCAAACACTTTACTGCATTTTTAGAAATGTTTGTCTGTCTGTCTGTCTGTCTGTCTGTCTGTCTGTCTGTCTGTTTGTTTGAACACGCATCACGCAAAAACTACCGTACAGATTCGATTGAAATTTTGCACGTGCAATCTAATAGATACAGATTAACATTTAGGCTATAAATTATCACGCTTTTTCCCATAGGAGCTAAGCAGTAAGGGATAATGTCTGTAGCTATTTTTCGTTATAAAACAGTAACTACTAGACGGATCTTTATGAAAATTTGCATTTTTATAGTAAATACTATAGGACATTATTTACACTATGAATCATTACGCTAACGTCTATGGGGAACGAGTAGCAACGTATTTTTTGTCGCACCATAATGGTTTATCACAAAATTTTCCACAATTAGACATTATCTATAATTGTAACCCATGGAATACATAACTTCACGCTAAAACTAAAAGGAGCTAAACACAACATTGTTAAGTTTCATAAGAACAGTTATTTTGACGTGTTAAGTAGCGAACAGTATAGCCTCGAAGCTATGCTGGCGGACTTTGGCGACAAAGTTCCGGACTCGAATCCGATGGCTGATTATGTTCTTTTTGTATTTTTTTAAATTGTCTTTATCCTTTTTTAATATTTTTCTCAATGTTTTAGTTATTTTTTCGACCGTAAGTAACTTATTTACTTTGGTTATTATTTTTTTATATTAAAAATCAAGTAAATTATGCACGTAGGTAAGTTAATTATAGGTATTGCATGCACTGCTGAGAGTAATTAATTAATCGTAGTAGAAATGAAAAACAATATTACATTATAATTAAAAAGTATTCGACATTTTCCAGAAATTATGTGTTCGTCTAAAAAAAGAACATTACACACCTAAAAAAAAAACATGTAGCGCCATCTATGAAATCAAATTGTTCACCGTGATCAAATAATTCCTTATTTGTGAAAACATTTACTAGGGTATAGGTGCTTGAGATGCTGAGTGGCAACATTCTTGAAAGTAGATGGCGTTGTATTCAATAATGTTCTATACTTAGTAAAAGAAGTTTTAAAAGAAACACATTGCTATGATTTTTAGAAATGTTTGTCTGTTTGTCCGTTTGTTTGACCACGCATCACACAGGTGCATCATGTTTTGGGGTTATGGTTGGAGATTACGTGTTCATCAATTCAACGATAATGAATGACTCAACATCGGTCAAGTGTGAGTAGTTCGGGTGACGGGAGGAGGGGGGTCGTTGTTTGTCAACCGTACCTTTAGGGATATCTGACATTTTCGCGGGCATGACACACATGACACGCTCTGTGTTTGCTTACTAAAGTGTTACAGCAGTTTTATTATTAGTATTGCGTTGTAACACTATATGAAATACACCCCATTTTTAGCCAAAATGGCAAAACAGAACCCTTATAGTTCCCTTATGTCCGTCCGTCCGCAGCTTAGCTCAGAGACTGTTAGTGCTAGAAGGTTGCAACTTTTGCATGAATAAATTACTAACGCCGATAAAGTGAAAGAACAAAATCTTGAAAATCATTATTTTTTTAAGGGTACCTCTCTTATATGTAAAGTGGGGATGTGATTTTTTTCTCACATACCTACCCCATCGTGTGTGGTATCATTAGATAGGTCTTTTAAAAAGCGTTTAGGGTTTGTGAAGACTATTTTTAGATTTAAGGATTCCTTTGTGTATAATATTAGGCTTTATAGTGAACATTTTTGTTAGAGTCAAGTGTCCCCCTGCCAGCTAAATGGTTGATGTTGGGTATGTGAAAAAATTCAGGGTAGTAGTATAAACACTAAAATTATAAAGAAAACTATCACAGTTAAGTACTTAGGCTTTACAAGTTTACGATCACATGAGAAGTAACAACATTTTCGTACAAATTCTATTAAAAAATATTAGGTAATAAGTAGGTATAACGTTGAAAGAATAAAACAAAAACAACAGAAAACCCACTTCTTAAGCCGCACACCAAACTAACTATCTAAAAGAATAGAACAGATCGATTTTTATTTAGTAAGTATTTAGTCAACAGGACTGTTTCCAACATATTTACACAGAAGTTATTTCGTTACCTAAACTACCTTAATTTAAACCCGACTTTCACGCGAACGAAGTCGCGGGCACAGCTATTATGAATATATATATATTACGGGTCTTAATCGCGTGAATAATTTTAGGTTATAATACCTTGCTTACCTACGTTTAATATGCATGATAGTTTAAGTATAATTTAATTTAAAGTCATCAAGTATTAAAATAAACTTATCCAGTTTTGAAAATAGATGGCGTTTAAATACAAATGAAACAGAATCAGGTAAATTGATTTAATAAATAAATCTGAAATTATTACGTAGAGGGATATGAATTTATGATGATCTTAATTAACGACAGGTTCATCATCATCATCATCATCAGCCTATCGCAGTCCACTGCTGGACACAGGCCTCTCTAATTGCACGCCAATTTGTTCTATCCTCGGCTACGACAGGTTGACACACCTATTTTTTAATTCACCAATGTAGACATTATAAAGAAATAAGTTTAGTATTTAAACTAAACGTTTCTAAAAGATATACTAATTCAGTATATCTTTTAGAAACGTTTGAATATTGTCTGTTTGTTTGAACACGCATCACAGTACCGCGGGAATGCAATGTTTTAAAAAAAGGGTATTTTTTTAAAAACTTATCTCACACTAGCCCTATTTCGCGCGAGTACTTGGGCGGTTTCGGGCTTCATTTAACCCGAAACCGATAATAGTAATATTTGATGTGATGCAAATCATTTTGGTAAAATACTATTATAATTTGTCTTCTAACCGTCTGGCGCCATAAACTTTGTCGCCCTTCATTTTGCTGCACTGGGCATTTGCTTGGCTTGCCTTGCCATAGGTCGGGCCCTGATTAGAGCTAGGCCCTAATATCCATAGATGCCACAGAGCATTGTGAAGCATGTTTCCAATATGTTTTACACAGAAGTTAAATTGTAACATAAACTACCTTAATATAAACCCAACTTCCACGCGAACGAAGTCGCGGGCACAGCTAGTATAAAATAAAAATCTAAACATTAGGTACACTTGTGAAAAGTTATACGTAGGCCTAAGTAACATCCTACCACCACTCAATGTAAACTCGCTTTAATTCCTTATACCTTATATATATTGATCTAAGTATAGGTATTATATTTAAGTTACGATGACCTAGATGTTTGTGAACAAAACGGGCGTTCTCTCTATTTTACATTTATCTTTATTAAACATACTCTGAATATAACAAGACAATCTATTTGAAAATGATTGATGTGGAATTTTATTGGTTACTTTGTAAATACTCGTAACATTTAAACTTTCGCGTTGCATGATTATAACTATTTATTATACGGGAATTAACGCGTTTCGACCGTTCGCTTGTGACCACGGCCGGTGCAACCTGGTCGAAACGTCAAGCAATTTTAAGGTAAATAATACGCGTTAATTGCCGTATAATAAATAGTTACTTTGTGTATGTCTACACGAATATTATAAAGAGGAAAGGTTTTTGTATGTAATGAATAAACTTGAAAACTACTGGACCGATTTCAAAAATTCTTTCACCATTAGAAAGCTACAATAGGGGGGGGGGGGGGCAAAAATAATTGTCAAAAAAAATAGATCCTTACGAAAATTTCAAAATGTAATAACTCAAGGTATAAGTAATTACGACATCGCTATACGAATCTGATTTTGTCTAGGCGCCAAGAGATGAATATTTTGCCTCTGTGGCCCGGTGGGAGTGTGTCCGACTGCTACGCAAGAGGTCGTGGGTTCGATTCCCACACGGGACACCACTTTGTTTGTAACGCACAATGGCCTATTCCAGAGGCTAAGTGCGGTTTTCTTGTTCGCCCAGGTAAAACTAACTAACTAACCACTTTGTGCAATCCACAAATTATTTATTTTATTTAGAATCTTGAGTCTAGGTGTACTTTGTGTTCGTGACGTGTAAAGTCCCCCGTGACACAGGCCTTGTACCCTACTGCAGGAGTCTTCTTTCAAAAAAAAAAGAGTAGTATTAACTAACACTTTATGTTAATATTGTATTTATGGTAGTCTGCAAGGTATATTGTATGAGCTATAGGTAGACTAATTTGCTAATTTATGCACATCTACAATTTTTTTTAACTTTACTGTCAACCCCAAACTGGTGTATTTGTTTATTGTCTGAGATGCGACTTCACGGTTAGATAAGACCTCCGTGGGAGTAGCTTTCACCGCTTCATAGAAACAGGTGCTTGTTTTTGTATCTTTTGCAACTAAGAACAATTGACTCGTTATACAGGGTTGTCATTGCTTTGAGAATACATTGTAATTGTATACTAGTTTTTAACTGCAGATTTGTTTAATATTAAACAGACTGACTGGCCTAGTGGTTAGTGATCCTGACTGCTAAGCTGGAGGTCAATCAATGGGTTTGATACCCAGCATAAAACTTTGTGTGCTTATCACACAAAGTTTTATAATTTATTATGTATCTGGGTGTAATTTATCTATAATATAAATATATAAGTATGTTCATCAGTTGTTTGGTTGCATAGTTGTAGTACAAGTTCTGCCTAGTTTGGGATCATATGGCGTTGTGTGAGTTGTCCAAGATATTATTATTACATCAAAATCTGGAGTATACATTCTTGAAGAACGTATACTCCAGATTTATCTATAGAAATGGCTAAAGTTTAGAGAAGAATGATTCTTCTCTAAACTTTAGCCATTTCTATAGATAAATTTTATAAACAATAATTGTAGTTTCGGCGAACATACAAATTAAAGCTGAAAACGAACCATTTTGTTAAGATATTTATGGGAACTTTAATCTTGCATACTTTTGCAAGTTAAAATCGTATTAAAAATGTACCTACAAAGCTTATGTTCTCAGTTGCTGTAGGCACATATCTACGCATAAAATAATATAAATATAGTTCTGTATTCTGTTTGAGCTATAAGTATAATTTCATTTTTACTGTTATTTGGTATTTAGAAACATTGTTAGAAATTTTGAGGATGTTGGAGAGAACAGAATTTTTTTTTGTATTCGAAAGATGTATCATTTGAAATTGTGATTAATTGTCATCGATTGTTTGACAACCCTGTTGAATTACGACCTCTTATTAGTCGTATAAGTTATAATTAGAATTGTCACTTCTCCGCATTGTTTAGTATTTCCGAACGATATCGATTCGATTTTCGCTTTTCCCTCGACATAAAACCATATATGGATCGACCATAATCAATTATCTCATGGGAATCTACAATGTATCGATTAGATAAATCGATAAGACTTTGTAATAAACTTTTAATAGGAAATGCGCACTTTTCAAACTATGTTTATTTTGCTCATTCGTATATAAATTGCATTTAGATCGCTCTTTCTAAATTACAGTGTTATAAACCGCCATTTAATCAATTGCTGTCAATTAATTATTGTTTTCGTTCCGTCCGCAATTAGCAATCAATGTTTTAATTGTATACTAAATTGATGCTAAAAGGTTTACAAAAAAGAATAGGTTTAAAAGGAAAATAAATTGAAACGCATTGCGGATTGATTATATATTGATTATTTGTGGATTCATATTTATAAAATTTTGGATCAAATATTGGGCTCTCAAATTTATTTGTCATACAGCTATTGCCCGCAATTACACCTGCCTTTATATCCCATTTCATCAAAATCAGAGAGAATACACCTCCTAAACAAACAAAAACAAACCAAAACCAACTTCCAAGGGAGCAAAGCCACTAGGAACAGCACTTCTACATAAAAACTTAGCAGCACTTACCGAAACGAGCTCCTCATAGTCCACACCATGAGGCTGAGTCTCATTCTGGTGCGCCTTCCACATCTTTAAGCCATCCTTCTTCACCAAACCCTCCTGTTTCTTCAGAACCAACTTCAACTGCCTCCCAAAAGCTTCCAGGTCTATCTTATGCACATCCAAATCCTGATCTTCAACTACCCTTTCCATATCAGTTAGAGCACTAACACTTTCACTGGATTCACTAGAATTTGACACATCGAAGTTAACACTCACTGTATTATTTAAATCTCCTATTATGTCAACGTCTTTGATGTTTTCTTTTGCTTTTATAAACATTTCATCGTTGAGGAGTGATGGTGGACTGGTTCCTGTCTTCCAGTGGTTTTTTGTGGTCTTCTCGTGGGGAATTTTGTTGGGATTTCCTCCGTGGGCATTTGTGTGATGGTTCGGGGTGATGTGCCGTCGAGATAGGTGGTGGGTTAGTTGTACTAGGTGGTATTCTGGCACCATTGTATGATGTTCTACGTGGAAGACGTTTCGAAGCTCATCTGATGTCATGTGTTCATGGATCTGTAACAAGAGATAATAATTTTATTTTTGAGTAGTCGGCAATCTAAGCGATTTCCAGTGTAGAAGACTCCTGACAAAGGGAATAACCTTTATATTTTCTGTAAAACAAACTATATTGAGACTCGGATCAACAATTTGTAAACCACTCGCGACATAACACTTTGTTACTAAAAATATAACTCCTCTCATATATCCGATTTCGTAATACTCGATACCACAAAATTATTAGGGCTCACGACCTCCTAATTTAAAATACAAACCTGTTATAAAACAGGTAAAACCCAATCAAGGATGATAATTTATTAAACATCAAAAATGTAAAGGAAAGGGAAATTCCAGAAAAAAAATATGGTTTATTCTTTTTGATTTATTTATATTGAGTAATTGCAGCATTAAGACGAAGGTTCAGAGTTTTTTGGTTTTTTAAGGACCTGGAACCTCGTTGAGGCTAGGTTTTCCAAGACAATAAAAACTTTTAACAACTTTGGATGCGAATTTCGATGACTTACTTTAATATTTATGTCTATATCTCTGGTGTTTTTTAAGCTAGGATAACGTTTTATACACTAAAACCTTTCCAGAAAAATATGAAGTCTAATAGCGAAAACCCTATCTAAATCGGATCACGAGCTTTCGAGAAAATCACGAACACACATACGTAAGGGTCAAACAGAGAACCAACCATTTTAAATATATATTCGTAAACTTTCGCGATTTGTACACTTTATAGAATTTCATAAGCCACGGGTCTTAATCGCGTAAATATTTTATTTTAAGGCTGAATACCTTTGTTTATTGCCCGACGTTTCGACCATAATAATAATAATAATAATAATAAAAATGATTTATTCACTTAAGAAGCAAAATACTACACTTGTGAAAAGTCGATACTACATTTACTGGTAATGCCTGTTCGCAAACAATAGGTAAAGCCCGAGAAAAGAACAGGCAATAAAAACTCGTGGCCACTCTTTTCAAATTGCCAATGTTTACAATGTTTCTCTGTTTATAAACTGTATATGCAGGTAAGGTGCTGCCACCACTATCTTATACACCATATTAGAGGACTGATGCAAGGCCAATTGCAACGAAACGAAAAATTCTATAAACATTTTTAAGACAGTTAAAAACTAAAATGCACTTTTCCTTGTATTTTAGCCAAAACCGTAGACAAAGTCTAAATATAAATAACAATAGTTGTACTAGGTGCTACATCCTTATTCCGTATTGGTAGCATTTCGTTCGAATGTCACTGAGCAAACTCGAAAACCTTGGCTGAGGTCAATAGTACGCAAGTCGGCAGTCCTTTCTCGATATATTTGCAGATTTATACGTATTATTGACTCATGTACGCCATATTTGGGCCAGGGCTTTATAAAATGTAAAGTAGAGCGAATAAAATGTGTAGATATAATAAGTTTCTTCGTTGAGAATATTATACTTAATTTGGTGGCAGTTATTATAAGCTATTTGTTTATATGGTAGATATAATGATTGATTGGTCCGTGACCCTTCATTCTGGTATTGAATATGATTGTTTTATTTTTTAAAAGATGACTCCCGCAATAGGTGTACAAGCCCTGTGTCGCGGGGGACTTTAAAAACATACAAGTCACGATATAATTGGCATTGAATATAATATATTTATTATTATAAAATGTTTTTTTTTATTTAAAGACGACTCCCGCAGTAGGGCTTGTTTACAAACATACAAGTCACGATATAGTTATACAATAATACAGTTACCTATAGTGTCGCGAATTCTTAAACATAATGTAAATATCTGAAAAAGAGTTCTTAACACAACACTATATATTCTTAACACTACACTTACAACAGTAGGTATACTCTTTTGAGTAAGTATTTCAATTCGATACTTCCACGTGTTCCTGAGATAAAGGATCTTGAAAGACAGACAGACGGACGGACGAACGGACTACCATGTGATAAAAAACGTTTGAACCTCTTCATAAGGCACCTGTCCCACCTACGACGATGAGCGAGAAGCAAGTAGCGATTTATCGCTCAAGAAACGTACAACAGACGTATTTTGTAAATCCCTAGTAAACAAAAGAGATGCAGTATAGAGCGAGTACTCGCAGTGTAAACACTCAACGATCAACTATTAATATCTCTATCTCTTTTGTTTAAACGGGATCTACATAAGTATACGTGTCTTGAGCGATAAAATCGCTACTCGCTACTCTTTTTCTCGCCGTCGGTCGGACAGGTGCCTTAAGAACTTTTATTGTGGAATATTGCTTTTATTAAGAGACTTATGAAGCTATGATAGCCTAATAGTATTTCGCTAAAGTGCTCACTATTTTTACCTCTATTAAATATACAGTAAGGCCTCCCAATACATTCCTAAACGTCGGAAGTAGATATAAATTCGCGTAGGCATACATTAGATCCAAGTATAAAATAATTGCTTCGTGTTTTCGACCAGTCGACCTCGGTTCACTGCTCCAGTTATTACATAACTGAGTGGATTATAATTTGCATTAATACTCTCCGTTATCACTATCAGTGACGTAATAAAAAATGGAGCAAAATGAAGAAATGTGGTTTAGAGATTCCATTGAATTAGGAAATGTGATGGGATGTCATAATTTGTTGTCTTTTTTAGATTAGTAGAACAGGTTGATAATAATATCTTCGGACACTCACACAACGCTATCTGATCCCAAACTAAGCAGAGCTTGAACTATGGAACCCAGACTACTGATAAACATACTTAAATATTTCTAAATACATACATATTATAGATAAATAACACCCAGACACAGAATAAACCATCGTGCTCATCACACAAAGTTTTATCCTGGGTGGGGATCGAACCCACAACCTCTTGCTTAGCAGTCGTCTACACCCCCACCGCGCCACAGAGGCAGTCAGTTAATAGTTGAATTGATGATTGAAAGATAGAAAAATTTGTCCAGACCCAGGAATCGAATCCGAAACTTCCGTAAATCAAACCGGGGCCGGAATCGAACCATATATCGGGACTATGTTACTAAATATGTTCATAATAAAAAATATAGATATAACTTAACTTTCTTATTTCAATATTACTACAAACTTTTTATGAACCGATTTCAAAAAGGAGGAGGTTCTAAATTCGGATTTTTATATAAATTCGGATTTTTATATATTTTATGTATGTTCGATGTTCAAGCATTACACAGCAGCAATAAAAAATCGAATTATGAACATTCGTCTATATATGACGGGTTTTCGTAATACAATTCTGTTTTGTTATAAAAAGGATTATTCCGAAATGATTCCATAAAATTTTCGTAAAGATCTGATGATGAGTTTCGGAAGTACACCACGAAACTCCTCAATAAATGCCAGCAAACCAACTGTGGTTGAAGTCGGTTTGATGTTTTATGTAGACAAAGTTTTTAGGAACAAATTTAAACGTACCCACATCAACTACATGACTAAACGACTAATAGTCTATGTCCGGGTAGCACCTACTAAAAATAGTTAACAAACACAACCAATAATTGCCCCAGCTCCACACGTTGGCCCCAACATTGGTTCCAACGCCACTTGTCCAACGTGCGGATCTAGAATAACGCTCGTCCCAACATTGGCGCCAATCTATACTTATATTATTAATCTGAAGAGTTTATTTGTTTGTTGAATGCGGTAATCTCAGGAATTACTGATCCGAATTAAAAAAATATTTTACTGTTGGATAGCCCATTTATCGAGGAAGGCTATAGGTTATATAACATCACGCTACGATTAATAGCAGCGGAGCAGCAATGAAAAATGTTACAAAAACGGAAAATTGACGCATATGAAGTTGCACGGATCAGCTAGTGCTATTATATACACACCTTGCACGAGTAGATATACACACCAGCTCCAACGTTAGTCATTGGGACCAACGTTGGAGCTGGTGTTACGGTGCACCGCAAATTTACTTGTTACATATTTAATTACCACAAAATTGCAATACGTAAACCTAAACCATTTTCCTTATGACACCTCTGTAGACATTCACTTAAAAATCCAAATTAAATAACACCTTAACGTCTTACACAGAGAGTCCCAATTCCTTTAATCACAAATACTAAACGATCAAACAATAGAAATTAAGCCTAATTCTGTTGTATCAAGGTCGCAATTCAATTGTGGTTCAACTAATGGCATATATACAAGGTGTTTCGAAATGAACCGATCTCGATAATGAGTCACGCGTCCGTATGAACTTCAAGGTCATAGAGAAAGTATTGACGCTTATGTAAACACTCTGAGCTTTCGATGCTTAAAAAAATAACTTCTAGGTCAAAAGTCGCCATTAGTTGCGACCTCTTTTGCTTTAAAAGTTATAATTTATGAATGAAAATAACGTGGAAATTAAGAGTTTGTTGACTTTATGTAACTATTGGTATATATAGTATTTAGTATTATGTAATGGCGAGGGACCATTCTGCCAAGAGTGAATTGACAAAGAAGAAGAATTTTGAAAGGCTCCCTCAGTGGTAGTGATCCTCAGAGCAGTCTTTTGAGGAAGAGGTTCCATTTTTTATCGATACGGGGCAGACGATAATGTAAGATTCATAAATTGATTGCGAGCCTGTTCATACTTTGTTTGTTTTTTTTTTTTTACAATTGTAAATTTTAAAGTACCCTTCTTTATAAAGTGTTTGTAAAGTAATGTAATGAAAAAAAAAATCGTCTGATTTCTTTTTTGCCATCTGATTATGGCAGACCCTGTATTATGGCAACCGGATAACTGTTAATCATACCTACATATTTTTAACTGATAAATCACACACACTTATACAATCGTACTAATCATACAAAGATTTGTCTTGGGTGGAAATCGAACCCACGACTTCTAGTCTAGTCAGCGTCACTAACTACTACTACCAACAGGCAAGTCTCAAATTGAAATAACGTATTCATTATCCGTTAGCGTTCTTCTCCCAAATATATTATAGTTTAATTTACCTACATTTATTTTTTAAAAGTCGACTCCCGCAGTAGGGTACGAGCTCTGTATCGCAGGGGAGTTTTCAAACCTACAAGTCACGGACACAAAGTACACCCAGACTCGAAACAACAATTTGTGGATCACACAAAGTGGTGTCCCGTGTGGGATTCGAACCCACGACCTCTTGCGTAGGAGTCTCATTAATTTAAATCTATATTTATCTACGTAGAGATTGATATGCTGACGCTACGTTTCAACGCTTGGAACAAGGCTATTGTGTGTTTGTTTGTAATATTTGCATTGTGAAGGACGTTCACAGAGTCTTTCTTGATGCATATTGTTAAGGTTTCTTTGAGTTGTATATTTTGTTACTGCTAAGGTATTGTTCCAAGATCCCTGGGGTGTCAGACCTATTTTATTTTCTGAGAGATAAAATGCAGGTCTTCGGGTAGTGTTTATATGTACACTCAATGCTACCATACCAGCTAAGTTGTGTAGATGGCCAATTTTCAGGTACCAGGTGAGAAAGGTAAGAAAAAGTCAGACTAAATTAACTTATTATTTTGACTGCCTCTATGGCGCGGTGGGAGTGTATCCGATGTCGTGGGTTCGATCCCCACCCAGAATAAAACTTTGTGTGATAAACACGATGGTTTATTCTGTGGCTGGGTGTTATTTATCTATTATATGTATGTATTTAGAAATATATAAATATGTTTATCAGTTGTCTGGTTTCCATAGTACAAGCTCTGCTTAGTTTGGGATCAGATAGCGTTGTGTGAGTTGTCCCAAGATATTATATTATTATTATATTATATTTTATTTTATTAATATCTGATAGTTGATTACTATTAAAAAACATTATTCAGCATTGTCAGACATTTCCCGCCGGCCATAACTTCCGCCAGACACTTTAAAGCGGCCAAAAAAAGTTTACAACCAATCTTATTTTCTGATGCTTATTTTTTTTATACGTCACTTAAAAGATTGTATGGAACATATATTTGCCTAGCCAGGGATCTTGGAAGTATGGAGTATGCTTGTTTACAAATATTCGAGCTGGCATTATTCGGCACATGCCTGGCGGTATATGTAGATGAACATACACTAAGCCAAGCGATAGCACAGCCGAGAGGTAATATCGAATTATTTATAATAGTTTAATAATATAACTCCCTATAAATAATCAATATTTTGTTAGAATAACCAAGTTTCTTCAAATAAGTTGAAGAGTTTGTTTGTTGAACTACTGGTTAGAATTTAAAAATCCTTTAGTGTTGCATAGCTTATTTATCGAGAAAGGCTTTATAACATCACCCTACGACCAATAGGAGCGGAGCAGCAATGAAAAATGTTGCAAAAACGAGGAAAATTGACGTATACGAAGTTGCACTGGTCAGCTAGTTTCTATATACGTATTTGGTAAAGAAGACATCAACGCGTTCTGCTTTTCGCTTTATAAAATTTTTGTATCTCAGTTTTTGGTATGAAACCAATTGTGTAATTATTACAGAAAAAACGTCTGTTACATATAACGAATTATTCTAATGATTACTATTTTAATACAATCAATTTTATTATACTAATATAATAACCGAACCTTGAAAAATTAAGTTTTATATAAATAAATAATCTATGCATATGTATGATAGTTAATAAAGTTGGTACGTATAAGTACCCTAATGAGCCGCTCGCATATAGGATGTCCCAAAACGATGCCACACAAAGGGAAAGTGCCTTAAATATTGTAGATAAAACTTTTTGCTGAAAGAATATGTCATTTTGATTTTAAAAATAAATCGAACTGCATTCAAAGTTTTTTTAATAATCGCCTGTGAATGCTCTTCAATTTCAAAAAGTTTTTTAAATAAGCATTGCATCAGATCGGTTTATTGAAAGTGTTAAATTGTACTCATTGTAAAAACTATGTCAGATACAGGATGCGGCGTGGGAACTGCCATTTTTAAAACTATGACAAAACAAAAAATATTGAAGTTTGCTTTTTAATTTTATAATTTTTAGATAGCGTTATTTTTATAGAATTTTATAAGCTACGGCTCTTAATCGCGTAAGTATTTTATTTTAAGGCTAAATACCTTTGTTTATTGCCCGACGTACTGCAACGGCCGTTGCAATACGGTCGAGACGTCGGGCAATAAACAAGGTATTTTACCTTAAATTATTCACGCGATTAAGACAATAAATAAATCGCGAAAGTTTACGAACATATATTGCAAAGTGTTACTTTTATTTTTTTTATTATATCGTGAAACTACCCTTCTGCTCAAAACATTGGTAGAGTCAAAATCTGAAGTTTGGATTCACTTTGTCCAGCATAAATGTGTTAATCTTGGCGATAACATTACAAATATCGTTCACAGCTCATTCAGGGTTTTCAGACGATTGGTATGGACACGAAAGACTTAAATAAGAAAGTGTCCGCGCCGCACCCTATATAATGATAATATTAACTTGCTTAGATGTTTTTATTTAAGGGTGAACTCTCATCTTTGTGAGAATAAATTATTGTTAAACTCAAATTCAAATCAAGTACGTCTTATCCACATTAAGATGTCCACAGAAAACTGTCTCTGTTATTATTACATAACTGTGTATAATTATAATGAATAGTAAGAGGAAGCTCTGTTGTCATGCCTGCACGAAATGGCGCCATGTTGCACGATGCGCCAACAATCTGGTTTAATGACTTCATTGTAACATCCTTCCTTAGGCTCGACGAGTTGCCAAATTTTTAAAGCGACTAGTTGGTAGATTTGTTTTGGCGTTCTGAGTGTACTTATGGCGTAGGCAACATCTTATTGAATCCTAATCTATGCTAATATTATAAAGCTGAAGAGTTTGTTTGTTTGTTTCTTTGTTCTCTCAGGAACTGCGGGTCCGAATTGAAAAATTCTTTCACTGTTGGATAGCCCATTTATCGAGGAAGGCTATTGGCTATATAACATCACGCTACGACCAACAGGAGCGGAGCGTTAGTAAGCGGAGCGGAGTGTCGTAGCGTAATGTTATATAGCCTATAGCCTTCCTCGATAAATGGGCTATCCAACACAAAAAGATTTTTTCAATTCGAACCAGTAGTTCCTGAGAATGTCGCGTTCAAACAAACAAACTCTTCAGCTTTATAATATTAGTATAGAAGAATAAACGACCGAACGTATCCAAATACAATCAAATTCGTATTAATACATTCAACATTTTCTGTTGAATATTCATGGAAGAAAAGTGGACTATAAATCAGATAACGCAGTGTAGGTTCATAAAGTATTGTTGAAAGCTAAAATGTTAGCACGCTAAGGCCAATAGAAGCGGAGCTGTAATGAAAAATGTTGCAAAAACGGGGAAAATTTACGCAGACAAAGTTGCGCGGGTCAGCTAGCATTAGTATACATGTGGTACTATTTCCGTAGCAAGCATATTTGTTACTAGCTGTCCCGCGTTTTCATTTTCCACGTTTTTGCAACATTTCTCATTGTTGCTCCGTTCTTATTGGTCGTAGCGTGATATTATTATTAACGCGTTTAAACAAACAAACTCTTCAGCTTTATAATATAAGTATAGATTATAGAGCTAAAGAGTTTGTTTGTTTGTTTGAACGCGATAATCTCAGGAACTACTGGTTCGAATTGAAAAAATATTTTTGTGTTGGATAGCCTATTTATCGAAAAAGGCTATTGGATATATAACATCACGCTAAAACCAATAGGGACGGAGCAGCAATAAAAAATGTTGCAGAAACGGGATAATTTATGGATAAGTACAAAAAGTCCGAACTCATAGACGATTTTCAGACACTAAGTGGATTGAATTGATGTTGCTGACTCTGTATATCACCACCTCATTTTTCATCGAAACTTAATTTTCATTGGATAAGAATAGGCCTCCGGGTTAAGCAAGAAGTCGGAATAGGCTTTACCATACGTTAGTCACCGGGTACCTTTTTCTCAGGTTTTTATCTAGAGTCAGCGCATCTCTTTTGCATCTGGACTGACATGCCGCCCCCCAAATGGTCCCGAAACGCCTTTGATATACCTACTGTTCCACATGTTTATTTTTTATTTTTATGTTTAAAAAAGGTAACTAGCCATGTGGGATTAAGTCACACATTACTAACAATCTTGTTAACCCCTCCAGCTAAGCTCAAGGCTTGTGTTAGGAGTGGGTTCACGTCGGTAGTATAATGGGTAGGATTCGAACACGCGACGACTTTTGAAGTTGAAGTTATAATACATTGTATTGTCTACAGACCTAAAGGTGCTAAGTGCGTAGATTATAAACTAAAGCACTTGAATTCAATACCATTCCGTCCCTTAATATTCAATTGTAGGCCTCTATGGCGGTTTTCCTTTCATTGTGTCCAACATCATTGTTCTTAGGTCATTGTCTGTGCGTTTTTGCATCGAATTCACGTATTTACATACAAATGATTCTCATGCCATGTAATACATTATGTAAAATCGTTAGGAGTAAATTAACTGAAGTGGTAGTCTAATTTAAGATAGCTATTGTAGAAGAAACTCAAGCTACTGGGTCCACTCGATAGTAAAAAAAATGTCTATTATCTTTAAAATGGCTAAAGCGATTTGGATGAAACAAAACTAAAGATTATCCCAATTAAAACAGCTTTCTAACAAAGAAAACATAATTCGAATCGATCGATTATTTTAGGAGTTATGAAGGCATGAATACGAATAGTCGCGAGGTTTATACAGAATGTCCCAAAACTATGCCACACTGAGGGAAAGTACCTCAAATATTGTAGATGGAACTTTGTCTAAAAGAAGACCTCATTTCGATTTTAAAACTGATTCGAACTGCATTCAAAGATTTTTAAATAATCACCTGTCTGGACCGGGAATCGAACCCTCAAAATATGAAAAGAAACATTCTGTATAGTGTCACTGACATTCTTCTGTTTGCTTACTGTCGGAAGATCTCTATGCTTGTTTGTCATTTTCGTATCGAAAACGTATCTACTTCTGACAAACACTAGTGTACATAGAGCCTTAGTATTTTTAAACTGGATGTCAAAAGCTAATGACCCTTACACAATATGAAACAGTTGCATTATCCATCAAAAATTACACTAATTTGTATCGATCATTGGCACAATCGAATCGAAATCATTCGATTAATTAAACTTCTATCGATTCCGCTGTCACTGCCGCTGCATTTAGAAAGCCTACAACAATAGAGGATATCTTGCATTCAATTTTAAATTTTATGCAATGATGATTGTGTTCAATTTTGTCTGTGTATTGTTGTGATAACATCTGTGATATAACATATTTTTAAAGATAGCTTTGATTGACGAATGAATTGTAATGCGTATATTGTTGTCGGTGTCAAAATGACGATACCTATCTATAAAACATGAGTGAGATTTTTTCATTGATAACTTAAGGGTGCTCCCTCACCGCGAGCATCGCCTGTGATATAACGTTACATATCCGAGCATTTTATCGGTGAAGAAGGAGAACCGAGCATTACAATGTTCCTGTTATGATAAAAACTGTAATATTATGATATAACTTGTAAACATCAACGAAAAAATTAAACAATTGCTCTGAAAATCATAACAGGAAAATAATCAAGACGACAGTATTTTAAAGTAATGCTCGAAATCGATTCATAATTTTTACTGACTGCCTCGGTGGCGCGGTGTGCGATGTACGACTGCTGTTTGGTTCGAGTCCCACACAGGACTTGTATCCTTGTGTGATCTACAAATTATTATTGCGAGTCTGGGTTACTTTGTGTCCGTGAATTGTACGTTAGTAAAGTCAGGCGAGCTGCCTTTAAAAAAAACTTACTTACGTTTTTACTTTCATTTGTGTACTAAAAATAATTTCGAGATTTGTCATCTATGACTATACATACCTACATACTAGTGGCGAATAGTCTTCCAAAAAAATTTTCATTATTGATATTTCATTAACATTATTGTACAGAGCAGAGGCGAGAATACGAAAATGTGGATACATTTTCGTATTCTCGCCTCTGCTCTGTACAGGATTGTTAAAGACGATTTATGTACGTACAATATTAACTAAATACAATTTAAAGGGAAGCCGAAAGGAATGGTATTCTAAGGACCTACCGCCACTGGTACACAGTTACCTTAAGAATATGTTAAGCCTTCACCTCTGCTAAATACCTACACAAGTACCTTACTAGGTACCTTTAAACATTTACCATCAAAGAATAATATAACCAAAAGTGCAAAGCCTCAAAAACTATGGGTATAATAATAACTCGATCGATAGAGCATATTTTCCCACCGTTAGGTTGCAACAGACTGTTACTGGAGCAAGGTCGCGCCTCGCGGCCACAAAACGAATGTCAGTCAGCTTTCCACTCGCACATCGAGATAATCCTAATCGATTTTTGTAAGATCATCTTAGCACTAAAGCACCCGATTGTTGGGAATATAGGTCAGAGATGTAATCGATTTAAATCGATTTTAAATTGGTGACATACATAGATGATGTGACGTGACTAACAGGTAGCAAAGGACGTGGCAATTGTGTGTGATATCAAAGAGTTTGTCTAAAATATTGCTATTGCCATTTAAAGAAAATGTCTTCTGCCATCTCAGTGAGATAATCCGGCTCGAAGGACCAATGTAAAAGTAACTCTGTCTGTTACGCTTTCACGATCAAACAGCTAAACCGATTTAGATGAAATTTGGTATGGAGATACTTTGAGTCACGGGGAAGGACATAAGATAGTTTTTATCGCGATAAACGACATCCACGCGGGCGGAGACGCAGGCGAAAGCTAGTACTAAATATGTTTGAACTTGGTGACTTGATCGACATGTTTTATTTGTAATTATACAGTTTTATACTAGTGTTTTGCGACAGACCATATCTTGCATTTTAATCAAGCAATGCCATCCATGATCTATTTACAAAAACACAATAGTAACAAATTGTTTATAAACCATCTTCTTAACACTAAAGTATTCGATTGTTTCAAACATTATGTCGATATTCGATTTAAACCGTTTTTATAATTGATGCACCTATCGCAGATGATTGTTTCACCGCACTCATATTTTTTCAAAATAATTGAGTAGCCAAAGCTTTGTATTACTTTTAATTGATTAAAATACTTATTTTTGTTTATTTGTCCTGAATAGTGGCACGCAATGCAGAAATTATGACAAAATTGTTGATAAAATCGGTGGATAGTGTTGCAGCTACTTGTCTATGATTTAAATCCAAAATATATTACACAACTCGATAGCTAAAGAAACAAATAATTTGTTACGTTTTAGTTTTCAACATTAATATTGCGACTGGTCTTATCTAATGAGCAATTTAATGAACGTCGTGGTGAATCGATTTCAACAATCGATAAATTTGACAGTTTGCATTGTTATGGTAGTAACAATTTTATGCACTCATTTAAAAATGAATGCATGAAATCGTAACTTCATCAGATTAAATGTCCAAATTGCATTTTGCGATAAGTGAATTATGGATAAAAAGTTTCGTAAGTAATTTATTTTTTATGTAGTTAAGTATTAATGTAATTATTTTTTTATGTAAGCAGGTAAGTATAGGTGTTTCCTTTGTCAAAATATTTTTAAAACTTATTACATACTTGTAATAAGATTTAAAAGGCTGATTTTAGTATACTTTTAATGCTTTCATTGATTTAAAAAAACATGTACTTCAGTAAAATCAAAATACCACCGAGCTGATGCGGAGCCAGGAGTCGGGGTAGTTTAGAACCGGTCAATGGCTAATAATAAAACCTTCAAGTTAAGGTTTTTATATCTTGGCAACAAGGGTCCAGTGATGGAGTCAAAAGGTTGGATTTTATTCTTGAGACTTCGCAGTGCTGTTCATTTATTAGCGTCTCCGTTAACTGCCTCTGTGGCGCGATGGGTGTGGCCGACTGCTACGCATTACGGTTCGATCCCCACCCAGGATAAAATTTTGTGTGATGAGCACGATGGTTTATTGTGCACGATGGCTAGGTGTTATTTATCTATAATATGTATGTATTTAGAAATATATAAGTATGTTTATCGGTTGTCTGGTTTCCATAATACAAGCTCTGTTTAGTTTGGGATCAGATAGCTTTGTATGAGTTGTCCTAAGATATTTAAAAAAAAAAAAATAGGTTCTGATAAACGTTTACTGATCAAAGCGTATGCTATCCTGCAGACCATATGCTTATTGGCCACTCAGTGGTATAAAAAACTATTGCAACAAAACTTTTCGAACAAAAGTTATAAAAACAAAAACAAAAGCGATTCTAAATCAAGTTCTGTACTCGCTTGATAAGTCAGCAATTAATTTTAAAAGGTAAGAGTAAAAACAATTGAATTTATTTCACAATAACAGTCAGATCGACGACCTTCGAACAGAATGGACACTAAAATTATACCTTGTGTGAGAGAAACTGTTGTATTCATGAATGAAACTTATGAAATACTAGCTGACTCGCGCAACTTCGTCCGCGTAAATTTTTCCGTTTTTGCAACATTTTTCAATGCTGCTCCGCTCCTATTGGTCTTAGCGTTATGTTATATAGCCTGTAGCCTTCCTCGATAAATGAGCTATGCAACAAAAAAAGTTTATTTTTAATTCAGACTCGTAGTTGCTACTCTGCTTAGTTTGGGATCTGATGGCGTTGTGTGAGTTGTCCCAAGTTATTATTATTATTATAAAAATGTAAAGTTTGCAAGGTTGTAGGGGGTAATTTCTGAATATATTGAACCTATTTTGAAAATTTTATTTACCAATAGAAAGACACGTTAGTGTCATGTGTGTTGTGAGTGTCATAGGCTATATAACATCACGCTACGACCAATAGGAGCGGAGCATCAATGAAAAATGTAGCAAAAACGGGGAAAAATGACACAAACGAAATTGCGCGGTTCAGCTAGAACAATGTATCTTGGCAAAACCTATGAGGGGCTTAGTAGTAATAACTATATCTACTTAAATACTAGTTAACGTGTTAATAACAAGCGGCTAGCTACGTTAACATAACACATACTCCACATAACATATTAATAACTAAGTATAAACAATAGAAAGTAAGTAGTTACGCAAAGGTTTCACACTTACCTACCTACTTTCAGTTAAATGTCACTAGTGTCAAAATACACAGTTGTTTAAAGGAGTTCGCCCGAGGATGAATGGACACTTTCTTGTGAATTGAAAAGCCTTTTGTTATAATGGTTATCTTTAAATAATATAAAACAAAGGCGCTTCTATCTGTCTGTCCATATAATTATAATATCTTGGGACAACTCACACAACGGTATCTGATTTCCAACTAAGCAAAGCTTGTACTATGGAAACCAGACAATTTTCCCCGTTTTTGCAACATTTCTCATTCCTGCTCCGCTCCTAGGAAGGTCTTCCTCGGTAAATGGGCTATCCAACAGTGAAATATTTTTTTCAATTCGGATCAGTAGTTCTTGAGATTACAAACAAACTCTTCAGCTTTTTAATAAATAACTAAACAGTAGCAATGTTGTAAATACTTTTACGTTTGATTTAGGACACATAGACGTAAATCGTACGGAAAGTAGCCATGATTGTTATTTAAGGCTATTGTCATTAAAATTTCATGGTTTTGTTCTAGGTCATAAAATTACAAAAAAAAAATTAGTGGTCAGTACTAAATGATTAGTACAAAATTGAATTTACATTACATGTAGATAAAACACTGCCAGAGGCCAGTCCGTGGTCTACTGTAATATTCGTGAAGCAATTTAATTAGCAAATTGCACATTACACAATGCAATAACTTCTGAAAAACCCGGAACCTATATCAATAACAACATACTAGTTAAGGATACAAATCAATTTAATATTAATCACTAGGACACATTTGCGGATATGGACACAGCTATGAACAATACCTAAATCCTAAAATCCGTTTCTTATCAGTTCAATAATAATTGACCATAGATAATAAATAAAAAGGCGAGTGAACTAATCAACGTAATCTTTTCATTCATTCAGTTCCTGCTTTTTTAATCACACCAAGGCTGACCAAGGTCACATGACATTCTGCCTTGTCCGAAAAAAAAATTAAACGTCATATTTATTTCCGGAAGGAAATATGTAAAGTTTTTTTAATTGTGGTTTCCGAAAACAATTGGCAATTATTGTCATGTGTTGATATTCAAGTGAACAAAAGAACGCTTGAGATTGCGTGTGAATGAATAAATCGTAGACATGATTATGGGCGGAAAATAGTCGTTGGTTTATAATGTAGACATGACTATATTTTGTTCCTCATTGCGGTAGCTTAACAACAAATGTGCAGAATCAGTAATAGTGGTTTTTTTTAAATGTAAGTCATTATTTGTATGAAATGTTTGTATGACGGTCAAAGATGTATGATTAAGCAGAACATCGCTAAGGTCGTTTAAGTTTTTATTCTTAATGACTTCATTTTTGCGTGATTACCTTTTTAAATTTTACTGTAACATAAAGAGCACATTTATGTAATTTTATGGCCATTAATCTAGTATTTTTTTTTTTCAATTCGGATTAGTAGTTCCAGATATGTAGGTAATACTTTTTTCTTAGACATAAGTCATTATTTCACGAAGTCGTATACTATTTTTTAAATTTTAGAAATAAATTAACATGTTATAGGCTCTGTATAATTATGTATAACAAAACAAAATTACGCAATATAGGCAAAGGTATCAATAAGCCGAAATTAAAAAATGAACTTCTTTATCTTTAAAATCTAAATACCATAGGCCATAGAGTTACTAAAACATCGAGGTCAGACCGCCACGTAATCTGTATGTAGACCAAGCGCAGGCGTTACTTTCGTTCTTAGCAGATCGCACTTTCGTTTTCACTGCGCGCGCGCAACCGTATGTAATACCTGACGTCACTGCCCATTTGTTTTTTGTCGTAATTACTTTTGGTGTAGTTTTACCTTTTTTGCGAATGGTTTGTAAACTTTTTTTTTTAATAAAAAGGTTTTTTTTTCTTAAATGTAGGTTAAAATAGTTTTGAATGGATATAGACTTCGGGCTTATTCAAAGTTAATTTTATATCCGTTAGTCAGTGGAATTGGTAGTCACTCGTGTAAGAAAGAGATGAATATAACAGTTACGTAATTAAGGGAGAGTGATTAATGAGTGATGAAGAGTGATAATCAATTATTTTGAAGTGGTTTGTAAAGAGGTAAATCTTGTTGGGCGCTGTTACCATCTTGTGGCTTAATTCACATTATTCATTTTTATTTATTAAAATAGTGCTTTTAATATATGTCTACGTTGTTATTATGCTATTTTCACAACATTATAATCACAGTAATTCACGTAAAGCCTTGGATTTTAACATATAAGAAAAAATAAAAAATATTTTTTTTTTCTTGCATCATAGCAAGTCATACTTACCTAACTTTAATAAGTTTGTGGACTGTAATTATTTAAATATAAATTTACTTACAAAATAAGTGTACCTTTCAAACTAACGTAGGTATTTATGTAGATATTATATTTATGTTGATAAAATTTCGAGATTTGTACACATTAAAATAAACAAGGTATTTTACCTTAAATTATTCACGCGGTTAATACCCGTATTTAAAATTTTATAATATATTATATTATTTACTTAAGTATATAGCTGTCCCGCGCAACTTCGTTTGCGTAAATTTTCACAGTTTTTGCAATATTTCTCATTGCTACTCCGCACCTATTGGTCGCAGCGTGATATTATGTAGCCTATAGCCTTCCTGGATAAATGGGCTATTCAACAGTAATATTTTTTTTGCAAATATTTTTTTAATTCAGATCAGTAGTTCCTGAGATTACCGCGTTATAACAAACAAACAAACTCTTCAGCTTTATAATATCAATATAGATTTAAAAATTAAAGCTCGATTCATTCATAAAAAAATTACTAACAGGTATTCATACATAGATCTAAATTACTATTCGTTAACACTAAAGATTAATCTAAAAGTTTTTATACAATATTATATCTTTTTAATAATAAAACGATACATTAATTGTTACTTATTTCGTTTTATTATTTATCAATCAAAGACAATATAAATTTTAATTATTATTCAGATTAGGGTCGAGTCAATTCATTATTGCTTTTTGCTTTCATTTTATGTAATTATGTTCGTTTAATTAAAAATTGAGTATTTATTTTTGGGGAATTCCAACCAGTGGCACTTTTGTATACATATAAAATGAGTATTATTAATCGATTAAAAATCATGTTCAATTTTGAAGTGAATATTCGATTCGAAAATATAAAGTTTATAAATGTGCTAACAGAAAGTCTTTAACTAGTTTCTGGTCTCGGCTCCACCTGCTCTCATTCACTGCGAATTTCGTGTTTGTCATAAAATACGTAAAGCTATGAATTAAAAAAACAAACGTGTAACTAAATTAAATTCAAATCTTAGAAACAGATATATAATTTTTTTTTAAATGTCACGCGTGTACAACTAATCTTTGTTTACATTTTAAATAACAAAATATTTAAAAAAAATCACAAAGCCACTCGTTACAAAATTGCCAAAACATGTCAGATGCTTCATTAATCAATATTATTAATTTATGATAATAATTAACATAAATATATCATTATGTAGAATCAATAAATTAATTATGATTACATTTGATAATTGAATAATTTCACAATGTTTCGAACCGGCGCCATGTTGCCATTGCGTAGAACATAAAACTTGTTTAAATAAGTATATAATTATATGTCGAGATAATTATTTGGTATTTAATTTATTCATTAATATTATTTTACCTATTTTGAATGCAATATATGATTGTTGATTACAGTTAAGCAAGACAAGCACAAAATAGTAATTTATAACTACTTCTCTACTTGCTGTAAAACTAAGTACTTATTAAAATAAAATAAATTTCCAATTTTCTATAATTCTATAAAAGGAAATTTAGATACTATTCGATTCGGCTTTGCCGTGTGGTACCGGCTTAAGAATAGTACCACCCCATCTCTTCCCGTGGGTGTCGTCAAGGCGACTAAGGGATGTCACACTGGAGGACGGACAGCAGCGTCCTCTGCGTACTTAAAACCTTACTGCGATCGCCAACCCGCTCGCCAAGCGTGGCGATTATGGCAATTACCCCCAGGATCTACATACTAGTAAGTTCTACTGGGGAGACCCGTGCCCAGCAGTGGGACATCATATGGGTTGATATGTAGATACTATTCGATAGTCAGTATGGGATAAAAATATTTATCTATACAACGTTATTCTTGGTATATGTAGTGCAAACTAGACAGTAATTTGCTCAGTGTGTTTCTGATACACATTCCAACGAGATATTTTTTTGGCTATGTTATATTTTACAAATAATTAATTAATTAATCAATAATTAATTAATCATTAGTTAATTAATCGATAAATTATTAATCACTCTTACAGCCCAAATTCAGATCACAGTCATAAGTAATCATCACTTATTTTGAACAATAACCACGGATTGCATACTACGCCACGCAGTGAGATTTTTACTTGTCGTGATCAGAGCAAAGCCTGAATAAAATATTTTATTCGGAAAATTCCCTAACAAAATTTAAAGTATCTTTAACTATATATATATATATATATTATATATATATAAAAGGAGAAGCTGACTGACTGAGTGACATGTGACATATCAACGCAGGGCCTAAACTATAAGTGTTAGATTTGCACAGGTGTTCTCTTTATAACGTAAGGAAAATTCACCCCCTAAGGGGGTAAAACGAGGGTGCAAAGTTAGTATGAAACTTTGCCGTTCAAATATTTTGGTAACAATCTGGCATCCACGCGGGCAAACTCGCGGGCATAAGCTAGTATGTAAATAAATCTGAATAAAATTGGGAAATTTAGTTTTACATTTTGCCATTTATTTGCACCCATGTAGTCGGGTGAGTCGCTAGTACATTTACAATAATTCAATAATTTGAAATTTTAATGTTACAAATTAAACTAATGAATATTTACTAAATTATTTGTTACACACATGTTTTGTTATCAGACTAATATTTTTTTTAATGTTATTTAAATCTGAGATCAAGATAAGCTGCAAATAAGATCAAAACATTCTCAGACATAACAAAATATAATAAAAAGTTATTTTTATAATATCTTTAACCTTTATGCGCCGATATTTGATGAACATCACATAATTAAGTATAGAATAATTCTAGATTGAGCTTTAATTAGCCAATCACATAATATTAATTTTATTATTACAAAATTTTCCTAAGAAATATCAAGATGCGGTAAGTATTAATAAAGTGAGGTATTATAAAATGCGAGGACAGTTCTTGCAAAGGGATTCTGGCAAAGCTGCCTTTGCCTATTTGTATTTATTACAACGAAATCTGTTTCAAGATGAAAAGGGGAATACGAACACATGAAAAAATCCCCGACCAGAATTATACAGGGTGTAACAGAAAGGTGTGGTTATATTCTAGGGTTGGTATGAGCCCATGATACTGAGTGCACATACCCAATTTTATCAAAATCGGAGTACCCTACAAAAATATTTATTATTTTTTCATTCGCTTATTTATGACTGAACAAGTTTTTAATTAAAAAAAGTATGACTTAAAAAGTTCTATGCCATAATAATTCAATCGAATTTTGTACCAGGGGAGGTATAATTCTTATGCCATGGGCCTTTCACTACTGAATTTTGACAAAAAGAATATGCTATAACTATGTAATAATAATGCAACCAGCTATGGCACCATGGTAGGTGCAATACTGATGACATACCCTATCTGCTGCTGGAATTTGACCACACCTTTCTGTTACACCCTGTATATATTTTTAAAGGACGACTCCCGCAGGGTACCAGCACTGTGGTCGCACCTTACAAACATACAAGTCACGGACACAAAGTACACCCAGATTCAGAACAACAACACATGTCCCGTGTGGGAATCGAACCCACGACATACTCCCACCGCGCCATAACAACAATTTGTGGAACACACAAAGTGGTATCCCGTGTGGGAATCGAACCCACAACCTTTTGCGTAGCAGTTGGACTGCCTCGCTACAGAGGCATGTTTTATTTTCAGTACTTTTGGCATCTAGGAAAACAGCTTTTGAGGTTTCGTAAAAGTTAATTATACCTACTTAATATATAAATGTGAATGTAAGTTTGTTTGTCACGCTTTCACGCGAACACTACTTAACCGATCATCATGAAACTTTGTACACATATTCTTGGAGGTATTTGAAGTAACATAGGATTATAAAAAAAGGGAAAAATTTACGCAGACGAAGTTGCGCGTGACAGCTAGTTATTTTATAAAACAGACTTCCTCACTGAGTATAGATTATTCTGTCTCAAATAACAATGAAAATCATAGAACTAAGAAAAATAAAGCAGTTATTTATTGTTTTATTTTTCTAGTACAGAAACAAAAAAATTCAATTGAGTTATAAAAGAACATGGCTATTAAAACATCATTAATGTAACACGTTTTAACATGCCAATAAAAATGTGTCACTTAATCAAAATATATCAGAACTATTGTCCGAATTGACCACTTTACAACTGTCATAAAAAAAACGTGGCCACAAAACAAATTGGACAATATGACATTTGTTTGTCATTGTTTTGATAAAAAAAAATGTTATAAAACATGCAAATTGACATGTGTTTTTCCATATCCGTGAACTATAATAATTTATGTCGTTGTGTTTTAAATGTCATAGTGGAATAGTGTCTTGTGAGTCAACGGTTTGTGACGTATTTATTTATTATTAAACACATTTATTACTATCGATATTAAAAGTGATATATATATATTTTTTATAGCGGATTAATGATGAACTTTGCCGTCGAGGATGGCTTAAGAAACGTTAGCGTGACGATTAGGATGCCTTTGAAAAGATGTAGACGAGGAAAGCTAAAGGGCAGAGAGGTTTGGAAGAGTATGAGGAGATCATTGCTAAGCAGTGGAACCATAAATAAAAATAAATAATATTAATTACCTTTGGTTGTTAGGTTTTAAAAGCAAAATGGTTTAATTGGACTACGTTCTTTATTATTTCCACTGTCTCTGTGGCGCGGTGGGAGTCCCACCCAGGATAAAACTTTGTGTGATGAGCACGATAGTTTATTCTGTGTCTGGGTGTTATTTATCTATAATATGTATGTATTTAGAAATATACATGTTTATCGGTTGTCTGGTTTCCATAGTACAAGCTCTGCTTAGTTTGGGATCATATAGCTTTGTGTGAGTTGTCCCAAGATATTATTATTGCTTTATTCCAAATTATGCTATTAAAGTAACCTATCATGAAATATGAAGATAATTTTTAAGTTGAAATAGACTTAGTCGTTTTTATGTAATATGTAATCACCAATGTATGTTTCATAACACGTGCGAATATTAATATCGACTAACGCAAATATTCCAAATACAAAAGAGAACACTATGGCTACTTTAAAATCATAAGAAGTTTGAATATTTTCTTTCTCCATATCAATTAAGAACTTTAAAGATTTCAAAATGGCATTGTTTCGCGACAATTATTATATTATTTCTACGCCATTTAATTTCCCTCATTTAAAGAAAGAATATCAATTGTTGGCAAAAAACCAGTCTAAGATTTGGGTTGTCTTAAAAGTAACTAGTTTATTTCAAATATTAGTGCATTTTTTTTAGTGTTACGTAGTACCTACTTACCTATTTCAAGATTCCAAAGTACTTATTGTTATAAGTATTTATATAATTATTAAATATTATACAATACTTAGTGTTATATAAAATAAAGCGTTTTTAGCGTAATTTAGATAGCGGTTACGCTTTTTAATGAGAAAAATATTTTTAAAATATACCTAGGTATTATAATTTATTACATTATCTATAGTATTTATAATTTCATATTACTTGTATTTTTCTTTAATTTTGACCTTTTCTTTATTAAATACAGACATATAAAAACCATTAAACAACAAAGTAAGTAAATACTCATATTTTAAAATAATAATAAATTAGAACCATTATGATTTTTTTTACTAAAATGTATCTAATATTGCTTTTAAGAATAAAATTAATATAAATACAAAGAGAAAGAAACATTCCATCCAATAATATTTATACAATATCTGTTGCTAATTCTAGAATAACAGTGGATTATTTTATGATTTAATACTCCAATTCGGATTAATATTAACTTTCTTATACTTTCTACATATTTATTATAATGCAATATCTTATAACTCTGTCACCAAATATGCACTAATGTATTTTATTATAGATTTTCTCTAAAAATGTTAATAATTCAATTTATATTAATACTACCAAAGTTATTTAATTAGAATTTATCATTTTTGGTATTGTTACATATTAATATATCTTGGGATAACTCACACAACGCAGAGCTTGTTCCTACTATGGAAACCAGACAACTGATAAGCATAATTATATATTTCTAGATACATACATATTACAGATAAATACCACCCAGACACAGAATAAACCATCGTGCTCATCACACAAAGTTGTATCCTGGGTGGGGATCGTACCCACGATCTCTTGCGTAGCAGTTGTATATACTCCCACCGCGCTACAGAGGCAGTCTAATACATATAAACCAAATTTTCCTTATACGCTTATAGCAAAATGCTTCCTCACTTTTAAATAATAACTAATAAAAATAGTACAATTGTCAGGTTAATAATAAATTAGTATAATCACTTGTGTTTTTAAATTAGAACCGCATCGATAGTTATTTTACGGCAATCTCATGCATTATTGCGTATTCAGCGCTAAACAGGGCATAATATCATTGACTGGATACTGTACAAATCAAGAAGTTTTTAACCCATAACTAAAATACTAGAAAATCTTATATAGAGATCTAGAGCTAGTATTTAGTGACATTTAAATTCGTGAAATATTTTTAACCTATAATTAAAGTCTATAAGAAAATAGCAGGCGAGTTTATATGTGTATATATATATATATATATATATAATTTAATGGAGTTCCACGACATTCGTAAAGTCTATTACCAGTCAAATCGACAATTCTATAATTGTAATGTCCAAAAACACCAATTTTACACTCGGGTCTATCGGATGTGTGGTAAATGGTTGTGTTACAAAAGTAGGCGGTGAAAAAATAATTTGTATTTCTTTTTGTTGTGTGGTTTAGGCCCTAAACCTGATAAAAAAAACATCAATTTTACTCAGGGGTCTATCGGATGTGTGGTGAATGGTTGTGTGACAAAAGTAGGTGGTGAAAGATTTTTTAGAAGAAGATTTTTTTTTCAATATGTAATTAATATAGCAACTTTAACTGTAATATAGTAAAGCATATTCAGTGCCCATCTTAGACAAGACAATGTAATGTAAGAATAAACGGTGGAGACCTGGTGTCCTGAAACACAGGCCCCGAGCCTAGCTTAGGCACCAGTCTCCCATAATATGTTAGAATAATATTTATATGTACAAAATGTAATATAATGTTTTCTTATATTGTGGTGAGAAAACAAATCTTATATTATAAAAATAACGAAGTTATTTGGTGTAATGTAAAGAAGTCAAGAGCGAGAGCTTATTAGTAAATTAAAAATCAGCCTGTATAAAGGAAGTGTCAAGTGAAATTACTATACAATACATAAGTAAATTCACACAATAAAATGAATAAATTCTCTAATACTATGACGTTAGTTTCGTAATACGTAGTATATAACGACCTCAGTTATATTGCGATGGGAATGACGAATGAAAATTTCCCATAATTGTTTTGTTATGTCGTTGAAATATTGTTTAAAAAATAAGGAAGTAATTAGATATGGATGGTGTCAAAATTTCTATTTGTTTTAACCCACTTTAAAAAGATGGAAGGTTCCAAATTCAAGTGTATTTTTTAGATGTCACCGCACTTTTTTTTTATTCGTCTTATAGTGGCTTCCATCTATATTTGGCAAGGGCAAGGGGTGGCAAGAGTAATCAAAATGCATAAAAAACAAATTGTATAAATGCATGAGTAATGATTCTTCCTCGTTTCTCCTTTTATTTATTCGGAAGGATTATAGCTCGCACATTCTGTGAATATTTCAATTAAATATATATAAAAATATATATATATATATATATATATATATATATATATATATATATATATATATATTTATTCTTTGAATTACATAGCCTCGCTCTTACCGAGTTATCACGTATTTCAAGTATATTTTACACATTAAACGAAAATAATAGTCAGATCACCGCCATTATCATAACTCTATTTTAACTATGATATCTTTGTCTATATCTATATCTATATTTAATGTTATGATTATTTTGTATGTAACGAATAAACTTAAAAACTACTGGACCGAACCGAAAAAACCTTTACCATTAGAAAACTACAATAACGGG
Source organism: Herminia tarsipennalis (assembly GCA_945859575.2). NCBI lineage: Eukaryota > Metazoa > Arthropoda > Insecta > Lepidoptera > Erebidae > Herminia > Herminia tarsipennalis. The sequence continues at coordinate 13,732,906 of OX243849.2, read as the reverse complement.
GAGTAACATAGGATATACTTTGTTGTCAAAAAAAAAATTAGATTACTACGAAAATGACAAATAATGTAAATTAATTAAAAAAAAAAGCTACAATATGATATCCGTGCGTAGCCAGGGCAGGCAACTAATTAATAATTCTATATTAAAAATATAACGAAAAACAAACAGTTAAATGGTATGTAAGTGGTGTTATTAACGTATTATGAATAAGGGGGTAAATCCGAATATCATTTCACAGATCAACGCTCACGCATTATAACAGTTTTAAAACGATTATACATGAGAAGTAATACACGTAAAAAATACGCCTACATAACAAATCAGCTGATATAAGATGTTAAAACAAGAAGCGCTCGCGCAATGTTCACGCAACGCGTTTGTGACGTAAGCGTCAGTTCCCACTTCCGAAGTGGCGTGGCGCTTACCGCATTACATCCAATGACATCGAGAGAGGGGAGGCATTAAAAATTAATCGATATTATAAGTTTTTATCGATAAGATTTTAGTTCTCTATCTGTTATTATGATTGTTATGATTAAGTAGATCAAGTTTTAAGGCATACACATGACGTAGAAACCAGGACTGCGCCATAACCTAACAAAATTGACCACCTCTAGAAAGAGACAACGCTACTTTGTGGACAATACATGTCAAAGGCCACACTAGTTTTTTCTCTCTTTCACGCTTTGCAGTCAATATTTACTTTTTAATTGAAAGGGATGGCACGGTCCAGCTCTATACGTCAATGGGCATGTACCTACGTTTAATGTTTGTCTATGGTTCTTAGATCATAAATAAATTAACAGTTTTGAATGACATCCTTTTTACTAGATAGTTATTAACTAAATTTAAATAAACAAGAAGTAGAAGTACCTTTTTTAAATGCCAAAAAGACACTTCATGTGTCCATTCCCTCTGACAGACTAAGCTTATTAGCTTGTTTTTTTGTTTAATTATACCTATAGGACAGGTCATAGAGATTGTCTTCAAAATATAAGTTACCTCATATTTTCATAATTAATTTATTAATGTTGTCGAGCTGTTATGCACCCTTTACGACAAAAACATACAATATAATAATAATAATATCTTGGGCCAATAGAGTAAGCAAACATATACATGAAAACCTCGTTTGCGTTATATTTTCTACCTATAGACTAATAAATCGTTCTGATTTTAAACTGCTGTAACCATAAATAATAACAAAACTGGCATCTATTCCACCCGCTTCCGATGTGCGACGCCACGTTACGCTTGCTTCGATCAAAATGACAATACGCTTTACGTCATAATAACGCCATAACTAGTCTTTCTTTCACTAAGTAGAAAATTGTAGAAATTATGCCATGTCATTTATGTTTAAGAATCTTTCTTTTGTTTTGTGACGAATAAATTGAGCTTATCAAATATAATGTAGATAGGTAGGTATGTCATTATGTCATTTTTCTCGATTCAAGATATCAGTCATTATGTCATTTTTGAGGGAGTTGTTAAAATTGTAAACTGACCTACCATTATTTTGACAGCTCCGAGTTCAACGAGTATAGCTACGTGATAATTGGAAAATAACGAGACTTTGTGACACAGGTAGGAAATTGCCGTTAAAACGGCTAGATTGCTATAAATTTAAAGAAAATGAAGTTTTATTGACATCTAGTTTTTAGGTTATTTTTATTGACGTAGAGGTTAGGACTGCGTCATAACCACAGAAAATAGACGACACTCTAGAAAGAGACAACGTTAATTTGTGGACAATACCTGTCAAAGGCCGCAGGAGTTTTTCTCTCTTTCATGCTTTGCATACTTTTTAATTGAAAGGGATGGTGTGGTACAGGTGACGTATAGTCAATGGTTTGTTTATGTGTACCTATCATATTAATTGCGGTATGCCAACATGCATATCGTCGTTAGTAGATTTAAGCATCATAAAGAAGGTACCTACATAATTACAAAGCAATACTTCTTTAAATTTTTTATTAAAGGATAACTAGCAATGTGGCGTTTTGTCCAATCGTTTTTTGGGAAATCACGGCAAATATATCTATACTAATATTATAAAGCGGATGAGTTTGTTTGTTTGTTTAAACTCGCTAATCTCAGGAACTACTGGTCCGATTTGAAAAAATTTTTTTATTGGATAGCCCATTTATCGAGAAAGGCTATAGGCTATATAACATCGCGCTACGACTAATAGGAGCGGAGTAGCGACGAGAAATGTTGCAAAAACGGGAAAAATTTACGCATACGAAGTTGCGCGGGACGGCTAGTCTTTACTAATATTATAAAGCTGAAGAGTTTGTTTGTTTGTTTGAACGCGGGATTCTCAGGAACTACTGATCCGAATTGAAAAATTCTCTCACTGTTGGATAACCTACTTATCGAGAAAGGCTATAGGTGATATAACATCATGCTACGATAAATAGGAGCGGAGCAGCAATGAAAAATGTTGCGAAAACGGGGAAAATAAATAAATAAAAAGATAGGCCGATTCACTGTATGCAAACGCCATTGCTCGAATTCATCTACCAAAAATTTTCCAAGTTGAATTGATTGTTAACATAATAAACCTACCTTACCTATCAAAATATGAAGCTTCTATGTAATTTTGTTTTAAAAGTTGTGTTATTACTAAGTGTCATTGTCTGATTGTTGAATATTTAAATTTATTTCAATAGTCTGCACAGACAAATGCCGTTTGCAACCAATATCTAATCGTACTACGACTAAGCAATAAGTTTCACTTTTTTATACACTGCATCATTTGACGCTTAAACCGGGTAATCTGTGCTTAAACCTAATAGTCTATTGTAGTCTTGTCTATGAAGCAAGCAGTTCATAAGTTCAAGTTGTTTCATTATCCACGCATAGATTTGTTTCCTACAGTCCAAATAAACTAAGTATTTAGTAATTTTTTAGTACCTGGTAATGCAGTAGAACAATGATCTTACATTAAAACTGCATTCTTATAAAGACACTTTGAGGCAATCGTACGTTTATTTGATTTATTTAAGAGTCTCACATAATTGTATGCACCTATTTCCAATAATGTTGTTGTCTTGTATTTACCTGTAACAAAAAATAATAAAATTAGTACAAAGATCATTCAAAAATATGAACCATTTATGACCACAATTCAACAAACTAAAGTTTTAAGACTATTAGAATCATTCGCTCTTAGCTATACTAATATTATAAAGCGGAAGAGTTTGTTTGTTTGTTTGTTTAAACGCGCTAATCTCAGGAACTACTAGTCCGATTTGAAAAATTCTTTTTTTGTTGGATAGCCCATTTATCGAGGAAGGCTATAGGCTATATAACATCGCGCTACGACTAATAGTAGCAGAGAAGCGACGAGAAATGTTTCAAAAACGGGGAGAAATTACGCATACGAAGTTGCGCGGGACAGCTAGTAGCTAATATTATAAAGCTGAAGAGTTTGTTTGTTTGTTTGAACGCGATAATCTCAAAAACTACGAGTCCGAATTAAAAATTATTTTACTGTTGGATAGCCTATTTATCGAAGAAGGCTATAGGCTATATAACATCACGCTTAGACCAATAGGAGCCGAGCAGCAATGAAAAATGTTGCAAAAACGGGGAAAACTTACGCAGACGAAGTTGCGTGGGTCAGCTAGTATTATATATTTTTTAAATAGAACGAAAAGCAAATACAAAACATTCGCTAGTGTAATTGTAAAGTGTTATGAATTAGGCTCAAATACCGAAATGGCAGCGCCGTGGCGAGCACTTTCAGTGTCAAAGAATTTAAAACTTTATTTACGTGTGTAGAAGACCAGTATCGCTTCAGTTCGGCTCGGCTATCCACTTTAGTATAAATAGAGCCTAAGGGGCTCAAACCCCTTTCTGTAACCCATTTTTTTTGTATTTAACGGCAATGAAGATTAATGGCAATGAAGTCTTATTTTTATTTCTGTTAGTGTCAAGTGCATATTTAACTTATAGAACTTTACACGTTGAAGTATCTACATAATACACTTTGACATGTGAAAATGATGACAGTTCAATTTGCCGCCATTTTCACAATTTTTTCTTCCACACACAATTTTGACTTTTTATCGTTTTCTTCGTTTAAATGGACGGGTTGATGTTAATTCTAAAAATATCTTCAATTGGTACAAATAAAATACAAGCATGTTCACACCAATAAGTTTCGTACGAAAGGTCAACCTTACATCAATAAAAAAAAATGTAGGACTTGCGATCTTCATGCTTGCGATTAGAAAACTTGACACATTAAAAAGTTACTTTACTTCAAGCGTGAGAATCCAAAATTAGAACTGACGTAATTCACAATGTTGCGTGTTTGTGAAATAAAAATTAAGCAGGCACAAATTGGGTTTAATTCTTCTAACCTAAGTGAAATTACTAAAAATATTTCATATTGCAAACTCTGTTGCTGTGTTAAGGGTAGATTACGTGAAACAGGGTTCGGCTCTCACAAAAATGTTTATAGAAAACCTAAATATTAGGACACGAAAAAAATTGTGTCAGTAGTCAAAGAGTTTTTCTAGTAGATGAAATAAAGAAATTTAAGGACATGTCTTAATGTGAGGGTAGTCATGGCGTTCGTAATCTAACATATGTACGAACGAATATTCTACTTTATTTTGACCTGAGCTCCTGCGCAGTGTAAAGTAATGGTTGTGTGCGGAAGAGCGAGGCCGGCGATCGTGTCACTGTGTACGTAGCGCAAAACAAATAATTCTCTCAGTGTAATGCCCCCATAACTGCAACTGCACTGCTTTAAATACGTGAATTAACCCGCAGCTCTGTTTATCACCAGATGGGTTATTGTTTTCGAAAAATGTCAGGCCTCTCTGTGCCATGGAAAGCTCACTAAGTCATCGGCTCGGTATTATGGGATTACCATCCCATTGAACTATAAGAGTGAGGCCAGAGTGCACTTGTATCTAAGCACTAACTTGTGCATACCTCCTGTGTAGTTTGCAAGCCTCTAATAAGATTAGCCATCGTGACCGAATTATCTTAGGAGAACATTTGTTTTTTTTTTTAAAAAGACAACTCCCGCATTAGGGTACAAGCCCTGTGTCGCGGTGGACTTTACAAACATACAAATCACGGACACAGTACACCCAGACTCGGAACAACAATTTGTGGATTACACAAAGTGGTGTCTCATGTGGGAATCGAACCCACGACCCCTTGCGTAGCAGTCGGACACACTCCCACTGCGCCACAGAGGCAGTCAAGTCAGACATTGTTATTATTATTAGATCCTTAAAAAGAAAGATGTTCTATAATGCCTCAATAATTACAGAAACGGCAATAAAGAACTTAATGATATCACGATCTGTTACTTCATTTCTAATTTTAATGTGTTCTAAAGGTTAGTGGAGCAATACAAACATTAATTGTAACGAGAAACCAATTTCGATTTCACTTGATCTTAATTCTATGATGAGCTTTGTAACCTTTTATTTAATTGTGGATGAATTCTGCTGCAATGAACTTACTAAAACATGATTCTGATAACAATATAAGGCACAGTGAATCTATAGTAATATTATAAAGCTAAAGAATTTGTTGTTTTAACGCGATAATCTCAGAAACTACTGATCCGAATTGAGCAATTCTTTTACTGTTGCATACATAGCCCATTTATCGTGAAAAGCTATAGATTTTCTTTTTCAATACGAACCTGAGATTGCCGCGTTTAAACAAACAAACTCTTCAGCTTTATAATATTAGTATAGATGATACGATACCTAAAAAAAAATAGTTACGTTGGATTAATAAATCCAAAATTTAAAAAAAAAAACGAAGTAAGTAGGTAATATATTGAGCTGTAGGCTCTAAGTGTTTTCGATAACAAATTGCTCGAACAGTCTAAATAAAGATACACCAAAATGCAAAACGACAACTCAATATGAAAGATCGTTTAGCGCAAAAAAGTTCGCGCGTGACTCATAATTTTACTAAAAGGAATATCGATATTGCACCTTTTTGGGGCATAAACCCTAAAATGTATGCAAGAACAAAACATTGAGACGTCCCTTCCATAAAATACACTCAAATATACATATCACATTCGTTTTCGTTTATAAGGTGAATCTACACTACAGTAACTCCTCCTGCTCAGGTCGAGCGCTTCCATGTAAAAATAATCAGCTTTACAAAGTTTTGGGGATGCAAGTATTCTCTCTGAGAGATATATAGACGTGGATTCTATTTTTTTCTTTTAATAATAATGAATAACTAAAAGTTATTACATCATATTGTAGTAAGTAACTTTAAAAAAAAAACATATAATGACGATTTGAAAAGAGTTTATTGTACATGGTTACTACACCAACATTTGTTCTCATAAGGTTTTAGCTATATAACACGTATTTAAAACTATTTTAATACGTTAAACGTGGAGCAGTGAAAATGGTGAATTTGCACACCACTCAAAGTAATTTTTTTTCCCCTCTTTCCTCCAAATTAATCGGTAGAGATTATAGCTCGCACATTATGTGCATACGCCAGTTTCAAGTATAACGTATTTATAGTTTTCTTCTTTCAATCACAAAGTCTCGTTCTTGTCCAGTTATCACGTATTTCAAGTATATTGTACACTGTTTTACACTTTAAACGCGGAGCTGTAAAAATAGCGACATGTCAGTTTGCCGCCATTTTTACAACTCTCAAAGTAACTTCAGCGTGGAGACGTCATTTAAAAATGCATTCACTTTTTTATTTAATTGCAAAGGAAACACACTGCAGTCTTCATTTGATTCCACCAGACTCGACACACAAAGGTAATGTTTTCGTCAATGTGTTTGCTTTCGACGTTTTTGGATAAATATTTGCGTTTCGTTTTCCCTTTCTCGTGTAAAATGTCAGATTATTCTCCTTACTTTGTTGGGGCAATGCTCGATATATACTTAGCAGGTATATGAGCATTGTAAATTGAGGGTCTCTCACTTGAAGACATTGTTAAGGTGACAGGACATTGCAGTCCAAAATCATTGAATAAAAAATTATTACAGGTACTAACTTTTTTATTAAACTTATTTTGTCTCCAATGATAGCTATTACTGGTCAGAGTTAGATGTTTGACGAAGTCTAAAAAGTATGATTACATTGTAAAATATTATCAACTTTTTACTTGAAATCATCATAGTAATTACACCTTGTCTAAGCGTATAAACAAAGAGGTACAACAATTATATTCACATTAAAGCGAAGGCCAAAATCTTGCAAATCATCTTCACTACCTGGAGATGAATTACCGATACTTAAGCATCAGACTCAGGACAAGAAACACCATGTTTTTTTTTATAAATGGCGGCAACTGATTTGACATTCATTTGACACTTCCATTTTTAAAACAATACCGACTAACACGTCTGAACGCTGATCAAACCAGCCAGATTGCCATTAATAAAAGAAGAAGAAATAGCATTAAATACAGAAAGAAAGTTAAAATAACACAATGTCTTGTACAAAGAAACGTCACCAGTTACAACATCGATTAGCGATCAACGCAACTCGAATCAAATTGATTACACACTTAACAGTATCGAATCATTTAATATCTTTAAATGTAACGACAACAAAGTACTTGCAATGCAAACAGCCATGATGAATTCGTGTTACAACATCTCGATTCAATTAAAAACCGTTTATTTACGGTGACGATTTACAGCTAAACCACCTCAAGAGCGGTTTTTTTTGCGGTATTATAATAGATCGTTTTGCTCAGCACGTCTGCCCTTTACCCAGTAACACAAATAGAGGCGCGTGCGCAAAAACCTTTCATAATGATGCGTCAGGCAAACACGCCACTTGATTGGACAATTTAAATTCGAAATTCGAACGATCGAATATGGTGGTTACGTCAAATTTGTGTTTAGAAACATGACATTGAACAAAATCTTTGAGACAATGCGTGGAACGAATTGTAATTAACACTAGTGTGCTAAGTAATTATTTATGGGCGTCGTACCGGTCATAATCTATTAGGATATAGTCTCTTTTGTTTTTTATTAAATTTAATTGTCTATGGTACATAAACAAGGTTGTATATGTTCGCGATTTTTTTCCGGAGTGTAAGGACACGATATCCATTGTGTATGGTAATGAATCGAAGAAAGTTATTGACAGTTTTACGTAGAACGGAAATAGGAAGTTTTATTGTTTGTGGTGTCCAATTTCCGGTGACATGAGATTGAAGGTCAAGTTTAAGACTCTGGAACGTGCTTCATATTATATTAGTGCTATTAATTTTAGCTTAGAAGATGAAATATAGCGGTTTTAAAATAAATAAGAAATTCATTTTGTGACCACTTTTGACGTGTGTTAACATAATGGGAATACCTACTTTGTACGTACTTATAGTTTTATGTGATTTACATCAAAACAGCACGTGAAACCTTGTTTTTTCTTTAATTTTTAAACCAGTGGCATACCTATACGAGTAGACAGTGCCAAATTTAAATTTTAGTTTTCATTCTCTATTGAACTGTCGTCATTATCTTAGCCCTACCTTAAGAATGCTAATCTTTGTTTACAAGCCATCGCTAAGCTTCGACAAAAAAATTCGTTGACTAACTTTCGAAAGCGTTCCAAAATGCAATATTTTTTAAAAATAATATTTGAAATGAGAAGCTAACCGAGGCACAGACATGCGCTACTCGGCGCTAGGCAGCGCGATCGTAATGCCAAACGAAGTGTAAAAATTATGCGCGCCAAATTTTTACTTTGCCATTGACACGAATAAACGCAAATCATTTTTTTATTCTCTATGGTATATGAGTAAAATTTAAATTACATATATGAGCGAGAGTTCTAATGATGTCAATGTTAGAGGCGGAAAAATTATAAATAATAATTATGGTTTCACTATACGTTTACTTGATTATGAAAGACTATTTAAAAATATATGAATTATTGTTATTAGGATGACATACTTCTGCGTACCGTCCATTTTAATAGTTTTCTTTTTTTTAATAATATTATTGTAACTAGCTGAACTCGGCCACGCTTCGCTGTGGCTTTTGAAGCCAGTAACACTCGCCGCCCTTCCTAGAACATTCTGCTAAAGTTTCATCACAAACTGATCAATGATTTCGGAACGCATAGAGGACATAGAATAGAATAGAATAGAATAGAATAATTTTTATTTGTATAACATGTGTACATTACATTTTTGTGTTGAAAGGATATCATACATTTTTGTTTCAACATGTCTTACCATGATATGGCGTACTTACAAAAATCATTTAGGCAGTTAGGTTTACCATTGTTAAATTAGTGTACATAATAATAACAAATTCTGCATCAAAAACAAAAAAACTAAGTAGTAATAATAAGATATAAGAATAATAGTATGTCAAATCATCAGATCAAAAATTGCCATAAAAATTAATGTAAAATGTCAAGTTGTTATATAGTAGTAGAATCATGCAGTTATATATGTAATAGAATAAAAAATGTCATACGTAAAATTAATTTTATGTCAAAAATATTAACAATCACAGTCCTCTATAATATTATTATCACCCATAAAGTCATTAATATTATAGTAGCATTTGTCAATTAATTTGTTTTTTAACATGCTCTTAAATGTATTAATATCCAGATGTTTAAAACATTTTGGTAATTTATTAAAAATTTTTGGAGCCATGCAAAAAACGCTTTTTCCCATTAGCGCTGTATGGGCGTGTTGCATACGTAATCTAGTGGTATCTCGTTGACTGCGTGTAGACCCATCTGATAGTTTAGGGAACAGTTCTGGATTCATTTTCACGAATAAGGCTATTTCGTATATGTATAAGGACGGAAGTGTTAGAATCTTATGCTTCATAAAGTATGGCTTGCAGGTGTCTGTAGGTTTTAAATTGAACATAGCCCTGACACAACGTTTTTGAATTTTAAATATTATATCCTTATCAGTCGAATTGCCCCAAAAAATAATTCCGTATCGCAAAATTGATGCGACCAATCCATGATAGGCAGTAAGAAGGGCATCTTGATTTACTATCGTGGAGAGTTTATAAAGTGCGTAAGCTGAACTACTAACTTTTTTGCTAATTTCTTCAATGTGTACTTTCCAGTTCAGTTTGTTATCAATAGTAAGCCCCAAAAATTTAGCTGTGTTTGTTTCAGATATAAGTTGATTTTTGTAAGATAGTTTTTTATTCTGGGTGTCTAAATTACGTTGAGCAAAGTGCATTATTACCGTTTTATTTAAATTAATTTTTAGGTTATTGTTATCAAGCCAAGATATAATAGATGTCAGAGTTTTATTAATGTCAATTTCATACATGTCAGAGTTTATAGATGGTATTATTACAGTGCTATCATCTGCAAAAAGGGTCATAGGATGATTAGTTATTTTTGGTAGGTCATTAATATAGATAATAAACAAAAGTGGTCCCAAAACACTGCCTTGGGGAACACCGAATTTAATTATACGCTCCTCCGATTGGTAATTGACTTCAGTGTAATTTTTATTATTATTATTATTCATATTATTATTATTTTTATTATTATTATCTTTATAATCATTACTATTACTTATTCTTGCAATTGTCGTAATTTGTTTTCTGTTATGTAAAAAAGATTTTATTAAATTCAATATATTGCCTCTTATACCATAGGCCTCTAGTTTATTAGCTAGGGTTTTATGATCGATATAGTCGAATGCTTGCGTCATATCGCAATATATAGCGCAAACTGATGTAGTTTTATCGACGTTTATCATTACAGAACGTAAAAAATCATGTACAGCCATATTTATTGTTTTGTTCTGTCTGAATCCCTTTTGTTCTTTACATAAAATGTTTTTTTTCTCCAAATATTGGTATAATTGATCATATATATATTTTTCAAAAATTTTGGATATTATTGGGAGTAACGCTATGGGTCTGTAGTTTTCCACTTCATCTTTATTTTGTTTTTTATGTAGTGGTTTTACAATAGATGTTTTTAGGCTATCTGGAAAAATTCCTGCACTTATGGATAGATTTATTAAATGACTCAGGTGAGTACATATTATATCACTAACAGATTTGATTATTTTTGTGGACAGATCATCGTTACCCACGCTATGGGTGTTTTTTAAACATTTTATGATACGTAGTATGTCTGTCGAACTACTTGGAGCCATGAACATTGAGTCTTTTACTTTAAATACAAACATTGATTTTTATATATATAGATGACATACTTAATAATTTAATGCATCTCATAGGCTAGAAAGTATATATGTATACATATATACATTTATCTGAACGAAGACATTGCGGGAAAGGGAGTTAGTAGGTACAGTTGGATCAACGTAACTTGACCGGATTGAAGTTAGGTTCTTATCACTTTCGCGCATGTCATAGAGATGCGACCCTAAAATTACTTACGAAAACGATTAATTATGTTTAACCCATTTAAAATACTAAAAAAAATTTAATTCAACTATAAAAAAATACTATTTAAATGAGTTCATAAAAGTTTAAATTTAGTACAGTTACAGTAAATATTCTAATGAAAGTTTGAAAAACAATTTCTTTACGAGTTAGTAATACTAATTAGGACAATGTAATGCGTAATCGCATCTCTAATTCTCTTGGTTTAGTAACCGCTCCCGCACCCCGCTTCCAGTCACCATTTACTACTAAAAAATGCATCTGCGCAACCACTTTTCGCCAACTTCAATCCGGTCAAGTTACGTTGATCCTACTGTACAGATATGACGTTTGATTAGAAGTTTAAGGAGGAAAATTGCATATGGCGCCGACCACAAATAAATGATAATTATAAAATATCGACATCTTCTCAGTCACTTAAATGAACAAGAACAAACAAATCACGCGACGGATTAGTTATGCGTGAGCGCATGTTATATAACCTATCTTCACACGATGCGATGACATAATTACTTATACTTATAACTGTGTACGTACGTATTTATAAATGCACATTGTTCTACTGTTTAAACTACATTTTTTGATTTATACATCGTGAAATTGTAGTCGTTTTGGAGCCGAAAATAATGAACTACATTAAGATATAAGTGTACTGACAAGGAGAAGCGACTACTGCATAGTTACTATGTAAAGAAGATAACAAGAAATTATGTGTGACCTTTTATTAGCCCATTGCGCATTCGCCTTGATACACTAGTGATACGGGCTTGCCGTGGACACGAGATAAAGATCGTGAATAAGAACCCAGGGTTTAAGTCGTTTAGCCATTTTCTCGATAGACCATGAGCAGTCAGTTAAATAAATAAATGTATTATAAGTCCGGGTACAGGAAGTCTGATCATTATTTGCTCAACGAACGTTTGAGAAGTAAACTGAGTTGTTGGCACAGTAAATTGGTATGAGTAATTAAGAAAACAACGAATACTCATTTTGTATGCATATTCGAAATAAAAATAGGTAAAAAAACTTTTTAAGTTAAACGGTTTTATGTTAAACATACATTGCAATGTTTAAAATAAATGTACTAAAAACCAAATAAAAAAACTTTTTAAGTTAAACGGTTTTATGTTAAACATACATTGCAATGTTTAAGATAAATGTACTAAAAACCAAAAAATAAAAATAGGTAAAAAAACTTTTTAAGTTAAACGGTTTTATGTTAAACATACATTGCAATGTTTAAGATAAATGTACTAAAAACCAAAAAATAATAAAATAGATACAGTCGTGGGAATTATAAACATATGCATAGACTAGACTAAAATAAAACCGTGGGGCACGTCAATTGTCTACAATCGTTGATTAAAATGTTTGTTTTGTAATGTTACACTATAATTAGGCAGTTGTTCAACCGACAACGATGGACGTGTGATAAGTAGGGCTAGAACGTGGAAACAAGCTAGCAAGCTCGATTATAAGCGAGTTTTAGGGTTTCATAGTGGTGAGCGAGTAGTACTTTTATCATATGTTTTGTCGATTAAAGACAAACTACGAGCAGTGAAACGATTCCTCGCCAGCCAGCAGTGTGAATGTCCAACGATAAACTAGTTGAAACATCTCTTTTATTTACATGGAGTGTATAACTATTGGAATTTCCATGAGCAAGAAAATAGTAAGTAATTTCCTCACCGTCTGCGGGCCAACTGCCTAACGACGAATTAAACGATTCTTCTATCGCACATTAAGTCGATAATTTGTAGACAATTGACGTGCCCCACGGTTTTATTTTAGTCTAGTCTATGCATATGTTTATAATTCCCACGACTGTATCTATTTTATTATTTTTTGGTTTTTAGTACATTTATCTTAAACATTGCAATGTATGTTTAACATAAAACCGTTTAACTTAAAAAGTTTTTTTACCTATTTTTATTTTTTGGTTTTTAGTACATTTATCTTAAACATTGCAATGTATGTTTAACATAAAACCGTTTAACTTAAAAAGTTTTTTTATTTGGTTTTTAGTACATTTATTTTAAACATTGCAATGTATGTTTAACATAAAACCGTTTAACTTAAAAAGTTTTTTTACCTATTTTTATTTTATAGTTTTTAGTTTTTATTTCGCATTCTGTTTAATTCATTTAGTGCTTTATTATTGCAAGGTTTCTTGCCCGTTAGTTTATTGCAGTCCAACTCCTCTATACGTAGTCCCTGCAAAGATCTTACTCTACTAAGAGCCACGTAGGCTTGACCTTCTTCAAACAGTTTCGCACCTAAGTATACGACTGCGTGATCCACAGTGCTGCCCTGCATTTTATGTATTGTAGAAGCCCATGATAGTATTAAAGGCAACATTCTTCTTTCAGCCGTCCCGTAATTGTACTTAGCTGGAAACTGTATGGCTTTCGGGTGTATAAGATGTACTCCGTCTCTTGCGAAATCAATTCGGACGGAAGGTACATCTGTTGCATACATCTGAGTTCGACGAAATTGAGGCCAAACGATTTCGTTGATGTAGCCTATAGCGCCATTTACTAATCCCTTTGACACGTCAATATTGGACCGTAGCATGACTTTTGCCCCCACAAATATTTCCAGTTCCGCTGGTAAACCCCCAGTTTTGTTGATACCAGCTGGTATTATAGTAGCTATATCCACATTGTCTGCATTTCGTGTGGCGTGTACTAGCTGATCCTGCGCTTTTATTTTGTAAATACGAGCACCATTATTTCTGTACAAATTCAATACAGCAGAGTTGTGGTCGTTAACTTGTTGATTTGTGGGGTATACCCTTAACGCTTTGTCTATTGCAAACTCATCACTCGTGTCTTGAAGAAGTCTTCCCATTAAAATACTAAAATGTTGGGTTGTTAGCTCACCGACTCTCAAAGCATTCAAAATATCAATAAAAGTTTGGTCACCTTGCTGACGCATATTTTCAGTTAATTCACACAGCGTGAATAAACGCCAGAGATATGTAGCTGGTTGGAGATGTTCTGGCTGTTTGAAAACAGGTGTTCCTGATCGTTTTATAGGAGGCAGTTGTAAAAGATCACCGAAAAGTAATACGTTTACTCCTCCAAAAAACTCATTTTCACAGTTCTTAATTTGCCTTAATCGAGCGTCCATCATGCATAACATTTGATAAGACACCATGGAAATCTCGTCGACAATCAAAAATTCTGTCTGATGCCATTGTTGCCTCATTATTCGCAAATAGTTTCCGGACAGTGGTGACATACCTGTTATGCGACCGTCTTTCTGTACAGGCAATTTTAAAGTACTGTGTATCGTAGCTCCATTTATTAATCTAGCTGCAACTCCTGTTAGTGAGCAGACTTTAACCGCATCCTTTGCGTGGCACCTATTAATTTGGTCTCGTAATAACTTTAATAGAAAAGTCTTGCCCACACCAGCTCCTCCTGTAAAGAATATTTTTAAACGTTCTTCAGCACCTGACATTTGAGTTTGTATGGACTGGGTAACTAATGTAAAAAATTCCTTTTGTCCTGCAATTATAGACTGCTTAGCCTGTAAGAACTGGTCTTCATTCATTGGCAAATAAGGAACTTCTTCTTCATGGTCTAGTTCCATCGGCTCTGCGTGTTCCAGTATCTGAAATGCGTGTACTTGCGCGAATGCATTTTCAAGCTGCCTGTCACGTTCACGATATATTTCCAAGTAGCCGTTTGTTTGTCTTAAACTTTCTTCGTTGGCGAGAAACGCATCTCTGGCAATATTAAATTCTCCTAAAAGTTCAGCCTCATTGCGATACGGCATATATTGGATTAGTAAACTTTAATAATATGACTCTGGATCAGAAGCTGCTACGAAGTTAGGTACCCGTACTACAGCTGGCGTGTTTCTAATAGTCATTTTGGTGTTGTCTGTTAAAGTTATAAGACGCCTTCTTGTTGTTTGCTCGTGCGGTGCATAAGCATCGGTATCGATGGTCTCTTCATTAATAACTGGCGGTTTTGTGTAGTGTGACTCAAATAACATCGCAAATTCTGTGAGACACATATCGTTAAAATCATAGTTGGGGTGCTCTGCCGGTCGCTTTTCATATCGTTCGAAAATATTGGCACAATATCCTGCTGCTTGACCAGCTTCATTAAACTTCAACACTTTATACCATTGTTCCGCTTTACGAGTATTGACGAAAATTGTTTTTCTCGAGCTGTCACGCATACTCAAATGGCATAGCCTGAATACGCATTCGCAGGCTGAAACTTGACGTTCTCTTAATATGCACATGCATATTTTAAACAGCTTACGCGAGACGTCAGTTTCTTTTGACGCTAATTGTTCCCGTCGTTTCTGTAATCGACTATTTCTATCACCTTCACTTTCTTTAGCTCGTTTTGCTTTATACTTTTCTTTCGCTTTTTGAAGCCTTCGTTTTACGTAAACGAAGGCTTCAAAAAGCGAAGAAAGTGTGTTGCAGTTTCTGTTTTATTTGTGTTTGTATTTTTTTTTTTTTTTTTACCATTTTGTTCCCACGAGTAATGGACATTTTAACGGTCGACCCCCCCAGAGGTCCAATAAAGGGGCAAGGCTATGTACAACAAGATGCGCCTGAGTCTTGAGGGGAAAACGCTAACGACATATCATTTTTATCCACCCTAATGCCATACAGTTCTCGGCGCGTTTTAACCTTTCACCTTAACTTGGGTGGTGTACCGCTAACGACGTATCATTTTTAGCCACCCTAACGCCACACAGTCCTCAACACGATACAAAATCTTGACTTGTGTGGTGGATTCAGGCTGGATTAATCAGATACCTAAATTACAGATTCAATTTCTAAATTTAAATCTTATTATTATACGCCATTTAGTGGCTGCGCCCATCTTAAATATTGAGGTTGTATAGTGCACTGTATTCTTGTCAAGCCCTTTTATTTGATACCCACATTGGTGGGATTGATAAAAAATTGTTATCAGCCATTTGGTAGCGGCGGCCATCTTAGATTTCAATTTTGCATAGTAAATTGTATTCTACTTGTTGAGACCTTTCATTTGATACCCATGTTGATGGGATTGATAAAACCTAAGTTATCCGCCATTTTGCAGAGGCCGCCATCTTGGATTTTAATTTTATATAGTACATTGTATTCTACTGGTTGAGCACTTTCATTTGATACCCATATTGATGGGATTGATAAAACCTACGTTATCCGCCATTTTGTAGCGGCTGCCATCTTGGATTTCAATTTTTTATAGTATATTGTATTCTGCTTGTTGAGCCCTTTCATTTGATACCCATATTGATGGGATTGATAAAACCTACGTTATCCGCCATTTTGTAGCGGCGGCCATCTTGAATTTATAATGATAATGAATATACATAATTGTATTGTCACCAAAATCCAAAGTGTATACAAAATTTCAGATTAATCGGTTGACAGGAAGAGGGTGAAATTTGAATTACTAAATTTGACCCAAGAATAAATAATAAATAAAACAAACGGGGTGAGCTAAATAAAACCGTTTAAAAAAAATAAAACCGTTTAAAAAAAAAAAAGAATTGAAATACGCTCACCTATAATCCTTCAGTTTGCAAAATACGTAGGTACGGTTTCTGCGCGGCGGTTGTGCGATTTTTGTACGTTTATCTATACTAATATTATAAAGCTAAAGAGTCTGTTTGTTTGTTTGTTTGTTTGTTTGAACGCGGCAATCTCAGAAACTACTGGTCCTAATTGAAAAAATATTTTTCTGTTGGGTAGCCTATTTATCGAGGAAGGGTATAGGCTATAGGCTAGGCCGCGCAACTTCGTCTGCGTAAATTTTCCCCGTTTTTGCAACATTTCTCATTGCTGCTCCGTTCCTATTAGTCGTAGCGTGATGTTATATAGCCTATAGCCTTCCTCGATAAATGGGCTATCCAACTGCGAAAGAATTTTTCAAATCGAATCAGAAGTTCCTGAGATTACAATCTTTCAAACAAACAATCTCTTCAGCTTTATAACATTAGTATTGATTACTATACGAGACTCCTCGTATAACGATTCTACACGATGGTAGTATGTTATTTAAAATATCTATCGGGAACCATGATTATAAATTTTCCGAGCGAACGAACCCGCGAACGAAGCCTAGTTTTACTTTAACCCTCAGTAATTGTAAGATCTAGTTCAAATTTCTAGCAATGCGCAGACGCAACCGCAGCGAATTCGTGGGATACATGAAGTTTCATAATTGTGTGCAATTACTTCCTGCTGGAAATCAAACCGCGACCCACATGCCGCGGTCAACTTTCATAACCAACGACCGTAAATGTAGAAAACATTACAACTGGGTGATTATTTTACTATGTGAGAAATCCTTCTTAGAAATGTAAAACGTTCATATATCTAATTAATTTACTCTGCCAATGTTAAAACATGATATACAGATAGATATTTTAGAAGCGGCGGTAGCCTAATGGCTAATTGTGAGGTCGCGGGATTCGAATCTTACCCATTATACTACCGACGTGAACCCTCTCCTAACACAAGCCATTGAGCTTAGCTGGAGGGGTTAACAGGATTGCTAGTAATGTGGAACCAAAATCCCACATTGCTAGTTATCTGTAAAAAAAAAAACGATGTCGAACGAGCGTCTCACATTTGGCCAATCGTGCGGACCAATGTTTAAATTGTTTTGCACCTCCGCTGTGTGGGGGACTACTCACCCTTTTTGAAATAAACTCATATTATCCATAACACAAGCCAAGTATTTTGGGGATAATAGGTTTGTTAAGGGCTACGTATGATGATGAGAGAGATAGTCAGTGCCACTGTTAGATCCTTAAATGGGTGACTATTTTTTTTTTAAATAACCGTTATTTTTTTTAATAAGCGGCGGTAGCTTAATGGTTAAGGCATCGGTCTCGCAATCGTGAGGTCGCGGATTCGAATCCTACCCATTATACTACCGACGTGAACCCACTCCTAACACAAGCCTTTGAGCTTAGCTGGAGGGGTTAACAAGATTGCTAGTAATGTGGGACTCAATCCCACATTGCTAGTTGTCTTTTGTAATGAAAAAAATATATATATATGTCCTATTTACAAGGTTAAAAAGGACATTAAATATGAAAAGGAAAATTGCGGATCACCAATAAAACCTTATAAGGTGAATAACATATCAATGGCGTTTGTTTGGTAGCGCCATTTAAAAACAACTCTGAGCGTTTGTTACCCTTTCACGCCATCAAATCCATGGCAAAATTTAAATGAGAAAAAAAAGAAAATGAGGAATTAAGATTTTTTTTAAAGATGACTAGCTATATAGGGGATTGGGTCCCACATTACTAGCAATTCTGTTAACGCCTCCAACTAAGCTCAATGGCTTGTGTTAGGAGTGGGTTCACGTCGGTCGTATCCGAAAAATAAAAACAGTTGAAAATTAAGGTAAATTTTGGTAGGTACAAGTTTTCGTGCAAATCTAAATTTGCCCATATCTTTTTATCGTGTTGGCTCAGGACCTTGATTTCTATACTCCTAATAGGGACTATAGACTTTAGTATCAGGTATAAATTTGAACTTCATAGGTCCACCCGTTCCTGAGAAAATCGGTGGCGACACACGGACAGACTGACGGACAAGAGAGTGATCTTATAAGGGTTCCTTTAGGTACGGATCCCTTAAAAGAAGACGAAAAGTTAAATGTCAATTATTTTTATGATAAATCGGTTCATTAGTCGGGTGGATACGTCAAATCGATCGTCTGTTACAACTTTAACCCAGATGAGGGCAAAAAACATTACCTCAAAGGTCTTTGGCCTACCAAGCGATGGTTCCCACAAAGGTTGGAAAGGGTCATGTTTAATCCGGTTTGATATCAAACTCTCGATTAATACATTTTTTACAAATGTACGAGTATTTTGGCGATAGTGTTGAAAGCCACTGAAGTTTTAAGATGTGTCGGACAAGATTGCAAGTTGGTGCAGACGGAAATGTTGCCTATCTAGGATGATTTCAATTCAGACACGAGAGATACGAATTACTGCAATTTATCATAATGGGCAAAAATACCGGACAAGAATGAAATAGGCCGTCGTAAAAAGTCGTGGCTTCGAAACATCCGCGAGTGAACTGGAGTCAAGAGCGCCGCGCAGCTGTTTCACCTCGCCAGGGTCAAAGGGATTTTTTGAAAGCCGATGTTAAACCTTCAGTATTGGAGAGATAGAAGAAGTTGAGGAAAAATGACTGTTGATAAAATCGAGTAAAGGCGTTTTTACACCGATCTATTAGCTTCACAGATGTAATCTATGCAACTATAAATTTATTGGGTTTCTTCACTTCCTCCATCTAATTAAAGGTACCAGAACTGCCTTTGAACAAATTTGGTATTTTTGACACATTTTAGTGCATGATTATAATAATAAATGTAATAACAACTTTATATACAATCAGTATTAATTTGAAGGACAAGATATTAAGTTACAATGTATAAACCCTGTCACTCAAACTTGGCTGATGGGCCTGTTTCTTGAGAGACAATGTTCGAACGTGCTAGTCAGTGTGCCAGAATGTGTGTATTAATAAAAATAGCCGTGTGGTACCGGCTTAAGAATAGTACCACCCCTTCTCTTCCCGTGGGTGTCGTAAAGGCGACTAAGGGATTTCACACCGGAGAACGGGCAGCAGCGTCCTCGGAGTACCTACTTAAAGTCTTACTGCGATCGCCAACCCGCTCGCCAAGCGTGGCGATTATGGCAATTACCCCCAGGGTCTATATACTAGTAGGTTCTACTGGGGAGACCCGTGCCCAGCAGTGGGCCATCATATGGGTTGATATGTATGTATGTATGTAATATGTATATGTAATAAAAATAGCTATAAAAAAATAAAATGTTATTAGAACCAACATATTAAATAAATATTAATAATAAATATATTTTTTTTTATAGATATTTATGTTACGAGTAACAGTAATATATCTATGTTACGAGGATGCTAATAACATAAATATGTTACTAGCATTCTCGTTAATCTCTTAGACTAAACTAAGTGCGTAGTTTCGTTAACAAGAATCACTTTTAGTTTAAATATAAATAAGGAGAAGTCAATAAACTGTGGTCATCTGTTATTTCACTTACATCCTTAATGTTTTTAAAGCACTTACATAAACAGGTAGTGTCAATAATGTTAATGGTTATTGTAATAGTCAGTTAGTTGGCAATAACAGTTTTGCATTAGATAGTAACAAATTATAAGTATTACCTACAATTAAAATATATGTTGCCATCAAAAGTGGCAAATTGGAAGTTGAGTAGGTAACTACTAGTTGATTTTTGTTGCTTCACATTTATAAGCCTTTTTATACCAGTACTTTTTGTCCAGACCTTATAGGAATATCACGAAATATCCCATTATGAAAGGTAAGTAACTACTATGTCCGGTAGTTACTTACCTTTCATAACGGGATAAACTTCAATTTATGAGCGATTTTTTACTTTTGATGATGCAGGCAAACATCTTTTCGAATAGTAAAAATGGCGTCAAACTGATGTCATCTTTTTCACAGCGCCGCGTATATAATCCCTATTCCCTTGGTCACGAGATAACCAAAGCATGACTTTACCGATTTCATTTTTTTTTTTTTTGCTTTTCTAATCCCTCTGCAGAAGGTTATAACGTAAAAATAATAACAAAAAAAATAACAGAGCGGTACGAAATTCGCCGGGACAAATAATTCTAACATCGTATTAGTTAATGTATTAGATAAATCTTTGTATCAATCAAAGTGTTAAAAACGACTTCTCAAGCGTTCGCCCATAGCTGAGGATCATGACTCTTTATAAGAGGATTACTGGTCTGCCTACATCTGATCCGGTTCGTAGCCTTGTGGATGACGGCACTGGCAGGCAACTCCAGCTGTTCGGAGATCTGATCAGCCTTCTGTAAAAGCTGGTCACTACCAGCTTTTTTAAATTATATCGGAAGAAGCGGCGGTCGCCTGATGGCTAAGGCATCGGAGTCGTTATCGTGAGGTCGCGGGTTTGTATCCTATCCATTATACTACCGACTTGAACCCACTCCTAACACAAGCCTTTAAGCATAACCCTGAATTGGTACCTAATATACACAAAGATTTTCTTTTCGCAAGGAAATTGAAATATGTAATGAAATACAAAAGTAAAATCTGGATAGTTAACTTATCATGGCTATCGTCAATGGACGTCCTGTGTTTAATATCGAGTCGTAAGTAAAAGTAGTTAGTTCAGTTACTACAGGATGTTAGTATTTACACATGACTACGTGAGGGAGAAAATTGCTTATAAATGATACATTTTTGTTAGATAGTTGCTTATTAAGTCTTGTTGGATGACTGATAGGCACTAACATTGACTTTGTTGAAGATTTTCTCGATTATCTTTATCAGAATCGAATAAAATATTGCATTACTATAATGGCAGAGTCCAGTGTAAGAGCTGAGAGAGGATTGATGAATCGGAATTTCTTAAAATAATCGACTAAAACTGAAATTGATAATTTCGTCTAAATATGTAGTTTGTTTTGATGAATTACTGATATAATTCTCACCACATAAGTCAGACCAGAGAACTCTAGACATCAATTTAAAAAAAAAATGTCAGTAGCTACTGTAAATACTATTGTATTCAGAAATAGTTTTTATTCCAAGTTCAATAACCACTCTCATATCAATAAGAACAATTGTAAAAATAACTCAGGCATTCGGAAGTAAAGACCGGTTGACCATCGCTCTATAGCCACGAGTATCGATTCACGATTATCGATACACCATTTCCGATTACCGATACCATCGAATAATGTGACAGCGGATTGAAAACGAAATATTGATTGTTTATGGTAGTTTGACATGTCATAACCTTCAAGATGGCTTCCTTGTCAGATAGCGATAGAAACTGTCGTAATGTTTTTTATAATAATTAATTTATGTAGCATGAATCATTACGGTTGTGAATGTGATAGACAGTCAAATTAAATCAGTTTTTTATTAAGTTAAAATGACAGGCCCTTTAAAATTGTATTATACCTAGAGGGGAGCGCCAAAAAATGCAAGCATTTTACCCATACAGGCAATTTTTTTGATATCACGTCACTTTTGTGAAGTAAAAAAATACTCTTCTGTAACTGGCTCTTTTAAAATATCGTGTAAGGAAAGAAAAAGCTATTAAGTAATATCAATTTATAATATTCATTCAATAGATATAATGAAAATTTTGTCTATTGAAATGAAATGAAGTGCGTAAACTCTAATAAAAATTCTGAAATGGTATTCAGAAAAAAACCGATCGTGCGAAACGGAACGTCAATAGACGTGCCAATATTGAAATATCGCGGAAAGAGACCAAGTGATAAAAATTAAAATACATTTTATTTATCACAAAATAAAATTCATAATACAACATTTTTTGGTCACGATTTTTGATAATAGCTATCTTCGGCTTCGATATTTGTTTAAGTTTATTATCTTACGAGAATCAGAGCGAATCTGAATAACGAAAACTTGCTGTATAATAGCAACTGCAACAACACATTTATATTTACAAAAAATTGTTGATGGCAAACTGGATTGTCGATTTCCAGTGATTTTTGCCAGTGTCAAATATTTTTTGTACCTACACTTTAACTATACAAAATCTCAGGGTCTTAGTCTCATAGATTATGAACGAATTTGATGTATTTCTAGTTTGTCACAGGTTAATGCGGAGCTGTGACAATGATGACAGCTCGATTTGCCGCCATTTTCACAACACTAATCTAACTCTATGATAAGTATGACGTCACATTTTATTACTTGACACCAAATTTATACAGAACATTATCATTTAAATAGTGCTCTAATGGTATAAATGGTTCTGATTTCGGTCAACGACTTAAATCCATTAGCTGTTCCAACATTTCAAAGTTTATAAAGTTGAGAACTATAGGAAATGAAGATGACAGGTATTTCATAATTGTTTAATATTTTCTTGACTAAGAGTTATTATTAAAATTCTGTAATACTGGATGCCGATTTAGTAAGTCAATTCCCCGCGAGTGGGCCATCACACCACGATACTCTGCGGAAATCAATATATATTTTTAATAACGCTTGGAATACGAAGACAACGCGCGGAGTCAAAGCGCCCTATTGTACCATGATAGGTTTATAAAAAAAATAAGTTACATTTTTATTGATTTCGGTGGAGTAATAAGATTTGATCTCGCGAGGATTCGACTGACTAACAGCTGTTTCCAATAAACCATCTATCGATCGATTTGACTACTAGAGATAAAATTATATTTGACATTAGCTAGTAGGCAAATCCATCGATAGATACCTAGATTATTGAAAACGACATTTAGTATATCTGCTATTCGGTACTTTCGGTGTTTCTTGCTTCAGTAAACAGAGAAGCTTCATGCGTAGGTACTACGCTCGAACAATTATGGTAAATAGTCGGAGTAAAACTATTTTACAATCTTAGATATATTTCGGGACTTAATCGCGTGAATTATTTAAAGGTACGAACCTTTTATTTACCCGACGATTTAAACGTCGGGTAAATAAAAGGTTCGTACCTTTAAATAATTCACAGCAGTCGACCCGTGACCACGATCGGTGCAATTCGATCGAAACGTCGGGTAAATAAAAGGTTCGTACCTTTAAATAATTCACGCGATTAAGATATGTATAAGAATCGCGAAAGTTTAAAAACAATATTTTACAATCGATAGAGTTAACAGATTTGATGTTGATTGGTGGATTTTTTATCGCTCGTCCCAACGTTGGCCTAATGCTATTTTCTAGATCCACACGTTGGGCGGGTGGCGTGGAGACCGATGTTGGGGACAACGTGTTTAGCCAGCGTAAAATCTATCATTCATATGTCAAAAATAAAATAATTTCATTTGGCAGAATTGTCGGCACCGGCTAAGTTGCCATTAAAAAAAAAAAAAAAATCATTTGACGGTTGACGTACCTTACACAAGAGAAATCATGAAATCATTTACTATCACGTTGGCATCAATCTCTCCCAGTATAAATTTAATAATGGTCACTTTAGATGCGGAAATTGGCTGCCTATTACATACCTGAATATTATAACTAAAACATAATACCATAGAACAATGAAATATATGTTAGAATGGCATCGTGAGCTGGGCAATAGTAGCACTTCATAAGTAATACAAGTTGTGTTCGGCAGTTCATTAACGCTTATATTACATTCAAATTCATAATTATTTATTTACTGAAGTTAAAGCAATACCTGTGATACTTATAACTTTATCAACATTTAATACTAAGTTGGCAAAACAATAGTTAAGCCAGAAAAAAGAACAATGATATACCTACGTTTGGAAGCACGAATGGAATTTAAAAAAAAGAATAATAATATATTTAATATAGATCTCCAATCTTGACGAATTAGCTGTTTAGCGTTCTATTTATTGATAAATGAAATGTACATACAATGTAAGAACCAGCGGTAACCTAGTGGTATTTTTGCAATGGAAAAATGTGTTTCAATCCCACCCATCCTATCACAAGCAATTTAGGCTACTTGGAGGGGATAATAAGATTGCCAGTAATGAGCGACCCACATTGCTAGTAATCTATATTTCGAAAAATTAAAATCATATCACTGACAGTCGTTCCATTGCAAAAGTAACATAATGGCCTTTCTAATACTAGGCTCTACCCTGTTCTATGCACAATAACACGCACTACCAGCAACAATAGTTACGAAAACTATTTTATTAACCAAAAAAAGCCTTCAAAGTTGATCTTGAGCTGGATAAATCCGTATTGTCATTGTATCTATCACGTGTCCACGTAGTAATTTTAACCCAGTATAAATAATTCATTGCAAAAAAACCTTATTGCGTAAATGTTAAAGGCGATAATTGAATGACAAACGCTGCATGTTCGAGTTTTATGTGGCCAACTTAATTGCCAATGCGTGTGTCCGCATTTTTATTCGAAAAGGCTTATGTAACGCTGTGTGTTTAAGTTTAAGTTTTTGCTCTGATATTGTTGATAAGAATACGAAGATTTGGGCATAGATAGCAAAGCTTGTTTCCGGGTTTATTAATGAGTCATATTACTTGAACAGAAAGTATATTTAGTTGTCAATGCCTTGCTTTTGAAGGTAAGAAAACATATAACAAGACTTGACCGTCAATGTTCTTGGTTTTTTGCGGCATATTTTTGTTTATTTTTACAGCTGATATTGTAAGAAAAGGAAATTGATACAGGATACTGTTGGGTCAAATGAAGGGCATGTAAAGGTATTTTTTGTTATGTTACACACATCTTTACCTATTTCCCGTTGGTACACTCGCGTGGATCGCTAAAAATGACTCTTGTTTGCTGTTAATCAGCTCTTTATTATGACAAGATCGTATCGTAAATCGTAATGCACCGTAGCCTATAATGCTGGTAATCTTAAATATAGAGAAGGATCTGGGATTATATGGGATATTGGGCTTGAAACCCCTGAAGGTAAGTTTTATTAAGGAAAAGTATCGTCAGCAAATTTTGAGGGATGAAAATCCCTCAAAGTTTCTAACAATTTTATGGCGAAGGTTTGAACTCCTATTCCCTCCGCCTCTTCCCAGGACCCGTCACTAACTATTTCCAATAATACCTCAATACCTGACTGCCTTACTGGCGCGGTTGGAGTGTATCCGACTGCTACGCAAGAGGTAGTGAGTCGAGCGCGATTCTCACAGTGGTAGGACACCACTCCTGTGTTTATGTGATCCACAAATTGTTGTTCCGACTCTGTGTTGTTGTACTTTGTGTCCGTGACTTGTATGTTTGTAAAGTCCCCCGCGACACAGGGCTTGTACCCTACTGCGGGAGTCGTCTTTAAAAAAAAAATCTTACGACGTTTTTGCATTGACAACACAATGTGGATGTGACATTCGCCGATGTCTCATCGGTGTCAGTAGGTCTTATTGCTTTCTTCGCTACACTCTGATGAGTTCACCTACACAATGTAGTGTTGAGTATAATCTACTTATTACGCAAGCTGCACAAAAAAGGATATATGAGAATAATGTGTTTACAAATTTAAAACCAAATCAGAACGATATTTTTTTTCAAAATTGTTTTGCTTTTTTCACATTGTGATAGTTTTTCAGAGGATGGTACCGGGTAACATACGCAGTCACAAAATCAAGTTGTTTTATTTTGTTTATGGTTTCTTTATGAATGGGGTTCCCTAATTCGAACGAAGAAATTCGTTGTACCCCACCTTGCATGTAACACTCTTCACGCTTTCGTGAAATTTCACAAGCAGTCGGAAAATTTCTGAATTTTTATGAGATTGTCTCACCAACACGGATTAATTAGGCGCTAACCGTATGCTGTTGTTTATTCCTAATAATGTTGCATATAAACATATAGCCTTTCTGACGCTTCGCAGTTGTTGTACCATGAGGTTAAGGTGGCCACAAACACCAAAAAAAATAACAGCCTTCAAGAAAAAAAAAATCTAGTACATAACCGAATGCAAATTTCTCTGACTCACTCCTATATTTTATTTAGTCTATATCTTTGGTGTTTTATAAGCTAAGCTAACGTTTGATACACTAAAACCTTTCCAAAAAAATATGCAGTCGAATATCGAAAACCCCATCTAAATTGGATTACTGGCTTTCGAAAAAATTGCGAACATACATGCATATATACGGGTTAAACTGAAAAACACTGTTTCGGTGTAAAAGTTCGAATTCGTGATTTTTTTTTTTACCTACGGATTGAATGCTATAATTTCCCCGTGACTGCTCTCTTTCGCACATGTTACGTTTGATTTAAACTACATTACTGCAATGTTTAATCAAAATACGTTCAGTGATTTCTGCCATCCTCAAATACTTTCGGTTTTATTATTATTTTAATATTTATTATTATTAATAAGATCATTCTCTATGTATGTTCGTAAACTTTCGCGATTTATACACATTATAGATTTTTTTAAGCTACGGGTCTTCATCGCGTAAATATTTTATTTTAAGGCCAAATACCTTTGTTTTATTGCCCGACGTTTCGACCGTATTGCATCGGCCGTGGTAACGGGTAGAGTTTACTCATTCTCTATGAGTATATGCAAAATTATATTTGCCTTCTTTTTAAAGATGTATGACTGTATCGACAACTTAATAAGGACTTGACATTTGCGGTTTACCTTACTGTCAATACAGTAACTTCCAACTTCAACTTAAATACTTAATAAAGTAATCAACACAGTGTTATGTAAGTGAACGTATTTCCCCACATTGATTTTGTAAACATTTGCCACAGCGCCAACATAGGAGTTTATTAAAATAATAAAAAATAAATGACAATCTAGCCGATTGGATTTTTCGGCTGATTTTGCCATTGTCAAATATTTATTACACAAATAAATACGTAGACACACTTTAATTACATAAAGACTCGTTCTTATCCATTTATCTCATACTAGCGGTGCCCCGCAGTGTTACCCGCGGTTTATTAGCCTATGTGTTAATCCAGGGTGTCAGCTAACTCCATACCAAATTTTATTAAAATCGCTCCTGCCGTTTAGACGTGAAGAAGTATCAAACATACACACTCACACACTCACAAACTCGCCTTTATAATATTAGTGTGATTTCATGTACCTATGGGTCGGTTTGCCGCCATTTTCATAAATAAAAAAAAACATACAAATTCGCAAACAGCTGTCAATTGGCACTTGACGTTGTTACCTATGCCTTAAAACAAATGACAACTAACACCTAATAAAACATTCCTAATTTTTTACACAGCATTCCAAAGTTCAAATGAAAGGTGATGACTTATGGAGGGGGGGAGGGAGAAGCAGTCAGTGACCGCCCCTTGACACGTTGACGCTATAACATATAAATTTGCATCGTCCCATCAACTACCTGCTTGATTTTGACTGCACGACCTGTTTTACCTCCCAGAAGACGGATGATACATGATGCACGTGTCATTTTTTATATATTATAACAAAAATAGTGTGGAGTGTGTTTGGTATTACATGTTTGAGTTTTCTGAACGTTAAACTTTTTCATACTCTTTATCTATTTCCGTAAGAGAAAAGAAAAAAACTATTTTGGCATAGATATGTTAACCATTGACGTATAGACCTGGACTGCGTACTTACTGCCATAACCTCAAAATTGACGACTCTCTAGAAAGAGACAACGCTACTTTGTGGACAATACCTGTCAAAGAAACAGGGCCGCAGGAGATTTGTCTTATTTTCACGTTTTGCAGTCAATATTTACTTTTTTATTGAAAGGGATGGCGCGCTCCAGTTCTATACGTTCACTTTTTAGAGAAAGATACTTTCAGAGAATTGATTACATGAGATCCTAATCCCATGTACTTACCTACATAATAGAAAATGTCAGTGTAAATAAGCTAGTATTTTTTTCATCAAACAAGCCTAACATAGTAATTTTATCTTTTATTATTTTTTAAGCACATGTAGAAAGGCATAGTCTATGTTTCCTTTGCCCACTTCGCAAACAATATGCAACAAGAACCTTCACAACACTGCAACCTGCAATATACCAAAACCGCGCAATAATGACAGCTGTTATAAAAATTGTTGGCGGTGCGCGCGAAAATTGCCAAACTTTAGTCGCGCGCATGGGCAGGAAGGCACGAATTAGTTTAGGTGAATAACCTTTACAAATTCATTGTGATTGATGATGTATGATTTTGATATATACCTTGTACGAACATATATTATTCTAACACTATTGTATAAAACTAAAAAAAGGTACCTAAATATGATGTTTATTTTAAAATATGTAAAGTCAATTACTACAGTGAATCTATACCTGCTAGGCTACATAAAGAATTCAAGAAGAGTTACACCTAAAAATATTGTTTTATACCTTCGCCTATCGCCATAACATTGTTTGAACTTTAATTTTTGTGCAAAACTAAAACTATGAAATTAATTTGTTTGCTCTAAATGTCAATAATGGAAAAATGGTTGTCTGTTAAGTCGGTATACGGACGATAATTTTACGTCATTGAGGTAGAGACCAGGACTGCGCTATAACCTCACAAAATTCACCACTCTCTAGAAAGAGACAACGCTACTTGGACATTAACTGTCAAAGGCCGCACGAGTCTTTTCTTTCTTTCACTCTTTGGAGTCAATATTTACTTTTTTAATTGAAAGGGATGGCACCTACACACAGGAAAACATTGATAACATATCGCCATTCGCGTTGTCAATCAATAACGTTAGTTCCAATTTTATAGCATGTAATGTCGCTGCAATTGCCATACGCTGACTTTTTTTAGACACTTTCTTGAGTGCAGTCGGTCATCGATAACACGTCAAAAAACTGCAGGCATAATAATTTGCAGCGCAATTCAGAGGAGAAGTAGACAGAAGCAACGCTGGCTATTTTAGTTTTGACCTATACTACTAATAGTTAAACATTTTTGTACTTTTGAAAAAGCCAATAATTAGGTACTTATATTATCAGGCTATCTACCTATTGTCGAGATCATAAGTTACTGCGCAAGTTGCTTATAAACACAAATAGGTACTTAGGATATGAAAGATATGTCTTTTGGCCATAAATCAATCTAAAAATCAATTATGCCAGCAATAAGTTTCTACTCAACTAAATTACCAAATACTAGTTAATTTTAGATAATGTATGATAAGCCTACACTCTGTCTAACGCGTGAATAGCAGGACAGTGTAACAAATGACTGTATAGTAATAATCGGCGCTAATCTGTCGACCTTAGTACGAGGGCGCCAATGGAGCGAGACGAGGAAATGAAACTAGGGCCTGGTCAGGGTTTATAGGAGACCTTTCTGGGTGAATTTTGTGCTAGAGAAATTTATATTTTATTTAGGTAATTTGAAGGTTCATTTTGGTTTGGACATTTTGGTGCAATTTTCAAGAAAGCAACCGAGGAAATAATCGCATTCTACTAGAGGTTTAAGATAACCTGAAATTATACATGTTAATCACATAATTGGAGTGTTATTATGGTAAAGTATTGGTAATATCTTGGTATACCTATCAAAACCCAGGCTTTTGATGCAATAAAGCACTGAATAAATTTTTCTCATATTTTCCTCCCTAGTTATAATATTGTTCTTTACATAAATAGGTAGTCATAAAATCATATAACTATTTACAACAAGTCGTAAAATTAATAGCTGGTTTTTCCGAAGTCACAGATGAATCAAATAAATTGCATCATTAAAATCATCTAAAATATTCACCTGAAGACCACCAACAAAGTTACCCATCTCATTAAATATAAAGTACAAAGTTACAATACCTAATATCCATGTCAATCAAACCCTGATTCCATTTTTAAATGCACAAAAAAATAAGGCGATGTCTATGACCTGCTTACATTGACATAACATCGTGACCTCAAAACGCTGATAAAGTTTTTTTATAAATATAATGCATCTTATACTGGCTCAGAACTGTCAAATTAAAACGTTTAAAATGTCAAAATTAAGCGTGACCCATACGTGTTTGCGAAATATATGAATATTCATAGTATCTTGAAAGTTTTATTGCTTGAAAACATGCTTTAACACTCGAGCGTAGTATTACAATATATTTTTTATAAAGTTATGAAATGCGAAAGGTATTTCATATTTACCGATAAAATATATATAAATATTTGAATTGAATTGAAATCTCTTGCTGGAAAAATATAATAGGACATAATGACATTCTTATATAATTATTGTCTTAACATGCCCTACGAGATAGAAACTTTGTAAGTATCCGCATTCATAATTACTTTACTAGATATTAAATTTGATAAGATCAACCTTGAAACTAAAAGTCATAGTATACAACTCTTTGGTCCACCATATGCAAAGATAACGAGTATGAACTTCTGCTCTATAAATTGCACTGACTCTAGATTTCGTTTGTTTGTCTATGGGTACCTACTGGTAATCATTTATCACCAGGTGAGCCTTCGTTTGCCTCCTACCTCATCCAAATTAAAACATTACTTTTAGTATTTGTTTTAATGATTTTCAGCATATAAGACGTACATAGCCTGATTAGTGAAAATACTCATCTAACCAATAATAATAATTATAGATAGAATAAGAAGTTATAAAAATATATCTGGTAATTAAGCCCACCTTCAAAAATAATCCCAGAATTTACAAACTACAGATTCTTCTGTAAAATAAATGTAGAAGTCGAAGCACCGAAGCACCGAAGACCTCAAATACATTATTATTTTAAAGAAAAATCGTAAATCTTCATTTTATAAAGAGGTAACGACATGTTAGGCAATAAAACTGCAAATCTATCAACTTTTGCGCATCGTAAAACCGACTGTATGCTTTAAATAGCTTATTTAGGTTTCGAAGGTATGGTCGTAAATATATACTACTCGCCTTCGAAAAATCGGTGACTTTTTAAGTGAATTTATGATATAAATCTGACAGTAATGAAAAAAAATGTCACTTTAATCCGCACTTAGGTTGACAGAACATTTTGATTGACTTACAACGTGAAAATTTTAGGTTTTGAGTATTTTATCTCTTTCCATTGTGCTCATAAATGTATTTTTGTCTCATGACCAATCTATAAGTACATTTAAAGAATGAAATCGCTATAACTATGCATTATAATGCATTCGCATGGGACCATGGTAGGTGCCGCGGTAGAGGTAAATAGTTTTGCCTCTGCTGTGATAAGTGCAACATTATACCATTTTTGACAAACACACATCTTTGCGTTACACTTACATACAAAAATTCCGAAATAAAAATATGACAGTCAATGGCTTTTTATTCCATTCACATGAATTGTTATAACTTGTAATATTTCTACGGAGTTGTACTACATTTGCTTTGAAGTACTTCTACTACATATTATGTAAGAAAAAGTATTACTCTCAAAGATAATTTGGTATGGTTTTCTCCATTGTGTAGTCAATACGCTCATAATACGATTCACAATGGTAGAAATACCTTGTTAGTGATAATGTCAAAACTATTTGACATTATTAGTTGCGCTGTTTGTTTGCTACATGCTTCGGTGTCTTTTGTTGTTAAGGTGCGCCTCTGAATGCACAATTACTATCATAAAATGCTTCCTAGGGTCTTTAGAATGCAATTATTTTCGACTTCCCGTTGAATTCCAGTTGCTCAAAATGATACAGTTACAAAGAGCCAAGCGACTATTTCACCTATGTTTTTGTATCAAGTTATCTCAGGAAAAAAATACCCTTAGCTTCTTAGGCTTTCCTATAGGTAATCATCATCAAAGGGACGACGGGAGTAGGATGTTGTTTATTTTGACAGCAGAAGTAGTAGATTTAATTTCCACACGGATCACCACTTTGTGTGATCTAATTTTCGAGTCTACGTGGTTCCTATTTACGTGCTACGTGTCCGTGATTTGTATTTTTGTAAGATAGTGCGACACAGCGCTTATATCCTAGTATGGAAATAGTCCTATATACGTAGTTTTTAACGTCCCACTGTTTTCCTCTTAAAGTTATCTATAACTAGCTGACCCGCGCAACTTCGTCTGCGTATACTTCTATTTAATTATCTATAGCAGAGTTTTCTGTAGACCTTTTCAATGTGTACAATACTTAGTACATTATTTTGATAAATCTCGTAGGGTTCAGCCTGCGTTTGCAATGTAAGCGGAAAAAATGTAATTATTTACGACATCACATTAGAAACCTCAAAAATAACAGTATTTCTCCACTATTTCATGGATGTTATTATACATATAAACCTTCCTCTTCAATCTCACTGTCTATTAAAAAAAACCGCATCTAAATCCGTTGCGTAGTTTTAAACATTTAGGCATACCTACATAGGGATATAGGGACAGAGAAAGCGACTTTGTTTTATACTATGTAGTGATAACCTACTTAAAAGTAAAATTTGATTTTGATGCCAAATATATAGGTACCTGATTAACGACACGGTCAAACGCAACTTAAACGAATAATGACATTACCTTCTCATACCTCCTCACCTCAACGTAACCTCAAATCATTATTAAGTCATTCACTTACTCATTCATTCACTCACAGTGTTATGTCAACGCCAGTCCCCGCGTTAATCAATCATTTATTTCGAAATTCAAATGATGTTTCGTGACGATAATTTAATCGGATCAACTCTTTTGTTCATCGAACGTAGTGTGTTTCTGCCTTTACAAAGAAAACGTTGAGAAGTAAGAATTGTAAGATATTTGTTACAAGGCCGTATAAGTTAAATCCAGGTCTTATTGTTAGTTGTTAAGCTCTAAATTGATGCCACGTCGATTGATAGGATCTTTTTGGTTCAAGGACGTTTCTTTTAATTGGTGATGTAAAAGTGCGTAAGTTTGTCGTGCTTGTTTGAACCTGTTTTGTCATTTTGGACTTATCGCATCATTGGTGGTAAGAAAGACTGTTCACGTTTAAGCAGTAGCGGATTCAGAAAGGGGAGGAAGGTAGGGGGGCCTACCAAAAATTGTCTGAGTCCTGTTGTGTACTATTGACCCTTGACAAAAAGTACCCTCAGCGGGGTCTAAATATTAATAAGGATATGACGTTACAAGAATTATCTAAAGGGGCGGCTAAATGGGCTATTTTTTAAGGCAATTTGTGGCGGCAATGCTGTGACCGGCAACATGGCAGTACTCTCCAATATTGATTTGATGGTTGCCGGACGGTCGCTGAGCGATCGATTTTCCGCAATGTTGCCCGGCCAATTATGTTGTTGTTTCAGTCGCTCTCTATTTTATTATTGCCGGGTTGTGTAACCCGTTTAGAAGACTGAATCATGCGCCATACAATTGTAGACATATTGCCATTATTGGCCGAGTAATTAGTTGCTAGTGCCGCCACAAATTGCCGTAAAAAATGGCCCGTTTGGACGCCCCTTTCTACCTTTAAACGAGCAATTGTTGTTCATATATATACCTGTATAATATATATAATCTGAATCTCGGCAACGGCTCCAGCGATTTTCATGAAATTTATTATGCAGGGGTTTTCGAGGGCGATAAATCTATCTAGATAGCTTTATTAAAAAATCTCGTTAAAAAAAATACTGAGCGAATCTCGGTCATCCAGGTACTTACTTGTGTTCTTATCCTCATTAATCAAATTATCAAAACATCCTCATTAATAACGTTTCGGTAAAAATGTTGTGCATTTACTCACAACATACCGCGAAATCATTTAAAATTACGAATAGAATGACGTCGGAATGAAACCGCGCGCGCAAAACGGCAAATACCATATTACATTTCCGCGGTCTTGCAAGTACAACAATATCATTCTATTCGATTGTCATTTTATACGATTAGCGTTTATGCCACTTGTCTAGGGGCTTAGGAAACTCGACCTCTTAGGAGAAGAGAAAAATTAACGCGATCTAAGCCGCGGCAATGACCAAGTTAAAAAAAAAAAAATCTGTTGCCTACGTGACAAAACGACTTCCAGCAAGCAAATAAAATATTTATTACACCAGATTTTAGACTAATTAATTATGTTGCTATCACCTATTAAAGTCACACATAACTTTTGTGTTCCGAGAAGTACTTATTTGTCATTTGCAAAATCTGTTGAACCATAAATCCAATATGGCGGTTATGTATGTAAATTTATGTTATGACGTAATTTTGATCACAGAGCATCCGTTACTATAAAATTGAGTGTTAAAAGTTATGGGTCATTTTAATGATTTTCGGAGAAGTGTTTTTGCGATAACAGAAAGCAAATGTTTGTCTTTTTCCTGGTGAGTTTGAGACTTATAGGATCATACAAAGAAAACCACAGTTCTATTCAAAATACTTTAATAGTACGCAAAGCATCGTAACAGCTGACTCTTATGAAAAACGCGGGAAACCACGGGAAACCATTTAGAATTAGGTAAGATGTTATATTAACTTTAATTTATTAAAATGATTTATGTTACGTATTTGATACTAGAAGGTATTAAAGGAGGAAGTCTTAAACTGAAGGAAATTTATAGTTACTGGTTAATAGTTATAGAACTCTTGATTATTACATAACAGTAAATTAATATAGATCAATGTTTTTTAAAGATAACTCCCACACTAAGGTGCAAACTCTGTATCGCGGGACACTTTACAAACATAAAAATCACAGACACAAAGTACACCCAGACTACAAAGTGGTGTCCCGTGTGGGAATCGAACCCACGAGCTGCAGCTTCGCAGTCAGGGTCACTAACCACTAGACCAACGCGGGCCAGTCTTGCTTTAGACCTTAACGGTTTCCATCCCCCATTTATAACCAATGACGTTGGTTACTCATCAGGTCACCATCAGTTCAACATCCGTGCAAACAGACCTAGTTGCATTATATTTGAATTTCATTACACTAAACAAACAAAATTTAATGTACCTATTATTTCTTAAACCGCAATAACGGTACGAAGTAACCCCAAGAAGGGTCAACGACCTAATGACGTATTATTTGACATTTACCATAGATTAAAGAGCTATTTAATAGAGGTTGAATAGCAATAAATGTCAAATCAATGACGGATGTGGAGGATTGAATTAATTGTTTATGGATTTGTCAATAAGTGCAAATTTATAGTTACTCGGATTAACCTGACCTTTTAAAAGGGCGATGCAGTTTAGTTGTATAGTTGTCACACGGGACATCACTTTGTGTGATCCACAAATTGTCATTCTGAGTCTGGGTGTACTTTGTCTGTGATTTCTTGGTATGTTTATAAAGTCCCTAAGTCCATTGTCTACGTGTGGCTGCGTGTTTATGAGTGAATGAATGTGGCAAGACTTTCATTACATTATGTACAAGCATAATTCAACAGGGTGTCCCAAAACTATGCCACACGAAGGGGAATGTACCCTAAATATTGTTTAGAACATTTTACTGAAAGGAGACTTCACTTCGATTTTATAAATAATCCGAACTCCTTGTAAAGATTTTTAAATAATTGCCTGTCTGGACCGGGAATCGAATCCGCCTAATGTAAAAAAGCCCCACCTATATTTTTTTGACATAAACCTAAAAGGTCAGGTTATAGGGAAGCATGTATACTCACATAAACAAATGTCGAAATTAAATTAGCATTTTTGCAAAAAATAACACTACTACTAGTGTGCCTTTTTCACGGATCTCCAAACTTAATATTTGAATTTCTGTAAATTTGTTTAGTATTGGTGCTCGTGACTGTACCGAGGCATTAAATAATACATCATTAATGTATATTTTAATAGTATCAAAAACCAAATAATAAAATACTAAATTGTCTGTAAA
Source organism: Herminia tarsipennalis (assembly GCA_945859575.2). Lineage (NCBI taxonomy): Eukaryota > Metazoa > Arthropoda > Insecta > Lepidoptera > Erebidae > Herminia > Herminia tarsipennalis. The sequence continues at coordinate 13,696,255 of OX243849.2, read as the reverse complement.
GTCGGTTTACAGACGATAATTTTACGTGATAACGTCATAAGAAAACATTGATGACATTGTTAACCAGCCTGTGACAGCTTTTTTTAATTTATTTATTTTTATTTCCAATTGCATCGCATGTCGCTACAATATCCAAAACATTGATGACATTGTAATAAACAACCATTCCTGTGACAGCTTTAGTGGACCCGGGCATGAACAAGCGGAACGTGACGGACCGTGACACTTTTTTGTGTGTGCACCCGGTCATCGATTTATAAGACTTGTTCACGTCACTAAAAAATGTAATATCCGTATTTTGTGACAGGTGGTTTAGGACTCATAGTGATAATAATAATAATGAAGCCGCAATAACAAGATATTTTATTATTGTCTTTGAATATAAATATCGACTAAAAACCAATAATAACCTCAGCATTTTTTTTAAACACGAATCCCGCAGTGTGGTACAAGCCCTGTGTCGCGGGGGACTTTACAAACATACAAGTCACGGACATAAAGTACACTCAGGCTCGGAACAACAATTTGTGGATCACACAAAGTGGTGTCCCGTGTAGGAACCCATAACCTCTTGCGTGGCAGTCGGACACACTCCCACCGCGCCACAGGGGCAGTAAATTATATTAAAGTATAATTTTCGCCACGGTAGAAATGTCCAAAATGAAATATATACATATAGTAAATTACGATCATCATGATAGAAGATCAACCGTGCCGAATGAGAAACAGTTAGGACTAAACGACTTATCTTGTTAATGCTAGAAGACATAATTCATCACAGTTATTAATAGTGTTGTTTTATTGTTTTAATATTGCAATATATTTTATAATTATAACTGTATTCTAGTGTCATATTAGTTATAAAATGACCGCTTGTGAAATTCATTAGAAACCTTTCTAGAAACTGTTTTTTTTTACGACTAGCAGTATGGTACAAGGCCTGGGTCGTGGGGGACTTTACAAACATACAAGTCACGGACACAAAGTGCACCACATTTTTTTTTATTATTTCGAACTACAATTTGTGGATCACACTTATTATTTTACTGTTGGATAGCCCATTTATCAAGGAAGGATATATGCTATATAACATCATGCTACGATTAATAGGAGAGGAGCAGCAATGAGAAATGTTGCAAAAACGGGGAAAATTTATTTGACAGCTAGTATTTAAATATAGATAGTTAATATAGATTTACATGTCATAAAAAAACCTTATTGGTGGGAAAATTAGACCACACAATACTGTATTATTAATGTAACATAACAATTCAATATTAATATGTGAACATAGCAAACCCCGCTGTCTTTGTTACAATGCTGACAAATATAAATTATTAAAAAAAATATTTAAAAAAATATGCACACCTGTGCTTTAACCGCAAACCACAGCTGGTACGATAAATTATAATATGCAAATGATTATAAAGAAAACCTCTTTTTAAAAGTATTGACGTTTAAAAAAGGATCGTGCGCCATTTTGGTTTTGAACAAACGGGATCAGACATATTGGTCAAATTATAATATGATTTATTTTTAACCTTTGAAGGAATAAATAAATAAGCTTAGATTAAGCCTACGTTCAGAGGACGAGCGCTTATCGCGCGTTATAGGTGCGTTTCCGCAGGCATGCGGCAGACGGCGACGCGGTAGGATTTGTTTGTACCACGATATCGGACGGCATTACTGTACAGTATAGAGTTTTTTATATAGTGTTTGACAGTTGCAACAGTGGTATCGATGTCAGAAACGGTTTCATTCCAACAAATCTGTAGAAAAAATTCAGAAAAATTAGACAGCGTGCGAATTTTGCAATTTTTCGTTTCGTATAAGTTTTCGTTCAATGATTTTTTATATATATTTATAGGACAGTCTTATTTATTAGAATCCAGAGACTTTCAGTAGGTATGCTTTGAGTATGTGAAAATAGTGAACCCGCTGTCATTTTTATTATGGTGACAAATATAAATTATGTAAGAAAATATAAAAAATATATACCTATGCACACCTGTGCTTAATCCACAAACCGCAGCCATTGCGATAAATTATAATAATTATGCTAATGATTATAAAGAAACCTCTTTTTAAAGGTAATGATGTCTAAAAAGGATAAAACGTTAATTGATTTAAACAAAACGGGATAGGACATTTTGGTCAAATTGCAGTATGATTTATTTTTAACCTTTGAAGGATTAAGGTATAAAAAAATTAAGCTTAGATTAAGCTTACATTTACCGCGCGTTTTTCTAACGCATATTTTTTTCTCTTTTCATATTGTTCTAAAGGTGCGTTTCCACAGGACGCGGCACGACGTGATGCCCTCGTCTTCGTTCACTACTTTAAGGTTTGAATTTTCAAAAACCATTTATTGCATTATCGGCATCTACTAAAATGCTTATAATGCCTGCAAAATCTTTTAGACTGAGTCTGTGTGCAATTAAAGAAATAAAAAGAAATCTACCTGACATTGACACTAACAAACTACGGGTGCGAAGCCGCGAAGAAAAGCTAATCTTTCATAAAGGAACTGATAATGGAAATATACTGTATAAGAATATGTTTAAATTTAATGTCAATAGAATTATGACTCACCCAGCAGAGTCAATGACGAACAAAAAATCTACGTACCTTCGTTATTAATAGGCCTTGTATAGAGAGTACCGCTCAGTGATATGAATGGACAATGATTACGAACTGAATTAATAAGAAATTATAAGATGAAGATACCTTACTGTATAAGTATCATCTGTTTGAACTTGAGAGCGGGTCAGTGACCTGATTGATGTTTTTTATAATGTAAAAGAAATCATAGACTAATAAAAAATAGGATAGAAAAGGTCTGGACGGGGGTTAAAAATGGGGCTCTATTTTTGAGTTGATATTTTAGCCAATTTCTGCCAGTATGAAGTATTGTGCAACACACAATTTAATTGCAAAAAGACGAATTTTGACCGTATGTTTGTTGATATCCCAACAACTCTGAATTTTAATTAACTCTACCAAGAATGTGGTGTATGCAAGGAAGCATGGTTTTAATACGATGCATTTAAGGCCACACTCGACAAAAGACCACCTAAATCCACAATAAACTCAATGTTGAAACAATAACTTGCAGTAAAGCCTTCATCGTCTCAGTAAGTACCCCTGCGAAACAAAACTCAAGTAAACCCAACCATTGTCCTTAAACTTAACGTACTCTTCGTGTGTGGTTTCACCGATTTCTTTTGATCTTTATTCCAAGGTGACAAGGTGTAATTTGCCGAAAAGATGGGTGAACGATTTGTGGGCATTGGGCTGTCAATGGTTAAATGAATTATGGCTGCCGATGTAAGTTATTGGGAATCGGGGTAATGTTTTTGCGAAGTGTATGTGTGGTATAATGTTATACGAAGACTGAAACTAAGTAATTTTGAAAGAATCCTGAATCCTAAACCAATTGTTAAAAATCAAGATTGGCAACATTCATCTGTAAAATTTTAACTTCTTCAAAACGAAATTCGTGAATTTTCGTTTACTTAAATTTCTTAAGTTTGAGGGGACTATTCTAATAAATTTTTGGATAAGCACGAGCTGGAAATAATGGATTAAAGTTGTTCCCAGCTCTTTATTACCTCCTCATTTTTTATCGAAACTTCGTTTTTATTGAATTAGTAGACGTCCAAAACTTTTCAAGTTTCTAAAAGTTTCCTGTAACTATTTCTGACCAGTGTAGAATGTTTTAGGTTTACCCTTTAATGCCAAAAGCACCGTCTATCTGTCTCACAGGTTATCCAAGTCTGTTGGAAAAAATTGACAATTGCCCACAAAAAAAACTCAGCCAAGATTTTTTGTAAGAACTCAATCTAATTAGGTATTTAATTCAACTAAGAGAACTATCCCAAGTTCCAATTCCTGAATCCAAATATCTCGTGTGAACCGACCCGTGGCCTTTACCAACCAAATAAGGCCACTCAGATGACACATTACGTAAATCTGACAAAAACTTGTACATATCTGGGTCGCCACGTCAACTCCCCGATTGATTTACTCAATAGCCACTGTTCACCTTTTTTTTCAAATTAAACGAAGTCATCTGGCCTGTAATTATTTTGGAAAATGTCAAGATGAACCTGTGGTTTCGAAAATCGGTAAAAAGGTGTACGCCTTGGTTGAGATAACGGTGGATGGATGAGTTCAATGTCACATTGGGAAATGATGGGACCGAAAGGACATTTTAATGTGAATGTGCCTGGAGTGATGCAATGTCTTTTGCGTGAGAAATCATACGATACGACACGGCAAACTTTCATCTTGAATGATCTCTTGGGGTTATTCAGACCAAAGGAAACAAGAATAGCGAGTCTATTTATGTGAATAATGGTCAAGAGGTTAGTAAATTAACGAATTGACGAGGCAATTGGATATATATAAATCAAGTAGCAAGTCTAGTTCGACCACTAGCACCTAGTTTAGTAGGTAAGTCAAATAGCATGCTTTGATACGCCAAAATAACGATACCTGCTACAGAATCATCAGAAAAAGATACCAAAGGACTAAATTCAAATGTTGGGCATTATAGTTATTTTATCTACCAATAATTTCCTTATACAGTTGTGATTTAACAACTTATGAACTATATTTAACTATACTATCAAATACAGAAATTGAGTAATTCACCCACTCGATTGAGGAAACTGTAATCGATTAACTAATGATACCTTATTCATACCAGAACTTGAAAGGGGTCCCTGGCTTAATTGCGAGCAGATTGAGGTTAAGCTACGTTACCACTGTCGGTCCATAGATGGGTGATCGTTTTCGAACATTGTCACGGCCCTCCGAGAGCACGTTAAACTATCGGTCCTGTACCCAATCTCTCTCCGATCGCATCGAATTTCTGTCCCATCGGACTGTGAGTGAAGGAATAGAGAGTGCGTTTGTACTATAATATCTCCTGCGTATTTAGCAAGTCTCTAATGAGACTGGCCGACGTAACCGAAATGGGATAGGAGACTATTATCATTACAGGTTAATGATTTACTACATAAGAGAAAACTGTAAACATATAGCCAGTTACATGGTGGCAATGACTGCCTCTGTGGCGCGGTGGGAGTGTATCCGACTGCTACGCAAGAGGTCGTGGGTTCGATCCCCACCCAGGATAAAACTTTGTGTGATGAGCACGATGGTTTATTCTGTGTCTGGGTGTAATTTATCTATAATATGTATGTATTTAGAAATATATAAGTATGTTTATCAGTTGTCTGGTTTCCATAATACAAGCTCTGCTTAGTTTGGGATCAGATAGCGTTGTGTGAGTTGTCCAAAGATAAAGAAGAAGATATAATGAACTATTCTGTATATTATATAGTTATTAAAATGATAATTTAACTGCTTTCCTACATCTGTAAGTACCTAATTCAACTAAGAGAATTATCCCGTTCCAATACCTAAATCCTAATATCTCATGTGAACCGACCCGTGGCCTTTACCAACCAAATAAGGGTACTCATCAGATGGTTAGAAAATATATTAATTATGTTTCCCAATTGTCGGGTTGCCCTAGTACAGCCTCTGCCTAGTGATCAGACGGTCATGTATGAGCTGTCCCATAATATTATTATTACTTTTCTGTTACACTTTGTTTATTTAGACAAGAAAAAAGAAGTTAAAGCGTTAAAGAAAGTGATAATAAATACGAATCCAGTCTCTAGCTTGAAAGTTGTAATGATAAACTACTAACATGATTTCTTTAGCGTATTGACGGATATTTCTTCCAAGTATTCGTCTGTAAACTTAAGATTATACCTACCTAACTGAAAAGTAATTGACGGAAGACAAGAAAGAATATTCGTTTAATAACTAAATCTTTTACACATTCTGTTCCGTTCTGAATTTATGCATTCTCTACAAAAACTGGACGTCTTGCAATACAAATTGGATCTTACGCCTTCTTTTATTCTCTTTTTTTGGGTTAAAGGCAATCTAGCCGAATGTTCAGAGAATCTTTTTATTCTTATATGTAGGTTATACAAGTATTTTCAATAACTAAATATGGAGCTGTGAAAACGACGATATATCACTTTGACGGCATTTTCACAGTTTAATTTTACAATGTCTTTTTAATAAAAGTACAATTATGTCTAAGGGATAGCAGTTATTTTAAATACGCAATTTTATTATCCTCATCAAATCACCGGTAATGTAAACAAAGAAAACCTATTATGCGGAATAATTTGCTAATGCCTGGCACGTAAAATTTAACACCAATCAATCTATCTAATGTCAGTTGGATGTATGGCGCTCGTTTGATATTCAGATTGAGTCGACATCTAAATGTTTTGAAGTTCCGCAGTTTATCAGCAGATAAAACACCAAAAAATATTGCGTATCTGGGGACTTCTCAAAATGTACAAAATTCTCTGAAAATGACGAAGTTCTCTCAAAAAAATATTGAGTAGAAACTAATGGGATAAATAATTAGTTCTACTGAGTAACTTTCACTGAAAACTGTGAATATTACTGGTGCTTGAATAAGAACACAGGGTAAGTTTCCCCCTCCCTGATTTCCAAATTAATTAATAATTCCCAAATTCCCAAAGAAGCCGAATGATCAACACTTGCCATCTCGGCGTCGATCAAATGCATCCTTATAGCAACTGAAGAAGACTTCACAATGAATGAATTTTCCGAACACATTAGATATAAAGACAGGTCACCTCCAGGACAAAAGATTATTAGGCACCCGACCGAAAATTTCCAGGACTAAAAGTACATACCATAAGGTATATTACAGGCTCTGAATTGAGGGTTAGTTACGGATACTTTGTTAAAAGAAACTGGTTCAACATGCATAACAATTGGCTCTGATTTTCGATCAGCTTTTTCAAGACCACGGATGTATATACCAGTTCACAATACAACATCAGCATTATGGTTATTCAGTCTTGTTCCATTAGTCTCACAAATCACCGTCCAAGTCCAATACATGAGTAACACAATAACTGTAAAGTATGCCGTGGAAGCCGGTCGTTTTGTCACATTACCGGCGCAAGACCGGTCTCTTACGAAACCGATCAGGGCGGGGTTTTACGAAACAAAATTATGCCGACTTGCACATTGATATTGTAGGGTTATGGTACGTTTAATGTAATAGTTTGTTATAGTATGACGTAAGCTGTCATAGCTGTAGGGCCTGTTACCAATCGTTTTTATACCACATAACAGTTACCAGATGTTAAATTTTGTTGAAACACCTCCATTCCCTCAATCGCCCGTGTCGGATTAATGACCCAGTAACCAGTAAGGTGTTACAATCATTAGAGGTGTGACCGTGAATTATCAACGACACCACAGAACCACACACCAGGTTGTAATTTACAATATTTTTGGTAACCACATCACAACCAACTAGTGATGTGTATATATCATGTAGTAATCTTACGAATAATAAATAAATTGATATCGTTATATGGAAGTTTTGTATAAGAACTTCATTACGGTGGTGTGGTTAACAAAAAAAAGTTGTAAACGACACACCAGTGGTGTTGTTGACAATACACGGGTGTGACAATCATCCAGCGAAAACCATTCTATCCCATAAATTCTCTCTAAGGAATTTTAAGTGGCTGGAAGATGATGGATAGTCAGGTAATAGAAACTTATTTCCTTATGAATGTAATCCATTGGACAATGCAATTTCTTTCACATTTGCGACAAATAACATTTATTCCCGAAACCATAAAGCATTGGTTTTGGCCTAGAGCCAGTGAAAGCAGAAACGTTTTGGAATTTGCAACGAATTCAATAGACTTCCCTTTTAGCTGAACGTGTGACATAAGATTCTACTTAATCTACATACAAGTTGTGAGATGGCTTGAGCTCAGAACAAAGAAACAGTATTGTTTTAAAATGGATATAAACATATTTAAATTAGTACAAATTAGATATTAAGATATAAATAAATAAATATAAATAGTACATAATTATATAAAATAAATTAATAATTTTAAAAACTAAAAACAGATCTGAGTTTCAGGTGTTTTACATACATACATACATATCAACCCATATGATGGCCCACTGCTGGGCACGGGTCTCCCCAGTAGAACCTACTAGTATGTAGATCCTGGGGGTAATTGCCATAATCACCACGCTTGGCGAGCGGGTTGGTGATCGCAGTAAGGCTTTAAGTACGCAGAGGATGCTGCTGCCCGTCCTCCGGTGTGAAATCCCTTAGTCGCCTTGACGACACCCACAGGAAGAGATGGGGTGGTACTATTCTTAAGCCGGCACCACACGGCTATTGTGGTGCCGGCTTAAGAACAGTGTTTTATTTGAATTTTAAACGCCAAAAGTAAACAGGTTTTTTTTTTTTTTTAAATTATCTATACTAATAAAATAAAGCTCATGAGTTTGTTGAACGCGATAATCTCAGGAACTACTGGTCCGAATTTAAAACATCTTTTACTGTTGGATAGCTCATTTATCGACGAAGACTATATAACAGCGACAAATAGGTAATACTCTGTGATCAATAGGAGTGCAGCAGCATTAGCATAGCGGTTCATTGGAAAGATGTGGCAAAAACGGGCAAAATTAGCGCAGACGAAGTTGCGTGGGTCAGCTAGTCTATTCTAAAATGTAAAATGCCCACAGTTTATTGGATTGGAAATAGGTACAACTTATCTAAAGATAATAAACAGCTAAGTAGTTATCTTTAAATATTAAAATGGGGTCTGTCATGAAGTTTGTTCATCTATACCTTTCTCATCAACTTCAGAAACATAAAGGCCTCCAAAGTAAACTACTAAGATAATATTTTGTATTTAAACACAAACTAGAATTTGCTAGCGACATAGCCCTGGTTACACTATCCATTTAGTCGTTGGAAAGTCTTATTTATTACTACCTTAATAGTAGTTTCCTTGGACTATGGCAACTGGCAAGAATATAAATTAAATAGTCTAAAACGCAGTCTTGATTTTCTCTTCTGCATTCTACTACGAAAACTATCAAAAACTAAAGTGGCTTTCTGCAAATGATAATACCATTAATATTAATGCCCTGCTCTGCAAATAAGACCATTCAATTTGAGAATCGACCAATAGCATTTGTGCATTTGTCATCAAACGATGACGTCGTGTCCGACAGGTGAACCTCATTGGTCGAGTTCACAGGTCAGACAATGTGAAGTTGGATCGTCTATTAGCACTTTTATATCTTCAATAAAGGTACACGACCGTCAAGTTTAGTTCAAAATAACGCCAAATATTGAAAACAGGTTTTTATTCGCCAAATAATATGCGTCAATCCCATCATTCAATATCTAAAACGTGCGGCAAATGCCATAAGGTCAGCAGAAAGTATCGCTAACTTATTTATATAGGTATATCTTTGTAGTTTCTGGACTGATCATACCTAATAAAAAAAACTAAACGACTCTACCGATACAATTCTTAAACGCAACACAATTCGTCTACGAAATCATTTTGAGAATGTCTTATAATTGATGACATTTGATTACTACATTTGTTTAAAAACCTTGAAAAGTAGGATTCAAAGTCTGCACCTAGTCTGACAAACTAATGTTCAATACCGAGTGAAAGCAATGTTGTAACTACATGAATTATTTATGTACGTACGAGCTACTGGAATGCCGTATAACTTCCGAAAAAAATCCGTATTACGCGAACAACTGAACCGCAATCAACAAGTCACGTGCGAAACAGAAATGAAAATGGTGGCTAACTTGAATTTGACAGACGACAAAATATGGCGGGCTTTCAACTGACAGTTATGTTTTTAATTTTTTTTTTTTACAGTAATGACATTTTTTTTTATTTGCAAATTTGAAGCACATGTATCCACTGTCACACAGCACGTGGTGCCAGCGACATTGCAGGGAGCCAATCAATATTTTATGACACATAAAATTTGGCTTCGACAGGTGTTCGTAAAATAATAATCGTATATTTATAGATTGTATCTATAAAATAAGATGTTTAATTAACACGTAGCAATCGTGAACTTGTGAATGGTGGAATAAAACCTTATTTTTAATTACAATTTTTGGTCACAAACTTGATCAAAAAATATTTTAATGCATACCTACCTACCAAGTTTTGGCAAGCAACCATGTTTGGAACTCATCAGACGGGTAATAATTTTACATGATATTTGAATGTATAATGAGATACACAGTGAAAGAAATCCGGTTTGCTAAAACTTCGTACGTTAGGAACGGTAGATCACACTTAAGTATTGCGAATGTCAACCAAAGATATCGGAAGATTTTTACGACTGCTCATAATAATTTTATATATTATTTATTGTCTATTATTTTTGTTAAACCGGAGATTAAGGCTCTAAATTTCAACACGTTGCTATTCAAGTGTAATCAAACGTAAAAGATACCAACGGCTTATTACATTAAATCAGGTGACTGTAATACTTTAATCTTTATTTATAAATGAAGTCTTTTTATGTAGTAAGTTAGTGTCATAAAATTTGCACACAAATAAGCAATCAAAAGTGAGTAATCACGCGTAATACAAAACAATTTATTATCTATATAACTTATCTTATAAAATAAATTACATAATGTTTAAACCGATAACATAAGTTTAGTAGGTGTTTTAATTGCGTAACTTAATTATTTTAGAGGCTCGTTATGGTGTGATACTTCGTTATGTTGTAATGTAACTCAATTTTTAATCGACTAGTGGTTCTGAACTCCGTGCATGTATTTTTTGAATAAAGAATTTAATAAGACCATTCACTAAAAGTAAAAAAAAAACTATGGAAACCTCTTTTAATCATCGCGACGATTAAAAGTCTATAATTATATGGTTTTTTTATGGTCTGTTTAAAAAATATTGTATTCTTATTTCAAAATATACATGCACGTAGCTCAGGACCACAAGCAAAATTGTCCTTCGCTAAAAGCATTCATTCTTGCTATGATTGACTTACCTTAGTGTTCAAAGTGTGTGTGGAGAAGAAAGAGCATAGAAGAACAAATGCGGACAGCCAATGGGCCGACACGTACGGCGTCGACTCCATAATGAATCTGAAAAGAAAATAATTCGAATTAGAATGATACTAATCGACTTTTATAAAAACATAGCTGACCCGCGCAACTTCGTATGCGTCAATATTTCCCGTTTTTGCAACATTTTTCGTTGCTGCTCCGCTCCTATTGGTTGTAGCGTGATCTTATATAGCCCATAGCCTTACTCGATAAATGGGCTATCTAACAGTAAAATATTTTTCAATTCGAACAAGTAGTTCCTGAGATTATCGCGTTCAAACAAACAAACTCTTCAGCTTTATAATATTAGTAAAGATTTTTTATTGATTTAATGCTTTTTTCCGCGGCTCCATCTGCTTGATATCAGTAAAATAGCACTTAAATCATTCTCCAAATGTCAGACTATTACTAGAATTAGCCGAATTGGTTTCATCAAAATCGGCCCAGAGGTTTCCTCGTCGTATTCTGACAAACCTAGAGATAGAGGTGATTTCATAGTTATAACATTAAAAAGTAAAATTCCGTCATCCCAAAATCTATTAATCAAAAAGGTCATTAACTTTAACCCGCAACAGGAGCTTGAAAAAAAATTTATTTTATCTTTTGACGTGATAACGTCTTATAAATCGATGACTGGCTGCACTCAAAAATTTGTCTAAAAATAGGCATTATTAATTATTGTTTGGTTGCTAAGCAACAGCGAATAGCGATTGCAGCGACATGACAAGCGATATAATTAGAACTAACGTTATTGATTGGTTTCTAAATAACGCGAATGATGATATGTCATCAATGTTTTCAAAAGACGTTATCACCTAAAATCATCGTCCATAAACCGACTTTACAGACAACATTTTTTTTAATAATAATTGCATAACCAGTCAGCGCTTAACCTTTCAAGGGGTTAACAAACGTGTCGCTGGAACCATAAACAAAGCCCACACAGGCTAACACTTTTCCTTGCAGAAATTCTCGGTACGACCATAGATCTAAAGATTGTAATATCTTACGATCACATGGCTGCTGCAAATTATACGTTATACAACAAATTGTAGGCTTGTTTTGTCTTACTTTGAAGGAATGGTGTATGTTAAAATGTAGTAATCTTAAGATATGCTTTGCTTTTAAATTCTTCATTTGGGTTTTCGAGAATTCCGTGTTTTGTTTTTCCTGTCCGAAGAAGAACAAAGGTAGAAATTTGCTTAATACATAAAATTATTATGTTTCTAAAATATGTTTTAAGTATTGTTTACTTTACGTTATAAATAAATAAAATAAATTTATTAAATTTTGGAGTAGGTATGCAAAAATCTTTTATAGGCATTTAGCTATATGTGAAGGTTTTAGCAGGTTGATATTCTACAAATATTGTAGGTACGTATTTTAATTACCATAAAGTAAACATATGCATCCAACGGTCATTTAAAGTTCAACAGATTGACACATAAACTGTCATTCGATCGGAAGTGAATGGCAAAGATCGCATGATTGTACAGCCTTAACCCTACCTGATAGGTACATGTTGTATTTACACAATATATGTATCTGTGTATATTCGACTATAATCCATTTCTTCTTATTATTCTAATGACAGATGACTTTTTTCAGCATTTTTTTTCTATACACAACTGCACAAAGACTCGGTCTTATTTGATGTATTTTACTTGTTAAACATGGACCTGTGAAAAAATAATGACAGCTTAGTTTGCCGCCAATTTCTATCTATTATCCTTAATAATTTTCTTTTATTATGAGCGTACTTGACGCTCATAATAGCCTGTTGATTTATCTATAAATTTTAAATTGTGTTGTATTTTTGCAACATTAATCTTTATGGCTTAAGATGATCACTATTGACAAGCAATTCAAAATCTTAAATAAACAAATTAAATTTGTAATTAATTTTAACAAAAATGTCAATACTAAATAATATGTCAAAGCATCCAATTATAAAACTCATTTATTATCATTTTATATATGTATATTATATGAAAACTAGCAATAATTGGTAATCTTAGCTATAAATATCTATAATACTACACAAAAATATAGCGTTAATATCTTAATGGATACATAGGCATAATTGCATTTATAAATTTGTATTATTAATAATATCGATTAATATCTTAGCATTGTTGTGTACCATCTGTAAAAATATAGCTAAGATAATTAAAAAATATATTAATCACGCAGATGAATCAAAGAACGAATTAACAGCCCGCCTTAGCGCGATTAAAATTAAAAAATAAAGACCATAGATTAAAAATTTCCTTTTGCCACCATCTGCGGTGACCATAAACAAACAAAAAGTTTCTGTTGTAGGTCAATGTACGAACACAGAAGGACAATGTCTTTTCGCAGAATCGTACGCCGCGGCGCAAAATATTAATAAAGCTCTGGCCAGGACACGTTTCCGCATTGGTTAGCAGAACGAACCAGGGTAGACAGGTGGATATAATAATGCAATATTATAGAAAATAAAAGTATGAAATTCGATATTGAATGATCGTAAAATTATTGTTTCTGGTTCTTTAAATTGCATGTTATGAGGTTTCAATGTCTTTTATTCTTGTTAAATTTGACTCGGTGTGTAAAAAATGAAAACAAAATCCTATGGGAACTGACTTTTTTCAGAAGGAAAAGCCTATAATTTAGCTCTGTGCCAATTTTTTTTCAGATCACTTCAACCGTTCTGGCGTTAATAAGAAACATCCATCTTTGAAGCGGCGCGGGTTCGATTCGACGTGAACCCACTCCTAACGCAAGTCATTGAGTTTAACTGGAGGGGTTAACAGGATTGTTAGTAATGTGGGACTCACTATCACACATTGCTAGTTATCTTTAAAAAATATATTAAAAAAAAATGTAAATACACTATAGATATAAGTTGAAGAATTGCACCAATTTGGTGTTTCTTGTCCTGGATTTCATCACATGATTTGAAGCAGCTTCAGTATGTTTATTCCTCTTCTCAATTATTTATTAATAAAGAAATTTATTTATTTAATTTATATACTTATTTAGTATATTTGACTATATTTATTTATCAGTTGAGATATCTAATAATATAATTACTGTATCAATTTAAAAGGACTTATTTGAAAAGAACAAAGAAACAAAATAAAATACATCCGTCATAAGTCATAACACAAAGCACTATAATTTAAATACCAAACATTATCAAACAGATATTTTAAGACATTGCTATAAAAATATATAATTATTTTAAATAACACAAATCAAGTGGCAAGAGCGCAAAAAATCATGAAACATGATTAATCAATTATATTGCAAAAAGTGTCGTTTTGTTTCCGATTATAAATTTTGTAATGTGTCGTTTGAAAACAGATAACCCATAATGGGACACATGGGACAATGATATCATGTAAATTAAATTAATGGCAAATGTAAATCGATATTGAGTTCTAAATATAAAGGTTCATTTCCGTGCATCGCGGCCGATCGCGAGCCGCGAGCGGCTTACGATAAGCGTCTGACGCGCGCGGCCGATGCGACAATATTCACAGTGCGCGCGCAGCTTACGACAGTCGTCGGCCGCGCGCGTCTGTCGCTTACCTCGGAAACGGCACCATACATTCTTATATTCTGAGTATTGTCGCATCGACCGCGCGCGTCAGTCGCTTGTCGTAAGCCGCGCGCGACTCGCGATCGGCAGCGATGCACGGAAATGAACCTTAAGACCAAAGTTCTCGACAAAGGTGATAATATTACAAATTCAAAAGTATTGAGTAACAGCCAATGGCCGGTCTTGAAACGTTCTTAAAATAAATGTTAGTGCACAATTTAACACGTTTTAGAATTTAAAATCATAGACAATTTACGACTTTCTTTAAAAAAATATTTAAAACATCAGAAGGTAGCGAAGTTTAAAGACCAACCCTACAGTTTCATTCAAACTTGCCGGGACATTATATCATATAAAGAGTTATGAAGTACCGAACACACAATGTTTTTACGAACAAATAAATCAAAAGAGAACCGTTTGTCCAATTAAGTACGATTTAGTAACCAAACATATCGTCGTCGCTCATGTCAAATCGCGAATATTAAGATCAGTCGAAAATCAGTTTTATATCTAACCCATAAAGTACAAATCAGATTTTAGGATACACTTGCTATTTGGGGTTTTGCAGGCGTCACGACGATATTGCATCAAGTTTCAGTCGCAAGTAAAATATTAGCTTCCCTACATCATGTTTATTTTTGAAACTGTTTACAAATAAATATGCTTTGATTTATTTGCATGTGTATTTTTGCTTTTGTTTTTATACGCAGTGTTTTGGAACAGCTGGTCATTTAAAATTATTATTAAAAAAGGTTATAATTTTAGTTGTCAATGAACTTATCTTAAAATAGCTATAATTATATATTTACGCAACTTGTCGAAGATAATCCATAGTGTATTTTTTTTATTTAATGTTTTTAATATTGAAATAATAAAATATCTTCACTTTTTTTTAAATTACTATTTTTGGAATGACTACGCAATGGTTTGATAGAGAAATAAAATGTTTCTACTGCTATTCATTAAGTTAGTTAGTTAGAATCAAATATTTATTATTTATTTAATTAACTATTTTTTATACTTAATCTATACTAATATTAAAAAGCCTAAGAGTTTGTTTGTTTATATTAATTTATCGTGGAAAGCTATATGCTACATAACATCACGCTAAGACCAACGGGAGTTGCGCGGGTCAGCTACTAATAAATATAGCGTGATACTCATGTTGCAGCAATAAAAAACTCTAACAATAGACAAAAGAGTTTTATTTTTCATACATTCTTGGTGAGCTACGGAAATTACACAAAAATATTACATTTCTGTCACCCATTACGTTCACTCATAAAGTTACAAAAAAATAACACCTTTTTATGGAAAAACAATAGTATTTTGACATACAAAGACGTTTGGATGTCTATGTTATGTATGTCAGTGTAAAATGCATTGCGTTTTATGAGTATAGCGTATTGTCTGTGGTTGTTGTGAAATCTTAAGTGGTTTAGGTTTGGTGATTCATTGCGAGCATGCACTTACACAGGTGTTGCTAAAAGCCTAAAAGGTTTTACTATAGAAATACATGATTATACTATTTCTAAAATATGTGCAATAGACGCGTGATAACAATAAAGTAATTTTTCTTCTTGTTTTTGTATTGATGGTCGTCTAGCCAATTTCTGCGAGTGATAAGTATATTTTACTGTACAGAGTATATTTACACTTTTAACTGCGCAAATACTCGGACTTTTTAATCGACCTTAAAAAAGAGGTGGTTCTCAGTTCAGATTCTCTTAAATGTAAGTATATTCAGCCTTAACTTGTTGTCCGTCATACCTATAGACCTATAGACGGATTTTCAATTTTTTTAAAGAGCCGAATTTGAAATTTACCGTTATTTGTTTTTTTTTTTGTAAAAAAAAGGTTTTATGATTGAACTCTAATTTTATTATAAATAGTTTTGACGGTATTTAGAGCTGTAAAAATGAAGACAGTTAGCTCGGTTCGCCTTTTCATTTTCTAGTTGCTCACGTCTACAACTAAGTAATTCACATTGATGTAGAGACCAGAACTGCGCCATAACCTCACAAAATTTACTACTCTCTAGAAAGAGGCAACGTTGCTTTGTGGACAATACCTATCAAAGGCCGCACGAGTTTTTTGTCTCTTTCACACTTTGCAGTCAATATTTACTTTTTAATTGAAAGGGATGGCGCGGTCCAGATCTATACGTCAATGGTGATTCAATAGATGCTTGGTAATCACTCATTATCACATGGTGGGGTTGGGGTTTTTATAACTTTATTTTATGCATAAAGTATTTTAGAAATCAAAATAGTAAACAACAAAAAATAAAACATTATAGGATTAAAATGTCAAAATTCAATAAAATTTTGTAACAATATTAACAAATGTCGTGAATTTTGCATTGTCTATTACAGGTTTTTTTTAAATGTCATTTTATGCAAATCATAGATAAGAGTGTAAAAAAGTTAAGTGTTTCGTCAATGTATGCGATCTAAAAATAACTGGTTGCGTTTAGTTTAACGCAATGGCTGACAAGAATTGAGGAAATCGTCTTCTATAATTATATAATTATTTTATGTTTGTTTTGTTTTAATTAATTAACTGAATCGCCTTGAAGTTCTTTAGAATCGATATTATGATCGTTATTTATTGCTATCGATTTTTTTTAACTGTTGCATTAAAGGTACGCGGTGCGATGTGTTATGTTTAAAAATATTGAACGCCTACTTACCTATACAAAAATCTGTTTGGTTGTTCGTTTTCGAATTGATATAAACAGGTTTTGAGAATAAAAATAATTATTTGTATTTTTTTTTTCGAAAAATGGGTAACTAAAAATAAATCGTGTGTACCGTGTAAGTTAATAGGTAGGTACTCAAAAAAAGTAAGAATCTAGCTAAATTTAAAAAAAGTGTACAAACAAAGCAGTAAAGCATCACTAGTTATCAATTCATTGTATGTGACGTCGTAAGACTAGCGATCATCATTGTGTTTTATGAATTAAAACCTGATTCTCGATTAAGCATGACAAATTTTTATTTTTAATCGATTCTAGGAAGGACGGTTTTCAATTTTAATTAATTACAATATAATTAATAAACTTGTAGAGATTAAAGTTTCCAGCATTTATGTATTAAATACGAGTCGCTTTAGAAAAATAGAAGTATAGAATACAAGTATGTTTTTTAGTTTCCATTGCATAATAAATTCTATTCATAAAAAAAAAATAGACGCGCGAAATATGCGTTCTTAATTCAAAATTTTCCATCAGACAATGCCTGATTAGGGTTGCGCTCTAGAATACTAAAACTAAAGACAACATTTAGCTTCCGAAATCGTCGTAAAATTAGAGACCTACAAAAAAAAGAAACCGTGTTTTATTATTACAAAATATCATTGCATGGAGCGTGTGAACAGACGTTACGACATAAAACAAAATGTCCGATTTTACGAAATGTCTAATTTAGTTAGGAGACGGGGCAGTCGCTTGTGGCACATGTGTAATAATTGAATGAGTGATGGCACGAATGTTGAATGTTTTTCACTAAAAACGGGATTCGGGGCTTAATCAATCATTATTAAGATATGTCAATCATTTTTTTCATTAGGTACTTTTCTTGTTGCTAATTATTAGGATCGTAAGGAAAATTTTACCATACACCAATACGAAATGTAAGTTTTTAGAAAATGGTCATCCATATATTATAAATCGATAGAGACGAACTTGTTTAACCTCCATGATTCTCCATCCAGCTCAATTACCATGACGTCACGAAATCGTACCTATGTCGTATGTAATATAATGCTACGTTTCCGAGTATGAAGTACCTAAAATTACACGCAGTCCTTAAGCTAAATTATCCCTAAACGTTTTTCTTAGAATTGTATTTTCTAGATTTCCAAACACTTTCTAATAATTATTCACTTTACTACTACTTAATTAGTGATTGTGTAGTTCCAAAGAGGTCTAGATATTGAAATACCGACCATAGACAACTTTCTATAACCTACAAACTGCACGGGAAAATAACCTAAACATGTCTAACAGTCGGTAAATTGTTACATAATTGTTTCAAACGTTCCCGCCAAAGTGTTTTTTTATTTATTTTTTCTTATGTATTTAGTAAGAATGAAGACACAAAAAGTATTCTGATTATTTGGGATGACGAATTGTGTGAATCGACTAAGAATTTTCATACATTCGAGTAAATCTTTTAATTGCATTAATTATACAAATAGTAGCCATTGCGAACGTGTTTCTCTTTATTTATAAGTGTTTTGGTGTAACATTGTATGTCGATAGAAATGTTACGTAGTGCAATGTATTATAATATGCGTTTGTGCAACAATGTCCTTTTTAGCGTTCTGTGCAATAATAATTAAAACTGCACTATTAGAGCCGGTTGTCTATGTATATTTTAAAAGTGTGGAAAATTTCATGGTGCAATTAATTTTCTACATGACTCTAGGTATATTTTGGTACCTTTTGATATAGTTATAGCATTATAGAATTTTATAAGCTACGGGTCATAATCGCGTAAATATTTTATTTTAAGGCTAAATACCTTTGTTTTATTGGTCGACGCTTCGACTGTATTACAACGGCGGCGGTGGACCGTATTGCAGACGCGTAGCTTATAAAATAAAATTCTATAATGTGCACAAATCGCGAAAGTTTACGTACATATAGAGTTATAGCAATTAATAGCCATAGTTATTAATGTAACATTGACTTTTGATCTTTTATAGCATGATATATTTGTGCATACAACTTTTTGTACTTCCACTCTTTTAAATTATAAAAAATCGCTATATTGTTCACATTTTTTTGTTTATTTACAACAGCTTATTTTGGCAATACTACGAGAGATGTCTATCCTTTAACCATTGACGTATAGACCTGGACCGCGCCATTCCTTTGAATTAAAAAGTAAATATTGACTGCAAAGCGTGAAAGAGAGAAAAAACTCGTGCGGCCTTTGATAGGTATTGTCCACAAAGTAGCGTTGTCTCTTTCTAGAGAGTAGTCAATTTCGTGAGGTCATGGCGCAGTCCTGTCTCTACGTCAATGCCTATAACATAAACAAACCAAACTAAAAGTAGGTACAAATATTACAAAATATAAAAAAAAACCAACGCACACACGAGCTTCATTTTACTTACATAATGTCGTTACGCCTTGCAGTCGAAAAGAAAGCATGTTAATTACCTATTGTACTTAATTTAGTCGTGTAAATAATTTACTAACCCAATGCGTACGATGTAAATCGACTAAATAACTTAAAATCGACTAATGTAATGTAATGCTTATATAAATAATTTAGTAAAATCTTTTTTAATAACTACTAGCTTTTCGCCCCGACTTTGCACGCGTGCAATTTAATATCAAACTATTAAAATAATTTAATGTACATAAAGTCGGTTTACGGACAAAAATTTGACGTGATAACGTCTTAAGAAACATTAATGATATATCACCATTCGCGTTGGTTAGCAAATCAATATCTAACGTTAGTGCCAATTATATCGCATGTCACTGCAATTGCCATTCGCTGTTGCGTAGCAACCAATCAATAACGTGACTTTTTTTAGACACTTTTTCGTGAAGTGCAGCCGGTTATCGATTTATAAGACGTTATCACAACACGTGACAATTTTATAAACTATAAAAAAAACAACCCAATCGGAACCAATCTCAGTTCAGTGTGACTATTACATTTTATTGGCGAATGAAAAAGATAGATAGAATAAACATAAATAAACATACTTTTTAAAAGCATATTTCTACACTCAATTTAAATACTTTCAATGAAAAAATCATCACATTCGTACAAAATACTGCAGTTAAATATGTTATGGATAATTTGACCAAAGACTTACGACAACTTCTTATCATCAGCTTGACCGTAAACTTGTTTACCACCTCACGATAAATTAGAAAAAAAAACGAACAAGTGCGCATCGGACTCGCCCACCAAGGGTTCCGTACAAATTTAGGTACATGTTATAAATAGTTCACGAACCGAGTCTCGCAGTTTTTTTTTGTTTTTTTACAGCATCAAGTGACTATAGACTTGAGTATATGGTTTTAATTTCAACTCACTACCTCCTTAAAGGGTCTTGACGGAGTTGTAAAAATGGCAGCAAACTAACATGTCGCTATTTTTAAAGCTCCGCGTTTAACGTGTAAAATTACCCAAGAAATATACTCTACGAGTGCAAAGTATACTTGGAATATGTGACAACTGGATAATAATGAAAATATGTGACGCATACAACTGTGAAACAAAAAGATAAAAATCTTTTTTACAAAAAAATATCACCTACTTCTAAAATAAATACAAGGCAACTAAAAGCAATAAATAATATACCTAGAATAACAAAAACAAATTAATATTTTGAAGTTGGTGCCATGAAATAGTAGTCTTTGTGTTTTATTCGGCACCAACTTCAAAATGTTTAATTTGTTTTTGTATTCTAGGTATATTATTTATATCTGCTGATGGTGGAGGCACCAAATCCGCAAGGGACACCCTCACCCTCGGCCATAGGCTGTTATGAAGGAACACCGTGTGATTTTTAGTCGGTTCGACTCCGATATACCCTCTTCTACGTGCCCTCGTAGGAGTTGGATCCGTGGGGATTTTTGCACAAATAAAAAAAAAAAACAAGGTATATTATTTATTGCTTTTTAGTTGCCTTGTATTTATTTTAGAAGTAGGTGATATTTTTTGTAAAAAAGTTTTTATTTCTCACTTTTTAGTGGGTTGGTTTGTAATTCACTTAGTTGCAATAGCCTTATGTCAACTGTTGAAGTCCTTTTACAAAATATTGCTTACTCCGATGCAGGGCCGTTAATTGTTGAGGAGGTCACTATCATCAGCTCTATTACATTGTGTAATAGTAGTATAACGAGAATAAAGTGCTACTCAATACCATATTAAAGTAACTGAATCGCAAACTGTAAAATATTGAATAGGTCTGCTCGTCATTTGTGGTCTTCATCATCAGTTCCACTTCACCAATTGGTGTTTTTTAAGAGTAAATGCACGAATCACTATGAAGTATACCTAAATCACTGTAGGTGTGCCTTTAATATTTTACGAGTTCCCTCGATTTTTCCAGGATTCCATCATCAGATCGTGATCTGATGACATTGGGACCAACTTGGAAGTATACCCTATCAAACACAAAAACAATTTTTCAAATCGGTCCAGCCGTCTTTGCGTAATCGGTGAACAAACATACAAAAAAAAACATATAGACGAATTGAGAACCTCCTCCTTCTTGAAGTCGGTTGAAAATACTTGAAACTAGCGAATGCACAGAAGTAATATCGGCAGGAAGAGAAAAAAAATGGGTCTTGACTCTTGACAGACAGACGGACGGATAGAAAACAAAGTCATCCTTTAAGGATTTAGTTTTTCCTTTTGAGGTACGGAACCCTAAAAACAACAATCTCGTATCACTTATGAGACACAAGCGTACAAAAATAAATAATCAATCTCCCGTTACCAAAACTATCGAAACAATAAATCTTATCCTTATGGTGCATCCACACAGCTGATATAAAATGTAAGATACCTGTTATATCTACCTAAATGTTAGATGCGATATGACATTTATTTTATTTATATATTATAGTGAATAAAAACAGTTCAGCACCAATTATATAAAATAATATGTTGTTTAACATAACCTCATATTTTAAAACTACTTCGGATCTAGGTTTTAACTTATTTATCATATTGGAATAATAGGTCCCACATTACTAGCAGTCCTGATAACCCCTCCAGCTAAGCACAATGGCTTGTGTTAGGAGTGGGTTCGCGTCGGTAGTATAGTGGGTAAATTCGAACCCGTGATTCACAATTGCGAGTCCATGCCGTAACCGCTTCCTCCAATAAGAAAATATTTGAAAACTTTTGTTATAAAAGGTATTTTTTCTTATTATTTTATTAAATGTCATTAGAGATAAAAAAATGAGTTAAGTTAACATGTTTAGATGAGTTGGTGTTCATCCGTGGCCTAGATTGTCAAACGGATATCTCGGAGTCGATTTATCGGTATAAACTTTTTCTAAAGCAATTGCTATATGGTGCACATTTTTACTTTAAAAAAAAATAAAGTCATTGGCAAGACATGTCCATAAAAAATACTAACACGTTCACTAACAAAATATTTACTAACATTTTTAACTCCTGTGTGTATGCACCATTGCGGTGACTCACAACGGTTAAACATCCAGCAAACCCTTCCGCCTTATAAATCCGTCATTTAATTAAGAATAAAACACTATACGATTACATTTTCATACCTCTCGCATTCAAAACATTTTCGACTAATTGGACTCAATGATAAAAAAGCTTTGGCGGCATAACTAACTGTCAGACACATTAAGAAAGCACTTTTCTTTGACGATTAAGGTCGGTGTACACTTTGGGAAATACGGCATGAAACGGCATAGTGCAACATGACACGGCATAAGGGGTTAGGCTTAAGGGGTTCAACCTCCTCTCCCTGGAATCCTAATTGGTAGACACCTCTCCATCCAGTGTCGAGCCAATTGCTCCACCACTTTTCTAAGTGTTACTTTGACTGGCCTGTTGGTCTAGTGGTTAGTGACCCTGACTGCTAAGCCGTAGGTCATGGGTTCGATCCCCACCCAGGATAAATCTTTGTGTGATGAGCACAATGGTTTATTCTGTGTCTGGGTGTAATCTATACTAATATTATAAAGCTGAATAGTTTGTTTGTTTGATAGCGGTAATATAACTACTGATTCGAATTGAAAAATTATTTTACTGTTGAATAGCCCATTTATCGAGGAAGGCTATAGGCTATATAACATCACGCTACGAGTTACACAAATGCATAGACAGCTGATCGGGACAATGTTGGTTAAGGATTTTTAGAATGCCATAATATATCTTAACCCATTATTTGGTTTGTTGGTCTAGTGGTTAGTGACCCTGAATGCTAAACCGGAATTCGTGGGTTCTCTCCCTACCCAGGATAAAACTTTGTGTGATGAACACGATGGTTTATTCTGTGTCTGGGTGTAATTTATCTATAACTAACTGACCCGTGCACTTCATTTGCGTCATTTTTCCCCGTTTATGCAACATTTTTCATTGATGCTTCGCTCCTATTGGTCATAACGTGATTGGTATATATGACGCTCACAAATAACGTGGCTTTCTATTGGTAAAATAATTTTCAAAATCGGTTCTGTAGATCCAGAGATTACCCCCTACAGCTTCACTAACTTTACCTCTTTATAATATAGCTACAGAAATATGTTAGTATATGGTATCAGTTATCTGGTTACCATGGTAGGTACAGGCCACGCCTAATTTGGGATCAGATGGCATTGTGTGAGTTGTCCTAAGATATTATTATTTATTTTTAAAACTCATATAGCGTTTATATGGTCATATGGAAGAAAAGTTTATCTATCCATCTTTGCTATGTCACGGCATGCATCAATGCCGCAGCATACATTTAATTCCTCACACAACAAGATCCTCTATCTAGTTTCAGCATCAATCTGGCATGTAATCAATTACTATGCCGCACCATGCCGTGCTCTCGTGAGTGAGAGCATATCATTATTTATTGCGGCATAAAAAACCAGTACGTTGAACTTTTAAGGAAGTCAAATCCCGATCCAGAGAAACGAATTTATTGCAACCATGTTAAGAGCAATTAACGATATATCGATGTTGAATCGATTCAAGTAACGAGACGATAATTGAATATCGATATAAAACGTGTTTGTTAAAAGGGTGTCCGAGTAATTATATAAGTTAAGTATGAATAGACACTTACAAAGAGTCAAGTTTGAAATTAATATTATGTAACTAACTGAGGTTTATTTTTTTTAAGGCTTTTGAGAGCGGATGCCGTCGATATTAACCATTTAATGTAAGACATACAAAGACACATAATCCTTTAAACGACAAATAAGGAGGTATGTATACAAGAGATAATCTTATCGATTGCGATCAACTCGATTCTTTTAGCTAGATTTACTAATTAAAAATTACAAATTGAAATTGATTTTCCTGTTGCCGCCTTAGCAAATTAATTTAACTAGGCGTTGCCTAACTAAGATTAGACAACGGTTAGTTAGTATAACGAACTGGTTATTCCCCGTGACTCCGCTCGCCGTATGTTTGTATTGTTATTTATTTATACTTAATCAGAAGCCCGTAACTTGAAGCTTAAGATTTTTTTAAAGGAACTTCTCCGTTAGGAGATAAAATTCCCATATTGACCTGTCGCTGACTACTTATACGGTTACTTACTTTTGGTATAATATTTTTTTTTTAGTTTAAAGACATTTATATTTCTGAAAAGACATAAAAAATATCACTTACAGAGAAAATAGGTACACTTTTCTTATAAAGTAATCCGATTGGCGTAGTGAGATTATACAGTTTCGAATATATTATAAAACAGAATACATGTAATAACTTAAATAAAACTACTGCTAATTGTAACTAATTAATAAAGGGGGTAGATGTATAATATTTAGTCAAAAACATGTTGGGTGTCCGCTAATGACTACACAATAGGTGTTTACTTAGGCCTATGACACAGTGACTTAATTCAAATATTTGTTGTAATTGCAATATGCAATAGTTTGTTATATATTTACAGAAAATAAAACGTGATTGTGTGTTAACTATTAAATCAATTAGTCGATTGATAAATCAATAACAAGTACAATCGATTGATGCCGGAAAACTCGATTACCTCATGCCTCATCGTGAGGTTACGTGAATGAATATTACTATTCTTATTATGTAAATTTTGCAATATGTATGGAGCAAAATACCACGCCGGCTCACAGGTCAACAACAAATCTATGTACACATAGACGCGGGCGTATCTACTGGTAGGGAGGACGTGGAACATCGACGTTCACCCATCTGATGCCCAGATGAGACATGTTTTTAAATGATATATAACTATGAAAATATATATATTACGGGTCTTAATCGCGTGAATAATTTAAGGTAAAATACCTTGTTTATTTCCCGACGTTTCGACCGTATTGCAACGGCCGTGGTCACGGGTACACCTGCGCAAGTTCGTCTGCGTAAATTTTTCCCATTTTTGCAACATTTTTCATTGCTACTGCGCTCCTATTGGTCGTAGCGTGATGTTATATAGCCTATAGCCTTCCTCGATAAATTGGCTATCCAACAGTTAAATATTTTTTCAATTCGGACCAGTAGTTCCTGAGATTATTGCGTTCAAACAAACAAACTCTTCAGCTTTATAATATTAGTATAGATTAAATATGTTTCATCTGGTCGACATTCCATGTCTCCTAAGCCATACGGACGATCTCAACCTGCGCAGTCTCGGTTGAAATTCGACTGAGATCTGCGTCTATGTGTGCGTGAGCCTGTTTTCGCTCGTTGTAGGGAACCGGCCTTCAGCGCCAACATATTCTATAGTATGGAAATTACTAAATACTAAGTCAGAGGATTATAATTGAATGAAACATTGTATATTAATCCTATGCTACTGTACTTCACTTGGGAGGTATTACGAGCTCTGATCTCTTGATCAACTATTGTCAATAATTGTATACATGGAAAAGATGTGAAAATGGCGGAAAACTTAGCTGTCATAATATTCACAACTCAACATGTAACATGAAAATGCTTTTACAACAAATACTATTGGTTGGCTTTAAAACCTATTAGGTGTTTATAGTTAAGCGTGAATGACATTGTAATTAAGAGTGTATTTATCTTGTAGTCAATTATTCGTTATCTTTCTAAAGAAAAAAAAGTTATTTTTCTTTATTTCTTAAATAAACACTACAAGGAAACCTAACGTTCACAGCATTGCATAGATGCATAGATAATAAATTCACACAAACCATTCTAAATTTGAAACTTGAAAATAGAAAAAAAACTAACTATTGTCATTCGAAATTCAGTAGACTCACATCGCTACCTCATAATAGTGCCTAATAAAAGAAAATTTTAAACACTTTCACTAAGACATACCGAACTAGATACAAAACAAAACTGGATGAAAGTATTTCTTACCAAATGCACTATTAAGGATTCTCTCCACGATCGTGTTTTCACAAACGAACGATTTGATATTATAAATTCTGTTGCCTTAGCACTCTGTGAGGGGAATCTAAAAAGTTCATGTCACTTTCTTTATTTAAACTATGAAAGTAGTTCACTTGATTGAAAGTTCTTAAAAAGTTAGACGAACAGGCAAAAGTAATTTAAATTTAGAATCATTAATAAAAAAAAGCTCGACTCTGTCCATTATCGATTGTTTCCTTCGAGTTGTGAAAATGTCGACTAATCGAGCTGTCAGAATTTTCCAGAGGACCGAATTTAACGTGTAAAAATAAATGAAAAACATAACTTGACACTGGCAGAAATTAGCTAGATAATGGGCGAAGTTGCTATCACCTCAAAAATAAGAAAAAGATTAAAATTAGATTTTACAAAAAACTCGCTAATACTTACTTGCAGAAAAATAAACAGCATCGGGATAGCTGTGATTTTTAACAAGATGTCGTGGAAAATGTCTCTTGCTCATGCTATGACTCATGCGGTACAACCGACAGA
The DNA here is from genome assembly GCA_945859575.2 of Herminia tarsipennalis. Taxonomy (NCBI): domain Eukaryota; kingdom Metazoa; phylum Arthropoda; class Insecta; order Lepidoptera; family Erebidae; genus Herminia; species Herminia tarsipennalis. The sequence goes on along the minus strand of OX243849.2, from coordinate 13,669,080 downwards.
CGAGAACATAAAAAGCATTATTAAATATTAACATATTCACAAGATAACGTATTCCGCGGCAAAATCCACGCCATTCAAGAAAACAGTTACAAAAACGCGGCAACGCATGAAATCAAAAAGCATTACATTTCGTACCAATCATAAATTCCTACCAACATATCGCTATAAAGTATCAAATTTAAATTAAGCTGTACGACTGTTTCCTTTGCCTGAGTGCCGCCAAAATAAGAAAATTCAAAATGGCGTGCTTTAAAGTAAATATTGCAAGTGAGTTTAATGAATTTTGTGTCACCTCCATTATTGCATAACGGGATAAACAGTTTTCTTAAGCAAACTCATTGGGATTTTTATCAAAGGGTCATGGAACTTATAATGAGGTTTTGAACAGTGGGGGGGCAAGACAGTGTTGATTCGATTCGGTATTTTGACAGTAAAAAATGCGCCGGCCAACGGCCAGGGTCACAGTAGCTATGGTTCTCGATATAACAACATGCTTACTTGCTTTTAGAATCGATACTTACTGAGAGTTTGTAAATTGAAATACATGATAATAACGCTTGGTGATTTCATTTTCGTTGAGCTTCTGGATTTTTAGTAGTTAACCCCGAATACTAATAAGATACTTTGGGCTACTTCAACTTTAGAGACATCATTAGAGTTGACGTCGTCTCAAAACTGAGAGATTATTTGGTCTTAAGTAGAGTCCTATTACTAAATTTGCCTCAATGTTCCGATTCGCTCTATAATTTTTTAAAACCCAATTAACATATACTTTTAATTTAAAGTGTTGCAACAACTTAAAAATAAGTACAATGCAATAATTATAGTAATATTGAATTAAGTATACCTACTTAGCTACCTTTGCATATTAGATATCAGTTTTCTATTGCAGTATACCTAATCTGAAGTTTGTTCTGAGTTGTAAAAATGGCGGCAAACTGACATGTCGCTATTTTTACAGCTCCGCGTTTAAAGTGTAAAACAGTGTAAAATATACTTGAAATACGTGATAACTGGACAAGAACGAGACTTTGTGATTGAAAGAAGAAAACTAAAAAGAAATTATACTTGAAACTGGCGTATCTCTACCGAATAATATTGAAGGGAAAAAAAAAGTTTGTTCATGGTAGGTAGCTCAAAGAAATATTGATGTTTCTAAAAATTAAAAAGTAAGTGGAAACCAAATTGATCATGAGTGGGTATGAAATACCCACTTTTAACGTAATGACCAATCTTCATTGTTATAATATTGAATGAAAAAATATTCGGAAGGCAAAAGGTGAGAACGAAACTAATTCTTCTACATTTAAAAAGTGAAAGTCGACGTTCACGCTATAACTAAAAGTAAACTAAAATTACCCGCCTCAAAGGTCATACTAATCTCAAATAACCTTCGAATCAAACCGATCTTAACTTTTGTAATCTCATCGCTACTGAATTAAACGAATAATTGTTGTTCTTTCTACAAAATATAACTCATAGACTACCATTTGACATTTCCAACAAAACGTGTTTTATTAGTGACATAATTTTATAGGAAGTTGACCATAGACAAATATAGCAGCCTCTGTTGTGATTTTATAAATACATATTTATTGTTTTATATTGATAAAATTAAAAAACGGTAAGACCAATATTAATTTTAAGTAAGATGAATAGCAATGATCTATGATATCAGCTGTCAAAATTATCATATTGCTGTAAATGGCATCCATTGTTGCCGTAAAGACGCGGAACACATTTGTCTTTGGTACATAAATAAAGCAAAATGGGGATTAAAAAGATGGAAATGAATAAAATAATCCGTGAATGAATGAAAGGAAACTCGTGCGTATTGACTGGTCCGATCATAACATTTGATTACAAGGCAACTTAATTTCTTGATACGTATGCCATATTGACTTCTTGGAATAATCTGAATAATCATTATCCGTTCCAGATTTAAAAACGTTGCAGTTCAAGGATTAGCGATAGAATTATGTGGTTATCTTTGTTTACTAATTTAGGATTAAATTATATGCGTACAATTCAAATGTTGAATAAAACTTATTGGCGGAAAGTTGGATAGGTTATAAACGTTTCATATTTTTCCTAACAAATAAATGCTTATTTGTTAGAAGCAGAAAAATTATACGTGAAGAAGTCACATTTTCTGCTAGTCTCATTTTAGTCATATGTAATATTTTGTGTGTTACTTATTTTTTATTGCTGCGCAATTACGAACGATATCTAGAAGGTATGTCAAAGAAAAAATCAATTAACAGAGCTGTAAAGTCAATTATGTCAAAATATTTTATTTATCATCTGTTGATTGTGGCTTTGACAAACCTCTTATAAATTAGGCATTACTGTTGCTGATTTAAAAGGACATAAGAATTTCGATTGGAGAGTTTCAAAATATCTCAGAGCCAACGTAACGAAGTGAAGTCAGCAAACCCTTTGACATCTTGCCAGGATATCGGACATAAACATTAAATAAAGTTTATAATTTAAACATTAACAATGCGTTATGAGTAAAAAGGTTGTTACATAACGGTGCAACACAGTATCATGAATTATGAAATGTGGTACTTAAACTTTTTAATATTTTTTACGCCCCGCTTCTCAGTAGTCGTAAGACTTGAAAAAAAAATATTTTATATACAATATTTTGTGTTTTATATACCGCTGTATACAAGAGTCTATGCTTACAAGGCAGCGACGTCGCAATATAAATAAGTAAATTGATTTTAAAATGTCTTGTTGTTTAATATTGTTTTAATATTTTTCTGCCATTTTAGCACAGATTATTGTTTTTCTCCCAAAACTTTTTTGTTCAGTGGCTCGTAAAATTGTAATATTTAGCTGCACTATTCTTTTGTTGATGTAATTTTTATTTTTATAAATGACGAGCAATGCTGTCACTTCTAATATAAAATATTTAAGACAATTTGTCAAGTATTCACATTTAATTTTAGGAAACTATTTTTTGCCCTTACGCTTGTGTTATATAATTTTATCATACAACTGACATATCAAAATTAAAAAAAAGTCATATCAGTGACATTTTATCTTAAATTATAGATGGCGGATAATCCGTAAATTCGCGCGCTTTTTTGGCATAACGTGAGAAGACGCCATGACGCCATATTGTGAACAATTATGACAAATGTCACAAGTATTTTTTGCGTTCATTTAGTTCCTGTTTCTGTATCTTTAATGTGTAATTATTTACATTCTATATGCTTTACGGAAAAAATATTAAATGTGATTAATATTTGTCCTTGTTTGCCTTAAGTATGCCGCCATATTTAATTCAGAAACTCAATAAGACACAGTTATGAGTGTGACATAACTATAGTGAGCTAAATGCATAATGTGTTAACGAGTTTTCAACTTGTTGTTATGTTGCTTTGTAGATAGAAGTATTTATATCTATTAGTTTTCTAACCTAGCTATTCAAATTCTCTCATGTCTCAAACTCTGTATCAAATAGCACATTGCGTTGCAATAAACTTTTTGTAAAAAACCTAGCAATTCAAATGTAAACCTTGGATATAAAATTTACTGAATTTTTTTTAAATTATATGACATACAAAAGTTATAAATCAAAATTGCTGCAGCCAGTTGAGAGTACATTTTTTGAAAGAAGTATTTACCAAACAGTAGGATCTCTGGATATTATTTACCGCATCCGCATGATTCCCACCATTAAGAGTTAGTAGATTCAAAGTGTGCTTCGTCTTATCCTTCTCTTCACTTAAGACGTTACTTTAGGTAAGTAAACGTGTAAAAAACAGTCACTAGTTCCTCGCAAAGTCACTACAGATTCTAATAAATTCCATTACCTATACATTTATTCGCAATAAAATGCTTCTCCGGCTGCATTCCAAATTTAAAGCAGGCCAAATTTACGTCAAATTATTCCAGATGATAAAATTCCTAAATCTCTTAATAAAATTGTATTTAACCAAATCAATTAGCATCGACCTACAGCAGTGCTCATTTCGTAAATGCATTTTATCGATGTTATTTAAAATAATATTGCGAATACAAATAGCTAAATAATAGTCAATGTCTGACGCTTTTTATTGATTGTCTATGGCCTACTTACGACAACAAATTTAAATCTCGAATATCATAGATAATCAAAAGTTTTGACATCCGCTGATTCTCAGTAACATTCGAAATTTGAAATAGCTAGTTGTGTAGGATTTTGATTACCTTGCTCAATAGGTTACAATTGTTGTCTTGTGGTAAAAATTAACTGGGACATTGTTTTTTAGTCTAGAACTTAAGTAGATACTAACTGTTGTCCGCGACTTTGTACGCGTAGAATTTTGAAAAATAAATACCCACGGGAACCGTGCATTTTTTTTTATCTTGGGACCATTCACACAATGTCATCTGAGCTCAAACTACGTAGAGCTCGTATTATGGCAAACAGACAACTGATAAACATATTACACCCAGACACAGAATAAACCATCGTGCTCATCACACAAAGATTTATCCTGGGTGGGGATTGAACCCACGACCTCCGGCTTAGCAGTCAGCCTAACTAAACTAACAGGCCTAAAAAGTATCCTATGTGCTATTCCAAACTATAATCTATATCTGCACCAAATTTCATCAACCAATGTGCAACCGTTTAGTTCATTCATTTGCATGTATAATATTATATTAAAGTCTATACTTTACAGATCACTTTCCAGTTGGCTCTACAAAAGCAAAGTTTTAAATAGTAAAATATTTACGACTACGTCATATCCGAACCTTACCTACTTTATCACAAAATGATTTAGAATATACTTCAGAAACGAATGAAATTAAAAACTCCGCAACTTAACACAAATCATACGAATTTTGCAAACGATAAACGCAAAGCTGTGAAAATTATGACAGCTCAGTTTGCCGCCATTTTCACAACTCAGATTTTGTTTTTTATTAAAACTCGCTCAGTAGAGCACAAGCCCTGTATCACGGGGAAGTTTAAAAACATTCAATTCACTGACACAAAGTACACCTAGACTCGGAACAACAATCTCAGACCTTTCTATAAAAGAAAGATTAATTTCCCTATTTCTAAATTTTCAAATTTAAATTTAACAATGAGAATTAATTGACTCATAATCCGTTAAATAAAGAGGTAGGTACATGCAAGAAGCGCCAAGTCACAATAGCAATTTATCTGCTAACTCATGCGAATCACAGTAGTATACAACTTCCTTATTGAATCCGTCTATTGTTGTAATATATTGGATAAAATATTAATGGATATATTAACATTACAAAAAATATAATTTACACTTTGTTGTAAACAAAGTGTTTATTTTCCTACTAGCTTTTTTCTGGAGGCCTTATCTCGAAGAGATCTTAACTACTAGGTAAAACTACTAGGGTAATACCCGATTGATAGGTCTACTAAGCCATAGACCTTCTCGATCGGTACCACGGCAGTGTCAAATATTCTTCCGTGAAATAGTAATGTTAACGCATTACTGTGCTTCGGTTGCAGGGCATTGTAGCAAATGTAATTACTGGCCAAATGTCTTCAGATGTTTGCCAAACAAGGATTTGGGTGGCACTGATACTGTACGACGTACCATCAGGCTCATGATCTGCTAGTCTCTTCATTGCGTTGTATAAAAAAACGTCTGTTATATACTTAACATACAATATGAACAACGTGGCAGGTATATATCAACCCATAGCAGAAGCCACTGGACATACTGCGTTGCATTTTGACACACCTACAGTTCACAAAGCAGTATTCATAGCATTAATAAAAATTGTAGATAAAGTAGCTATTACGATTCATTTTGGATTGGCGATCCCGCTATTCGCGATTCTAGATCGTAGACGGTGTGTTACTAAACTAATGCCTGCGTTTGGATCGCGCGCACTGACTTCTATAGTAGGTACAGGGTACCTACCGCCGACAGCAACGAGTCTTCATTTCATTGATTTAGACGGTCATTTGACAAATCAAAATGGAAGTCTATACTTGTGTAACATTAATAATAACAACGGGCATTTGTCATAGTCATAAGTGTCAAAAAAATCTCAGGACGGTCATTCAATTCGGTATTTGAATATGCTGTCACTTTGTACGGAGTAGTCAGTCCAGCATACTAGTATCTAAAGAAGTCAGTGATCGCGTTTGGATCGCGTTCCTTTCGATGCCGGCACGATCGAAGCACGCTGGATCGTGCGATGTGGACCCGGCTATTGACATCATTGTTGCTAGGTGGTAATATAAACAGCGCGCAGTATTGCGAGTTCGCGGCAATTCGTATTGCTCTCATAGTGCGAAACTAATGAAGTTCATTTGAGTTGCAGATTGTCACAAAAACGTTGCATCGTGAAGTATTAATCATCGTGGATTGTAATGACGTGACGTCACATTACGTCTCCTAAGTTTTAGTACCTAATAGCTACTAGACTGGCCTGGTCGTCTAGTAGTTAGTATACTCGACTGTACGTCGTGGATTCGATTCCCACCCAGAATAAATCTTTATGTGATGAGTATTTGTATGATTGTTTATTCTGTATATAGATGTAATTTATCTATAATGTGTGTATTGGTTGAATTTTACTCCTGATTAGACCAAATACAATCCCGGTCACACGTACGGTAAGGTGAAATTTTAGTCATAAGAATAAAGAGACTCTTTGTCTATCATATACTAGCTGTCCCGCGCAACTTCGTCTGCGTAAGTTTTCCCCGTTTTTGCAACATCTCTCATTGCTGCTCCGCTCCTATTGGTCGTAGCGTGATGTTATATACTCTATACTATATAGAGAAATGTTATCTACACTAATATTATAAAGAGGAAAGATTTGTATTTTTGTATGTAACGAATAAACTCAAAAAGTACTGGACCGATTTTAAGAATTCTTTTTTTGTTGGATAGCCCATTTATCGAGGAAGGCTATAGGCTATATAACATCGCGCAAAATCGGTAAATTTACGCATACGAAGTTGTGCGGGACAGCTAGACTATATACAAGTATGACGTGTGCGTATATTGCTTGAAACCTTCTTAGTAATAAAAAAGTCTCATCGGCATCGGCAAAGCGGCATCGGTCTGTTTTAACAAGATTACCAAAAGGAAATAATTGAAACCTTAAAATGGAACTTCAAAAATTAGGCGAAGACATAAAAAAGATAAGCCTACAAGAAACTTTGGCGATCAGGAACAGATAAAAGAATTTCACAAGGTTAATAAAATTACATGAAGTCACGTGTTACACGAATTCACTTATCTCAATGCATATTTTTGTGTATTCAAGTTACCTTTTACTTAACTTCGATCTTAAAGAGCGCCGAAAAAAATGCGTGCTTACCTGAAAAAAAAGAAAATATAAATTAGTATAAAATCATTGAAATGTACGTCTTTGATCGAGCGCGGCCACTGGTTATTTGAAACCTAATTCATTCTCGTATATGTTATAGATCCGTTTGTTTAGTTTTGAAGACAGATTTTTATTGAACTAAAAATACCCTTGATGACCATTGAGTAAATATTTTTGAAAATAATCGCTCCAAAAGTTGCTTAGTTTTTAAGGTTACATAATTTGGTACCTACATAAGGAACAGAGTTTCCTGTGAGCAGAACGGTGAACTAATCGTAATCAAATACAACCACAAAACATCACAATAACAAATTAAAACTCAGTTTTGCAACCCCTCAGGAACACTACTTTAAAAACACAATATAATGAATTATGAACCACACTAATGACTGTTACAAAACGTGTTTAATAATTACATTTGAAATTTAATACACCAAGTTTAATATGTATTAGTGACACATAATTAACGGGGTCAATGCCCTCTAAACATAGATAAAAAACTATTACAAGTGGACATTATATAACTTATTCGTGTGAGCGTTTGATTCAGCCCTACTAATTGTGTCGGCAAATATTGTAGATGTAGACAGAGGCTTGCTTGAGGCGAAATTTCAATACATACGCAATATAACCAAGTTAAAATACGAGTAATTTATCTTTGAATGCTTGTGTTGTAAGTCAAAGAGTACAAAGTATCGAAGTCATATTAAAAGAACAATAACTTTAGCAAATATATACTTATTTGCTAAGGTTGCTTTCGTCACTAAGATTTTAAAACAACATATTATGTTAGATTACGAACGCCATGACTATGACAATACGAAATTGCTCGTTTTTGCATTTATCCGCAACTTCAACGTTTATTTGCGGGGTCATATTAAGACATATCCTTAAATTTCTTTATATCATCTACTAGAAAAACTCTTTGACTAGTGACACAATTTTTTCGTGTCCTAATATTTAGGTTTTCTATATAAATTTTTGAGAGAGCCGAATCCTGTTTCGCGTAATCTACGCTTAAATTTGTATTTGATCGTGATCCACAAGTTGGACGAGTGCTGTTGGGACCGACGTTGGGGCCAACGTGTGGAACCGATGCAATAGAAGGTTGGCCAAATACTAAAAGACAACTAAAAAGTATGGCGTCAAATCTCATGTTGTCACTGTCACTTCAACGCGAGTAAGTAGTTAACACGAATGACAATGACACACATATACAGAATACAGATTAAATTGTAAATCTGATAGTTTGTCAGGAAAAGTATTTTTGTACACGTACGAAAAAGTGTCACGTAGCAACGGTGACGTTATTGTCTGCTTGCTAAGCAGCCACGTAGCAACGGTCACGTTGTTGGTTGTTTGCTAAGCAGTCTCGTAGCAACGGTCACGTTGTTGATTGGTTGCTTAGCAGTCACGTTATTGACTGGCTGCTAAGCAACACGAATGGCGATTCCGCCTGCTGATAGGCTGAAATATTCTGGCCGGGTTTTCTTATGACGTCATCATGTGAAATTATTCCGTATTCGTCCGTAAACCGACTTTACAGACAACCCTTTTTTTCTTTGATAATATGGCGTTTGCGGAGTCAGCTAATAGGCTATAAAAATCAATAATATTTAATGCAGACGAAGCCACGTGGAAATGTTAGTGCTAGTTTATAATATAAATAAGCACTTCAACTTTTGAGGCAGGTAAAGGAAAACTTATCCAATATCATATTCCCAAGTTCATTGGATAACCACAAATCAATATGATTCATTTAATGGATTGTTTGACAAAGGTGCGTTGTCTATACCAACAAAATATTTAGGTATTTCCTGTTCAAAGGATATAAAAATAAACCTTGACTACTAATTTTGATTAGGGTCATCGTCTCATAATCATGTTTGTTTTTAGTCGAAGAGAATGGAACGTAATGAATTTCATCATGTATCGGATGGCGACTCCTGCAGTAGGGTACAAGCCCTCTGTCACGGGGGACTTTACAAACATACAATTCATGGACACAAGGTATACCTAGACCAGGAACAACAATTTGTGGATCACACAAAGTGGTGTCACGTGTGGGAATCGAAACCACGACCTCTTGCGTAGCAGTCGAACACACTCACCGCGCCACAGAAGCAGTCAAAAGTCAGGTTGAGTGTGACATTTGATAGTAAAATTTAAGCAAAATATCATACTTTTTTGTTTATTGTTTATTCCAAAAAAAAATATTACACGCTTGGGATTATTATATTATTATATTAACTCTCCAAATCTGTAATCATAGTAGATATTACTCGACAGTACAAATACTACCAAGGAGGAAAGACAACACAGAAACAAACTTTTTATTCACACGACAGACCTTGTATTACCGCGTAGAGAATTACCATAAGCAACTGCCAATGATTTTGTACATAGATGCTAAAAACTCACGTCTTCATTCGGTCATGGCCTCTAGGCACAATGCTATGATAAAAACTGCCAGCAATCAGATACACGAACAGACAGATAGCACGATGTGCTAACTAGGATTCTAGTTAGTCTTAAACCTAGTTTATAGTTAGGCAGCTAACTAGGTTTAACACATCTAACTTTAACTATAATAGTGTAAAGCACGACGGCAAGAAGTTTATTGTGCAAAAAACACATTTACACGCATCTATTTGTGCCTGTTGAATGTAGTTTTAATTGGAAGCATGTGAATGCAGCATTGCACTGTAACTTTAACTGCTTACACTGTACAATAAGCAGCGATTAAGCAGACAAGACAGGGAAATTTTAAAAATGACGGAAAATTTAGCTGTCATTATTTTCGCAGTTCCGCATTTAGCGTATTATAATACATGAAATACGAGTAAAATCCGGCAGACCAACTCTTTGTGCAGTTAAAGTGTAGCTGAAATTTATAGGAATATCGACCTAGATTTCCATGCATTCAAAAATAAGAAATGGAAATTAGACAGGGAATAAAACTACTTAATTTAATAGTACCTAGTTGAACGTATTAACTATTAAAATAATTACCAAGATTTCTTAGTCGGGCTATCATCACTAAACTAGTATACACTGACGGACTCATAAACTGCATCAAAGTTCAGGTTTACTCTAAAAGGATTTTTTATAATAAGTATGCAAACTTTTTAGATTAAATTATATAAATATGGAAAGACTGGCTCTTAATCTTAAAAAAAAATTAAATTTAAAAATAGAACTGCGGTAAAACAAATGAATATAGCCGGAAAAAGAAAATTTACTCGTAGTATCAGATTTGCGTGTTATTTATAGCAAAGTTTTAAATTAATTCTCATTGATTTTTTTTGTTTGGTCAATTGAATTATTGTTACCAGCATAATTGTTGGGTTAGTTTTTTAACACATCGAGAGTTTTTGAACCATAATATGGATACTTCGTCCGAACAAGCGGCACAAATTGTAGCATTGGTGCGGGAGGGCTTGGATCAACGAACGATTGGTAGAAATTTAAATTTAAACCAGTCTACGGTTTGTAGAATATACAGAAGGTTTGTAGAGACAGGTTCTTACAGGAGGAGACGTGGTACAGGCAGAACTCGAGCAACCACAGGTCGTGATGACCGATTTATTGTTACAACTTCCCTGCGAAATCGTTTCCTCACGTCAGTTAACATCAAAACCGAGCTTAATGAAGTGCGTGGAAAAAACGTGTGTGCACGAACAATAAGAAGAAGGTTCAAGGAAGCGGCTATCACCCCTTTTAGACCAGCAAATGGTCCAAAGTTGTCTGCAGCTCACAGACAAGCTCGCTTAAGATTTGCGCGTCATCACCTGAATTGGACAGAAGAGCAGTGGGCCTCTGTATTGTTCACGGACGAGTGTAGGACATGTTTATATGGTGCAGATGGTCGCAGAAGAGTCTATCGTCGACGTGGGGAGCGATATGCTCAAAGTTGCATTGAGGAGCGTGTTCCTTTTGGAGGCGGTTCATGTATGGTCTGGGGTGGCATATCGATGAACGGGCGAACAGAACTTGTGTTCATAGACATGGTCCGTCAAAACGGTAATAGAGGGGGTTTGACAGCACATCGCTACATAACAGAGATATTAGAAGATCACGTGGTGCCTTACATGGGATTCATAGGCGAAAATTTTACTTTAATGCAGGATAATGCCCGGCCGCATGCAGCTGCACAAGTTCAACATTATTGCGAAGAGGTTGGGATACGTACAATGAATTGGCCAGCACGCAGCCCGGATCTTAATCCCATCGAGCATGTTTGGGACAATTTAAAAAGAGCTGTATATGCGAGAAACCCTTCGCCTACGACAGTGGCAGCACTAAGAACAGCACTTTCAGAAGAATGGGACAATATTCCGCAAGATCTTTTAAAAACCCTTATAAAATCTATGCGGAACCGATTAGAATCCGTAATAAGGGCACGTGGGGGTAATACACCTTATTAAAACACAAATAAACCCTTGCATAAAGTTTGTGTCTATTGTTAAAACCAATTTTTTAATTAAACAATTTTTCCTTAAACTTCTGTTTTTTCTTCAAAAAAGGTCTTAAGGTCCTTTCCAGTACATAAACTTAAACTTAAAGATATGATCCTACGCTGTTTTAAAGTTCACGAACCAATCTAGAGGTTTCAATTTAAATCTGTATAGAAAGTTTGCATACTTGGTTAAAATATTTATTTCAAAGTCGTCTATTACTTTGATGCAGTTTATAAGTCCGTCAGTGTATTTTCCCGCTCTAAATATCTGAAAATGGTGACTTTTATATTACGTGACTACTGTCCCTATTTTGGCGGTAACCGAGTGTTAAATTACACAAAAAGATGTTGCAAATTATCACTAGCAAATTAGGTATTAAAACTGCATAGAACCATTAATTGCGGCACCAGATTACAATACAAATTAATAGTTACTATAGTAAAATTACGTAGAAACAGTTACAAAACGGAACATCAATTTTTCTACATCTTCAAAACCAATTGGCAAAAATTTATTAGGGTTAAAGGCAATTAGAAAGCGCGCATAAACTAATTATAGTGCAATTTTGCCTCACATTATCGGCTCTTGGGCAACGCGCTGTCAGTTAAAAAAGATTTCCAATGTTACGCGCCGTTTTGTAAACTGGGCTAATTGTAATCAATACACGATTTTTTATTGTTGTTAGTCATTTTGTAGATTGATGTGTTATTATTTTACTTTAGTGACTACTAGCTATATCGCCCGCGAAGTTGTTGGCGTTAAAATTTTAAAAATCAAATTTTATCCCACGGGAACATGTTTCAGGGATAAAAAGTAGCCTTTTCCAGTATTCCAGGCTATAATCTATCTCTGTTCCAATCCTGAATTTCGTCCAGATCTGTTTACCCGTTGTGGCGTGATTGAATAACAAATATTCATCCACACATCCATACATACAAACTTTCGCATTTATAATATTAGTATAGATTAGAAAGAAGTATATCTTACTAATATTAAAAAGCTGAAAAGTTTGTTTGTATGTTTGTTTGTTTGTTTGAACGCGATAATCTCAGGAACTACTAGGTTAAATTAAAAAAAATATTTTAATGTTGGATAGCCTATTTATCGGGGAAGGCTATAGGCTACATAACATCACTTTACGACCAATAGGAGCGGAGCAGCAGTGAATAATGTTGCAAAAACGGCGAAAATTGACGCAGACAAAGATGCGCGGGTCAGCTAGCAGCGTCAATAAAGGCATGAATTGGAGCTAATGATTACTTTTAACAATATCATTATCATATTGAATCAATTACCTATAATTTCACGCAGTCAATAACTCCGGTATGACATTAAAAGCAATCACATTTTTTGCTTCATTTAATAAATATTGGTATTCAAATTAGAATATATTTGCCACTTTTTTTTCAGATCAATATATTTCGGTGCAAATGTATCCGCATACGTATCCTGCCAGTATTTTCTAAGATTGCCCGGAATAAAAAAGATAAAGGTACAAAAAAAGTCCTATGTAAGTCCTGTTGCAGTTTATATGACGTCCGTCCAACGGTCGAAAGTGAGACCGGCGTCACATATTGGCTCCAAGGTTGGTGTTAGCAATTTTCTAAGTAAGTACACACTGAAATGACAAAGTGTTACTCTTTGATCCATAGTTCCACGAGTGACGTTAGGTACTAGGCAAATGAGACTTGCTAATTAATGTCTCAAATGAGGAGCGCGGTTATTTTGAAGTTTTTATCCTTATTAACAACATCTTCTTATCAAAATCCTGTTAACCCCATTGTGTCTTACGTGCTAATAGGGAGAGTCGTTGCGGGGTGCCATGATCATCCGGCATAAATATCTTGCTGCCTTTGATGTTTGTACCATTCCTACAATCATGTCTCAATGCCACTCTCTCTCCTCAGTATTCATTCCATCAATACGTAGTGTACATCTTCCACTACTCCACAAATGTCACAATTAGGGGAATCTGTTTTCTTCGTAATATATGTAAACTTATTTGATAGAATATGCCCTGACCTAAGTCTGCGTAAAGTTTTTATAATATTTCTACTAGCTGTAGAAATATTATAAAAACTTTACGCAGTTTGTAAGTGGCTCGGCTTGAATAGTTTTATACCAGATTCCCTTATCTTTGGGTATTTCGTCAAAGTGTCTTTTCCAGTTTTTGCGGTTTATAACTATTAATTTTGTGAGTTTCCAGTAGACATTCTTACTTAAATACATCCTCAGGATATGTCGCCATATTAAAATTATCAACCAAAACGGCAAGGGCATCCACTATCATTATCTATTGCAGTTATAATAACCGAGACAGACAGACAAACTTAATTATTTACGGATCTTACATACATGTGCATGTTTCCTCTGTAATTGTATGATTAACCTTCAGTATACCGTCAGCTACATGACCTTAGAGAGCTAAGGCAGAAGAGCATAAGGCCGTGTGGTACTGGCTTAAGAATACTTGCTACACCATCTCTACCCGTGGGTGTCGTCAAGGGGACTAAGGGATGTAACACCGGAGGACGTGCAGCAGCGTCCTCTAGCCTTACTGCGATCGCCAACCCGCTCGCCAAGCATGGCGATTATGGCAAATACCTCCAGGATCTATAATAAGTAGGATCTACTGGAGAGACCCATGCCTTTCAGTGGGACATCATGCAGGTTGATATGACGCATAAAACACCAAAAGTAAAAAAACAAATGCTTCATACCTAGCTCCAATATAGACATCACTCAAGGATATGAAAACTCGGAGCACTTCTCACACTCTCCAAAGATTTTCCAAAAATCCAACTTAAAGTGGTCCGTGGCCCAGAGATAAGCCAATTGGATTTTAGTATCTTCAGCTTGTATAGATTCACTACGCAACTTGGCCTCTCCTAATATCCGCCATAAGACACAGTCTTCTGCCTTACGCATTCAGTTCAGCCCAGTGACCTACTTTAGGTCGTTAGATATATATCGGAACTTATTCTAGTAATTTTTTGACTGGCCTGTTGGTTTAGTGGTTAGTGATCCTGACTGCTAAGCTAGAGGTCGTGGGTTCGATCCCCACCCAGGATAAAACTTTGTGTGATGAGCACGATGGTTAATTCTGTGTCTGGGTGTAATTTATCTATAAAATGTATGTATTGAGAAATATATAAGTATGTTTATCAGTTGTCTGCTTGCCAAGTACAAGCTATACTTAGTTTGAGATCAGATGGCGATGTTTCGTCCGAATTGCACCAATCGTGGTCACGGTTCGATTCGCTTAACCTTAAATTATGCCTATTTTTGAACCAAACAGTGCGAAAAACTTCAAACTTTAAGCGCCAGAATACAATACACTAATATTTGCAAGTTAAGAACATCACAAATCACATACAAAAGAAATAAAAAAATATATATTCAAAGCGTCATTTTACGGCACCCAGATCTCAAGATCGTGCGACCACGCGGTTTCAAAACTCATTGTTTGTCCTATAATTACCGCTGTTGGGTAATCAGCACCGAATACACTGACACTGTCGACTTGCCGACTATGTTTTGTCAGCATTGGTTTATGAAGGTACACTTTTTTTGTAATGCTAGCGTGACAAACAAGTATACTACTATTACAACGTGTAACAGAAAGATATCGATATCTCCTACGTAAGTTCTTGTTTCTTAAAAAGCGCAACTTTACTGCAGAAGATTTCAAAGGGTATAACAAATAAAACATTGATTATTTACATGTTAAATTGTATGTAAACTTTCCAACTCTATACTAATATTATAAAGCTGAAGAGTTTGTTTGTTTTGTGTAATGCGATAATCTCAGGAACTACTGATCTGAATTGAAACATTATTTTACTGATGAATAGCCCATTTATCGAAGAAGGCTATAAGGCAATAGGAGCAGAGCAGCAATGAAAAATGTTGCAAAAACGGGGAAAATTTACGCTAGTTTTCAAATATAAAAATTAATCCCTATTTCCCTTGGTCACGAGTTAACTAAAGAACGACTTTACCGATTTCATTCATTCTTGCTTTAGTTTTCTAATAGAAAAACTAAAAAAACTAAAAGGTTCTTACATAAAAAAAAATAACAAGGCGGTAAGTTCGCCGGGAAAGCTAGTTTTACATCAATAATAAATTAACTATAATAAACTTTCGTAGGAGGTATCGATATAGACATGGACAAATCCAGGAATTCATTTTTGGCACGAGAGGTTAATGGCAGTGCCGAGGGGTAAGGGTAATACATTACCTACCTATGATTGATTCAATATTTTATGGTAACTCAATTCTGTATATGATTACCTGATAGTATTTATTATCATCATTTTTTGGGCATTTCCTGTTCACTATTACACATAAGCTCCTCTTCACGGCTTAATATCACCTTCTCCATCTCATGCTCTCCATTTCTTGGTAGCTTTGATGGTTACACATATTTAGGTAAATACTACCAGTTTAAATTGTTTACTAGAAAATGGCTTAGTTGTTTAGTGGTTAACCTACACACCAAGTCACATAATTATTACGAAAAGAATATTGATTTCTTTAAATCACTCCGTCAAAATAATAAAACTTGACGTAATATTTCAAATTTGACACAACAAACCAAGAGATTGGAACGCTTTGGTAACAATTTTCTTAGTTATTAATCTGTAAATTTTAATGTGATAAAGAGAGATATCAATATGTTTCCCATTGTGTTATGTTCTCTTTAGTTTCTTATTTCGAAACGTTTTCAGAATACAGAAACACATTGATTCTGGAATAGTTCTTATATTTATATTTTGCAACCCAACTAGTAATTCTGTTTGCATAAATTGGTAACTGTTTGTAATCCAACCAATTCCTTGAATATCATGCATCATCCAAATAATAATATAATATCTTGGGACAACTCACACAAAGCTATCTGATATATACTATGAAAACCTGACAACTGATAAACATACTTATATATTTCTAAATACATACATATTATAGATAAATAACACCCAGACACAGAATGAACCGTCGTGCCCATCACACAAAGTTTTATCCTGGGTGGGGATCGAACCCACGACCTCTTGAGTAACAGTCGGATAAGTTCAACCCGATTAGGTGATAAACAGTATAAAAGGATTAAATCAGAAACTCTGTAAACATTATAGTCTGAAAACTCATTCAAACTCTTTAAAATACAACTTAGTTTCCGATGAACTGGAATCCAATGGGTATATCCCGAAAAAAGTACCGTATTTTTATATATTGGAATGTAGGTCATTTGTTAACAGTAAAAATAAACGTTTTACGACCAAACGTACCGACTTGGACAACATGCGACCTACCGATGCTACATAACAATTTGTTTTGATATAAATTTATTTTTTTAGCGTTTCTTGTTACGCTTTACAAATTCGTGAAATTATATACTTCGTTTAAAATTTACTTGGTCTTTTTTAAATTGGCTTTTGTGCATTTACTTAACAGAATCTACGACTACCGGTTTTAGTGTTACTAGCTTTCGCTCGTGGCTTCACCCGTGTGGATATCGGTTATATAAAAACTATCCTATGTCCTTTCCCGGAGCTCAAACTATCTCCATACCAAATTTCATTTCAATCGGTTCGCTGATTTAAGCGTGAAGACATAACAGTCAGACAAAGGGACGGTACACGGCGCGAAGTGTACGGCGATGTACGGTAGCTTTCACATGTTCCGGCGTCCGTCCGGTCCGATCGCCATACATTCGCCACCGGATTGAAACTGACCTAATGAAAAGGACCTAAGTAACTTGACATATAGAAAATTAGTTTGGAAATTCGGATTCGCATCTCACCTTGTTTTAAAATAAAAGTATGAAGGACAACATGTTACGTTCTTCCAACATGAAAGGGGAATCCTTTGATCAAGCAAGTTAATCGTGGCTGGAAAGAGATTTTTAGGAGAACTTCACTTGCGCGGTTCAGAATTGGGTAGTTGACTACAATAAAAGTAAATTATTTTATACGAATCAGGTAATTGTAGATCTTAAAATAGCTGTTCTTTTACATTTTAACATGTCTCTGACTTTAAAAGCATGAAAACGAATAGAGAAAGTAATGATTTGACGATAGGAACATATATGAGGTTGCTATTCTATACACATTTTTATAGAGCTTGTCTTTTTGACATTTCATAAAAAGAGACTGTTTTGACTTGACAGTCAACATCCCTATTAGAACCAATCTGTCACTGTTGTTATGACAAGTATTATAGGTGCCCCAAATATAAATTGTTGTGCAGACAGGCGTATAGATTCAGCAATCACTCTATCAGCTCTCACTACTGAGTTATGGACCCATCAAAGGTATATGTTACGTAGGTACTATTTAGAGAACATTTTAATTTCCGCTTTTCATATTGATAGCAACAAGTTATGAGACCTAATAATACCAACTTGGCTTTCACATATCTTGATAAATTAACTGAAGTTAATCTATATCAAGGATTTGCTGGTTGGGCACCGTTTAGCAAACTCTACCGCAATACCTGAAGATCAAGGTATTTAACCAGTGCGTTCTACCTGTAGGCCGACTTACGATACCGAGACGTAGACACTTGCAGTTCGACTGGTCTACAAATTTAAAGTTGCCAAACGGGCTATGGAGCGAGCTTTGCTGGGAGTCTCTTATGACGTAAAATTCGCAACGATGTTATCCGACAAAGAACCAAAGTTACCGACAGAAGCACGCTGAAGTGGCAATTGGATGACCATATTCGCCGAAGGACTGATGGCCAATGGAGCAAATGATTCCTAGAGTGGAGACCGCGACTCGGTTAACTTAAGGTAGGACAGCCCTTAGGCAGATGGACCGACGACCTAAAAAATGTCGCTGGAATTAATTGGATGCGGAAGGCTGAGGACCTGGCGTTGTGGCGTAAATTAGGAGAGGCCTCTGTCTAGCAGTGGACCGATATAAGCTGATTGATTGTAGGGTTTTGATCCCGTGATCCCCTTAAAAATACAAAATGTACTGATCCACAACAATTGGGATACAGGGAAATAAGATGATGAGTAGGACCTAATTTGGGACTAAATGAGGTACATCAAAAACCGTAGCTTACAATATTATTATAACAGTTTAGCACTAATAACTAAAGATAGAAAGAGTTACTTTTGAATTTGTGACATTAGTTTTGAATCCAAAAACCAAAACGAGTAAACTTTATTTCTTTTTTTATTTCTTCTTACATCCAAAAAACCGTTGGTTTATAACGTAATATGGCAGTTTGACCATTTTTCGAAGAATTTAATGTGGATATGTGCCATCGCCGTTAACAATACTGTAAAGGAGATAAACTCTCGTAATTGCCCGACACCTGATCTTCGGTACAGATGCGATAATACGTACGAAGAAATGTTTGTTTTATATAATAAAGACGTGGGATCCGTAAAACGCTTATTATAGTGACCTACTAAACTATATTCGGTGTTGGTTTTTATATTTTGGGCAGAAATATGCAACCGTATCTGATTAAATGTAGGTAATAAATCCATGGTACTTTGTGCATATCAAGACGTAATTTCAAAAGATTGTAAGACCAGAAATATTTTTTCCTGTGTCTTCGATCGATAGCGATGAAACAGACTTAGAAATGCATTAAGGCGCATGTGCGGCAGACATTTTTGAGCGCGTCGCGAATGTGCCTGGATGCGTTTGTGAGCACACCTCGCCATTTACCATTATGACAGGATTTTGACAGTTCGTACGGGCTTGCCGTGGACACGGAATAAAGATTGTGAATAAGGACCGGGGCCAACGTATTTTTTGCAATATTTTTTTGTCAGTCAGCTTCTTACTTCTCTCCTTATCTTCTAAAAATGCCTTATCTCTTTGTACCTCGGCAAACTCATTCATCCGTCAGTCCTGTGCCTAATTTTACTCTAGCTGAAACAATTTCAGTTCCATCGGGCTATGACTGTGAGGAACTAGAGAGCAGGGAGTGAGTAATTATGATGATAGCAAATATGTCTTTCCTTTCACCGTATTCAAGTTATATGTATTACTTATTTACTCTGCACGTAACTCTGCTAAGAGCAGACATAAGTTGTGGTATTATTGTTTATGAATAACCAAACATGGCTAAGCATAAACGACGCAGAGACTTGCGCTTTCAAAATGAGAGAGCAATGCAATTTTATTGTTGACTTTTTATTGATAGTTGTTAAGTGATTAAACTTAGTTGTAAGAAAGGATGTGGCTACTTCAATTGCGAAAGGCACAGTGATTTTCTTTATAGGGTCGTTGGCATTTGATCGGTTGTAAAATACAACGGTACTGAAATGTCAAAAGGTAGTTTATATCAATGAAAAGTTGGCAATTCCTGTGTGGACAACAGTTGTGACAAAGTTTATTACCTGACGAACGAAGTCATGGCCAATAACGACTTCGTGTGGAAGTTTTGAAAACCAATCTATCCCATAGGAAAGGTAGTCTATGAACTATTCTAGCCTATAACCTATCTCTGTGGCACATTTGTTTTATTTGTTCAGTCGTTCTGGCGTGACAGAGGAACAAACATTCATCCATTCAACCATCCAAACTTTGTGTGTGAAGGTTTGTGAACATAACTATTTATCAGACGGGAATTAACGCGCATTATTTACCTTAAAATTGTAAAAGTTTCGACCAGGGTCCTTATTCACTATCTTTTTTTTTTCGTTTTCGCGTCAAGCCATCAATTGCATACACATATAATCCTAGAACCAATTACCTGGGTCGTACACATACCCTTTTCATTTACCATTATAATAAGATTTTAACAGTACGCACGGGCTTGCCGTGGATACGGAAAAAAGATCGTGAACTCTGTTTAGTTGTTTAATATCATAAATAAGGTTATTTACGTATAATTCATCAATTAAAGTGTATAGTATGTAGTTCGTCATTCGTTACTATTATCTAACTTATATTAGGTATCTATGTCTTGAAAAGTTTCTCACATTTGGTACACAGTTGGTTGATTACTGTGTGAAATTAAAACGTTATAGAAAGAAAGTAGAAGTATGTAGCCTTTTAGTTGTAAAAAAATAAACGATGGATCAGTTAAGTAATATTTTGCTTCTAGTTTACAAGTTTTATTTACATTCTTGTTAAAGTGTTAAAGAATAGGTAAATGTGATTCGATATAATACCTAAGATTTGATTTTGTTGTATTTAACCGTTTTCATCGATTGCGTATTGGGTCTGACGTGTATCGGTGGGAATTAGGTGGGAATTAAACAAAAAATGACTGCTTCAGTGACGCACTGAATCTTAACACTCTTGTGCAGCAGTCGTATTTACCTACATAGAGTGTCGTGGGTTCGATTCCCACACGCAACAAATATTTATTCTGTATGTACTTTGTGCCTGTTAATTATATATTTGTGAAGTCGCCCGAGACACTGGGCTTGTAGGTACACTCTAGCGAAAATAGTAAAGAAGCCGCAACTCCGTTTCTAATAATTACCTACACAATTTCATACACGGCGGTTTAAGCGGCAGTAGCCTAATGGTTAAGGCATCGGTCTCGCAATCGTGAGGTCGTAGGTTCGAATCCTACCCATTATACTACCGACGTGAACCCACTCCTAACACAAGCCTTTGAGCTTAGCTGGAGGGTTAACAAGATTGCTAGTAATGTGGGACGCAATCCCACATTGCTGGTTATCTTTAAAAAAAAAATACACAGTTCCGGTAAGTTTTAAAATATCTCAGAAGTAATTCCATTCATATTTTGACACCCACCATTTATTACTTCGGAACGTTTTCACGTTGGCTGTAGCCTGTATTTGTATTTCATCACATCCTTAAAGACATTATGTTCGTATTAAGACATCCGGCATCCTACTATAATATAACCTTAATATGGGTGCTTAGTACCAACAAATAATATCTTACCATTCGCGTACTTCATTTCATTTCCTTTTAGTACTAAGGGGTTACCTACTGTTCATGTTGCGCAATGGGGACAGGGTCGAATCCTTATTCACGTTCTTTTTTTTTCGTTGTCGTGGCAAGCCCGCGCGAACTGTCAAAATCTTGTCATAATTGTAAATGGAGAGTTGTGCTTAGAAATGTAACAACGCGCATGGGCGTCGGACATCTTTCAGCGCACCGTGCATGCACTAATTCGCGCGGGCTTGCCGTGAAAAGGAAAAAAAAGTACGTGAATAAGGACCCAGCATGACCAGATCTTAGTCCTTACGAGAAGTGTTTATTTACTATGGTGTGTGTTTTATTTATGTATAATGGACTTGCCCGTGTAAGTGTCGGTTATCACGATGAAAACCCCTATGTCCTTTCCCGGACTTGTACTATCTCCACATTAAATTTCATCAAAATCGGTTAACCGTTTTAAACATGAAAAGGGTAACAGACAGACAGATAGAGTTACTTTCACATATAAATTAAGCCGATTTTCAGGATCTTTGATTTGAGGGATTTATCACCGTCCCGAATAGTAGAATAAATATTAAAAGTCTGAACTAAAGAACAGCTAGTACTTAGAAAAATTATACACCGAATAAAGAATCACGCATCCCGCTCATTACATAAAGTTTATCCTTATTGGAATCAAATTCAGGAGGCTTAGTAACTAAGGTTACTAACTAATAGACCAACAGGCCAGTCAACTATACCTACCTCTTCATAATGTAATAGTTAAGTAAGCTAGTGACTATATGCGTTTGGAAAGTGGTTGACGTAGAGAATTCGTCATTGTGTCGAGACAAGAGGTCGTATCCTCTTTGCAACCAGTTGATTTGACGCTATTGTACGTTCATACCATAGACATAGAGACTAGACTGAGCAATAGCCTCACAAAATTGACCATTTTCTAGAAAGAGACAACGCGTCTGTAAAGCCAATACCTGTCTTTTTTCTGTAGGTCTGAAGTGACAATTTATGTCAATATTTAGTCATTGTTATTGACGTGAACCAATCAGATTTTTAGAAAGAGATAACTACTGATCGTACCCTTGTTTTCTCTCTCACACGTTTTGCAGTATTTACTTCATACCTGTCAATTCGCGTATTTAAAGCAGTGCAGTAGCTAAGTAGTAGTTAAGTTTCCATTAAAATGGCCATTTTCGTATTCTTGTAACTTTGGGATCGATCTCAAAAACGCTTGCGCACCGTACTAGAATGTCGTTATTGAGCTCTCGAGATGCATACTTGACGCAAGCGTATTTGAGATCGATCCCAAAGTTACAAGAATACAAAAATATCTGTTTTAATCGAAACTTAACTGCAACTGCAGTGCTTTAAATACGTGAATTGACGCGCAGGTATGAACTAAATACTGCGAAACGTGAGAGACACAAAACAATAGTACGGTCAGTAGCTATGTTTTTCTAAAAATCTGATTGGTTCACGTCAATAACAATGACTAAATATTGACATAAATTGTCATTTCGGACCTACAGAAAAACACTGCCCACACAGCCCCGTTGTCTCTTTAACGCTCAGTCCAGTGTCAATGTCTATGGTCTATACTTATTTAAATAAGCACTGATTGGCAAGTGAAAATTTCAATGAACTATGAAGCTGACTAAGCAGAAATGTAAGTTCAGACCTAGCAATCGGTCCTGAGAGTTCCGATTACTATACGGGATGCGAAAGTGTACCAGCTGTTCTGTACTATACAGCTACTCGTATAATTTGAATTTCTCTTCTAAGTTTAGCGACAAGGATCAAAACAGTTGATACACTTTCACACCACAGTATGGGGATCAGAAGTTTCTGGTTCTATTTAATAAATAAATTCTACAAAAAACAAAACAATCTGTTGAAACAATCTGTATAATTAAAAGGCAATCATTACTGATTGACACATTTATCAACATACAAGTCAATCCACTGAACGGATTGGGCCGATATATGGCACGCAAATAGTACTTATTTATGACGTAGGCACCCGCTAAGAATGGATTTTCCAAAATTTACCCTCTAAGTGGATGAAACAGGGGATGGAAAGCTTAATAAAAATGTTATACTTCAGCCCAGTAAAGACAAAACTGATCTGTACATCTATTAGAGCTATCAGTATGGTCGCGTATTCGATGCGTGGGCACATGCATTGTATTCGGCGTCTTTGTATCAAGTACCAGATACAAAAGACGTCACATACTTACACTGTGTCTTCGAACGCTTTGAATAATGAATGAGACGAATGACTTTGTACTTTGAATGCCTTTCTTTGACACACTGTTTTAGAAGTGATATGGATTAAGGTTTATAACTAACATCATGCGGTCCAAACCGATTTTGGTCACAGTGGTTAATCTCATTAGAGATTAACTAATAATAATAATAATATCTTGGGACAACTCACACAACGCTATCTGATCCCAAACTAAGCAGAGCTTGTACTATGGAAACAAGACAACTGATAAACATACTTATATATTTCTAAATACATACATATTAAAGATAAATAACACCCAGACACAGAATAAAACATCGTGCTCATCACACAAAGTTTTATCCTGGGTGGGGATCGAACGCACGACCTCTTGCGTAGCAGTCGGATACATTCCCACCGCGCCACAGAGGCAGCAACTACGCAAGGGAAATTATAGTTCACAAGTGAGTACGCTAATATACAACGTGTAACAGATACCTAGGTCTGGTCAAATTTCAGCAACGGACTGTGTTTGTTGTTAGTACTGCACCTACCATGGTGCCATAGCCAACTGCATTATTACTTATTACCTTTAATTATATAATGTCTAGATTCCTAATCCGGCATCTAAAATTGAAGCAAAGAACTGTCAAAAAGTACGGTCAAATGGACTTACTTTTTGAGAGGTAAGAAGACTCGTATCGGATGTTCTAGCCATAGTTATTCTAGCGCGCCATTTTCAACGAGTGTCAAACGACAAAAATAGTAGCTTCATTTTTTTATTGGTTTTCTGAGGGAATGCTTTATCTATACATTATATAATCAAAGCTTATTACATAGTTATACAATAATGTTTTTTGTCAAATTTCAGTAGCGAAAGGCGTATGGCATAAGTATTATATCTCTTCTCTCTCCTCTGGATTATTATGGCATAGACATTTTAAGTCATACTTTTTTTAATTGATAGCTTTTTCATTCATAATTAAACAAAAATAAGAAAATCATAAGGTACTCCGATTTTGATAAATTTAGGTATGTGCTCTCAGTATGGGACATACCAACCCTTGAATATGACCACATCTTTCTGTTACACGTTGTATACACGATGATGGAAATTTATTCGCATGACAATGAGACACGACGGTTAAGGGATTAGCCGTAGGACCGATGGGTTAACGTGCTTTCCGAGGAACGTAAGGTTATAACCAGGGTAAAATGGTATATGTAAGATCAGCCAAGGCGGTGGTGCAGTGATAAACCTCACTAATAACTCATTCTTTCCGATCGCCATAGAGTTATGGACCCCAAGTTAGACAATATCTACCAAAGCACGAATCACAACTGATCTCATTCCAAGCAATACAATCTCGCAAAATCACCAATAGCGACATCCACTTTCATGACGTCATCCTGTCTGTCATTGGTAAAAACGTAATTTTCTTTTCCTGCAGTAAAATCGAGGCCAAGGTTCTTTAAAGGCTTAGTATCAAAGTTTCTACAATAAACAACTAATTATATTAGTAAATTTAGCCGGTAGCTATCAATGTCATTATACTGTTTGGTCCTCGATTCAGGGGCGTAGCTACCGCTATATCAGCCGTATTAATAACTAGCCCCCAGGGAGATTTAGGGGCCCCAAAACTTTTTAAGCAATTACACAATCATCCCCACCCTTCCATGCCAGCAACACACACTCGCCTCACATTAGTACATTGGACGTTTGGACCTCAGCCTAAAAAAAAAAACATTGACGGAGCGCGTTGAAGCCACCAAAAGTGGTACCAAATAGATAATGAATATCATTGGTTTGGTCTTTGAACACCAGGCTCCCCAACATTTTTTTTATACAGAGCCCGCCTAAGGCATACTACGCTTCTATACTAATTATTTGTAAATTTAGCCGGTAGCAATCAATGTCATTATAGTATTTAGTACTCGATTGCTACAATATAGTTCCGCTCTGAATTACCAAGATATATGGTCGCTGTCCACTGACGCGTGACACGTGTGTCTTAACTTTATGTTGTAACATTGTCTTATAAGATTTACGGTTGGATTGTCAACTGCAACTTAATTACAAGTCTGTTACCAAAATACTTTTGAGAATTTCCTATACCTACTTGTATTCTTTTTTTTTTTAAAGACGACTCCCGCAGTAGGGTACAAGCCCTGTGTCGCCGGGGACTTGACAAACATACAAGTCACGAACATAAATTACACCCAGACCCGGAACAACAATTTGTGGATCACACAAAGTGATGTCCCGTGTGGGATTCGTACCCACGACCTCTTGCGTAGCAGTCGGACACACTCCCACCGCGCTACAGAGGCAGTCAATTCTATTACTCATTCTTGGAGGAGGTTAGAACTGAACATATAACCAAATGACAAATGGGGCCTTAGAACGACATAGCAATGGGATGGGAATAGGAGGTCCAATCAATATGCCTGTATCAATTCACTAATGGTCATAGGCCTCCTAATATACGACACAGCACCCGCTTCTCTGCCTTCCGCATCCAATTCATCCCAGCGACCTCCTTTAGGTCGTCGGTCCATCTGACTGGGGGTCATCCTACCCTAGTTGCTGTCTTCACTCTAGGGCTCGTTTGCTACAGCGGGCATCGGTCCTTCGGCAAATAAGGCCTGCCCATTGCCATTTCAGCGTGCTTAACCTTCGTGAAAGTTGGTTCTTTGTCGGATGACTTCGTTGCAAATTTCTTCAATGAGACTTCATATGAGGTAAGACAGCTAATTACGACAGCATGAGTTTTGTCTCCATCTATTCATATTGTTCTTCATTCACATAGCAATAAGTTGCAAGTACAACTTGTAAATGCGCGGTATCAAGGAGCGTCAAAGTGCATTATGCACTCGTCATCGGACATCTGAACGTAGTGTAAGCTTGTCTTTATAACAACTGCGGTATAATATTGCTCTATGTTTTTTGTATGCCTGACGAACAACATGATATAAATGTGTTACGAGCTAATGTGCACCAAGGTTCATCGCAACAGGTTTCTAGCGGCTACGTAATACGCACTGTAACTGTGGTATGTTGTAGTCTGAATTTAATTTATTGCAAGTAATACTGTACTCATTTGTTAGTTACGTTAAATAACTTACTAGCGTAATATTATTTATATTTTTATTGTGACTATGATCGATTGGAATGGAACGTCTTGGTTTTATTATTTTGTGGTCGATTACTAAAACGTTATTATTTTGAGGTTGATTCTCATGCTGTCACTGTTGTCACTTAAAGGTGAAGTACCTGGATGATCGAGCTTTGCTCGGTTTTTTTAACGATGTTTTCTAAAAATGAAACCTAGCTGGATCGATTTATCGCCCTCGAAACCCCCTGCATACTACATTCATAAATCGCTGGGACCGTTGCCGAGATTTCAGATTATTTATATAGGTATATATATAATCAATAAATATACACTAGCTGTCCCGCGCAACTTCATCTGCGTACATTTTTCGCCTTTTTGCAACATTTTTCATTGCTGCTTCGCTCCTATATGTCGTAGCGTAATGTTATATAGCCCATAACCTTTCTCGATAAATGGGCTATGCAACAGTGAAAGAATTTTTCAATTCAGATTAGTAGTTCCTGAGATTACCGCGTTCAAACAAACAAACTCTTCAGCTTTATAATATTAGTGTAGAAGAATTGCACGTATAAAGGTATAAATATAAAATAAGTTAATGGAGACTGAATTATTTTTGAGCGCGAATCAAAGATACCTACGTTTGATTTGAATTTATATGGAAACTACTTTGTGAAAGTAAGTAGGTACTTACTGCCTGGTTAATGAAGTAACAGTGGTTCTATCCTATGTATGTACTATTGCCCCTTGTTTCCTATCTATGTGTATTAGTATGTACCTATAAGTATAGAATCGGTTAAAGTAAGCTGATTTATTAACACACATCTCAAACCACAACAGACGGAATCGAAGTTTGGCTAACAGATAAGTCATTATGACATAGACATTCGCCAAAACCAGATTATCGAAAATTAGGTTTTTCAAATCATATTTGGCGCGAGCAAGTACCTATATAATCATATTTGACATAAGTCTAGTGGCATTATACCTATTGTTCAAAAAAATATCTCTTAGTTTAAGTAAATAGTATTGAATTTTAGTTTCGTTAATATTAACTCTTACTCAAACCGCAAAAGCATTTTTCACATAATTAAATAATAATTTTCCAATGGCTTGGTCCGCCCTTTTCGTTCAAGATGGCGCACGCGCAAATTTGCTTCATATTATTCAGTGCAACAATGTATGACACACGCTATTACCGAAGTACAGAATAAAGGTGCCTGCACATACTTCAGTATAGTTACTAACAAGTTGCTTGTCAGATAAGTCAAAAATATTGTTAAGTTGAAGACAACTGAACATGTTTAAAACTGTTGGTGACTTCTACCAACAGTTTTCAACATGTTCATTATTAGAAGACACTTTTTAAACTTTGATAAGATTTTCATCAGATTATTTGTAGATTCACCAGATGTAGGAATTTTTTTTGACTGCCTCTGTGGCGCGGTGGTGTGTATCCAACTGCTACGCAAGAGGTCGTGGGTTCGATTCCCACACGGCACACCACTTTGTGTGATACACAAATTGTTGTTCCGAGTCTGGGTGTACTTTGTGTCCGTGACTTGTATGTTTGTAAAGTCCCCCGCGACACAGGCCTTGTACCCTACTGCGGGAGTCCTCTTTTTTTTAAATAAAAAAGATTCTAGTTAATTAGCATTTTATTGGTTAATTTCCTTTCGTTTTTTGTTATCATTTCCTTTGCAAAATGTTAGTCATCAATCAGCCAATTTTAGTGCAGGATTTTCCAATTCACACCACAATTACCGGCAACGCTTTGTCATTTTTACTTTAACTAACAGTTGTAGGTAGGTTAATGTTCCCTAAACGACCTATGTTAGTATGACAGTGTCACATTGTAACCAAGAACAATTTGACAAAAAGTATTGTGACCTTTTCAAATAAACCACGTCATCGTCACTTCCCTGATACGGTGCCTTTTAATCTTCGTTTTAAGATGATGGCACTACGGACGCTACATAATTTCATGAATGGTGGAATTAATTTTGAATTATGACGATCTTGCAATATGTGATCAATGTGCTGCCACCTTAACCCTCCCTAACACAGAGGTACAATATAATAACCATTCATTTACCTACGTCCATAACCCACTTGCTCAGTAGTGTTGGGACATTAGGAAGTCATCGGCCGCGAAGGAAATAGTGTTGTAACGTCGACTTGTCGCAATGAGATGATATCTTGATTTTTGCGATTGTTAGTCACATTAGAGTTATATTTTGTTATAAATGGGAACCTTTTTGCTGAGTTCGTAATATACAGTGTTTTATCAAATGTAATATTGTCGTTCGACGAAAATTGCGCACGCCTTCTCGTCGAGCAGAGCATATAGAATCATCTGATAGGTTTTTATGTTTTTATTTTCGATTTCTATTTTTTTCCTACGAATTACATTGCAATTTATCTTTTCAAGAGATCATCCACATTATTTTTTACCTAAATAGTTAGGTACATATAATATAATAGTTAGCTAGAGCTACTTTTCCTATAGTAGGGTATAATTCCATCGTCACAATAGATTGTGATGAGGGAATATACCCTACTATAGGAACTGTAGCTATTTAAAAAGTAAGAAAGAAATAAAGATTGGCTTCATTTATTCTTTTAAAAGATAACATTACTAAACTTCATATTCACTCTCACCATTACATCACATATCTATTATTTCTCATCCTACACACATATTAGAATATATCCTAAACCACTTTGATCGAATACCAATAACACTTAAAATAACACTCAAAACTCCACCATAAAATAACATACCCAAAGTTCAAATTACTTTAACCAATAAGTTATTTCCAAACGTCAATTTATTAGTAAATAAAGCATGTTACAATGGCTTAGGAACATGTTACAATATTGCATAGAACAATGGCTGGTATTTGCGTGTTGATTATCTATAGCAGCCATGGCTATCTATAATATAGATATTACTAGCTTTTCCCCACGGCTTCGGCTGCGATATGTTTGACTTTTATTATGCATGTGTATTAACTATATTACTGCAATGTTTCTTATGAATCCGTTTAGTAGATTTTAATTGAAAGAGCAACAAACATCCATTCATAAACTTTCATATTTATACGAAAAATATATTCATAAATTGCCATGAAGACACGTGTAAGGCTATAAAAATGTTTTAAAACATTGCCTTAAATTGTAAAAAGTAAACATGAAATTATGCAATATAAGTTTCGGTTTTGGCCATACTTTCGGCTAAATTACAGCCGAAACCGAAACTAAGCTAAAACTCGGTTTTTGGCCGAAACCAAACCTTTAATCGGATATTGACGATATTATATATTCATACTTATTTAAAAATGTCAACGTGCCGCACAGCTAGAATTCCAAGATAATTGATTATTATCATAGATAATTACTACCTCACATTATTATTTTTAAACTAAGTATTTTATAATCGAATTATTTATAATATTTATTTATATTGTGTAAAAATAAGTATTTTATAATTGTTGTAATTATCATATTCAAGTAGTTTTATTCCATATATTATTGACTACTTGATTGATTTCAAACTTATATTGGGGGAAATACCTTTCTGTTACGGAATAAGCTTAGGCACAAAATATCAAGAGCATAGGCGTACCTGTGGGGGGGGGGGGGTTTGGGTGTTATAACCCTTGTTTCTTAAAGTAGCTTATGAGTTTTGTTACAGTACAATATCTTTGTGCTGTATCTACAATCTCTACAATCTACATCACAAGCTTATGTTCCTTATCGCACGTTCAGTATCTATTAAATGTTTTTACTATCTGTTATCAACACGAAGTCGTTAGTATATAAGATGCACCTTTAGATAATTATAACCAGACTATACTACATCTTTTGTCTCATTTATACCTAATCATATACTGCCAAGAAGTTTGGCAAATTGGTGACCCCGACGAACGAATACGCAGCAAGAAACATGGCACAATCACCGTGCAAGGCGAACATAAATCAGCAAGGAACACTTGAAGTAGCTGCTGGCACCTCGGTTTTATCCCGCATTCCGGAATTTTGGAAAGACCAACCAAGATTATGGTTCACGCAACTAGAAGCCATATTAGCACCACAGAAGCAAGGAGACGAATACAAATACTGTACAGTAATAGCAAAATTATCCAAGGAAGAAATACTACAGGTTAGTGACCTAATCACTTCACCACCGACTACAGATAAATACAAAAACATCAAGGAACGTTTAATTGATTGTTACGAAGAAACAGAACAGCGACAGTTTCAAAAATTAATATCAGAGACAGAACTCGGTGATCAAAAACCTTCGCAGTTATTACGTCAAATGCGAGTCCTCGGGAGAGGAAAAATCAGTGACGAAACAATTAAACTACTATGGTTCAGGCTTTTACCAACATCAGTTACTACGGTTCTAGCAGTTACGGAAGACATGGAAATTGACAAACTGAGCCAAATTGCAGACAAAATAATAATGAATTCAAAAGTAACCGAAATATCAGCTGTTAGCAACGACACTTCAAACGACAACAATACAGCATGCATTTTAGCCCAGCTAGCAAAATTACAGATAGATATTGACGCAATTCAGCAAGGTCAATATGGCTATCGACCCAACACGCACAATCATTTCAAGAAACGTCAACAATTCCCGATTATGAGGCCGAGAACAAACTATAGAGGAGCAAATCAATTTTGTTACTACCACGAAAGATTCGGAAAATATGCAAAGAACTGCATTAAACCATGCGGTTGGAAACCAATGACTTACGTACGGAACCAGGGAAACGAATAAGAGCACAGACAACGGCGAAACTCTGTGCAATCCACCCATCCAATCGCCTCACCATTACCGACCGAAAAAGTGGTATGAAGTTTTTGATTGACACGGGCGCAAATATTTCAGTCATTAGCAAGCAACAGAGACATTCAATTTTACAAAATGAACAATACACACTATACGCTGCAAATGGGACTAAAATTAGGACTTACGGCGAGAAGACGCTTACCTTGAATTTAGGACTACAACGATGTTATAAATGGAATTTTGTAATCGCCGATGTTACACAACCAATAATTGGAGCAGATTTTCTAGAGCACTATAAACTATTAGTCGACATAGCAGGTCGCAAACTTATCGACAAAGTTACAGAGCTGACAACGCATGTAATTTCGGAAAAAGCGACACAACAAACAATTCGTACTATCGCAGTGGGAACGAATCCACGTATTACGCAACTTTTAAACAAATACGAAGACATCACGAAAGAGTCCTCTCTCCGCAATGCGCCCAAACATAAGATTGAACATCACATTATCACTACAGGACCACCCGTCGCAGCTCGGGCAAGACCATTACCTCCAGAAAAATACGACATAGCCAAAAAGGAATTTCAAAATATGATAGAACTCGGAATTTGCCGACCGTCAGATAGCCCATGGGCAAGCCCATTACATATGGTAAAAAAGAAAAATGGCGAGTGGAGGCCGTGCGGAGACTATCGAATGCTCAATAGCACGACAGTACCGGACAAATACCCACTACCAAGATTAACTGACTTTACATACATATTAGAAAATAAGAAGATACTAAGCAAGATAGATATACGTAAAGCATACCATTGTATTCCTGTTAAAGATATAGAAAAAACAGCCATCATCACACCTTTTGGACTTTTTGAGTACTTAAGAATGCCTTTCGGATTACGCAATGCGGCACAAACATTTCAACGATTCATGGATTCCTTATTTAGAGATTTAAACTACGTATTTATATTTGTAGACGACTGTCTCATTGCATCGGACAACGAAGATTTGCATTATCAGCATTTAGAAACGGTTTTCAAACGTTTACACGAGAATGGAATAACCATTAATCACGAAAAATGCGAATTTCTCAGAAGGGAAATAGATTTCTTAGGTTATCATATAACGAGCCAAGGAATACACCCTACCGAAGAAAATTACAAAGCAATCATGGAATTTCCCAAACCGAAAACAATTCAAGAATTAAGAAGATTTTTGGGCATGGTCAATTTCTACAGAAGTAATATTCCACGCGCAGCGGAAAATCAAAGAATTTTAAACGAATATCTACATGGTTCAAAAAAGAACGATAATTCACCTGTTCCTTGGACAACGGAAGCAGACAAAGCTTACGAAAAATGCAAGGAAAGCATGAAAAACGCAGTGTTAACAGCGCATCCTTCCCGCAACGCATCACTAGCGCTCATGACCGACGCTAGTGCTACTTGCGTTGGTGGAGTTTTACAACAAAAATCCGGACGCAATTGGGAACCATTAGGATTTTTTTCACAAAAATTGAGCGAAACTCAACAAAAATATTCTACGTTTGACAGAGAGCTGTTAGGAATATACATGGCCGTCAAACATTTTCACAGATTAATCGAGGGAAGAGAATTTACAATATTTACGGATCACCGACCTTTGACATACGCATTCTCCCAAAAACCATCATCAAACGATACACCGCGACGGGTCCGGCAGTTAGATTTCATTTCACAATACAGTACCAACATTCAACACATAAGCGGACGTGACAATATTACCGCCGATGCCTTATCTCGAATAGAGGAAATATACGTGCCATCACCTATCGATTACGCTGAATTGGAAAAATGTCAATCAACAGATAATGAACTAAGTAAATTACATGACAATAAAAGATTAAAATTCAAAAATATTACGCTTCCGGGTTCCACAATAAACATCACCTGCGACACATCTACTGGAAAAAACCGCCCCTACTTACCAAAGCATTTTCGCAAACAAATTTTCGATACCATTCATGGTATGAGCCATCCAGGAAAAAGAACTACGAGAAAAATGATAACCCAAAGGTATTTATGGCCGTATATGAACAAAGATATCAATAATTGGTGTAGATCATGTATAGCCTGCCAAAAATCAAAAATACAACGACATACGATATCACCTCCTGGTACATTTATGACAGCGCAACGTTTTGAACATTTACATATTGACATCGTCGGACCACTTCCGATTTCACAAGGGAAGAGATATTTAATCACAATCATAGATCGTTGTACGTCATGGCCCGAAATATTTCCGGTAGAAGATATAACTGCAGAAACAGTAGCCAAGACACTTTTCGAAGGATGGATTACTCGTTTTGGATGTCCATTGCGCATTACTACGGATCAAGGCCGACAGTTTGAATCAAGAATATTTGAGTCACTCTCACAATTTTTGGGAATACATAAAATTAGGACAACACCTTATCATCCACAATCCAATGGAATGATAGAGAGATTTCATAGAACTTTAAAGGCGGCGTTAATGACAAGAGAATCCAACGAAAATTGGTTAAAAGAAATTCCAACAGTTTTACTCGGGTTGCGGAGTAGCTTGCGAGAAGACACAGGTTATAGTTCAGCAGAGATGACATATGGAACGCCAATACGACTCCCTGGAGGATTTTTTGAGTCATCAGCAGCACAGTTATCAACGTACGAAGAGTTTGTAAAACAAATTCAAAAGGACATCACACAAATGACATCAATTCCGAAAAGAAAAAAACACAATCAAGCTATATTTGTGCATCCCGAACTCAAAGAATGCTCACACGTATTTGTTCGGTGTGATAGAATTAAGAAAGCCCTGACACCGCCGTATGAAGGACCCTACCCAGTAATTAGTAAAACAGATAAAACATTTTGCATTAGAATTAGGGATAAAGAGACAGTGATATCAATTGATAGATTGAAACCAGCTTTCATGATCAATGACGAATCAAACTACGTGCCAGATTCAAAGGATTGCGACAGGCATTCACACACGTACACTACACGATCGGGACGTAAAGTAAAGCCAGTAGTACGTCTATAAAAAATCGCTGATATAAGCAAGCTATTCGTATATATATTAACATAGATCTTAACATATACCATTAATTTACAACTAAGCGAACCAACTCCGTAACCTGATCCAGGAGGACTTACGGTGGACAAGAAATGTTGCAATGGGACAGATTATTTTAACAATCGGCGTGATCCTAATTTACGGCATAATGAAAACACTGGACAGAAGAATGAAGAGTTTAACGAAAAAAAAAAAAAAATAATAAACACTCGTGCAACAGCTGAGTCAAAATTACAGACGTCAGCAAATCACACCACAACAGGCGTCATCAAATTCCACCGCGTACAATAGCATTATTATTTATATACATCAGCAAATAACTAGTAAGGTCTAGGTCAAATTTATATTTTACAATATAAATTAATTATATGGTAATAGTGTTTACACACTATTACCATAAATTTTTTAAAGGGGGGTGTACTGTTACAGTACAATATCTTTGTGCTGTATCTACAATCTCTACAATCTACATCACAAGCTTATGTTCCTTATCGCACGTTCAGTATCTATTAAATGTTTTTACTATCTGTTATCAACACGAAGTCGTTAGTATATAAGATGCACCTTTAGATAATTATAACCAGACTATACTACATCTTTTGTCTCATTTATACCTAATCATATACTGCCAAGAAGTTTGGCAAAAGTTTCTAGACAACTCTTGGAACTGCCAACTAAATTAATTATTTTTTTTAAACAAACATTTATTTATGTAATAATGTATAAACATTTTTGTGGATGACTTTTTATCCCCGGTGTTTTGTTTTCTTATGTTGTGCTATAATACAAGAGCATCCTTGAGACAAACTCATAACTACTTTAATATGAAAACATTGCCAACAAGCTTTCTTACGCAGCCTTGTATACAACGTGGGCGGGTTTACATCCATACATAATGAGAGCTTATCTAAAGGCTCGTACCACTTTGTATGAAGAACTCTATGTAGTTTATGGTCCATAAACTTAGTTTTGAAGGTTAGAGATTGTACATATTTAATACGTCTAATGAAATGTAACAAGAATTTCGTAATTGAAACCTCTAGGCCTGGTTTTAATTTTGTCGATTTATTTTTAAATAAACAGCGGTGGAGGAGGGACCTCAGAACACCATTCCATTCGGCTTCCCTATGAATTGTAGTTACTTATTATTGTGGATACAAAATCCTCGTCCAACAAAATACATTTTCGTATCGGGTTATCTGAAGAAAATTTTAACCCTTCGTCTCTGATAATGACCGATGGCCGTTAAAGCAAACGAGTCTTAGAATGGAGACGGTGATTTGGTAAAAGTAAGGTAGGACGCCATCCAGCCAGGTGGACCGACAACCTAAAGAAGGTCGCTGGGATGAATTGGATGCAGAAGGCGGAGAACCGGGTGTTGTTGCGTAAATTATGAGAGGCCTATGTCCAGCAGTGGACCGACACAGGCTGGTGATAATGACGATGATAGAACCACATTCATAATATAGCGCATTTTAAATTGGAATTGCATGACACCATTTCGTTTTCTCGCAGTGCTAACCTAGTAGCTTTCGCACAGCGTAGATTAACTTCACAATGGAATAAAAGCGATCATTCTAGGTAACTAACGCTCTCAGCTTGTGACCAAGGTGCAATCCAGTCAAAACGTCAAGCAGTCCATTATGTTAGCTTACCTAGAATAATCGCGTTAAATCCCGTGTGGAAAATCGTGCCCTTGAAGCATAGAAAAGCTTAGAGCCTAGATAAATGTGGATAAGGAGTGAGGATCCACAACGTGATTTTGAATCCTCCACTCCACATCCCCTTGTTTATTAGGCTAAGTACGGGTTGACTGTCCAATCAAAGGTGAAGGGTTAAGATTTTCCTGAGTTGACTCCTTATAATATGTCTTGCTGATTATTTGTACCTATAATATTATGTAACTAGAATTGAAAGGGAAACCGAAAGGAATGGTGTTCTAGGGGTCCTAGCCCACTGGTGTGTCTGCCAGGTGTACATGTAGGTAATCTTTTCAAAGTCTCAAAACTACCACAATTGGAAGGACAGCTTCCACTTTGAAGGAATCCACTTCACCTTTAACTGATGTCTGATGTTACCGATGTAAACTGCTAGATTCTTACCTGAAACAAACAAATACAAAAATTAATCTCTTGCTTGCAACCTTTGATCAAATGGTAACAATTTCAAAGTTAGGTATACAGTTTACTTTTTGAAACGGTCACTCAATAATAATTATGAATCCGTAATGGCCGTAGACGACCGAATTTGTAGAATTACTATAGATCCGTTTCAAGACCGATCTGTTATAAAAAAAAAAACTAAACCTCCCAAAATTGCAGAAAGGTAAGTACACAGTATACAACCCCCCCCCCCGCCCCGAAAAATGTTCCTGGGGACGCCCATCTATACTAATATTATAAAGCTGAAGAGTTTGTTTGTTTGTTTGTTTAAACGCGCTAATCTCAGGATCTACTGGTCCGATTTGAAAAAAATCTTTTTTTGTTGGATAGCCCATTTATCGAGGAAGGCTATAGGCTATATAACATCGCGCTATGACTAATAGGAGCGGAAAAGCGACGAGAATTGTTTCAAAAACGGGGAGAAATTACGCATACGAAGTTGCGCGGGACAGCTAGTGCTTCATATTTGTTCCGATTTGAAACCGACTGCGTTGGAATATTTATTGGAATTTACAATGTTCTATTTTCTTTAACACTAAACGGTCAGCGACTGTGTGACATGTCCGATTCCTCTAATCTAGAGTGTACACTGTACATATTTACATAACCACACTGATCAGCCACCAACCACTCATACACATGGCATCTATAATTCAATATTGAACATAACTAGATAATTTAACAGCCATCTTGCTGTTAACTTTCACGTTAAGTCATTAAGTATCAATAAAAACTAGGTAGAAATTCTTAGAATGTATTATTTTATGTAAGACACTATAATATTAATTATTATTAAGATACATGTGTATCTTTGTTAAAATATTTCCTGTTTTTTTAGTAAGGCAACTCCGGTTTTCACAGGAGTGGAATTAAAACTCACACTGGCGGAAATGCAAGCAAAAACTAGTATCTGTTTAGCAAGTCAAGTATCATTTCACTTAGGTTAATAAATATGCCAAGTCGAATACAGCTTAGCAGATAATAAACGATTACCAGCCCACACAACGCGTATACAACTCATCTGACTTAGTAAACTTCGATTATTCATAAAATCCGTACAGTATGTAGTTTTTTTTTTACATCTAGACCTCTTTTGAGTGGATGTCAATGTAACCCATGTCCCAGTCAATTTCTGCCTATAGGATTGACGGACGAACTCTATTGGTCCATTTCATCAGATAAAGGCATTACCAACTTAAGCTGAATGTATTTTCGAGCACATATCTCAGAATGAGGCGCGCATTAATTGAAAAAGATTTGAATGGCGTTGATACTTTTGCATTTAGTTTGTTTATGTAATGTATTACATATTATAAGTTCTTATTGCCACATTATTCTCTCACCGGCTTCAAGTTTTGAGAACCTGGCGTTAAATGTAGAATCAATAGAAAAAAATCACTTCTTTCCAAATTTTGTCAGACATTCAAATGAATTGCATTTTGTAACTTAATGTATAAAGTACTGTTCTTTGGCCAATATTTAAGCACAAATAGTTTTTACCCATTATTATATCTACTTACTAAACATTTAAAAACTATATTGAAACTAAAAACTAAGACTAAAAAGAAACTAAAATTTATCTAAAAAATTGGTACCCCTGGGCATGGTTCCATAGATACTGGCAGCAATTCCTCGCTGTATAGCAATGCTGATGCGTTGTGTCACCGGTCACCAGTGAAATCGATCAATTTTTTGGAAAGTATTTTGCCTTTTTATTATTAGTATAGTTAAAGAAATGTTATCTATTATTACCTCTTAAATAAAAAATACTTAAGATGACAATAATTGTGTGCTAGTGTACGATTAAAGTTGCAGTCAACGATCGAAAGTGAACGTCTGACTCACACATGCGCAGGCGCAGCACGTGTGTATCAGCTGTGTGTGCGTTGTGTTTGCGATGCAAGGAAGTAAAGATCACGCGGAGACGTAGTCTATGGAAGTGATTATAGGAAATGATGTATTAATGAGTTTATATTGTCTATGGTTTTTTATAGAATATAAGAGCGTTTTTTATATTGTGTCATAATGTCGTCTATACATTCTTATAAACATAGCAAAAAATGCAATTTTGCTATTTTTTCGCTAACTTGTTACAATATGAATTGAAATAGTAATCTATACTTAATATTATAAAGCTGAAGAGTTTTTTTGTTTGTTTGTTTGAACGCGGTAATCTCAGGAAATCCGAATTGAAAAATGATTTCACTGTTGGATAGCCTATATATCGAGGAAGGCTACAGCCTATATAACATCACGCTACGACCAATAGGAGCGGAACAGTAATGAGAAATGTTGCAAAAACACACAGAAGTTGCGCAGGACAGTTAGTAATGTAATAAAATAATTCATATGAAATCTACATTTTAACCAATTACCTTCTGATCAAAAATAGCAAATGATTACAACACAGCCTGTGAATTCTACTCATATAAAATATCTAACTTTATCTCTCTATATTAAGAAAGTTTGTGAGGGTGTATGTTTGTTGCTTTTTCACGCAAAAACTAACGAACGGAGTTTGACGAAATGTCCCATTAATGTAATTAATACATCAAAATAGGCTATAAAAACCAAATACAACTTGAGTGAAGCCACGGGGCAAACAGGGGCAAACCTAGTTATCAAATGAATCAAGTGAATAACCTCCATTTTGACTATAGTCACATTTTGTTTTGCAATTGTATTAAAGTCAACATTTAACCGAATTCCACGCAACCATTTTTTTGATGCAACACAATGACATGTTATCGTAAAAATTGTTCGTGACATATCAAAGAGAATGCGACATACATCACGCGATAAAACAATGATACAAACATCGCTTCCAGTGACACGAATATCGATTCGAACCGAGCAGATAGATCACGATCTACTACTTATAGTGAAAATCTAAACATAAATTATATTATCGATACTGTTATATCGATTACGTTTATAGAAAATTGACAAGGAAACCGCAATTCATTTTGAATTATAAATATTAGATGTTTAAGAACCAGGAAATGGGAGAAATTATTGGAATAACTAAACAGCGGTGCAATGACTAAGTTATCGATATTGCTTCGGATGATAGTGGGTTCCATATGCATAGTTCAAAAGATTGTATGATCTAAATTGCAAAAATAAGGGATGCCCTAATTGGTAATTAATTAGCTACCTAAAAATGCTAAGATTGACATAGATACTATTTTTTTTTAAAGACTACTCCCGCAGTAGGGTACAAACCCTGTGTCACGGGGGACTTTACAAACATACAAGTCACGGACACAAATTACACCCAGACCCGGATCACACAAAGTGGTGTCCCGTGTGGGAATCGAATCCACGACCTCTTGCGTAACAGTCGGACATACTCCCACCGCGCCACAGAGGCAGTATTTGGAACTAAAACTTACAAGGCATGTTTCCCAAACATTACAATATTATCGGGTGAAACATCTGAATCTGTTAATAACCCGACGTTTCTCACAGCCAAAAACGTTTTTTTTTTTAATACATAATATCAAAACCGATGACTAAAATAAACCTCGTATAATTTCCAAAATTTCTGGACATTATTCTTCTACAACTCCATGCTTCTCTACAATATAATGTTAACGGACAATTTGTGTCGTGTTTTTCTTGCAGAGGTATCAATGACCGAAGAAATCTCAATCGGGACCTGCCTATCCAGCTTTCTAGTGTTAAGAGGACCGGATTACCATTAATGATGACTACAATATTAAACAATACATAATACCTAACACAATGTCTTAATTAGTCACTTTTAGCTTATATATTTACTTCATTTTCAAAAGTTAATATGTTTCTTTTCGCAAGTTAAATAAGTTTTTACATCTTTAATTTTTTTTTATTTATCTAATGGCAATCTAGCCTATTTAAAGGGAAAATCTGCCAGGGTCAAGTATTTATTGTAACCAACACTATAACTCTATGTATTTCAAGTATTTTTTACATGCTAAACGCGGAGCTGTCAAAATAATGACAAATTTGCCCCCATCTTTACAACTCCCATTTTGAGTAGAATTATATATTTACTTTTATGAAACAAAGCCCATAAATTAAATTTGTTAGCTTTGTTAAATAAAAGCAGATATATAATCCTAGTTCAGTACCTCAAATTGTCAGAATTAGGTAGGTACCTACTCATGCAAATCAAATAAATAAAGTCTTATAATTGTCTCCCCTGATATCGCCCTTTGAGAGAAATCAGGATTATTTAAATCCTGTTGCCTCCTCTAGGCTGGAAAGATATTAGAACTTACTTTTAAAATATCTGGGTGACAAAAGTACGAGTTCTCTTACTAACAGTGGTTTAGTTTTTTGTTAGACTTACTGATTGACCGCTAATGGAGAGAGGATTACGCTTTAAAGAGAGAAATAAAGAAAAACAGAAATTGGTATACAAATACCACAATAATCAGAAGAACAGAGAAGAAGCAACAAGAGCAAGTTTAAAATCTGCAATAACATGAACAGAACTTTGTTGCAATTTAAAACCTTTCGCCATATTAATCTGGACACAGATGGCCGCCTCCCTACAACAAGCGAAAACAGGCTCACATAGATACATAGATGATACGAACACAGATCTTGGTCGAATCGACAACCGAGACAGTGCAAGTTGAGATCGTTCGTATGCAAGCGTCTGTGTGTGTGGATTTCTTGTTGAGCTGTAAGCCAACGCCGTATGTAGGTATTGACTGTGTGCCTATTGCATGTTTATATACTATGTCAGCTGATCACGACACCAATACATACAGCTACACACAATCTCACCCACACATTCAAACCTCGCGTGTTTCTACAATTTCCTGGTGCATAGTATCTCGCCTTTTTTGCATATTATTGACACATTGCACATTGTCATTGTGGGCTTTCCGAAGAATCATTTGATAGATTGTATAGAAAGTTGGCAGTACATAAATGATTGAGATAAATAACATATTTTTGAATGAGGCGTCTCGTTACGCTTTCAAAATATTTAGCAACATATGTTTCTAAAATTTAGACGTGGTTTTGAATGCGTGGGTTTCAGTTGTCGCGGCGAATGTAGGTAATTAGGTAGATCTATCATTATTTTATGTCTTATAGTGATTAAATTTAGCGAAAATCGCTTTAGCAATTTATAGTATTATGTGGCTAGGTACAAAAATGTAAGTAACCAAGCCAAACTCTTCCAATTACAAGAAATTTAGCCACGACCAACTTCGCTAGGAATCTATACTAATATTATAAAGCTGAAGAGTTTGATTATTTGTACGCGGTAATCTCAGAAAGTACTGATCCGAATTTAAAAAATCTTTCACTGTTGGATAGCCAATTTATCGAGGAAGGCTATATAACATTACGCTACGACCAACAGGAGCGCGGAGCAGCAATGAGAAACGTTGCAAATACGGGGAAAATTTATGCAGACGAAGTTGCGCGGGACAGCTAGTCTTTAATAAAATCAAAAAATGTTACGTGCTTAGTATACTAAAATGGGTACTGGATATGTTAGTCTCTTTGAAGGATTTTTTGCGGATCTTATTTTAAAAGACAGTCTTTACTCTTTATTCCCTTTTAATTTTTAAAAAATATAAATTGGGGCATTGATATTTAAATACTGGATTATCTTTCCCACCATCTTGCTTTACGAAAAAATATTAGAAATCTATAATAGAACTAAATAATAGAACATTTTTCTAAGAAGTACCTATTGGGTTAATTCAATTGACAAGTTTCTATCGATGATAAAAAAGACTTCAAATTGAATATTGGCTAACAATTGACGGCAGAGAGGTGGCATTGCTTTTTTGTTCTTCTTAAACCTTCACTTAGGCTTAAATTTGGCGTGTTATTGAATTTAAATTTAAATAGCCTATGTCCTTCTCTAGTTTACGATAGCAACAGACATTTCATAAAAATCTAAGCCTAACGTAATGAATCAACAAACAAATTGTAAGATTTCATAATGATTAATCGTTGCCTAAAAATGGTAACAGACGATTAAAGTCCAAAATACAATGACAATAAAGATTCGCGAACTCAGTTTGTTAGTTCTATTAAATGGACAATACGAAGTCGGATTCTTAGCGTTTAAGGTGAGTTTATGATCAAGTTGATCGAAAAAGCGAGAAGGCAAAGAAGATGATGATGAAGATATAAGAATGAGGAAGCCGCGCTTGTGGATGAACCTCAAGAAGAAATCTATATTAATATTATAAAGCTTAAGAGTTTGTTTGTTTGTTTGAACGCGGTAATCTCAGGAACTACTGGTTTGAATTAAAAAAATCTTTCACTGTGGGAGAGCCCATTTATCTAGGAAGGCTATAGGCTATATAACATCACGCTACGACCAATAAAAGCCGAGCAACAATGAGAAATGTTGCACAAACAGGGAAAATTTACGCAGACGAAGTTGCGCGGGACAACTAGTTGAAACATATAAAGATACCTATATTTATAATTATACGATATGTAAAACAGAAAGATATAGTTATTTAAATATATACCTAGCTTTGCAATATATGTTGGTAAACTTTCGCGATTTGTACACATTATAGAATTTTATAAGCTACGGGTCTTAATCGTAAATATTTTATTTTAAGGCTAAATACCTTTGTTTATTGTACGACGTTTCGACCGTATTGCAACGGCCGTGGTTCAGGGGTAGACTGAGTCTACCCGTGACCAGGGCCGTATTATAGGTATTTAGCCTTAAAATAAAATATTTACGATTAAGACCCGTAGCTTATAAAATTCTATAATATACCTAGCTCTAGATAACATAAAAAATTAGGTGCGCAAAAAATTCACGATTTTTATAATTATTTTAAATATCGATACATTTTACCTCGTAAAAGGAAAATGCTTTGCATCATGGGATACCACTGACTTCTAAGTACAATAAACTGGCTACCTCGTACAAAGTGACAGCAATTTCAAATATCGAATCGAATGACCGTCTTGTGAACTTTTTTGACCCATAATTATGACAAATGGCCGTTGTTGTTATCCTTGTTACACAAGTATAGACTACGACTTTTTTTTTTTAAAGAAAATGTAACTAGCAATGCGGTATTGTGGAACCACACATTACTAGCAATCCTGTTAACCCCTCCAACTAAGCTCTATCAAACTTCACAATAAGGAATTTTACTCCAGCAACATACTCTGTAGGTGGTTATGGCCATAACTTGGTACAGTTAGTAGGTAGTTTAGGGTTAAACTAATAAATATTTTTTAAAACTGATATTACTAAGTTATTTGATTGTTAATGTAAAGAAACCACGAGTTGGAGGTTCTTAGTATATTAAAAATCACCCTGTATGCTGTTTGAGTATACAGGGTGATTTTGATTTGAAATTTGACCAGGAGGCTTTGACAAGCTACATGGACTCACCGTTCGTTTGATTAATGATCAATCTGATGAAAATAAGCGAAGATACTGTCCATAGTGCAGCTTATCTACGCATCGACTTGGATTGACAACGTGACATATTTCAATTCCATACATTTTGTACGTACTCTTCCATTAACGACATCGCTATTCAAATATGACTTTGTCTAGGACCCCAGATAGGTACTTGTCACTGTCACATGCAGGCGTGAGGAGGTTGTGTTTACCAGCCTATAATGATCCTCTCGTTTTTGTGAGACACCATAATAAAACAATAGACATTGACAAATATAATTGTTATTATATTCCCGCACTCTCTAATATCAGTACCACAAACAAGTATATTACGTCATCAGATAGTTTCACGAATATTTCCTTTAGTACCAACTGAAATTTCATCACAAATGCATACAATGGTGAT
This sequence comes from Herminia tarsipennalis, assembly GCA_945859575.2. NCBI lineage: Eukaryota > Metazoa > Arthropoda > Insecta > Lepidoptera > Erebidae > Herminia > Herminia tarsipennalis. The sequence goes on along the minus strand of OX243849.2, from coordinate 13,624,186 downwards.
ATAAGAGTCAATTGTTGGAGTTGTCGCAAAAAATGGCCGTTCTCTTTGACATGTTACATAACGTGTATCAAATATCTATCTACACTGTTCATTTGACTGTTTATTTTAATGTAAATTGTTTTGTAGGTTAGTTTACGAGGTTGAGAGGCCTTTGACGTAGTGACTGCTTGGGTATATTTAGGGTTAAGCCTCAGTATAATACATTCTAAGGGTTAAGCAGAGTTGTAAAAATGGCGGCAAACTGACATGTCGCTATTTTTACAGCTCCGCGTTTAAAGTGTAAAACAGTGTAAAATATACTTGAAATACGTAATAACTGGACAAAAACGAGACTTTGTGATTGAAAGAAGAAAACTAGAAAGAAATTATACTTGAAACTGGCGTATGCACATAATGTGCGAGCCATAATCTCTACCGATTATTATTGGAGGGAAGTGGAAAAAAAAGGGTTAAGCAATGTAGCCTATGAGCTTAGATGGCATGACCAAAATTGTTATTGTGTTCCATTTTCTATGCTTTGCAATCGCTGCAATTGACCAGTTTGACAGACTCAGTGACTGATGAGTCGGTAGTGATTTGATATATTTAAAAGACGACTCCTGCATTAGTATACAAGCCCCATGTTGCGGGAGACTTTACAAATACAAGTCACGGACACAAAGTACACCCAGACCCGGAACAATAATTTGTGAATCACACCTAGTGGTGTCTCATGTGGGTATCGAACCTACGACCTCGTGCGTAGCAGTCGGACACAGGCATATAAAAGGCAATTATAAGGATTTTTTTTCAAATATTGGGAAAATGATGCTCGGCATGTGTTAAAAGGATTTACCTATTTATATCTAATATTTAATTCAAAATCAAAATGTTTTATTCACTTAAGATGCAAAACAACTCTTGTGATACGTTTGGGATTCTACATGTCGGTAGGTACATGTAATGCCAAGTTCGCAATTAATAGGAATAGCCAGAGAAAAGAACATAACATTTTAAAACTAGCGGTAACTCTTTCAAATCGATATTTTGTACTAAAACATAAATAACTATGTTTGAATGTCTAAAACATAAATATGTATATGATATGATATGGGGTTAAGGTAGGGTAGAGCGGGGCTAAAAGTCCGGCGGGTAAGAAGTCCCGATATATATATCACAGTAGTAAAGTGCACTAGAAACAAACGGCCTGTACGATCGAGTGGCGGGGTGAGGGGTGAGCATGATATCGCGAGTCACAAGTCAGTGCGAAACAAGCATACGAGTCACAGGCTTATCGAAAATTTTCGCGCCTAAAAGTTACAAAAGTATTCCGTTTAATTTTGTTTATAACTTCACATCACATTTGAATAAAAGAATAAGGTAAGCTTATGTTACAAATATTTTATATTCATAATTATTTAATGCTAGTAAAATTTACCTATTGTGAACCATTTTTTTTTATAATCTCGCAAATCAATAGATGTAGGTATGGGGCAAGAAGTACATTGATGGGACTTCTTGCCCCGTGAGAGGACTTGTGACATGACACATGTTGTATTTCATGTATATATAGTGTATTAGGTATACTAAGGCCGAATAATGTTACAGACCATCCCAGTGCTACTGATAACACCGAGAATACACCACTACTTTTTAATGAGCCTGAGATAAATCAGCTAGTACAAACGCAACGACCAAGAGCAATATCTCCTCAACCTTCTAAATCAAAAGTGGTATTTTCTCTTGAAGTTGTTCGACCGGTGCCAAAAACCGCACCTCGTAAAAACCTTGAACACCAGGAAACGCCGTAAAGCTACTATTATAACTGACACGCCTGAAAAAATGGGTTGGAGAAAGGACAAGAGAAAAGTAAAACAAGAAAAGCTAAATTATCTGAAGTAAATAAGAAAAAAATGACAGTAAAAAAGAACATTATTAAAGAGAAGAATCCTGCGTCTTACTCTGATAAAGAATATTTTCGTATAATATGTTATAATTGATCATGTTTAAAATAATTGATATTTTGGTTTAAAATAATTGAAATTTTGTTTAAAATAAATGATATTTTGTTAAAAATAATAAGTATTTTGTTCAAAGTTAATATTTTATTATTTTTGTAAGTATTAAAAGGTGTTGATTGTAACATTATTATTTTTACTAATCATATTGATTGTAAATATCTAATTATTGGGTCATTTGAATGAATGGACTTTTTGCCCTAAGCCTGGGACTTCTTACCCCGCTAGAGGGGCAAAAAGTACAAAACGCCATTTTACATTTGGCGCTAAATATTTCCCAAACAAATGAAATGATCACCGTCCTAATTGTTTGAATGTTAAGCTGAATTGTATAAAAACTCTTATAACCCTTTCGGTTCACAATAAATGCTTCATTTAAAGATTTATGGGTCTTAGAATAAAAATTGGGACTATTAGCCCCGCCCTACCCTACTATACACCATGTTAGAAGACTGATGCAAATTATATTGATTAAAAATTAAAAATCATGTTCCAAAAGAGATCAAATAAAATCAGCCCAGTGGGGACAACATCTACTCACAAAAAAGGTTAAAAATATTTAAATATTTAATTTTGCATATTTGTAATTAAACGCTGGAAAAAAATACTTAGCATTTAACTTACTATTTTTTTTAACATTCATTCATATTAATAATTGTGCGTACCTATTTATATTCAAATTAAAATGATAATCGTTCAATATAACACATGATTTTGATATTAGGTACTAACGTACAAACTGTACAATATTTAATCTATTAATTAACCGTTTTGACATTATTTCTGTAGAAAGAAGACATTTGACATGACAATGCGATTTCTTATTCAAGAAGACAGAAACAAACTTCAGTTACACTGTATACAATTCACTGTAAAATTTTAATTTACTGTCAAACAAATGATTGTCACAACATTGGTTAATGCTAATTATTAAATTACACAATAAATCAACATTGCAATTTTTTAATTACCTCTTTAATGTTTAGATGGTGAAACCTATGTCGAATTTAAATACAGGTTCATGCATTCTATAATCACGACTCTTTCTAGCAGAGAATAGGCAGATAGAGATACATTGGAAAGTAACCAATGATAGGGAAATAAATTACCCATATCTACATACCACAGATATAGCAAACGAGTCCTAAGAGAAGTCATTTCATTAGCCATCATCAAGCACTGGATGCTGAAGGCGAGGAACTGGGTATCCTGCTGTAAATTGGTTGCTAGAGAGGAGAGGCCCGAGTACAATAGATGACAACATCATTAAACATTTTTATCACAAAAATACCAAACAGGTATCAATTCATTATTTAGTTTCATCATAAATATACCTACTAAACCAAGCATTTACCAACGACGAAACAAAACCCCAGTGTTAATAGATCCAACTCGCTAGAGTAAAACCAATGGAATCGATCCATTCATCAGCTTGCTTCGGTACACTACTGGACTTCAGCCTCTCCCAATTTACGCCACGACGCATACAGTCTCGTTTTGGCAAATAAAATAAATCAGGAAGGCCAGGAATCAACCAATTGTGCTTGCGTATTAGTCATCAAACTAGTAACGACACGACAATACCAAGTTCGTTCATATTTTATCACAAAATCTCATCTTTTTTGACGCTTAGTAAAAAAAGTTAGTTTTAAAGAGGTTTTAAGCTTCTTATTTTCAGCGTTCAAACTTTCAATAAATCGAAAGTATCTCCTTGATCATGAGCAGCGCCAGGGCCGTGAGGTAGCTTGCAACATAAGTGAGAGGTCACACCGCATCGGTACATTGCTCACTCGCTTTCAAATATTGATTGTTTGCTAGACACCTAGCTAGTGTAGATGGACTTGAACTTGGGGTAAAAGTAATGATTTAAATGGAAATGTGCATTTGTCTCTTTATTCTATGTCACTGCCACAATCTGTTTTTTTATGTGACAAGTATTTTGAAACATAGTAGGGTGGTATATATCAGTTTATGAGCCATTAGAGGAGTTGTAAAAATGGCGGCAAACTGACCCGCCATTATTTTTACAGCTCCGAGTTTAACTTGTAAAAAATGATTTGAATACGTGATAATTGAATAAGAACAAGAATTCGTGCCTGTAATTAGCGCATTAATACTTAACACTGGCAGAAATTAGCCGTTAAAACAGCTAGATTGCCATTAATTCAAAGAAGAAGAAGAGCCATTTCGATATTTGGCATAATTGTATGGAATGACGTTTGTGCATCTTAATATATTGAAATTCGGATTGATAATAATTAAGTTTTTATGTCTGAATTGATGAAATAATAATAAATAAAATGGCATAATTTAATTAATAGAAGATCAAAGCGTATTTTGTTATTTAATTTTATTTGTAAATACGTTTTTTTTAATACTAATATTATTTTAAAATGGCGACGTTTATCGCAAAAATTGACGGCAGTTTTTATTTTTTTACAATTTAATGTAATGAATTTAAAAAAAATGTGGTACAATAAATGTCAAGAAATTTATATATCTGATGTTTTGGTTTTAACAGTATATTTAAATAGGTTTAATGAAAGAATTAGCCATTTGAAAATAGATATAAACGCACTTTCCTTAAAACGGAGTGTGAACAAAAGAAACAAAAACAGCATTTGTAAATGTGGTACATTAACTAAATTATAATTAACACTAAAGACTGGTCTATTTTTAACATGTATTCGATAGTGTAAAAGCATTTCATAACAGGGTAAATTAAACGCATGAATGTTGATCACTGACATGTAAATCCGAAATGCCTCTTAAAAAGATTTTTTCATATTTTTAAGCGGGTCTCATAATTATTCAAGAGCTCATAAAGCCGGTCAAGTATAGACAAAAAATAAATTATCCTGCTAATTTCGTAGGTACCCTGGAAAAAATTAGGCGAATCAGTCATGACGTCACCAAACCGGAGAGCGATCTATTGTCTATTCTTTGCAATTTGCACTTTGTTCAAACATAAATTTGAACTGGCCTGCACTTGGCAAATAATTTAGATGTTCATGGGCTGTACCTGTATCTACTCTCAGTGTTCTGTCCCACTAGTCGACAATAAAAAAAACTGTAGCACACTTAACGTGACTTAACCCTTCATTAACCACAAAATCATAACCTACCATCAAAAAAAGCATACAAGCAGTTAGCAACTATTACATAAACTTAGTGATGTGTAGATAGCAGAAATAACGTAACAGACTAAATAACGAGTAAACTATAACGCGTTATTAAGTAACAGTTACCTAGGACACTGATCGATACGCTTCGTTCATCTCATTGCATCATACATAATTGGGTTACGTACATCGATATGCAAACTTGTTAGTAACAATAACATAATTAGGTATCACTTGATAAGTATCTTATTGCCCTTTATCTCAATAAGGTATATCCCGTCGACGCAATGTGTAGTTTGAATCCATACTGAACTCAAACTACACCTCATCACAACATACCAACTTGCCTTTTGGCCTAGTGGTTAGTGATCCTCACAGCTAAGCTGGAGGTCGAGGGTTCGAACCTCACCCAGGATAAAATTTTGTGTGATGACCACGATGGTTTATTCTATGTCTAAGTGTCATTTATCTATGATATGTATGTATTTAGATATATAGAAGTATGTTTATTAGTTGTCTGGATGCCATAGTACAAGCTCTGCTTTACTAATTTGGGATCAGATGGCGTTGTCTGAGTTGTTCGAAGGCATTATACTATGCATTTCTTTAAAATATCATCTCTGTACTCACTCTTTTTCTCGGTATGTCGTCTTTTACAAATTCCATGCATCTTTTCTTGGGTCTTTCTGTTTATTTTTGTAGTCTTCCACATTCATACTTAGCACACTCTTTCTATTATTTATTTCATCCCTTCTCATGATGCACTTGAGAATTGTCGTTATGGTTATAACGTTATTTTTATTATTAGACTGATGGTATGTTAGTCCAGTGGTTAATGCCCCTGAATACTAAGCCAGAGGTCGTGGATTCAATTCCCATTTGGGATAAACTGTCGTGTGATAATCACGACTGTTTATTCTGTGATTAGTTGTAATTTACCTAGATACATGCACCCAGGATAAAACTTTGTATGATGAGCACTATGGTTTATTCTGTGTCTGGTTGTTATTTATATGTGTGGTTTCTGTATTATTTTTATATTATATAATATAAAAATATCCACAAGGTTTTGTACGATCAACCGTTTTTGGAAATATAAATACATAATATGTTGAAACGGTAACCATGAACTTATATTGCTATTATACAGGTATCTTTTAATTATTATTGCAAGAAATAATATGTTTGTGTTTCAAAATTATTTAGTTATTATTGTAAATACTTAAAAGTGACGTCCTTTCTAAAATCTAATCATAATTAATAAAATACATTTATATATAAAATGAAAGTCGTGACTCATTCACTTCTCAATGTCCGATGTAAATTTTAGGACCTTAGAGAACATATGTATATTTTTGCAAAGATTTTTTTGGAAATGTGTCGTTTTTGTTTATAGTAGAGATTTTTTTTAATGTAATGCATGTAAGAATGGATTTCTTGGGAATCTCTAGCTCTAATGGGGTGAACAGCGATAGTAAGCAAAAACTGGCTGACTGTGATCAACTTACTCGTACAATCAAAACCTCGGGAAACATAAAATTTTGCACAAAGTTAAACTACATCATAGATTTTTGAAAACTTTTTCCCGAAGGGGATCAGGTTCGATTCCTGGCCCTGCACTTATTTTTTTTCTTTCAAATGCTAATATTGTAATTGGCAAGAAATGCTTTATTATGACATAACAGTTCAAATTCAAAATTCTTTATTTTTTTCTTTTCTTTATTCTTTATTAATTGGCTTTCACCTTTTACCTGCGTTTGTATGCATGAATTCCAAAATTTTAATAACGGATAGAAGTTACACTTTTTGAACTTACGGCCTTTAGCCGCGAGAAGTTTGTTAAAACTTAAAGGTACATTTAAAAAAATCGTAGATATAAGAGTTGTACATAAGCACACTGTCAGAAAGAAAATATATTACGTGTATTAAGTGCCTAACAATGGCCTTCAATTAGAACCTTATCAATTCAAATGTATAATTCGACAGTAGCTTATTTAAAGTTTCGCCACAACTAACGGCCTCATATTACTTGTTATTCGCGAATAGCATAAAATATATCTCTTGCATTATATATAATAGTTTATGTTTATAAAGGGTCTTTCAACAAAGACGGGTCGATGTTAAAATTGAATAAAACTAGATGTGTGTGAGATATTAACGAAATTTATTTTTTATTTGAAAGGCCCGTTTATGCCATTATGCATGAAATATGACATCGTTCAAATGTCCGCCGCGGCTTCGCATGGTGGCACAAATCCGAGAGGTCCAATTTTTAATGACTCTGCTGCATAGATCCGGCTGAATCTGAGCGATGGCCTGCGTTATGTTGGATGCATTGCTATCTGGTGAACCTCATGTGGGTTGTGGTCATCCCATATACGGCAATTTTGCTTATTAACAAAACCATTCATCCAAAAATGTGCCTCGTCGCTAAAGATTATTTTTTGGCCAAAATCGGGGTCCTCTTCCAAGCGTTCCGACGCCCATTCAGCGAACACACGGCGTTGTCTATGGTCATTAACTTTGAGCTCCTGGGTCAGTTGGATCTTGTATGGATGCAGACCCAAGTCCCGACGCAAAATTCTCCAAGTTGAAGTCTGCGAAAGGCCGAGTTCTTGTGCACGGCGAGAAATCGACTGCTTCGGAGTCTCCTGAACACTCTCACGTACAGCGGCGATGTTCTCGGCCGATCTGGCGTTCCTTTGACGTAAAGGTGTTGGTTGGTTGTTTACCGAACCGGTCGTCTCGAATTTAGTCACCAATCGTTGGAGAGTAGACTTTGAAGTGCCACCGCGTCTGCCGTAAAATGGGCGCAATGCGCGCAACGTTTTCACTAACGAACACTCATTTTGATAATAAAGTTTTATCATTTGCACATGCTGCTCAACCGTGTAACTTGCCATGGTGATTTGGCATCAGTGACTGAATAAGAAAAAACAGATTTGACAGATGCCGCCAAATCAAAATGGCCGCCACAGATTATTAATATCGACCCGCTCTATTTGAAAGACCCTTTATTATTTTCATGCGAAAACTACTAAACGAATGTTGACAAAACTTAATAGCATAAAGCTTAGACATCAGAAGGCTCCATTTTATCTTGATATATGACACCCACGAGAACAGGGCATCGAGTACAAGTTTTATAAAAAACTAGCTGACCCGCGCAAATTTTTTTTTCGTCTGCGTAAATTTTCCACGTTTTTGCAACATTTTTCATTGCTGATCCGCTCCCATTAGTCTTAGCGTGATGTTATATAGCCTATAGCCTTTCTAGATAAATGGGCTATACAACAGTAAAATATTTTTACAATTCGGATTAGTAGTTCCTGAGATATCATAGACTACACGTTTCATGCTCCCTCTTTCTTTTTACATTTTGATATTTCACCTTACATTTTTTTATTAAAAATATAAGCGTACAATAACCACGTAAACTTATTTTGTACGTGACATCGTCCAATCGGAACTTGCACCGTGAAAACAAATCACGAAGTTGGACCGGCGTGAATCCGAATGATTTGCAATACAACGGTGGTTATGCAACATAGCTATTTACTACAAACTTGTTATAACTTGCAATGGAATTGCAACATAGTGTGCGCATCTGTGATGCCCACGCAGTGACCGATCGACCGAGGCGTTGTGCAATTTGGTACATTCAAAAAATTTATACATTAATTCATGTCGATCGTATGTATTGTTTAATGTATTTTTTCAATCTAAATGTTTCGTCATTAATGTAATCATTGACTGCATAAATGTCACTAATGGGCGTTCCTAATCGAAAGTAACTTGGTACATTGTGTACAGGGTTAGCACGCTAATTTAAAATCTTTAAAATGACTTAATGATTTTACAAAAATAAAAACCTAGGCAATTAATCTAAAACCCTCTATTAAAATAAAACTGCTGACAGACAATTTGACATGCATTGTTCAACCGGTGAAATTGAAAGTAGATTATAATATCACTACTGTAAATTTCAGAAATCTTCTTTTGCTAAGTACCTTTTTCTATAAAAAAAACACATGGGACTTCCTAGCAATGTTGACATTGGCAGAATTGTCGACATCGGCACTGCTTGCCATAAATAAAAAATTGAATTGAATTGAGTATTTATTATCCAATAACAACATGAAAGATGCGCGAATCTATATAATAACAATTCAAATATTATAACACCTGGCAACACAAGCTGTCATACTTCAAAAAATGATTAATTGACAATCAATCACTACTCAACAAATTTTCAACTTTTGATTTTATCTGAGGTCGCATTATGTGATTACTATTTCTTGCCACTAAAGTAATAAAAATATGCAAATATACACACACCATCACATCTCAATGTCCAGATAAACATCCATGTCCGAAATCACGAATTTTCCATAATTTTATTCTAATTTTAATTGAAATGGCGTAGTTTTTTTGGAGTGGCTGGCTTTTCTCTTGTACTCAGTAGCAGGGGTCTCTCTAATAAGGCTCCAACAGTAATCCGCGAGCATAGCAGGCTCCCATCTGCCTTGAAATCGCTTTTCAAATGCAACAACATCTTGGTGAAAGCGTTCGCCATGTTCGTCACTGACTGATCCCATATTTTCAGGGAAAAAGTCCAAATGCGAGTGAAGAAAATGCAACTTAAGTGACATATTGCATCCCATTTTATAGTAGCAGTCCAATAAAACTTTTATTTTTTCGCGAAAATCTTCAGATTTCTTGTTACCAAGGAAATTGTTAGTGACATCGACAAAAGCGTTCCATGCTTGTTTTTCAATATTATTGAGAGCAGATATAAAAGATGGATCTTGGATCAGCTTTTTTATGTCTGGACCTACGAAAACACCCTCTTTAATTTTCGCGTCACTAAGCTTGGGAAACTTTTGCTTGAGAAACTGGAAAGCCGCACCTTCTTTGCTTATTTTTTTCACAAAATTTTTTATGAGCCCCAATTCACTGGGCACTCAGGAACAGGTAACTCGTCAGAATGTGGCTGAGGTTTTATTACCGATGGCACGTTGGCATACTTAATACTTCGTTTTGATTTTTCAGAAAACCCCTTTAATTGCGTTAAACAAAAATAACAATCGACGGCATGATTCGTTGGCTCCATCCACACCATTGGCGTACTAAATGGCATTTTTTTAGTTGTTCCCTTACACCAACCATTGAGATATGTATAACATCTTAAGCAGCACACTTTAGGAACCCATGACTTGTCTTGATTCCTTACGACACGGTTAAAATAAGCTTGATAGCACTGTTTAATAAAGTCAGAAAGTGGTTTTTTTTTCGATTTCGGCGTAAACTCGCCACAAATATAGCAAAATAAATCAGGACTGTTAACACACACTCGCGACATTTTAGAAGTCAGTTAATATACTAACAAATGCACTATGTTCCATTTGCAAAAGTAATAAGTTTCCGGACTACCCGCATTTTAACTTTTGTAGGTAGGTAAAAAAATAAAAAAATATTTATCCCTATAACCAGATGTGATATCGAAATAAAATGCATACAGTATTTTTATATTGGTCAAGCTTATTATGAAATAATATGAATTGGGTCAGATATTTTTTAAGTGTTGAGTAGTAACCTGCACGGACACTGACATAAAGAACAGGACTGCGCCATTACCTCACAAAATTGACCACCTCTAGAAAGAGACAACGCTACTTTGTGGACAATACCTGTCAAAGGCCGCACGAGTTTTTTCTCTCTTTCACGCTTTGTAGTCAATTTTTACTTTTTAATTGAAAGGGATGGCGCAGTCTTGGTCTTTATGTCAGTGTGCACAGATAATTATTAAAAAAAAACATTTAAAACTTTAAAAGCACAAATAACGCCTCATACAACCAAACACTTCAAGTTCATAGGGGCTTTGTACTTTTAAGTGACTTACTCATAAGTACCTAACCGTATTCTTAGGAACATATTCTACACAAAGAATATGCAAAGTACTATTAAAATACCATCATGACACTAGCGTCGTGCATTTCTTTCTTTTAACTTTTTAAAAACTTGAACTTTGCTAAGGTTTCCTACGCCATTGCCATGAAATGTTTTTTTTTAAATGATATGTCAACAATTCATTTGACCCGTTTGATCTTAGTAACCATGTACTATTCTGATGTATATAGTCAATAGCGTTGTAAAGTTTCATCAAAATCCGTCCAATAGTTTTTGCGTGAAGAAGTTACAAACATTTACGCAACCTCACATAATGTCGCGTTTATAATATTAGTAGGATTTCTATAAGTAAGTAATTCTTATTTTCAGATTTATGGTCGTTAGAAGTAGGTAATTAAAGTTACCATGATTTACATTCAAGTTTGTAATGGCAACACTCGAAAATGCGGATACTTAAATGCCAGTTTACAAGCCACCTCCGTATAGGCACTAAGCTACAAAGCCGTTTACTTACGAAACATAAGGGAAGTGATCTGTGGAGCTATTTTTAAGATGAGAGCTCTTGTATAAATAAACATAAGTTCTGAGTAAATTTCTTATTACTAATTTCTTCTTTGTGGAGTTTGGAGAAGACACTTCTGATCTTAAATACATACTTGCTGGGGTTCCCCAAGGCAGCGTCCTTGGCCCTACATTATACTTGCTATACACATCAGACCTACCAGTCTCTGATGATGTGAAAGTAGGCACATTTGCAGACGATACGGCGATCCTTGCAATGGACAAAAGCGCATGCAAAGCCTCTGCCTTATTACAAAAAAGCCTAGATAATATATCCTCCTGGCTCCAGAAATGGCGCATAAAAGCCAATGAAACTAAATCCATACACGTTACATACACCTTAAGGCGAGAGACATGCCCATCTGTTACTCTCAATAATGTTCCAATACCCCAAACAGAGGTGGCAAAATATCTTGGACTATATTTGGATAGAAGGCTCACATGGAGGACTCACATATTCACAAAGCGTAAAGCTCTCGGCCTACAGCTAAGGAAATACTATTGGCTATTAAACCGAAAATCTAAGCTATCCTTGGAAAATAAACTACTGGTGTATAAGTGCATTATAAAACCAACATGGACATATGGAATTCAGTTGTGGGGCACCTCCGCCAATTCTAATTTAGAAATACTGCAGAGATTCCAATCTAAACTGCTGAGAATCATAATAGACGCTCCATGGTATATAACCAACGAGAGATTACACCACGACCTGGGGATTGCTACCGTAAAGGAGGAAATCGAAAACAGAATGCACAAATACAAAAACCGTATAGACAACCACGTAAATGAGCTTGCGCTCGATTTAATGAAACCAAAATTATTTACCAGGCTTAAAAGAAAAACTCCTTTGGATCTCTGCCAAAACAAATAAAAAAAAAAAAAAAAAAAAAAAAATTAAAGTGGCCTTGTCACTGGACTAGGACCACAAGCGCTACATAAAAATAATCTACAAGTATTGCTGAATGTCCAAATGAGACAGATTGCATTATTAACATAATATAAAAAAAAAAAAAAAAAAAAACTAATTTCAATTTTTTTTTTTAATGGCAACTCATTACATATGTATTTTTGACCTCCAATGCAAATGGAGGAATTCAACGGATGCCTATCTGCACATATATTTCTTTGCGATATAATAGCGATCAAACCGAAAAACTGATGTTAATGTGTTTATTTTATTAGAGGGCTGGTTTAATCGCGATGGTACTTAGATATAATAGTATCTTGGGACAACTCACACAACGTCATCTGATGCCAAACAAAGCAGAGCTTGTACCATGGCAACTAGACATCTGTTATACATACTACATATATACTTCTAAATACATACTAATATTATAAAGCTGACTAGTTTGTTTGTTTGTTTGAACGCGATAATCTCAGGAACTACTTGTTCTAATTAAAAAATTATTCTAGTGCTGATAATAGCCCATTTATCGAGAAAGGCTATAAGTTACATACATCAACAATGAAACATGTTGCAAAAACGGGGAAACTTAACGCAGATGAAGTTGCTTGGGTCAGCTAGTCATGGATAAATTCCACCTAGACACAGAATAAACGATCGTGCTCATCACACAAAGTTTTATCCTGGGGATCGAACCCACCATCTCCGGCTTAGCAGTCAGGGTCACTTACCACTAGACCAACAGGCCAGTCTTGAGTATGTTTTGTGAAAAACCATTCCGGCCTTTCTAGATTTATGTTAATATTATGTTGGTTTTTTAATGTGAAAAATTAAGTAAATAAGTTAGTTACACTATTAGCGTATAAAACCAGCTTATTTGTAACCATGGTCCTATCAGTCGCACTTTGCCGGCCCAGACAACATACAAAAATCTCTTTATAATCTAGTACAATGAACAGAGATAGACTAAAGATAATGACTTCCCTTTTACAGCAGTTCACGTTATTGGCAAACTAAGGTCAAAGATCACAATTGCGATAAAATCGCAGTTACTAAATACATATAAAAAACAAGTAATGGACTTGACTTTAGAAATCGACAAGGATCTTATTTAAATGTGCTTGACAGCTGAACAAATGAATTTGACAGCTGGTAATAAGTGTTGCTAGTGTAAATAATAACCTAATGGTTAATGAAAAAATAATCCTGTTATATTTTTTCAAAACAATCATACGAGAGGTTGATAGGTCAATCTCAGAGAAAACATATGTACTATGATTAAATTCATTATCTATGATTAAATAATATACCGTTATGCTAAATTGATACTTACGAGGGTAATGCCTTTATCCATTTGTATAGCCTCTATAATCTTTTTACGTGTGAATCGACATGTTACGTTCAATTCAATTTAATATAAGTAGTTAAGCGATAATTATAATTACCATTTTGCTCATTTTAACACAAAAATAACAGGTTATTTAACTGAGAAACAATTAATCGGCCAATATAAAACAAACTTACATATATCACTGCCAAGTTCCGCTCAGTAATCATAAATAATACAATTAACATTTAAATAAATAATAAAGGTCAATACTCATAATATCGGAAGTAGGGCCGGTTGCGTCATTGTCCAACTTTCGATGTAGACCGTGCGCGGGCGCTGCGCTAAGTATTACACTTAGAGATACGTAGTGTTTTGAAGTTGGTAATCGTGAGTGAGTTATTCTGTTTAGTTTATGTTATAATAAATAGTTTGTTGTTATGCAATGAACCGTTATCGTTAAGTAATTTTGTCACGATTTATTTGAAAAATGGGATCGTAAATATCAATATGTAGAGCACAATGTGTCTCTGCATTGAAATATTGTTGTTAAAATTGTGTAAAAAGGGACTCGCAATCCTGAGGTCGCAGTTTCGTTTCCTATCCAATAAACTAGCGACGATGTGAACTCAGTAGCTTACCTGGAGAGATTAACAAGATTTCAAAGATTTCGCAATCCCACAAGAAAATCATAGACCATACTGAAAACCTACCTATATATTTAAGACTAGCTGTACGTAAATTTTCCCCGTTTTTGCAACATTTTTTATTGCTGCTCCGCTCCTATTGGTCGTAGCGTGATCGTATATAGCCTATAGCCTTTCTCGATAAATGGAATATCCAACTGTAAAAGATTTTTTTAATTAAAAAATTAAAAAAATCTTTTACACTTAGATGATTATTGAGATTATTGCGTTCAAATAAACTCTTCAGCTTTATAATATTAGTACATATTGATATAATGTTTTTAACGACATGATTCTGACCCACCTAGAACTGAGCATTAAGTTCGCCAAAGTTCTTTGAAAAGTTACTTTTTTGACAACACGAACAGATACAAATTGTACAGACTACAGTATGCTAGTCTTACTTATAATACTTGGCCATTTATTGATTTTATTTTTTTAATAATTTAAGGTAATTTTTAGGCATTTCTTGCCAATTCCTCCTTTCATTAGTCCTGACCCAGGAATCGAAACCGAGACTTCCGTATGCCACACCGGGGCGGGAATCGAACCATCTAACCGGGACTATGTTACTAAATCTCAAATTCGTCTATCCTTCCTGCACGCGAGTCAGGCCCTCGGGACCCTTGAAATTGTTAACGTAACCTACTTTACATTTGTCATCTTCGTAGTTATACAAATTTAATAGATATTGTGCTCGGCTTTTTTACCTCTGACGTGTAAAACCCAGCCAAACAAACACATGCGTCAAGGTAATATTTGTATTATTAAACACAAACAAAAATAACCTCCAAAATATAACGTTATTTATAACTATTACAAATACATTTGTTACACTACTCTTAACATTACTCTAACAGATTTCTTGCACTCACTCTTGCGCAATAATCGTGCTGAACCTACTTTAAAGTCACGAAAGCAAACAGACAGACAAAAATCAAACTACTTTGAACCGGAAATGACTAATCCAGGTGAATGTCTATTAACCTGTAAATGCCTCGTAATGTAATATTAAGTTATATTACACAAGAATTGTAATTTTGTAAAGCATTACTTCTGACCTTTTAAGAATGTAATTTTTACATGTAATCTGTGCCGCGAAATAGGAATATGATGATGAGTTATGAAAGGAGGAAGTCTGAGCTGAAACAGTAGATATCTTTTTTTTTCTTACTTCTAAGACTAAGTTCACGGTTCAATAAACTACACGTTTTATTTGAATATTAAGAAAAAAAAATGTTGTGATTAGAAAACATTGATGACATATCGCCATTAGCGTTGCTTAGCAACTAATTAGTTTTAATTATATCGCATGTCATGTCGCTGCAATCGCCATTCACTGTTGCTTAGCAACCAATCAATAATGTTACTTTTTTTAGACACTTTTTCGTGAGTGCACCCGGTCATCGATTTATAAAACGTATCACGTCAATATCTAATAGTGACAGTAGCCTAATGGCTAAGGCATTGGACTCATAATACTACCCATTATACTACCGACGTGAACCCCCTCCTAACACGAGTCATTGAGCTTAGCTAAAGGGGTTAACAGGACTGCTAGTAATATGTAACCAACAATCCGACATTGCTAGTTGTCTTTGTATCTTAAAAATAATACATTTAAGCTAATATTATAAAGCTGAAGAGTTTGTTTGTTTGTTTGAGCGCGATAATCTCAGGAGCTACAGGTCCGAATTGAAAAAATATTTTACTGTTGGATAGCCCATTTATCGAGGAAGGCTATAGGCTTTTTAACATCCTGCTGCAACCAATAGGAGCGGAGCAGCAATGAAAAATATTGCAAAAACAGGGAAAAATTACGCAAACGAGTTGCGCAGTACAGAATATTTGTTCAGTTAGAGTGTGCGATGAATACTTGACACTGATAGAAATAATAATAATAATATGTTGGGACAACTCACACAACGCTATCTGATCCCAAATCACACTAATATTATAAAGGCGAAAGTTTGTGAGTACCTATGTGAGTGTGTATGTTTGTTACTTCTTCACGTCTAAACGGCTGGACCGATTTTTATAAAATTTAGTATGGAGTTAGCTGACACCCTGGATTAACACATAGGCTAACCGCGGGTAATACCGCGGGGCACAGCTAGTTATCCATAAATTTGCTAAATTGACATCCATTCATAAAGAAGAAGAAGTCTTGTTATGAAAATGACGTCAAACTGAACTGTCATTAACTATCGATAGCGTACACGCAATTATAGGACAATATTCGAAGGTGCGGCAATCACGACTTCATTTACCAAAAGTTGTCTCAGAAGGAAGTCCATATTCAGTTAACATTTTAATCACCAAATATGGTTATAAAAAATAACCAATGAAAAAAATAATAACAGTCTTTGTCTTCCTTTAATGATATTTTTAAATAAATATTAAAATAATGACTATACATTTTGGACACGAGCTCAAAATAGATAGTTTATTCACTTCTTATTTATGTTAAAATACTCAAAAGTTTTTTGAAGGTCACAATGAATATTAATTAGTTATTTTGGTAGCATATCACATTCTACGAGTATATAAATAAAAATAAATTGCTAATATATATTGTACACACATCACTTCAGAACTATTGCACTAAAATTGGTAATTCTTTTTGTTGTGTTCGTTATTGTCAGGACAGGGTTTGAACTTAAATGATTATTTTTTTAAATCGTACGGAGAAATGACACTCGTACGAAGCCGGGGCGGGCTAGTATAAAATATAAATAGATCAGTACATGGTCGTACCCAAGATCGTTGGGGGGGTGTTCGAAATTGGGGGGGTGGGACTAGATGGCCCAATTGACTAACCATCGCATCGGCCAAATGTATACAGTGTACCTACCTTTTTGCAATTTCAGGGGGGGGAGGTTGAAGACCCAAATTCCCCTCCTGGGTATGCCCATGGATCAATAGATAGATAAATAACTAGTTTTCGCACGCGGCTCTGCCCACGTGGGTTAAGACGATAAACTAAAATAAATCTTTATAACTTTCAGACTTACTCGTAGGTACATCACTAATTGTTATTCGTCACTTCTTATTTGAAACGTTTCTTTAGGTAGGTAACAAAGTATATTTAATGTATAGGTATCCCCTTGGCGCAATTGCTATCTCAAAACTGGTAGAGTTTAAAGAAATATGATGTTTCTTTATTAAATTCTAAACATGACCTACAAAATAAATAGAACATTGCTAACGCAATGATAAATGAGTTAAACCTAATCATATAATTATGAAATCGAGAAACATCTGTCGATCGTCACGATAGTAATCGATTAACGAATCGATTCGAACAATAGTACAGAATGAGAGTTAATCGATTTAATTGATTCGGTATTGTTTTGTAACCGTTACGTTAGTAAGCTGGTATGCGAGAGAAATATGTGAAAAAAAATAATAAAATAGGTTTTTTAACAATTATTTATTATTAACTTATTTATTAACAATAAGACAATGGAATTGTTTTGTTTCCTATAAATATATATAATACATAAGACAATATGTACGATTATTGAGAATTTGTAACCTACCATAACAATAAACATAGAAGAAAAGATAGATCTACGCACAAAAGTACATTATGTTGAAATAGAAAATGTCTTTATGTTTCAATGTTACAATAATCTACAATTGCTAATAAACGAATATGTTCCAGAACGTGTCAAGGATCAAAATGTTAGTCAAATTTTACGTGTTTGTCAAATAATTTGATAGTATGCCGCTGAAATTGATGGGTTTGTCAAACGTTCTATGGGTTTGATAAAAAATTGGATTGACGTTGTGTTTGACAAATATGTTTGAACGTGAACCGAGGTGTTTGTCAAACAAGATCGGAGTTTTTGTTCTGACATCACCCGAGTTTTTGTTCTGGCACATTGTTTGACAAAGTTTGTTTGACCTTTGGTTTGAACGATTCAGCTAATTGTTTGATGAAAATGTGAAGTTTGATAAATTAATTTGGTCGTTTACAGGGCGCATAACGGAGTACCTACGTATTGTTTTGTCGAAATGGACTAATGACATTTACGTATTGTTCTTCATAACTTCTGTCACGATGTTTATGGTCGAACTCCTACGAAACGGTTGGGCCGATTTTAATGTTATTCTCGTATATGTGGTAGGTATGAGATTAGGTCTTATAGTAGGAATTTATTTTTTAAATCGCGATTTTAGTATTTTTATATGAATTGCAAGAACGGGGAAAATCGACGCAGACGAAGTTGCGAGGGTCATTTAGTTTCATTTCGCCGGCTACACAGGTTGGCCCCAACGTCGCTCCCAACGTCCTCGCCCAATGTGTGGATCTAGAAAATAGCATTGGCGCCAATGTTGGAACGAGCGTTAATCTAGATCCACAGGTTGGACGAGTGGCGTTGGGTCCAACATGTGGAACCGGTGTTATAGTTTTACAACAAATATACTGACGACACTGAGGTATACCATTGCAAAGGATATCGTAACTGTCAGTATATCAGTAGGTAACTACATTTTATTGAAATGTCAAAGTAATAGATTCTATACACGTTTGTATGAATATCTTACATTTGTCATCATTCGTAGGTAATACAGGTAATTTCAAATCATTTTATTTTAGTATTTTATTCAATGATTAAAATATTACTTACTAGCTGACCCGCGCAACTTCGTTTGAGTTATTTTTCTTGTGTTTGCAACATTTTTCATTGACGCTCCGCTCCTATTGGTCGTAGCGTGACGTTGTATAGCTTATGACACTTACAATTAACTGGCTTTCTATATCCATACTAATATTATAAATGTGAAAGTAACTCTGTCTGTCTGTCTGTCTGTTACGCTTTCACGCTCAAACAGCTAAACCGATTTAGATGAAATTTTGTATGGAGATAGTTTGAGTCCCAAGGAAGGACATAGGATAGTTTTTATCGCGATAACCGACATCCACGCGGGCGGAGCCGCGGGCGAAAGCTAGTGTAAAATAATTTTCAAAATCGGTTCAGTAGATCTAGAGATTACCTCCTACAATCTCATAAACTTATAAACTTTACCTCTTCATATTAATACGAACCATATATGTATAAGTATAGTTTTTAGACACACTGTTGGCTAACTATATATGAGTAGATAATTAATTTTAAACTAGATGTCGGTTAGCGCCTTAAAATATTATATTTCCTTTCTCAGAATACTATCCATCTCATTGTCAAATTTCATTAAGATCCGTTCAGTAATATAGAGGCTATAATTATTAATAGTATAAAGAAAGTAAACGCTATACAATCAGAGGCAGCTACCCTCTTATCACACTATATTTTTAAAATGCCTCTAAAAAACACTATCGAACTTAATTAGTATGACGACAAAACTCGTTCCAATCACGTTTGCATAATAACCTATTTACTAGTTGGATAACAGTCCAAATTGCGTTTATGATGTGGATGTCGACGTAAGCAATTACCACGCTAAAACCATGAAAAATTTGACACTTAATAAGCAATGTTTTTGCACCATAAAACACGCGTTTACACGTCACCATGGTAAATCTTACATGAGTTTTATGCTCGTCATTGCATTCGTCAATGCACGTATTTAGCATCGATAAAACAATCGATTTTGCTGTGCAATTGATTCGTATCGATTCGATGATGTATCAAGTGACATCCTTGTTTTTCATCTATACATAGACAACCCGTGGCTTAAGTCAAGCGACCACATCAATAAAATTTAAAAAAAAATAACAACCGCGCGTTGGAGTTTAAAAAATGGCGGCAAACTATCCTGTCGCTATTCTTACAGCTCCACATTTAACATGTAAAACAGTGTAATATATACTTGAAACACATGATTACTGGACAACAACGAGACTTTGTGATTCAAAGAAGGAAACTAGAAAGAAATTTTACTTGAGCCATAATCCCTAACGAATAAATATCGGAGGGAAGAGGAAAAAATACGGCGCGTTTTGTGACAATGGCGGCGAACTGAGATGTCATTATTTTTATAGCTACGCTTTTAAAGTGCGGAAATCAGAGTTATTTTATACTAAAGCCAAATGTTGATATGTTTACAAACAAACCAAATTGTACTGTTATCACGTCACTGCACATTTTTGAAATCTATACTACTTAATCTATTACTTACTAATTTATCTATAATAATAATAATATCTTGAGAACTCATACAACGCTATCTGATCCCAAACTAAGCAGAGCTTGTACTATGAAGACTAGACAACTGATAAATATACTTATATATTTATAAATACATATTATAGATAAATAACACCTATACACAGAATAAACCATCGTGCTCATCACTTAGAGTTTTAACCTGGGGATCGAACCTACGACCTCCGGCTTAGCAATCAGGGTCACAGACCACTAGACCTAAGCCAGTTCTGTTTATAACTTATAATATTTATTTAAGTAAGTATTTATATTGTACCTAATACGTGTAAAATTGATAAGAAATAATTGCTATATCTACAGTTAAAGTAACTATGCAATATCAAAGTATCTTAAATAATATCAACTAAAACCTAAGATTAATCATAATTAGCGGAGAATTTGATAAGATTGCTAGTACTCAATTCGTTGCATAGTCGGCATTCTATTATGATATTGATATAAACGAGCCAATTGCTGCGTTAAAAATGTATTAAATTCAAAACCGCTATTTAAAGTGATTTTTAATCAAACAAAACTGAGAACCATTCTGATACTACCACCGACAACAAGAAGACTTTCATTTAATTTTGACATTTAGTCAGTCAATTGACAAAATCAAATGGAACTCTATGCCTATGTAATAAGGATGTCAACAACGACCAGGAGTTGTAAAAATGGCGGCAATCTGACATGTCGCCATTTTTACAGCTCCGCGTTTAAAGTGTAAAACAGTGTAAAATATACTGGAAATACGTGATAACTGGACAAGAACGAGACTTTGTGATTGAAAGAAGAAAACTAGAAAGAAATTATATTTGAAACTGGCGTATGCACATAATGTGCGAGCCATAATCTCTACCGATTAATATTGGAGGGAAGAGGAAAAAAAAAAATCAACGACCATTTGTCATAAGTGTCAATAAAGTTCACAGGACGGTTAGTCGATTCGGAATTTGAAATTGCTGTCACTATGTAGAGGGTACTCAATCCAGCGTACTTGAGAAAGATTAGAGGTTTTAAAAAAAACGGTCTGTTAATTTAATTGACATATAGACTAGGACTGCGCCATAACCTCACAAAATTGACCACTCTCTAGAAAGAGACAACGCTATTTTGTGGATAATACCTGTCAAAGGTCGCACAAGTTTTTTGATACAATGTCAATGCGTTGGGGCTTAGACAAGGTACATTTGTTCCGTGGCGAATTCGATAACGCCGTACTAAAAGTTCCCAAAAAAAAAAAAAATCTATGGTCTCCACCGCAAACGTCAAATTCTATACCTATTAAAGGTAATTCTTTTCCAATATCGACAAGGCTATTCGAATGTAACTTTGTCTAGGCCCCCAGGACTGTGAAATACCCTCACAAAATTGATCACTCTCTAGAAAGAGACAAAATACAGGAAAAATTACAAAATCATTCATCACTATTAATATTGGTATTTTTCTCGACGACATACGTCCAATCTGATAATATGACTATTAAAATAAATTACGTCAATTTAAACCATCACGAATCGCGTAAAAGATTAGTTCTGTTCATGTAAGAATTATGGCAAATCCTTGATGTATACTTAATATAAGTTTTTATATAAGATTTTTGCACAAATCATTTAAATGATTTCATATAAAAGACTATTATGTTAACGATTTTATGATCCCATGTCTTGTCACGACAAAAAGAAGAATTGTTTATGATAAAAAATGGCGTAAAATAAAAAAAAGGAAATTCTAACAGTTTTTGGTTTAAAAGTCTATTTACATAGTGGATGTACTTAGTTCTTTAAAATATAACACACAATAAATAATCTACATATTCTACA
This sequence comes from Herminia tarsipennalis, assembly GCA_945859575.2. NCBI lineage: Eukaryota > Metazoa > Arthropoda > Insecta > Lepidoptera > Erebidae > Herminia > Herminia tarsipennalis. The sequence continues at coordinate 13,601,695 of OX243849.2, read as the reverse complement.
TTATATAATGTTATAAGATCTTAATAACACAGACACATCAGACAAAAACTCGATTATCAGCAATACGATTAAAGAGATTTTCATCAAAAAAAGCTAAGAAACATCCCGTTTAAACTAGTTATCTAATACGAAAAAACGCATGCAAAATGCATCCTTTTATTTGGACCCTATAAAGCCACAAACAAACAAATACACACGTTATACCTACTTATAACTACACCCCTATTAAAAACACAAAATCAAAACTCGATAGAATTTATTATAATTATATCAATGGTCAAAACGATATTCGATACTTTCCGCATAACTTTAAATGTCATCGATAAAATTAAACGTATCTACAAAACTCCCGTTATAGGTTACCCAAGTACAATGCACTAACTAAATAAAATAATATATTCTAGGCTGTATTTATGCGTATATAAGAGGTGTGAAGACCGCTGTTTTCGCTTGCACAGTTAAGTAAAACAAGAAACTATTTGTTTATGCGACGTCTTTTGTTTGACTTTTACCCATGCTTAGTTTTCGAAATTCTTATGGTAACATTAGGTATTTCAATCCAAACTGAATATCTTTACCATGAAAAGGTGTTTCATACATGTACATATTGTATTTTTTATATAAAAAAACAACTCGCACAACGTCATCTGATTCTAAACTAAGCAGAGCCTGTACCTACTATTGCAACCAGACAACTGATAAGGCTATCGTTCTCATGACACAAAGTTTCATCCTGGGGGGGTGGAACTAGATGAACAGGCCAGTCAAAACACATTGTGTCTCTTCTTTCCAATCTGTCCAGCCAGAGAGAGAGAGAGAATTATTAAATCACTAATTTATTTCCGTTGACCTAACCTCTGTTTTGATTAAATATCAAGTCTATTGACAAGGTGGCGTAACTTAAGTTAGACGTTTACATTTGAATTGCCAGTAGTAGGGCGTGAGTCTAATTGGGCAGTTTTGATAGAGCGGTCAAAGCGACAACACGTCTTCCGATAGACGTGTCGCTATTTGTATAGTGGTATGTGCAAAGCGTCAGTGATGCAGTGGTATTTGGGTAATCGAAAAGATTAGAACTGTTGACGGACTTTACCTTGCTCGAGGTATCCGTGTTCATTCGAATATTGAGCCGCTGATAGCTCATAGGGCCACCCTGATGCTTCGACGAAGTCATGGCTAATTGACCGATATGGTCTAATCATCGCAAGGGGACAGGAGACAGTGGGAGCCTTAGCCATACCAAAGCACCCACTAAAAAACTATGCTATTAATAGTTTTCTACCACTATTTAACCCCTTAGGGTTCATCATTTATCCTTAACCCCTTAAGATTTTAAAAAGGGGTGGAAAATTTGACAATGTAGGAAATTAATATTATAATCAGAATTAATATCATAATAAAAAAAGTTATAAACTTTATTCAGATTTTTGATTGAAAAATGTTAGTTTTATTTTAAACCAATTTTTCCCAAAAACTGTGTCAAAATAAACCATTGTAAGAACTCCTAACATTAAAGAAATTAGGTAGTAATGTTGACATATGTTAATGTAATGTATTGTAAGTAATTACTAGTATGTAAATGTAAATTCCGCTTCCACGTTCAAAGACAGGTTCTTTGTTTACTAAGCCTTTAAATATTAATAACATAATGTTTTAATAGCTCTGGTGTATAGCAATTTGTATTTCAGGTGTCCAGGTCGCACAATAGGATAACAAAATATAAAAATAATTCCTGCTTTTGAGTAGCAGTAGTAGAGTTAGTACTCAATTCGTTTTTCTTTTTATCAGCTTTTTTTCTAAATATACGTAAAGACACCGTTTCTTTTTTTTTCTTTTTTTGATTTTATTGGGTAAACAAACAATATCACAATAACAAATGGTTAAAATAGTATGATGTTATACAAAATTAATGATTGTGACATCCACACCGTTTACCACGGATATGTTATTTGTAGATAAAAATAGTACAAGCTGGAAGTGGTGCTTAGATTAATATAACATTTTTTTTTTATTTCACTTTTTTTTAAATATTTTTTTTTTTTTGTGTGAAATATAGTGAATTATTAACATACTTAAAGCTAGTTACTTATTTAATTTATACGTTGTCCATTTGACGTCGTCAGTACCATTTCCATGCGATTTCAAATCCCTGGAACCCGTTATACAATCAGGGAGGCGTAGCACGTTTAGGAAGCATTTCGTTGACCACGCCGTGGGTCATTGTACCAAGAACAGTTACCCTGCATGTTTGCACAATACCTATAGTAAATGTAGACATTATTTACATTAGCGAGGTTTACTTGGTGATATTGATCTGTTAGATTGAGAGAAAGGAGGGTAAGATTTATTTCTACAAACAAAAACTTAAAAAAAAAAGAACAAAAATAGTATTATAGGAAGAAACTTGAAGCTTTAGAAAGGAAATAGACATGACTGACCCGCGCATCTTTATCTGCGTCAATTTTCCCCATTTTTGCAACATTTTTTATTGGTGCTCCGCTCCTATTGGTCATAGCGTGATGTTATATAGCATATAGCCTTCCTCGATAAAGAGGCACTTCAACAGTAATATATTTTTTCAATTCGGACCAGTAGTTCCCGAGATTATCGCGTTCAAACAAACAATGTCTTTTGCTTTATAATATTAGTATATATAAGGAATAGAGCCAGTATAAGAGTGTCCTGCGTGTCCCATTTGCCCTTAAAGGGCTTGTGTGTTGGACCCTTGTGGCATGCTTGCCAAAGGTTGGTATAACCGGGACGAAAAACAAAATATATACATCCAATATAATATCCAAATATTACAGTACCTAAATAAATAATTACAGCTTCCTAGCACCTACTAAAGGGGCACCTACTAACCTAACCTCTGGGGACAGACAGACAAACGGACGGACGGACATTGTAAAATAAGGGTACCTTGTCTACTACGGAACCCTAAAAATTACAGCGACAATCAAATCGAAATCTATTTCGTTCAATGATCTTTTAAGTAAAAAGGTGTATCTACACCTTTTTACTAAAACATCATTGAACGAAGGTTGCAGAAACAACACCTTTAAAAACTTTCGATCTTTAAAGCGGCAAACTAATGCACACATAGCCAACCTATATATTGTAATGTCACACTATTATAAAAAAATATAGTAATTTATAGGCATTTCTTGCCAATTACTTTATAAATACAATAATTGCATTTTTGGAAGATAAAAAAACTACTTTGAGGTCTAGTAACATAGTCCAGATAGGTGGTTCGATTCCCTCCCCGGTTTGGCTCACGGAAGTCTCGGGTTTGATTCCTGGTCTGGACTTCAAAGTTATTCTATCTCCCAAAAATGCAATTATTGTATCTATTATAAAAAAATCGTAAAAGTAGAAATGCATGATTTAATTATTACGAGTGAAAAAGAGAAAGATGTAATCCGCTGATTTCGTCTGTTGGCGTCGGCGATGCGACACTTACATATAAAAGCTAAGTCAATTGTATAGATTTAAGAATGCCACCTTCTAAGCGCTTGTAACTTATCTATACCTTTTTACTTAAAACATCATTAGTTTCGTAGATGAAATAAACAGAAAAAGAGATATATGTCGAAGACGTCTTTACGAATGGTTTGCTTAACAAGCTGTAGACATTTCAATATCATTTAGGTGTTCCTACATTTGAAGTACTTAAACTATCTAAGGTACCTGCAGAGGTCATGCCACATGTCAACAGGTCGCACACAGCGAAAGCAATTGCAACACAATTATATTGCTTTTAAGAAGCAACTGATTGCAATATATACTTAAAAGGTTATTTATTATGTAACTATTGCATGTGGATAGGTCTGTAGTGCATTACCATTTGTTATGTTATAAAGCTTGAAATAGTGACGCGATTTATTTTCGGGTTTTTTTATTTTTTAGAAAGGTGCGGTAAATCAATAAACTACTCCATCTTTAAATATAACATCTATATGTACACTTAGTTGCAATCAATGATTTGATTTTGATTTTGATTTTTGAAACTGCAGCAGTGGGTAGTAGCTACGCCAGGAATTTCCAAAGAGAAAATTGGTTTGAGAATCTATCTATACTAATATTATAAAGCTGAAGAGTTTGTTTGTTTGAACGCGGTAATCTCAGGAACGACAAACCGAGACATAATTTTAGTGGCCTTCCTCGATAAATGTATCGAGGAAGGCCATATAACATCACGCTACGACCAACAGGAGCGGAGCAGCAATGAGAAATGTTGCAAAAACGGGGAAAATTTACGCAAACGAAGTGGCGCGGGTCAGCTTGTAATATTATAAATACGAAAGTTTATTTGTATGTATGGATGTGTGGACGGATGTTTGTTATTCAATCACGCCACAAAGGTTAAACGGATCTGGAGTCTGGAATTGCACATAGGCTACTTTTTATCCCGGTAAAATGTTCCCGGAAGATAAACTTGCTTTTCAATAATTTAACGCGCCCAAAGTCGCCGGCAATAGCTAGTGACTAATATTTCAGTAGGAAGTATCATTGTTGTACTTTTAAAAAACACAACTAGTTTGGCTTTTATTGATTTAAATAGGTCTGAGGATAAGGGGTCTCTTGCCTAAAATAGTTTGGGTTCCTGGTCTATGGCTTGAATATTGTTTCTAAATCCTACAGTGGTGGTAGTGTCCGTGAATCGGTAAACGTTAGGTAGGACGACCGACAGCCAATACAGACACCCAAAGAAGATAGCTGGGAAGAAATGCATGCGGACGAAGAATGTAATACATAATTGTCCATTTTATGATCAAAGTGAACTGAAAAACGATAACCTTTTTCAAGTCATTTTTAAGATACATTGTTTAATGTCTAGGCCACTTACATATACGTACAGACCAGGACTACGCCATCTCATTCAATTAAAAAGTAAATATACACTGCAAAGCGTGAAAGAGAAAAAACTCGTGCGGCCTTTGACAGGTATTGTCCACAAAGTCGCGTTGTCTCTTTCTAGAGAGTGGGCAATTTTGTGAGGTTACGGCGCAGTGCTGGTCTTTACGTCTATGGCTGCTTATTAATAACATAAAGTGCTAGTTAACACGTCTGACATAATCACTTCTACATTCAATTTAATATCATAAAATCTTTTCGGTACAACTCTTTACTTACCTAATCTCTATGACCGTTATTTATTTCCTAATTCAAAACCGCAAGTATCAGTACGTTCGGCCAGTGTTACCAAAACATGAATGCTTGTTTTTTTTTATTTTCATCACTTAAAATAGTATTGTTGTAACTCCAAGTGAATGTAAATATAGTTAGTGAAGTAGTCCTCAAAGTAGCGTTGTCTCTTTCTAGAGAGTGGTATTTTTTTGAGTTTAAGGCACAGTCCAGGTTTATACGTCAATGCTTGTTACACAAGTGAATACCAAAGAGAATATATCACTTCGTTTAGTGTAGACTAGTAGACCATGTAGACTTTCATTTGATTTTGACAAGAAATGTCAAAATCTTATTTTAAAGTGTTTTTTTTATTCTCTTCCCGCCAATATCAAGAGCCATAATCCCTACATCCATCCATAGAACACCATTACTTTCGGCTTCCCCTTTGGATTGTAGTTACTTAGTAAGTATTATAGCTACAAAGAACCTTAACCAGAAATATATATTTTTGTATCGGGTTACCTCAGAATAATGTTAACCCTTTGCCTCTGCTACCTAGTAATCCTAGTAATAACTCGGTAGGGGTTATGGCTTACACATTCTGTGCATTCGCTAGTTTCAAGTTTATATTCTTTCAAGTTTTCTTCTTTGAATCAGAAAGTCTCGTTCTTATCCAGTTACCACGTATTTCAAGTACATTTTGCGCTCGTAGAGTATATTATTTTGTTCAGTGATTTTACACGTTAAACGCGGAGCTTTCAAAATAGCGACACATCAGTTTGCCGCCATTTTTACAACTCCCATCCCAACATTGACCTCGAACAATAAACAAATAAATAATAGCATAGATAATGTCCCTAATTTTCTTCAGGGTTGGTTTCTTCACAAACTGTTAGCCAACGTCAGTCGCATTGCGCCAACATAAAACGCTTCACTGCGCCTGCGCGAGCTATACTTTTTTATGCAAGATTAGGGTTGGCCTACATACCCCGTTTTACTTTTTTCATTGCAAGATTTAATAACCTTTAATAATAACTTTACTTTCTTCAGTGCTTTGTTGTTGGAAATTTTACGCAAGGTGCGCGCCTATTTGTAGTTGCCGAAAATAATTGAAAAATAAACGCCTACAACTTAATACAAAGTAAAGTTTCAGATAAAACCTTTTTTCACTCGTATATATGTAGGTTTGCAATTTTCTCAAAAACTACTGAACAGATTTTATTGCGGTTTTACTATTCGATTGCATATTTTATCTCTGGGAAGATTTTAGTGTATAAAACGTTAATAATAAACGTCCTAGGTTTTTCTTGAAGACGGTTTATTTTTGTTAAAAAAATATAACTTTTACACCCTACCTATATCACTAGCGCACAAGCCAGTGTTATTTTATACATAACGCAATGTGCGTGCCTATTCGTAGTTGCCGATAACAATTAAAAACAAAAAAGTACAATTTAATAAAAACTAGTTTCATTTAACAACTTTTAATACTGCATTTTAAACATTATATCCTATTACGTATATATTACGTTATTAAACAAGTTACATCCTAATATATCAACGCAAGCCAGTGTTCTATAAAAATAATTATTTATATTTAACCACATTCAAATCAAAGTTTTCATTTTAAACCAAATAGACGCGTCAGTTCACAGTAACCATGAATAATATAAACTTATTAGCATCGTGTAATCTGCAAAAAAAAGCGTCAAAGTCCACCATTTTTTGTGATAGAAGACATCGTCATTCTGCCTAGATACAACATTGAAATTTTTGTTAGAATTATGACAAGTTCGTTAATTTGAAACACGATAGGTAAAATAAATGCAAATACTAAACTGAATGGGAAATGTGAAGTACGTGGTGTGAAGGAAAAAAAATAGCCTACTTTTTTTTTGTAATAAAGAAAAAATCGCCTCGGTTGGGATTGGAACCTTGGTAACCTTTGGTTGGTCGCTATGGTGTTAACCGCTCTGCCACCAAGCCACCGAAGTTGTCGAATATGATTTAAGGCAATCGCCATCCAATATATCATGTCCTCTAAGGAATTTGTATAAATTAGTTTAAAAATCTAGCAATGAATCGATAGAGACTAATAAACACATCGATCACTGCATAGTTTTGATAGAAAGTAGTAACGAAATCCGTTTATGGATGGCCAGTCAAACCAAACTAAATAAATAATATTACATCACTTAACTGCTATTTATATCTAATGTGTATATAAAGTGTTTGATTTTTTTTCTTACATATATCCTGCGATATTTTTCAGACACTTTCCATTGTTATTTATTTTATATAATAGTTATATTTTTTTATCTGTTAAAATTTTATTAAAAAGTTGACTTGACCTCCTTTACTATTTTAAGGTCACGTAATTAATGGAGGCACCCTAAATAATACAGAGCTGTCAAAAGCTCGTTAAAAACTGACATATATTTTATATTTAATATTATTACTCAATGGTGAAAATGGCTGTCATGAATGTCATATCACGGATTGCGACATAACTGTCTGTAGATTTTTATCTTTTCACACCTAAATCGCTAAACCAATTTAGAATTTTTATAAAGGTACATATGTAGAAAGACAAGGACATAGATCTACTAGATAACCGGACTATTTGTTAACGCGGGTGGACCCAGGGGGAAAAACTAGAAAACCGTAAGCTATAATATCGTACATTTATCTACAAATATTATCAATACTGAGTATTTGATAGCGACATTACTCACTTACGTATCAAAGTACGTGACGAATCTTGCAAACAAAAGTCATGATAATAATAAAAGATAAAATATTTACTTATTTATAAATTTATTTTCTATTGATCATGCGATAACATTCAATTTATTCTAGAACTATTGTAATTTCTTTTAGCTACGACAAAAAAATTGAGTTATAAGTTTAACATACACATAATGCGATGTCTGTGGCATCAATGCTCCTAAATAGACATTTTTTTTTAAATTATCATATAAGAAATTAAATTCGGTCATTTTAAAGATAATTATCAGCTTTTTGTTTATATAGTAGCTGTTTTTTAATGTGTGTAAATAACCCGGATCTAAGTAAGTTTGAAACAAGCGCTATTTGCACAGAATACATAAACACAGAAGGTCGGCTCACAGCTCAACAAGGAATCCACGTACACTAATACGCGTACGTATTTTCCGTCCACACTGTATTCGGCCACGGTGACTTGGAACTGATTATTGATTATTGCGAGCTCCTTTGGTATGCTCTTAGGGGACTGATATATGCGATTTTTGCATTAAATGTGCGTCCACATTCTCATAAGTATATCCGCAGGTGGTCCGACCTTGAGTTCGTCCCGTTTGGCACTGAGCTCTTCTTTCTGTAGTATTTCGTACTCGAACGCCTTGATGCGCACAGTACGCCTCCACAGTTGTCTATCCGCTCTCAACGTGCGCAATCTCGGTTTACATTCGACCGAGATTTATGTAAGTGTGAGCCTCTTTTCGTTCGTAGTTCGGAGCTGTATCTAATTAAATTGTGACCATATACATATTGTGTTTATATTGTAGGTACATAGCAACATACGAACTTAACAACGAGAGAGTGTTAATAATATGATTAATGTATACGTATACCTTCTAATATATTATGTACAGAAACATATACATAACTGTATGTTGTTATAACTTGATGACTAATATATTTTTGCAGGATTTTGTTTAAGCTGTTTCTTGTAAGCAGGCATATGATTTTACACGACTTCCCTAAAAAAAACTGTTGTAATTGTTTTAATTACAAAAGCAAGTGTTTATTTATTTTTCTAATTAATTTCTTGTTTATTTATGAATTTGGTTCCTAAAAAATATAAGTAAAATATCGTAAATATGTCCTAATATCGTACAATTATGGTACTTGATTTTACTATATCGTAAAATTATCGTATTTATCAAAAGTAGAGAATTGTATCAGTCTTAACAATGCCAACGGTAAAGAGCTTTAGGATGCGATATACGATACTAGTAACTTATCTACAATTTTTTTTTAAAGATATTTTTTTTTTTTTTGTTTCTTATTATAAACATATCAACATACATATCAACCCATATGATGGCCCACTGCTGGGCACGGGTCTCCCCAGTAGAACCTGCTGGTATGTAGATCCTGGGGGTAATTGCCATAATCGCCACGCTTGGCGAGCGGGTTGGCGATCGCAGTAAGGCTTTAAGTACGCAGAGGACGCTGCTGCCCGTCCTCCGGAGTGAAATCCCTTAGTCGCCTTGACGACACCCACGGGAAGAGATGGGGTGGTACTATTCTTAAGCCGGCACCACACGGCCACTTATTTAAAAAATCATCTTAAATACGGATAAAGCCGCGAGAAGAGGCTAGTGTAAGATACAATTATCGTACGGTCAACTTGGGGACACAAGTGAGAGCTCAACATTAATAGATAGCTGATGGCCATTTGCGGAGGCTAATGATTTCACATAAACTATCCGTTTTACTTTTTTTCATTGATTACGTCTTCCGGTGATGTTACTTCTAATTGCTTTGAACTCTATTTGCAACATTGTATGCAAAAGGAAAATTTCTTAAGACGGGGCGCTTGAGAAATAATACGAAAACGTACGGGAATGTTAGTACGTTATACTCGTATTTTATCTTAGCTGGTGGATACCTGGGTCCTTATCCACTATGTTTTTTCGTTTTCGAGGCAAGCCCTTGCGAATTGGCGCATACGCGGTGCGCTCAAAGATGTCCGCTCGCGTGCGCGATGTATTTCTAAGCGCAGCTCTCTCTCTATCTCTATTATCCATTATCTAAAATCACTGTTAAGCAACAGCGAATGGGAATGGCAGCGACATGACGTGCTAAGCAGCAACCAATCAGTAACGTGACCATTGCTACGTGACACTTTTTCGTGCGTTCACCCGGTCATCGATTTATAAGACGTTATCACATTAAAATTTTTGATATGTATTGGTGTCTTACTGAAGTACCTATCAAATATTTTAATCATCCAAACAAAACAGTCTAAATACACAGAAGCTTTTTCAGATATTGCTAAATTAACAGCTTTTATGGCGCCATATTGGTACAATAAAATGGCGGACTATACATAATTTCTATAGGTTGTTATAAGCACTCACTCTTGTCACCTTGTGACCTCACTTAGCATTTGAATCTTAACTGGTTCTGAATGTTGAATTATGAATAATTCATTATTTAATAATACTATTAATATTTAATAGAAAAATTAATTCGGTAAAGTTATAGGTAGTTGTTTCTGGCGGTAAAGTGATGTATACAACTTTTTGCTTTAATGTGTTCCCAGCAGTTACCCGCAACTTCGTTCACGTAGACATTTTATATTTTTCCGGGATATAAAGTAGCTAATGTTCTATTTCATCTCTATCTCTCTATCTTTTCTATCTAATCTTTAAATGAAAGATATTTTAAATCAGTTTAACCAGTACAAACGATGATTTAGTATATTTCTTGTAAATAATGTATTATTTTAGATGTAGGTAGTATCATGTTTTAGGGTTTGTTTTCCTACACAAATGTAAATTTATAAGTAACTAGCTGACCCGCGCAACTTCGTCTGCGTAAATTTTGCTTTCTGCTTCGCTCCTATTAGTCGTAGCATGATGTTAAATAGCCTTATAGTCTTCCTCGATAAATGGGCTACCCAACCGTAAAATTATTTTTCAATTCTAACGTTTTGTTTCTGAAATTATCGCGTCAAAACAAACTAACAAACTCTTCAGTTTTGTAATATTAGTATGCATAAATAGAATAAATAACAATATTTTTTTTGGCAAATTCTCATTAGAATTTACGTATATTTTTCTTATAATTTGAAGGCCAATGATTTTATTGACATTTTTAACTTAGATTGTGGGTACTTTCACTAGTTTTAAAATATCAGCTGCATTCAGTTTTTTTTTTTATTTATAGTTATTAATCTATATTCAAAACAGGCAAAGTAATACAAGAATTTGATTGTTGTTATGTTGATTATTTATTAATGTTTTGGGACAACTTACACACTGATCTTACAATCTGATCCTAAACTGGACTTAGCCGTATAACAAACAGACATCTGATAAATTCACTCCTAACACAAGACGTTGAGCTTAACTGAAGGGGTTAACAGGATTGCTAGTAATGTGGGACCGAAATATCGCATTGCTAGTTATCTTAAATAGTGGTCTTGGTCGTGGGTTCGATTCCCACACGGGACACCACTTTGTGTGATCCACAAATTGTTGTTCCGAGTCTGGGTATACTTTGTGTCCGTGACTTGTATGTTTGTAAAGTCCCCTGCGACACAGGGCTTGTACCCTAATGCGGGAGTTGTCTTTAACAAAAAAAAAAGAAATACATGGGGTAAATAACCCACTTATTGGCAATATAAGAACCAATTATTGGCACTTTCAAGAGTTAATGTCAGCTGTTGTCTCTAAATTTCTAGACTGATAAAGTATTGCTAATTTGAACAGAAAAAGACTACTTTTTTACGTTTTAATGCATACCGAACTTGAAAAAACAAGATTATCCTTTTTTTTTCAACTAAAATCCAAAGTACCTATCTACCAATAACAGAACGAGTACCAACGATTGGGTGGTAAACCAATCAATTTAAGTAATTTATCTATAATATGGTAAACTCTATTATAGATAATGACACATTTATTCTGGGTGCGAATCGAACCCCTTAGTAGTCAAAATAACTAACCAATAGACCACCAGGCAAATCAATATCATCACTATAAAACATCGATTCTTTATTAATATCGGATGTAATTTGATCTAAATTAGTTTTGACACTTTTAACACTTAATTATATGGAACACATAACACATTATTTACAGATACAACATAAAATAATATGTTTTTTAACACTTTAAAAATAAATTTAAGCAAATATGTAACATGGGTAATAAACAATCAGAGTTGTATTTTTCCTACTAAATAACTTTACTAATATAAAAACAAATCGATTAAGGTAATCGATACCTTTGCAAACACCTCAATAATAGGTATAAACGAATGTGGTCTATTTTCATCAAATTCACAAAAACAAACATATTTTGCTTTATGTAAATAGGTACTTGGAACTAACACAGGACAGGACCCAATTTATCTAAGTACCTATTGCGGAAAATTTTGAGGAAAAATTCCGCATCAGGATTTCCTGATGCGGAATTTTTCTTCAAAATTTCCACTCCAGCGTACCTACTAGTAGGTACTATAGAGGTCCCCGCGACACAGGGATTATTTAATCACTGAAAAATTCTACAGGGATTAAATAAAAAACACAGGGATTAAATAATACCTGTGTCGCGGGACAACTGACCTCTATAGTACCTACTAGTAAGTACGCTGGAGCGGAAATTTTGAGGAAAAATTACTGTAAAATGCGGAATTTTTCCTCAAAATTTCCGCTCCAGCGTACCTACTAGTAGGTACTATAGAGGTCCCCGCGACACAGGGTTTATTTAATCACTGAAAAACTCTACAGGAATTAAATAAAAAACACAGGGATTAAATAATCCCTGTGTCGCGGGACAACTGGCCTCTATAGTACCTACTAGTAGGTATGCTGGAGCGGAAATTTTGAGGAATAAATTCCTGTGAAATGCGGAATTTTTCCTTAAAATCAGTGCTCCCACGACACAGGGGTTAAATAATCCCTGTGTCGCGGGAGGACTGATTTGATTTGATTTGACCTCTATAGTACCTACTAGTAGGTATGCTGGAATGCTACCCTATACAAAATGACAGCAATTTCAAATGCCGAATCAAATGACCGTCCTGTAAACTTTTTGACACTTATGATAAATGGCCGTTGGTGTAATCCTTGTTACCATTGACGTATAGACTTGGACCACGCCATCCCTATCAATTAAAAAGTAAATATTGACTGCAAAGTGTGAAAGAGAGAAAAAGCTCGTGTGGCATTTGACAGGTATTGTCAACAAAGTAGCGTTGTCTCTTTCTAGAGAATGGTCAATTTTGTGAGGTTATTGTCTGTATTGTCAGTCTTGTTTCACAAGTATAGACTTGTAGTTGTAAAAATGGCGGCAAACTGACCTGTCATTATTTTTACAGCTCCGAGTTTAACGAGTATAACTTGTAAATAATGAATTGCATACGTGATGTTTGGATAAGGACGAGACTTTGTGCAACTAAAGTGTACAATAAATACTAGACACTGGCAGAAATTAGCTGTTAAAACGGCTAGATTGCCAAAAATTCAAAGAAGAAGTGTAGACTTCCATTCAATGGAAGTCTATACTTCTCCATATCAAATGGAAGTCTTGTTGATGTTGACAATAGTTTGTACAGCACAATGACAAAAACACCAGGACTGCGCCATAACCTCACAAAATTGAACAATCTCTAGAAAGAGACAACGCTACTTTGTGAACAATATCTGTCAAAGGCTAGGTCCAAGTCTATACGTCAATGATCCAGCATACCAGTACTATAAATTTCTGTAGTTAAATTTTCAAAAAATTGTTCTTAATTTTAACCCAATCCATTAACGGCCGGTCTCAATAATCTATGTAACGATGGATTTGGGTACTAGAGCTACTCGTATTTATTTGACGTTAGCTCAATTCAAATAAGTATAAATTCTACCTCTTGTAGCCAAATCCATCGATAGTTTGATTATTGAAACCGGCCGTTATTGGTTTAAGCTGGACGTTTTTACATGACGAACCTAAGTAATTTAGTTCTAGTTACTAGTTTACAAAGGTCGTTTTCAAATCGATTAACCTATAGTTCTGACAAAGCACAACACTACTTTAACTCAGACATTAACACTCTCATAAATCCACTGTAATAATTCAAAGGTTAAAATATAAATTCATGGGATTTTTATGTTCTTATTTAATGTTCTCACAAACAAAACGTAAACTATTACGTACGCTTCGCTTCATGGTTTTAGTGTGAAGGTAATATTTAAGGCGCTTTGCTGTTGCATCATAATAACATAGAGGTTTTATGTGAACATCGGCCTTACTTGCAAAAATGTCACAATGCTCTATGGGTCATTATGTGACCTATTTTTTACAAGCTTTATCTATATTATCTATACTTATATTATAATGCTGAAGAGTTTGTTTTAACGCGGTAATCTCAGAAACTACTGATCCGAATCGAAAAATTATTTTACTTTTAGATAGTCCATTTATCGAGGAAGGCTGTGGGCTATATAACATCACGTTACAACTAATAAGAGCGGAGCAGCAAAGTCATACAAAGTGGTGTCCTGTATGATCCTGGTGATCATTAGTTCCCGAGATTACTGCGTTCAAACAAACAAACAAACTTTTAAGCTTTAAATACATCTTAGTATAGATGTGTAAATACCTGTGATGTTACAAATGCTGTCATTATTATAAGAAAACTCCCCGAGTTACCATCGATTCATCTATAATTACAGGTACTCATATTATTATCACCACTCTGTACCTAGTTATTAGAAAACAACTTGCATTATTAAAACCTGTTATAACCACAATGGTCACAGACCAAAGGAAATCCCTGTATTCTGTACTTAGTTTCAAGTACAAAATACAGAGCTCCTTTTTTTTCCGACATAAAACTTGAATATCAATAATTGGAACAAAACACAGACTTGACATGAATGGTATCATTGACATGAATAGTACGACTTAAGCAGAAGTTGACAGTAAAATCGTACCTTAAGCCGCGGTAGCTTAATGGCTAAGGCATCGGTCTCGCTATCACGGGTTCGAATTCTACCCATTATACTACCGACGTGAACCCACTCCTAACACAAGCCATTGAGCTTAGCTGGATGGGTTAACAGGATTGCTAGTAATGTGGGACCCAATCCCACATTACAAGTTATCTTTTAAAAAAAAATGAAAAAACGGTGAAGACGGCTCAAAATCGGTGAAGGACATGTGATATAGGTAGATACATCAATCCACAATGACGCGATGGTTTTCAACCCTTTTCTCAGAGTAGAAAAAACGTTATAAATGTAATACAACTTGAATCAAGGTGAATAGGGCATCAAAACTCAAGCACTTATGACATAAGAAGCCATGTTACCTTTCCATCAACAAGACACACAATAATGTCAATTAAAATAAATACTACATAAAAACTAAACACTACATGAATAGATAATAAACAGGACAAGTATTACAATCGTCAATATTTACATTACGAAGTTGTACACATCGTCACCTGGTGTTAAAACCACTTCAACTTTAATGGATGCTTTTTTTTTAATTTTAACTTAAATTGACATTATGCCTAAGGCAAAAAAGTATGCATGACAAAATTGACAGGTTGAAAACTTGGCGCCAAAATTCAAAAAAAGAACATCGTCAATTAAATCAAATAAAAGGTCAAATTAAAAAAAATAATTGCTGGTTTTCACCTCTATGGATATCGCATGAAATCAATAAATTCAGACGTGATATTTCATAAGTCCTAAATCACAATCGATTATAAAAATTATATTGTTTCGATACATAGACAGAGTCGATTGATACATCTGAATATCAATTAAATAAATGCCAACAAAAAAGCAGTGATTTATTACGTATTTTTATCAAAAAACTACTATTTTAGTTGTAATAAAACAAGGAACGGACGTCAATTTTATTTTAATTGACTATAAAAATAAATATAAGGATAAAATAATGGAAAATTTATCTTTTAATGTAACGTTTGTGTCATACAAAGATGAACGCTTCTGCGTATCATCTTGTATAAATCTTTAGTCAATGTTTATTACAACTTATATAACACTTCATGGAATGACTATTCTTGACTAGGGTTGCTATTCTGTATATAAAGTTACCCATATTTGCAACAATTTTTGCACTTCAGATTCAGTAGATCCTTCCTTTATTTTGGGGAACGAAAGACCTTATTCTTCGCTATACTATGATTTAAATGTTGTTACTTCTAGAGGAACGTATCTAAAACCAGTCCGCCCTATAACGTATGACGTAACGGCAATTGGGCAAACAACAAAATCCGCATGACACCCGCGACACTTAAATATTTAAACAAGACAGACGTTGGCAATAAGACATAGACTTAAGACCTGTTCATACAACACTATTATCTATCTCATTGTATTTGGACTTAGTGGTTAGTGACACTGAGTGTTAAGTCAGTGGTCGGGGGTTCGATTTCTCGCCTAGGAAAATTTGTGTTTCATAAGCGATTGTATTATATTTCCTAATTACACGCACTTATTAGAAATTTATGTTTATCTGTTGTTTGGCTCAGGCTCACAAACAAGCTCTGTCTATAATGGGATCAGATGATCGTGTGTGAGTTGTCCTAAGATGTTATTAGATATTATATTGTGATGTTATCTATAAACTAGTATGCAAAAGAAGAGACTGGGTATGTGCAGGACTAGAATATAAAAATCATTCAATGAGCGTTGAAGAGTTTTCTCACTGCGATGTTCAGTAAAAATGCTAAATCCAACCTTTAAGAGTTCGAGCATTATCTTCACACTTTATGGCCAAAAAAAAGCAACGGATATACGAATGCCATACACTGTTACCAGATTGGAAGGATTTCCTACTAATTTGTTTTTTTTTTTTTTACTCTTTGGACTTTTGGTGGATTCCTTTGGTACCGAATTCGAGAGGATTTAAAAAAAATATTGGGGAATCTGGATGCACTGATGCCATAGGTCGATTTTGTCAGTCAAAACTCAGTCAAAAATTTAATTCCGATCCACCAAAATCATATGTGTTATTTTTCAAATTTAAGTACCTAAGTTGTTTTAATTTGTGATAATGTCATTTATTCAAAATCTTGCACAACGATAACTGATAAAACAATTTATTTTAGTAACAATTTTTATACTTATCGAATGAATTTGTAATTGCAAAGAATTTACGATAACCCTTACGTGAACATTAATAAATTAGGTTCTGATAACGGATAACCTTTTGTTATATTTAAAATTTGCTAAAGTGTTTTTTATACACTTTTATGTGAAATTACTCAGTGGAACAGACTGTGGGCTCGATTCCCAAATAGTACAATACTTTATGAGATCCTCAAATCTATGTAGGTAGCTAAGTTTAAAGTCGAAGTAAAAGGAATTGTCTTTTAGTTATAAGTTGGTTAGTTTTCATTGCCATGAATAATTTGTATACAGTTAAATATAATTCTATATACCTAATCGTACTATTGAAGAAAAAGTACCAAAAAAAGTACACTACGTACAACATAGCTTTCAAAATTTTAAGTAATTCACTTCTAGATGTAGTATTAAAAGCATATTTGTGCTCGCTACTTATCACTATAAAGTGACAGTAACAGCACGAGGCATAACAATGTCATAAAAAACTTAAAAAAAATATATTGAACCGACTTCAAAAATAAATACAATGTAACTAAAAAGCATAAAATAATATACGTGCGTGCAACAACATATTTTGAAGTTGTTGCCAGGAAATAGTAGTTTTTATGTTTTTTTCTTCCAATCTGGAGTATACTTCCAGATTGGAAGATAAAATCATAAATACTACCATTTTCATAAAAACTATTCTTTCAAATACAAAAATATTTTTTCGAATAAATCCAGCCGTCTTAAGAGTAATCGGTTAACAAACATAAACAAATACAGTCGATTTGAGATCCTCTTCTATTTTTAAATCAGTTGAAAAGAGGTGCGTTTGAAAATTAGACCCTATTTGCTAAAAATGTTTGTGACATAAGTAATGAAATACACAGTTTTCGCATTATAGAGGCACCTTTATAGTTCAAAGGTTGTCATACTGGTTTCACAAGTGACCGGATTATATATTGAATCGATAAAATATTCAAAATTACAACGACAGATTTTATATCGAATAAAGCTATGTTTTTCATAATCACATTTTGCGATCGATTTTTTTTTTCGTATATAATTACTATTGTAACTCGAATGAACTTAAAAATTGGCAGTTGTTGGTAAATAACAACATTCTTATTGAATTAAAGGTACTAACCTAACCTAATAGTTATTTTATCTTTTGATTCTGAAGATGAATCACTATTATTTTTAAATTATTTAGTATTGACAACAAAATCATTTAAAGATAAGTTAAGGGTTAAGCTATTAAAAAAGTAATTATTATTTTATTTTAAGAGTAATTAAAGTCAAGACCATTTTACGTAATCAAACTGAAATTTTTATTTGAACCATTCTCTATATTTAGGACAAGTTTTTATTACACTTACAGCTTTAACTAAAAACTGTCATAACTGATATATCGAATAATGTGAAATTATCGATAAAACGGACTTAAAAGACCTGTTTATAATAACGAAAAGCAATTAACCAACACAATGTGAAAAGGTTATACCATCTAAGTTCTGTGGTATTTATAATTAATTAAATTCTTGTTATTAAGTTATTTCGGTACATAATGTATTAGGTTTCAAATTACATGTCTTTAAGCCTATCAAGGTTGTTTGCTAGCATTTTGTTAGCGACATAAATAATATTATATTACTATGACAGCCTGCCCTAATCTCGCACTGGTTCATTAATAACATTGATATCAAAAACCTTTCCACATCGAAATCTATCAACTTGTATCGAGAATATACAAACTTGCGTAAATTTATTGGTTTACGTAAAATGAAATTGTCACTTTTCAATTGAAGTCCAAATTAATTACAAATAACTAACGATTTAAAAAAACCTAATCGCGTTCTAACGTTGTTGAATCGTTGCAAAATAATTTCAACATGTGACTACTAAATTGTTAATATATGAATTAAATTTATGGAAATTATTATAGATTAGATACGCGATATATTTTTATTACCTAATTAAATAACTATCAGTTTTTCTTTCTTGTTATAGGTATGCATAATATTATTTAATTGAACGTGAAACAATACATTACTAATTAGGATAGCATTTTAAAGGAAAATGCTATATTGACTAGTAATATAATCTATACTGATATTACAAATCTAAAGAGTTTGTTTGTTTGGTTGTTTATGGAATTACAGGTTCAAATTGAAAAAAATATTTTACTGTTGGATAGTCAATTTATCCAGAAGGGATATATAAAATAACGCTACGACAAATACGAGCGGAGCAGCAATGAAAAATGTTGCAAAACCGGGTAAAATTTACGCAGACGAAGTTGCGCGAGTCAGCTCATAAAACAGGTCATCAATTAGATTTTAATTTTTTTCAATTTATTACAAAATTGTTTTGTGATAAAATTTAATCTTGCGTTTTTTGTCAACAAATCCTACAAAAAAAAATCTAAAATTAATTTCTTCAATTAAATATCTAGGCTACACTCGATTCGTTTCAATCAATCGTTTAACAACTAGACAGGTAATGCCCGATTGCGTTTTTATTTACAAACACTGTTTAATTAACCAATTGCTCAACAACATCGTTGAGTAACACCCAGCTCGACCGAATTGATCTAACGAATAAAAAGTGTTTCACCTTCGTGTGAATACGGAACGAGTTACAATAGTAGCGCCTAAGGGCGTCAGATAACAGCCAATCCTTTTGTTATAAATAAAAAAATAACATTTTATGTGTTGTTCCAACATTTTTTATAACATTTAATTTTTGTTTACGTGATTTCTGTTTTTCAAGAAAACATAATAATTATTTTGCATGTTTTTTGCGATTTTATCAAATCGATTTAAAAACTTCCAAAAAAATTACATAACGCAGTTAAGTCTCACATATGACCTTCTTAGTCAGACGAGAAACGATTAAATAAATCTGTATCGAAAAAAACCGGACCAGTATCGATATTGACTTTTTTTGCATTAATCGAAATAACACATTGCATTTTTACGTTATATTATGCTAAAATAACGCAAGTATTATCGCTTCGAGCGGATATTTCGTAAAAATCCTTCGTTACTTTCAGTTTTGTTTCCGAATTGCATAACTTGTGACTTACCGTAGTAAGGGGTTATAAGAAGGGAGGGCCCGGAGCACTGACGTAAAGAAAAACACAAATTGAGCACTTTTTAGCAATGCACATAATCCGCTATTGATCGAATGAGCACAGTTTTTTTTTTAAAGTTCGGGCGCACTCGCGACACAATTTTTCCGTGAGTAAGAAAAACTATTGCCGCGCGGCGCGAGCGGCGCTTGCGACGGTCTGCGGGCGACTGGCGAGACCAAGTGCCCCCACACAATAAAACCTTCGCTTTTCAAGAGTGGGGCGAGTGGCTTTTTGAAAATCGCTACCTGTTGATCTCGACAATCCCGTTTCCCGTTACATTTGAGTTTTCAGCTTGAGGTGACGTAATGGAACTTGTGGTTATAGGACTAGTGTTTATGGTTGTGTTATTTAATCTGAAGCGGTGGTAGACTAGTGGTTATGGCATCAGATTTACAATTGAGAGGTTATATCCCACGGCGTTTCAATCCCAACAGATAATACTTACAACCAAAATAATATCGATTTTAACTTTCAAGACAAGCAATTTAGATAAACTGCACACTCATTGATACTCATCAATTTGAGTGCAGTTACTCTAAATAGCTCGTCTAAAAAAAATTTGGTAAGTACTCACTTACCTTTTTTTTTAAATAAAATGAAATATTTTGTAGTTCAGTAATTTTTAAAAAAAGGTAAAGTATACAACAGATTTGCATGATGAAAAATATCAATTACAAAACAGGAAAAAACAAAGATTTTTTTTTAAATAAGTAATTAAATATGTTTAAAATAAATTCATCTTAACACGTAATTTGATAAATGTTGAAGATAAGAATCATCTTTAGATAAAATCGTATCATTTTTTGTAACGGCTTCCGACTGTTCTCAGAATGAAGAGGAAAATTCCAGTCATTATTAAATTTACCATCTCATATTAATTTCTGTGGTTTATGTAAATTTATTTTTTAGACAACGCACTAGTTTATACCTGCAATTTTGGTCCTAATATAGGCACTCAATTATAATTTCTTTTTTATTCATTTTTTAATCAACTATAAATTTTGTTTTTATATAGATTCGTAATATTTGATTGGTCAAAAAAAACTAAAGAATAGACTATTGCTAAAGTCTATAATCTAACTTTATGATTTAACTGATGGTAAGTAGCTATGTACTTACATAGCTACTTACCATCAGTTAAATCAAAAAGTTACGAAAACGAAACTAAAAAACTTAATAATCATTTGTAAATATGACAAAACAGGAAAACGATTGCTCCCTACAAAAGACTTCAACGGGAGTCCTAAATTCATGTTGCAGTTTTTCCTAAGGCTAAAAATGATACTTGTAACAAGCTTTTCTCCGCGGCTTCGCCTACGATATGTTTGATTTTTATAGCCTATGTGATATTCTGATATGTAAACTACATTACTGTAAAGTTTCATTAAAATCTGATCAGTAGTTTTTGCGTGAAAGAGTATCAAATATCCAGCTATTCTGAAAATCTTTCGGATATATATAACTAACGGATGCCTCACTGTTTCAACTGCGTATTTCCCGTCCCCGTGTGAATTCAAGGATAAAAAGTACCTATGTCACCAGGGCATACTGTAGCTTCCCAACTGTGAAAAAAATTTCGAAATCGGTCTAGTAGTTTTTAAGTTTTTTAGTTACATACAAAAATACAAACTTTCCTCTTTATTATAATAGTGTAGATACAGACTAGAATTGCTATTACAGCTGTAATTATTAGCCGTATTATTACGAATTAATATTATTGCCATAATACAATTAAATAATGATTTCTCTAATTGAATTATAGGTACTTATTTTTATTGAACGGAAGTTTTTAATTCATTCGACTATTACATTAGATACAGATAATAACAGAATTTTTGTATTAATTCATATTGAATATACAACATGTAGTTGATATTTGTGTTCAAATTTAAGGATTGGTTTCTTCCCGGTTGCACAAGAAGGAGGGTTATGTTTTTAGAGTGTATGTATGGATGTTATTTCTTTAGCACGTTCTAGAGTCTAAATGGCTTGATGGATTTTAGCTTGAGAGATGTCGTTAGATTCGTCTGAGTTATAAGAGTGATACTGCGTACATCAAAATTAGAAAAAATAAAATGGCGGAATTTTGGTGCCAAATAGTTCAGTTATTATTTTTAAGCAGTCGGCTTTATGTTTTATAATAGTTTAAATTGTTTTAAATGACAACTCCCGCACTAGGGTACCGCCCTGTGTCGCGGGGGACTTTACAAATATACAAATCACGGACACAAAGTACACTCAGACTCGGAACAACAATTTGTCCCGCATGAGAATCGAACCCACGACTTCTGGCTTAGCAGTCAGACCAACAGGCCAGTCATTATTATACACATGACATTGAGTGTTTAGGTATGTAGATGTAAATTCTAAACCTAATCATCCTGAAAGCGCAGGTGGCATTTTGGTTAAGGCATCGGACTCGTAATCGAGATGTTAGAGGTTCAAATTCACCCATTGTTCTTCGAACGAGAATTTGGCTTAGTTGAAGGGGTTAACAAGGTTGCTGATAGTGGACTTTTGGGAAGTATTGGTCGAGTGGTTTGGCCTGTTGGTCTAGCTAGTGGTTAGTTAACTTGACTGCTAAACCAGAGATCGTGGGCTCGGGGATCGGACTCATTTGCTGTTTTGTCCCACGATTCTTTCGGCCCATAGGACGAATCATAGAGTTCAAATAATTTTATTTATTTGATTCTGCGATTCGTCCCATTGCTATATTCTTATGAAATCCATTTATTTTGGTACACTCGGTAACACAATATTAGTTAGCTAAATCGTAACAGGTTCAATAAAACAAATTTTATTAAAAACTATATTTTGATTAAATTAAAATATAGTATGACGCAGTATAACCGTCTGATTTACTGAACAATAAAGTGCCTTGCAGTAAAATCACAGTAATTATCATAAAATCAAAAGAAAACGCAAAAACTATGTATGTGGCCAAAACCAATACGTAGAGTCCCGTAAGACATTTTAATCTGAAGAACTATGTAACTATCAAGCGATGGTTAGGGCTGATTATTGACTTTCGCTTTTTTGTCTTATTTTTCACATTATTCTATAATATTACACGGTGCCGCGGGCATAAACTATTTATACAATGAAACTGCGCAATTCTGTCAATATTACATTCATACTGGTCGAATTGATCACCTACTTTTTTAAAGTCGGCTAACAATATTAATAAAAAAAATAAAAAACATTTAACTGTATAAAAAAAAGCGGTGGAAGCCTAATGGCTTAGGATCGGATTCCCAATCGTGAGGTCGTGAGTTCAAATCCTAACTGATAAACTACCAACGTGAATCCACTCACAAGCCATTGAGCTTAGCTGGAGCAGTTAACAGGTTTGCTAGTAATATCTTTAAAAAAAAGTGTCCACCAGGTATCTGGAACACGGACTAAGACTACCGGTAGTTAAGGCTCCAGAGAAAGGAACATCCTTACAGTACAAGCTGCATGGAGAAGTACAACCTTCTGTATCAAGGCCTTGATCCAACTGTCTTGAGCCTGTGTAGGTGTTGATCGAGGCTCTAGTTTATTAACTGCTGAATCAACATCTCACATGTCGACAATCTCGTGCGCCAGATCCAGGGTCATTATTCACGTTCTTCTTTCCGTTTTCGCGGCAAGTCCGTGAGAACTGTCAAATTCTTTTCATGATGGTAAATAGAGAGCTGCGCTTAAAAATGCAACATGCCGGCGGTCATCTTTGAGCGCACCGTGCATACGCCAGATCGCGCGGGCTTGCCGCGAAAACGAAAAACAAAGATATTTAATTTCTTTATCTTTTTCGGCTTTCACGAGATTCTCGTCATGCGGGATGGTGATGTCGACGATCATTGCCCGACGCTCTGATCGGTCTATCACTACAATATCAGGCTTGTTGGCAACAACAGTCCTGTCTATTATAGACTGATCCCAGTACAATGTGTGGCGCGGTATAAGTGTGCCCTACTGCTACGCAAGAGATCGGGGGTTCGATTCCCACACGGGACACCACTTTGTGTGATCCACAAATTGTTGTTCCGAGTCTGGGTGTACTTTGTGTCCATGAAGTGTATGTTTGTAAAGTCCCCCGCGACACAAGGCTTGTACCCTATTGCGGGAGACGTCCTTTTTTTAATAAAAAAATAAAATAAAACCATTATTATTTTTACATCAATTTAAATCGACTATTAAAATTGCACCATTCACGCTCCATCAATAATTCATATTACTATTCAAGCAACGGAAATATCTAATTATGTAGGTATGTTAAAAATTAAATGCATCAATGTAGAACATGCAATGATGTATTCTAACCTCGATCTGAAAACTAAAGCAGTACCAATAGGCAACATATTTACATTTAATTTAGTTAATTAATAATGATGCTGCCTCTGTGGCGCGTTGGGAGTGGTTTATTCTGTGTCTAGGGGTTATTAATCTATAATATATATGTATTTAGAAATATATAAGTATGTATATCAATTGTCTGGTTTCCATATTTCAAGTTCTGCTTAGTTTGGGATCAGTTAGCTTTGTGTGAGTTGTCCCAAAATATTAATGATTTAATTTAACATTAAATTAATGTTAAATTAAATCATTTTATTTCATATTTTACATCGTGAATTTGTAATTGTTTTGAAGGCGAACATTTTGAGCTCCATATCAATAACAGAGTCTATAAAAAATATCAGTCTAATAAATTAATGATTTTTTTTTTACAAATAACCCGTGTGCGAACCCTATTTTCGTTTCCAAAACGATTACATATTTACTGTGTATGTTATGAGAAGTACTAATGTATTGCATTTGTCATATACAAAACATATTTTTAGCTACAATAACTCAAAACTGCCTACTTTATTTAGGACCGATTTTGGAATTCTGTCTTCCGAAACCGATTGTCAGATTGACATTTGCATTTTTCTAAATGAAAAAAACCTTTTAACAAAATAAAAAAATTAGATATTTTTTTTATTATTTTTTGTTTTTTGTTGCCATGTTAGTATTTATTCTTGAAGTCGGTTAAAAAGTTTTTTATTTCTCACTTTTTAGTAGGTTGGTTTGTAATTCACTAAAATTACAATAGATTTTTGCCAATTGCTCAAATCCGTTAATAATAAATTATAATAATAAATAATAAAAATGATTTATTCACTTAGGAAGCAAAATACTACACTTGGGAAAAGTCGATTCTACATTTACTTGTAATGCCTGCTCGCAAACAATAGGTAAAGCCCGAGAAAAGAACAGGCAATAAAAACTCGTGGCCACTCTTTTCAAATTGCCAATGTTTACAATGTGTCTCTGTTTATAAACTGTATATGCAGGTAAGGTGCTGCCACCATTATATTATACACTATATTAGAGGACTGATGCAAAATAATATTAGAAGAGTACACGAGATTGGATACATCAGCCTCAATGGGCACAACATAGTAGGAGCATCCACTTACGATATAAAAACTTTATGTGTCCATATTGGCCAATTTACTGCTACTTTATGAATAAGTATACATGTTTTGCAAAGGAAAGAAAAGAATGGGCGTAATTTATCACGCAGAATTTTTACTTACAAAAGTAAATCGTTTTCTTAATTAGTACCTAAGTAACATTATCAAATTAAATGTTAATTGTTGAGGAGTTTACATGATAGTTCACCATCAGCATGTAATAGAGCTGATGGTGAACTATCATGACGAGAATAAAGTGCTGCTCAATACCATATTAAAGTAATTGAATCCCAAACCGTGAATCCCGCCAGCTCGTCATTTGTGGTCTTCATCATCAGTTCCACTTCACCAATTGGTGCTTTTTGAGAGTGAATGCTCTGAAATGAATATGAAATATATCTAAATCACAGTAGATGTCTTTAATATTTGAAGAGTTCCCTCGATTTCTCTAGGATCCATCAGATCGCGATCTGATGACAATGGGACCAACTTGGAAGTAGTTGAAAACGACGACTCCCGACGATTTCAGTTACAGTGGCCAACCTTATCAGAAACAAAGTGTATGCGCAGACATAAGTGTATTCCCTCACTCTTATAGTCCGATGGGACGAAAATCCAACACGATTGGAGAGGTTAACATGTTTTCTGAGGCACCGTCATCGCCGTCATCCATCATAACATTAATGGACGGACAATGGTAACGTTGCTTAACCTTGCTTTTCTTTGGATTTGTTCGGTCGCCTTTTTTTTTTTTTGACGTTTTGATATTACGTCACATTAGTGGAGTAAAGAAATACCCTTCCGTCAGTCAGCTGGATTCCTTAGCGTTTGGCGTACAGGACTGTAATCGACTACTGACGGATTTTTTTTTTCTTTTTAAAAGACGACTCCCGCAGTAGGGTACAAGCCCTGTATCGCGGGTGATTTTTTAAACATAGAAGTCACGGACACAAAGTACACTCAGACTCGGAACAACAATTTGTGGATCACACAAAGTGGTGTCCCGCGTGGGAATCGAACCCACGACCTCTTGCGTAGCAGTCGGACACACTCCCACCGCGCCACAGAGGCAGTCATTGAGTCACAGATAGGTTTTACCGGTTATATGTCAATGTCGACCCATATGAAGGCCCACTGTTGGGTACGTATCTCCCCAGTAGAACCTACTATTACCTATTATTACAGATCCTGGGGGGTCACACTTGGCGAGCAAGTTGGCGATTATAGTAAAGCTTTAAAGTACGCTGAGACCTTAGTCACCTGGACGACACCCACGGGAAGAGGTGGGGTGGCACTATTCTTAAGCCGGTACCACACGGCATTTAGGTACCTATTAAAAATAAAAACATTATTTCCTTATCTTTTTATCCTCTGTTTGACCCCTATTTATGTAAATACGAGCCGATTGAAAAAATCTAGGCAAATGCATGTCGGGCCACGCACAATGTAGGATTCCGTAGTACCTCACCTCATCCGAATAATGCGGCTTAAGAAGTGGGTTTTCTGTAGTTTTTGTTTCATACTTATAACGTTAAACCTACTTTTAAAAATAATTTTCAATGGAATTTGTACGAAAATCTTGTTACTTCTCATTTAATCAGCTGTTACTTCGTAAACTTGTACTTGACACCCACGGGAAGAGATGGGGTGGCACTATTCTTAAGCCGGTACCACACGGCATTTAGGTACCAATTAAACCATAAAATTTATCTAACAAGCAGGTATATAACTTCTACAAATAAATAACATTGTCTTAGAAGTTAGAAAAACAGTTTAGCAATAACATATTGACGTCAGTTACTGCCCACAGCAAAGTTAGAGAGAATTGACACTACGACACTACGATCAAAATGTCAACAATATAACTTGTTTTCTATGTTTATTTAGTTAATAAATACTCTAAGATTTGTTTGATTAAGATTGTTTGTGCTTATATGCGTAAGTTACTACGTAAATGATATTGTAACTAAACTTTTTTCTGTTTATCTATACTAATATTATAAAGAGGAAAGATTTGATTGTTTGTTTGTATTGAAAAGGCTCCGAAACTACTGGACGGATTTGAAAAATTCTTTTATCTTTGTGAAGCTACATTAACCTCGGATGACATAGGCTATTTTTTATCCCTGTATTCCCACTAAAACGGGAACTACGCGGGTGAAACCGTGAGGCGTCCGCTAGTGTTTAGTTAGTTTAGTTTATAAACTTGACACAGACAAATACGTAAATATTAAAGACAAAATCAACGCATAATACGCTATTTTTTAGTTACTGCGCAATTCAAAAAGATTATTTCCTTATCGTTCTATCCTCTGTTTGACCCCTATTTATGTATTTACATAAATAGTTACAAAACCCTATCTAGTTTTTTTTTAATTACCTCATATTTATGAGGCAATTAAAAAAATGCATAAGGTTTTCGATAATCGACTGCATATTTTTCTCGGAAGGTTTTAATGACCAATTTATTAAAATTTGTTTTAAATTAAGACACCAGACCTATACCTAAACTGCATTAACTAAGTAATAGTGCTTGATAAAATTTTCCACTATGTTTTACAACATTTTACCTAGACAGTCAGTTAATTTTTCTTAAAAAAAAATAACGACAACCAATTAATATTATACTAAAAATAATAATCATAATCTTTTATTTGTGAATCATTGTTTAAATTGGTTTTAAATTTAAGCTAACGTACGCTATGCCCTACCGTGTAAGTAGTATGGTGTAAAAATATATAAAAGAGAAAATTAGAAATTAAATTAGAATTAATTAACAATTAATAAAAACACATTATTTTCATTATCACCGCTATACCTACGCTCTACATTATTTTTATTATTAAGTTTTTACAATGATTCTTATTATATTATTATTCTTATTATAGATTATGACAGTCATGTAAAGGTTTAGTCATCAAAATATTCTTGGACCGAATGTCCGAACCGTCTGTCTGTCTGTCCGTCCGTACGTCACAGGCATTTTATTCAAAGACTACTCAATAAATATTTATGAAATTTCGTGAAAAGGTGTCTTGTAGAAGCCGCTACTTAGTTTGATAGCTAAACAATAAAAATAATAGGTACTCCATACATGTAAGAGAAGCTGATTTTTTTTCCGCAAACATCAACGTGTGGCACTTTATTCGACAGATCTTTTAAAAACATTTAGAGGTTTCTAATAAAGTTTTTTGATTAAGTGAATATTTTTGGAAATAATCGCTCCGAAAGTTACATAAATTGTGCTCCCCGCCCCCTTAACTTTTGACCCGTGTAATCCAAAAATATGAAAAATATCACTAAGATAGCGCTTAAGAAATATTTCAAACTAAAATTATTTATAGATATACCTACCGTCATAGAGTTATTGCCGAAAAACTGCGTTTCTTAACAAAAGGGCGTAAGTGCCATTGCAATTATTCAAGGCTGCGGAACCCTACACTGAGCATGGTCCGACATGCTCTTGCTCTCTTAAAATATCAGTTCATCATTTATGTCTTTAATAGATATTGGAAATTTATTGTAAATTAAGGGCGCTCTACAAAACATACTTTTGTGCATCATTGTTGATTTGCACGGTACAACATATAACTTTCCTAAATGGAGTTTTCTGTCCCTTTTAGCGAATAGATGTATGTTTTGTCTTATAAATATTGCACACTCGTAAATATATATGCATGGGAAAGTCATAAACTTATATTCTTTAAAAAGTGGCTTACATGAATCTTTTGGTTTGATCCCAAACATTGTTCGTATACATAGTTTTTGCGCTCTAAACACTAACCGCCTTATTCCAAAAGATGGACTAAACCTGGTTTGACGAAAATCCTAGTTTAAGCCATGGATCTACGAAAATCTTTATTACAAAACGAGGTTCATCGCTTAATCGATGATCTTCTTTGGTCTATAGATTAGTCTTTCGGTCACCCTAGTTTAACTATGGTAATAACCTTAAAATGTCAAAAACTTGACAATTTGAACGTTAGACTATTTACTATTTTGCGTATTTTAGTTTCAATTATTAATGACGAATAATGCGTGTTTAGTGACTTTAAATTATTAACTAACTAAATATGGTGTGGCAACAAAATAAACGCAAAATTCGAGTGAAATGCGATGTGTGACCAAAGATTTAATAATACATGCTTATTATTGTTTTTCAAAACATTTATCACAGCTTGGAATTGAGAGAGAAGATTTAATATACAGAACTCAGAGATGGCCTAAAATTAAAGTGGTCTGTGCAATGTTTGGGTCAACCAGTCTCGACGTGAAGTGTACCTACGCAGTGTGGAAAGTTGAAGATCAACACAGATTATTTTTGTTCGACAATAGTATCATTAACTAGTGCTCTATGTA
Source organism: Herminia tarsipennalis (assembly GCA_945859575.2). Taxonomy (NCBI): domain Eukaryota; kingdom Metazoa; phylum Arthropoda; class Insecta; order Lepidoptera; family Erebidae; genus Herminia; species Herminia tarsipennalis. The sequence goes on along the minus strand of OX243849.2, from coordinate 13,571,775 downwards.
AAACAATCTGATGCATTCCACTTATAATATGTCACATTATTTATATTGAAGTTAGAAAATCACATTTGGAATGTCTGATAGTTGGTCTGGAGTAGTGCGGCAAAAGCCAATGTTGAATTTACTCAAAATGCACAAAACAAAGTAATAGAAACATCATTATGACAAAATTTCTTACCTAAAACTTACTACTGAACTATACATATAGTGGAACTAAATAAACAATGATCAATTTAAAATTTAGTTGGTAAAGTGTAACCATGGGTATACCTATCAATAGAAACAGATGTAAACTTAGGTTATAGGTAGGTAAAAAGAACTGAATATTATGTTTATAAGAGCTCAGCTAGTTAATACATTGCTACAATGTTCCTTTAAACATAGTTTTAACACTAAACAGAGAGTATAGATTAGTTACAGGTTATTGAAATTGTGATGTAATAACTATTATGCACTACTTAACTGTTTAGATAATTATATTTAAGATTCTCTGATAGATGAACTATGTTCTTAGGGAGAATAAATGGTATCTAATAAATAATGATTTTATGTATAATGTACCTAAAACTTACTAGTGAACTAGATAGTGGATCTAAATAAACATTGATCAATTATTGATTGATTACTGTTTATATATTTATACATAAAATGCCTAAATACACATACCCTATTACTAGTGAACTATAAGGTGGATCTAAATATAGAATTATTAATTTTATTATATAAATATATTATTGATCACTGTTTATATATTATACAAAAAATGCATACAATTTAAAATTTATTGTAAAATAAATATCTATACTAATATTATAAAGCTGAAAAGTTTGTTTGAACGCGGTAATTCTTTTGAACTTTTTACTGTTGGATAGCCCATTTGTCGGGGAAAGCTATAGGCTATATAATATCACACTACAACCAATAGGAATGGAGCAGCATTGAGAAATGTTGCGTAAACAGGGAAGATTTATGCAGACTAAGTTGTGCGGGAAAGCTAGTCATCTAAATAGAAATAAGGGATATCAACTCAATATTCCTTTTCAAACATAGTTTGAAAAGGAATTAAATTAAGAGAGGAAGAGGAATACAGAATGGTTACAGGTTATTGAAATTGTTAACATCCATTTTGTTGTCAAATGGAATAACTATTAAGTGCTACCTAACAGTTTAGATAATTATATTTATGATTCTCATGAAAATGAACTCTGTTACTAGGGAGAATAAATAGTATCTAATAAATAATGATTCTATGTTGTTATTTGAGAATTAACAACATAGAATCATTATTTATTAGATACTATTTATATGCATTTCATAGCAAGCTCACTGATATTAAATAATAAATATATTCATAAAATTTGTTTCAATTGTTTGTTGTGCTTCAGCCGAAGCTTCAGTACCTATGTTGAATCTAGGCATACTTTCCCTCAATACATTCAGAACAACGAGTGCAACAAAGAAAACAGTAAGTATATCAAAAATGGATTATCTTATTCAGTAAGTATCCTTCCATGCTAAGACCTGTTCCAATGAAACTAGCTTTGTAATAAAAACTCGCATCCAAGTTCCTCTAAGTGTTTGGGCGCTATAGTTACTCAGATTAAACTTATAACATCCTTAATAATGTCTGAGTTAATTAAATTTAGGTTATCATCATTTGTTTACATTTTTAGTACTAATGACAACTACTTATGTAACGTTCCGATCCTGACAGAATTTATTTGATTTTTCGTAAATTGCAGGCCGAGGGCTTTTATGTCAGGTTAATATTTTGAAAATTACGTAGTGCTGGCGAATAATTTAGCTACATAGAACGTCTAAATATTTTATTCTCAATGAAAACTATACTTTCAAATTATATTGGTATAAAGCGGAACGTTATTTTTGAATGACAAGAACAATGAATGAACTAAATTGATTATAATCTGTGGCTGATTGCTAGATCCTTTGGTATCAGCTGGTCCACGGATTAACTAAGCTTTGTAATAAGACCAATAGTACTGTACTTTAACCTGGACTTGAAAGTCTTCGTTTAAACCTTGATTTGATCTTTTCTTTGGAATAAGGCGGATAGGGCCAATCAGTCGAATTGCCCCAGAAAACAATACCTTAACGTAGTGTAGAAGAAATATTACCATGTAACACTGTTATTAGTACATCCTCGCTAGTGATGTTTCTAAGTTTGTAAAGACCATAAGCATGTTGACTTAACTTTGTACAGACAAGTTTAACATGTTTTTTCCAATATATGTTCGCATACTTTCGCGATTTGTACACATTATAGAATTTTATAAGCTACGGGTCTTAATCGCGTAAATATTTTAATTTAAGGCTAAATACCTTTGTTTATTGCCCGACGTTTCGACCGTATTGCAACGGCCGTGGTCACCGGTAGACTGATTCAGCTCAGCGTCGCCTCCGAGTAGCGCGGGTTTCGGAAACTACCCTCGCGTGATTTTTATCACTCACTATTACGATGGCTCCTACGTATAAGGGCGAAAGTGCCGCTTAGGCCTTTTTCCAATTATTTGCGCAATGGCTTTACTTTACCCTATTTTATGATATTAAAAAACAAAAATAATATTTATTTGGCTAGAATCAAAATATTTTTTTATGCACATAGGCGTATTATGTGCTCAAATTAACCGCGTATATAGTCCAACGGTACTATTGGTCCATGTACAGCGTCGAGTAATCGAGTCGAGGGTGAGGCGAAGGGGCGGAGGTGCCACTTTGGTCGTTCTACTCGGTGCTTGGCGAATGTCCGTCATAATAGTTGCGCTCGCGCGTTTGTGCATTAACTAGTTCTCAACTTATGTAGTTATAACAAAAATGATGCCTAAGAAAGGTATTCCCTTTACGAGGGCACAAAGGATTATAAATAAAGTTATTAATAATGGCAAGAACAGCAGTGATGCAAGCATTAACGGCGAGATTCGCGAAAATAATGACACGGAATGTCCAGGTAAAGATTCAATTATTTATTTTCTTTATTAATACATGTCACATTACATTAGGAAGTCATTAATATTATTTTATTGGCATAAAATTAATTCTTGTAATTATTAATTCACTAAGAACCTCGTATAAAGGCGAAATATCCCATTAGCCTTTTTACGTGGTTCAATTTACTTTAAATCATATTCGCCTTTTTTTAAAGCACGATATTTTCTGCATATAATGAAAAATATATAAAAAAAAACCTTTATTACTAGGGTTGCTATGCATCTGGCATACAAATATTGTGCATTTATGAGTGAGGTATCACTATTGACGTAAAAACAGTCAGTGGCGTAAGTGCATGTTTGTAACGAGTTAAAATTTGCACTTATGCTTAAGTGCAAATTTTAACTCGTTACAAACATGCACTTACAAAATTTATATTTATTATTTTGTACAAATTTCTTTAACAAGTTTTGTCGTGATAAAATTCCATTCAAAAGGTACAAAGTATCTCCTAGTAAAATTTCATAAAAATCGGTTTAGTGGTTGAACCAGGAAACCGCAACAGACAGACAGATAGACAAAGTTACTTTTGCATTTATAATGAGTGTCCTTTAAAAAAAAAAATTATATCTTTTGTTGTAGTTTCTCCTCTTCCATCTGGTGCAGTTGAAGATTTGTCGTTTGAAATGATTACTCATTCAGATTTACAGCTAATAATAACTAAAAATGACTTACAGACGTCGATTGATGAATCAATAATTTGTAATACACCGATGCCATCACCACCAGTCCCATTTTCAGGTTACTCAACCATAGAGAATTTTTTTGAAAACATTTTATTTGCTAATTCAGACTAAATATACCAAGAGAAAAGATGTTGGAAGACTAAGACAGAAATATCGAAAAGAGTGGGCAGACAATAAAAGAAAGCGCTTAAAAAACTTAGGCTTGGAATATCAAAGTCGGAACGGTAAACTACGTCATGCAAAATCACTCGGTGCTATAAAATGTTATCCAAATTGTGTGTACAAGTATTATGATAAATTTACAGACGCCCAGTGTCAAAGAATATTTGATAAATTTTGGGCTGTTGGTGACCATTTAAAACAATGGGATATTCTAGTTAGATACATACAAAAAACTCACGTCGCTCGTTTACTTATACCTATTTCTTACCGGTAGAATGGAATTCATATATACGCAATAACTGATGTCACTCAAGAAATGATTTTTGATTTTAAGAAGATGCAAAAGTCTTCTATTTATAATTGGACTAAAACTACTAATGGTGATCAAGTAAAATGGTCCAAAATATAAAAAAATGGTTTCTCACGATACACCCGATACATTGATTTTCAAGACTTAGCTGAAGATGCAACTAAACATAGTATTAATATTATGTCGTTGCAAAAAAAAGTACGACGTACTAGATTGAGCAACCAGACTAATATACCAGCAGAATCTAGCCTTACAAAATGTTACAATGGGCTATTACCAATCACAAAAGAGAAAAAGAAAGATTTGATGTCTATGTGCAGCGCTAAAGTGATTCCAGTAGGTCATCATGCATTCTTTTCTAACCTAACAGTATTATCATCAGCAGATCAAATAGAAAATTTAAGCTGTGACAAAGAGTAGACGAAAAGTATTAGAATAAGTTGTTGATTGTGATATTTTATTATTGTTGTTGATCTCTATATTTTTAAGTTTTCGTTATTTATTAGTTTTTAGAGCCAGCTTACATTTACTTTCTTTTAATAATACTGAAACATGGCAAAATGCGCAGTAGTGCCATGACTTGTTTCAGTTGTATTTTTTGTAAAATATCTAATACCGAGATTGTAGTCTGTTACCTTAATTCAATTATTTTGAGTTTATTTTTGAGTTGATAATTCAACTAGAATTATATTCTTCCAAGTAATAATGTAAAAGCTAGTTCATTGTTATGGTATAATTATAGTGTAATTTTAATTTTAATGTAATTATAATTTTTGTTTAATTATTGAGTTAGTTAAATTTACAATATTATCAAAACTGATCTCGTGCCAAAAACTAGGTTAGACTTTTTGTTGATTATAAAAGAAACTTTATAAACTTTTTTGTTCAAATAATGATAGTTGTGATACATGGTTTACCAAATTGTAATTAAAGTTTTGATTTTTAGTACTTTAATGTTTTATTTTTCATACTCATTGCAATATGGTAGTAAGACCTAACTATAATGGAAACACGGTAAATGGGCGTATGTGATTTAAACCAAATTTACGTTTTATAAGGTATCATTTTGAGGTTGTTCCTCAGTCATTTTGGCTAGTAATAGTAACAAAGCTATGACATGTTTGCTACAAACAAATACATATTAAAAACATTTTAGTATATTAATATTGATCCTGGTATATAGGCGAAAGAGCACTACAGCCTTTTTACGTGGGACGATAAAATTCGAATCAAAGAAACTCAACGACGTAAAAAGGCAAATGTGTAAAATCTCTAAACTTATTGAAAGTACACAAGAAAATGTTACTACTATAAATAAAACATAGCTCGTTAATGCTTGTTGCAAAATTTCATAAAAATTGATCCAGTAATTTACAAGATATGACTAAAAATACAGTTCTAGAAACTTAAAACTGCTCTCCTGTAAAATTTGGTTTTTGCAGTTAGGGCAGTTTACGTAGGAGCCATCGTACGGAACCGTCGGTACTTCGACACACAATACTAATGACATCCGCACACTGGTGCGTAATGTTTGTTCGGCGGTGTGTATACTTGCTTGATCACTGGATTCCACTATGTTGACAGTTTATTTTCTGGTCTAAGTTCAAGCCTAGAAATTTGGTTGTAATTATCTTCTTTAATTTGTATACCCATAAAATTGACATTTATTAAATTATTATTGTTAGATTTTGGTCTTTGTTTAAAATTAATTAATTTAGTGTTTTCAAAGTTTATTTTCAAATTATGTGTTGACAGCCAGTTAATAATTGATGTCAAAGAGTTGTTTAAATTAGTTTCTAGTATTGTCAATTTAGAGCTAGTGTAGATTAGAGCTCGTGATCATGGTACAATCATCAACAAAGAGTGTCATTTTGATTTAAGTGGTATTAATATAGACGATGAAAAGTAACGGTCCCAGCACACTACTTTGGGGAACTCCAAATTTGACTTTTCTGATATCTGATTGTTCTGTTTTCACTATTTTTGTTCTGCAACACAGTCTAGTTATTTCTTTTACCTGTTCTCTATCAGTAGGGTAAGATTTTAAAAGTCTACTAGCTGACCCTCGCAACTTCGTCTGCGTATTTTTTTTCCGTTTTTGCAACATTTTTCTTTGCTGCTCCGCTCCTATTGGTCGTAGCGTGTTGTTATATGCCTGTAATCTTCCTGGATAAATGGGCTATCCAACAGTCAAATAAATGTTTGATCCGGACCAGTTGTTCTTGAGATTTACGCGTTCAAGCAAACAAACTCTTCAGCTTTATAATATTAGTATAGATAAGCATTACCACTTACTCCATAAGCGTGCAGCTTTGTTTAAAGAATGTCATGTCTAACATGCTCACAACACAAGCATTTGACATATCCATAAAATGTCCAGTCACTGGCAACCCCTTATCCATAATGTATAATAACTGGATACAAAAACTCATAAATAGTAATTTTATTTTTTCTAAGCCCATATTGTTGAGGTATATGTAAATGAAAATATATATTGTATATTTATAAAGTCCCTCGCGATATATGGCTTGTCCCTAAGGGACCGCCTCCACCAGCGAGAGAATCGCGGCGATATTATCGTCCTGCCACCTATTTCTATACACTCTCTTAGAACGTGTTACACGACGATGTTATCGCGGTGTTGCGACGAGTGGCTGAGTGCGAGAGAAACGTCATTACACAAACGTCGTCAATAATAGGGATGTTGACTGTCAAGTCAAATCAGTCTCTTTTTATGAAATGTCATAACGACAAGTTCTATGGAAATGCGTATGGAATAGCAACCTATGACGTCATAAGTTCCTTTCGTCGAATCATCACTTTTAGTAATCGTTTTCATGCTTTTAAATTTAAAAACATGTTAAATTGTAAAAGTAAAACTTATTTTCAGAGCATTTTAAGATCTACTATTACCTGATTAGTATAAAATAATTTACTTTTATTGTAGTCAACTACTCAATTGCTCGTTCGTGGAGACTACCCTACGATAGAAGACGGAATAGCCGCGATTCTCTCGCCCGTGTAGACGGTCTCTAACGCAGGCGTGAGTAGAGTCTCATCCAGTATGCACTGGTCAGCAGACAAGACTTAGGTCAAACGTTACTACAAATAGCGAGCCACGCCGCGAACCGCAACTTGTAGCTCAGAAGTGGTCACACGAACGGTCGATGTACGTCGATCATAGGCGTTTACAGGGGGGGGGGAAGGATTTGGTGGTTGACAACCCCCCCCCCCCCCACAAGGTAACAGTTAACCCTCCGAAATTACAAAAACGAATATCAAACAAATTGTATGAAAAATATCTTCCACTATGACCGCCACTGGTGGCTAAGTATGCAGCAGCACTTACATGATGCAACTTTCTTGCCTGTTGCATATAATTAAATTAAAGAGTAGTAAAAAATGGCGACAAACTGACATGTCGCTGTTTTTACAGCTTCGTGTTTGACGTGTAAAACAGTGTAAAATATGCTTTAAATACATGATAACTGGACAAAATGAGAGAGCCATAATCCGAGAGAGATAGTGATTCAAAGCGAGCCATAATCCCTACCGAATAATATCGGAGCTAGCGTATTGCCATTTTTAAAGCCCTTTAAAAAATGGCAATACGCTAGCTGCATCATGCAAAAAAAGAAATTTAATTAAATCAATAAATTACTTGCATAGTTAACCAAACATAGTGAAAATGAGCCTTCAATTTACTACTACTTCGACCTGTGAACGTTATATTCAAGAGCTTGATTATGACGGCTGGTACAGCAGCAGTGTCAGAGATTATGCTATGAGCTTTATAAAATTATATATACTGCAGGTCTTAATCGCGTGAATAATTTAAGGTGAGTAAGACTTGTCGGTCTACCCGTGACCACGAGACGTCGAGCAATAAACAAGGTATTTTACCTTGATTAGTAGTATATATAATTTTATAATGTGTACAAATCGCGAAAGTTTATCAACATTTATGCTATGAGCTGTGACTTGCGACGCTTACCATCAGAATCGCGAGCTCTTCGTCTCCTCATCGGTTACATAAAAAAAAATCTAGAAAATGGCATTCTGTAAATGAGCCTTTATCTTACTTCTATTTTATGTGCGAAGATTAATGGATGGATGTTTGTTACTCAATCACACCAGAACGGCTAAACGGATCTGTACGAAATTTGGCACTTAAGTAGTGGACTATAGTCTGGAACGTGCTATTCAATATAAGCTACTTTTTATCCCGGAAAAATGGAATATTTCCACTCGAACAAAGTCGCCAACAATACCTAGTTTTATAATATACTTCAATACCAATGGCGTTAAAAATATGCTGTAGCTTTGATACATAATTACCTATTATACACTCCTAGTTACTAGTAAAACAAGAACAATGTAACACGCAAACATATGTATTATGTATGTGCATATATCGTGCGAAAACTGGTCAGGGGTAAAGAACCAGGTCGAAAGAGTACACCAAATATAATACCTCATTACACGCGATTAGTTTGTAGGTGTGGTTCAGAAAAGCAGTGCTATTTTACATTTATTATTAATCACCACTCACTATTGATCTTTAAATTCCAATTGAAAGACAAGACATCACATTTACAACGTGTAAGGTTGGTGTAATATAATATCTTAATATCTTGGGACAACTCACACAACACTATCTGATCCCAAACTAAGCAGAGCTTGTAGTATGGAAACCAGACAACTGATAAACATACTTATATATTTGTAAATACATAGATATTATAGATAAATAATACCCAGACACAGAATAAACCATCGTGCTCATCACACAAAGTTTTATCCTGGGTGGGGATCGAACCCCTCTTGCGTAGCAGTCGGATACACTCCCACCGCTGACCACAGGCTATATTGACACAACATTGGCCCCAACACGACTTGTCGTCCTCCCACCATCTAGGAATCTACCCGCGCCAACGTTGACTGCCTACGTACCATAGTGGAAGTGCGTACAGTTGTGGGTTCAATTCTTTGTTCCGAGTCTGGGTGTACTTTCATTGTCCGTAATTTATAAGTTTGCTAAGTCCCCTGTGGCGAAGAAATGCCAAATCTATGTCATACAAGTAGTAGACCGTCTTGGTGGGTACCACAACATTTTTTTTTTTTTAAGATTACTAGCAATGTGGGATTGAGTCCCACATTACTAGCAAACTTGTTAACCCCTCCAGCTAAGCTCAAAGGCTTGTGTTAGGAGTGGATTCACGTCGGTAGTATAATGGGTAGGATTCGAACCCGCAACCTCAGGATTGCGAGACCGATGCCTTAGCCATTAAGCTACCGCCGCTTAATGTCAGTTATTCTTCCGTGAAATACTAATTCGGTTGAAAGGCTCTGTAGCAAATGTTATTACTGGGCAAATGAGAACTAATAGCGCCGTGCGGTAATATTCAGATCTTTAGCAAACAAGGATTTGGGTGGCAAATCGACTCGTGACGTGCTCGACTTCTCATTTCACTTATAAATAAAAAAAACAATGCTGCAAAGAAACAATATCCCTTCAAATTTAATATCATGCAGTCGGAGGCTCGATATTAAGCTCAACAGAATTCATCAATGCCTCCTAATGCATGATATTAAAATTGATGGGTATCTAGTTTCTGTCTTTTTGCAGACGGATTTTTTTTTTTATTTACTACTTTTTAGCCGTTGTAAGATATTACTAGGGGATTTTATATAAAAAAAAATGTTTCATTAGTAACGTTATTTTTTCAATGTTATCTCTCCAAACTTTTTTAATACTTAAGAATTATATATATTTATTTGAACCCGCCTTTTAATGACCTTTAATTTGATACCCCACTCGGGGGTCTTTGAATTTTTTTGTCAGACCGCACATTAAAGAAAGAAAAATGTTTTTTTGTCCTCAGTGACACTCGCGTCATCGAGATGAATCGAATCGAACGATCGACGAATCTAATGACGTACAGTACTCCCAAATTAATAATGCACATGCAGATCTTCGCTAATTGTCGTATTCCCGGAAACACTCGAATCATGGAATCGTAAGAGCCCTAAACAAGGCATTTGCATTTTGCACCTTGTTTAAAAGAGATAGGAGTCAATATCATGTGTGCACAATCGAAAACAAATCGGGCGTTCGGCAGCTGTCGCCGGTCAGCGAAATGTCTGTCAGTCGTCTTTATATATTGGTAGTGACTGCACGTGTTCTCTATTTGTGGAAATATATAGAGCTGCTATTACACACCCTTCTTGGTAAATATAATTTCAACATTAATTAGCTTATTCAGATTTAAATAGTATATTTTGAAAAAAGGAAAATAAATAACATATTTCACGTTTTTTTAATATTAAAAAAATAAAATACCTACATTAAATACATATTAAGTACTAGAAAAACATTTAAAAAATGAGATTTATTTAAATTAAATAAATAGATAAACATGCATAAAAAATATATACCTAACTCTGCCCATGCCATTTTCTTTCAGACGAATTCTTCCAAAATGGATAAATTTAAACGTGGAAAACCGCTTAATTCACAAGCACGGCAAATGGTATTTAATGTGTACCTTTATTTCTTAAATGAAGCCAATGTTTTCAACAGAGACCATGATGGTTATTTTAAAAAAATTCAAGACCGTGTTACAAAAGCTACAGGAATTTCGCGACGAACTTTGAGTAATATCTTAAACGAAAAAAAACATAATCAATCAAAGAAATTTTCTACACCGAAAAAAGGAAGACCTAAAAGTAGATTTCGGCTGGTACTTGATGATTTCGACTACTGTGTTATTCGTAATATGATATACAATTTTCAATTGACGCTGAAAGAACTCCCAACTGTAAATAATTTAAGAATAAAGTTGATCGAAGCTATTAATTTCAAAGGCTGTGCCGAGACTTTAAGGTTGATCTTGAAAGACATGGGGTTTAGGTTTCTGAAAACTGATAATAACAGACAATTACTTATGGAAAAACATGATATACGCCTAAAAAGGATCAAATATCTCAGAGAAATACAACAGCTGAGGAGTTCTGGTAGAAACATAGTATTTATGGACGAGTCGTATGTGCACACATCACATACTAAGGGTAAAACTTGGCAAGATAGCAACAAAAAAGGTATCAAACAACCCATTTCCAAAGGAGAGCGAATAATTATTGTACACGCAGGCAATGAAAAAGGCTTCGTCCCAGGGGCTCTAATGTTACATAAATGTGTCGACTCAGAAGGTGACTATCATAAAGAAATAAACGCGGAACGTTATCAAACTTGGCTACGCAATCAATTGATTCCCAACTTGCCTCCTAATAGTGTGTTGGTAATAGACAACGCCCCATATCATAATAAGCTGTCTGTGAAACCACCAAACTCAAACACATCTAAACCACAAATGACAGCTTGGTTACAACAACACAACATTCCGCATGACCCAAAGAAACTGAAACCCGATTTGTATAAAATTATACAAAGATACAAAGAAAATTACACAGAATTTGCCATTGACCGTATAATGGAGGAACATGGGCATAAAATTATACGATTGCCACCATATCATCCCGATTTTAACCCTATTGAAAATATTTGGTCCCAAATAAAGCAACACGTGGCCAAGAGAAATATTGCAATGACTGTGACGTCAGTTAAAGATGCTATATTAGAAAAAATCAATAAAATAGGACCAGAAGAATGGAAAAAAGTTTCTGATCATGCGGTTCAATGCGAAGATGAATATAGAAAATTTGAGCCAAGAATCGATAGTTATTCCGATAAACTGATTATTTACACAGGTGATAGCAGTGAGGAAAGTGTAAATGAACAAGAGCATAATGAAACTTCTGATGAATCTGCGATGTCGGGAATAGAGGTCTTCCTCGATTCTGATTAATTTTTTTATAATTGTATTATTTTTCTGGAATGATTAGTGCTGTAAACAAATTTGAACTGAGATTTTGATTATATTTTATGTAAACCTCTATTTGAAAACGTTTTTTTCTCCTTCTAATAAAACCTTATGTTATTTAAACCTTTTCCTCCATAATTACACCAACTTCGGTAAGACACTTGAAAACTAATCACTCCAACAATGATTGTAGCGTTTTCGCTATTTACTTACATGGAATTATCGAATCAAATTTCGTTACAGGTAAATCAAATCTGTTTTAGCACAAAACACATAATATATAAAATTAGGCATAGAGAAATTGCTCTTAACCACTCTATATAAATATCGTCTTTCGACGCTCGGGTAATACGACCGTTGCCGAACAATGACGAAGATTTCCGAAGATTTCTATGCGCATTATTACTTTTGGAGTACTGTAGCATCTATTAAAATCGGTGGAGCCGTTAAGGAGTTATGAGCAAACATAGGAACATTGGACAAGGAATGAACAAGGATACATACATACATACATTCGCGTCAAACACATAACCCTCCTCCGCAGTCGGGTAAAAATAATGCGAAGTTGGCAAGCACCATTTTTACCGTATATTGTATGTTATTGAAATTTAACCATACTTTTCTGAATCACTGTAGAATTAGTGGAAATGCCTTTTGAACGTGGGTAGTGTTAAGGTTTTAAAGAATATATATTTAAAACAAACATCCTAGTTTGACCACCTATATTTTTATAGCTAAAACCACAGTCAGACATGTTTGTGATCTCATCTTGACCTCAGATTCTACAAAACACCTACTTTCTAAGAAATTTTAAAGATCTAAGTGGCCAATTAGGTTTGTGTGTTGTTCAAGTCGGCTTTGATGATAAATCGGTAAACAGAGTATGTAACACTTTGTTTTAATAATAATACTAATAAACCTCTGTGGCGCGATGGGAGTGTGTCCAACTGCTACGCAAGAGGTCGTGGCTTCGATTCCCACACGGGACACCACTGATGTTGTGTCCACAAATTGTTGTTCCGAGTCTGGGTGTACTTTGTGTCCGTGGTTTGTATGTTTGTAAAGTACCCCGCGACACAGGGCTTGCAAAAAATACAATTATTTCAGGCCCATAGAAATATGTATATACCTTACAGACTAACATAGTGTTAATAAAACAACGTTACTTAAAACCATGTTAATACGCTTCACTTGCACAATCTTTGTACATTTTTTGACACTTGTCCGCAGAAGTGACATAACCAGGGGGGATTTAATGAATTAATTAAATGAATCCGTAAGCCGAGGAGTGCTAGATAAGTACAAACGTGTTTTGTATCTTTTCCCTTAATACCGGAAATATTTGTCGGTTGCACATCTGTAACTATTCTATCTATATACTAATATATAAAGCGGAAGAGTTTGTTTGTTTGTTTGTTTAAACGCGCTAATCTCAGGAACTACTGGTCCGATTTAAAAAAAATCATTTTTTTGTTGGCTAGCCCATTTATCGAGGAAGGTTATAGGCTATATAACATCACGCTACGACTAATAGGAGCGGAGTAGCGACGAGAAATGTTGCAAAAACGGGGAAAATTTACGCAGACGAAGTTGCGCGGGACAGCTAGTAATCAATAAACTTTTCAATATTTAATGTTATTATTTTTAGTGACAACCCTAGCTTAATCTCAAGGAGTCGCCGCGTGTCGGCGTTTTGCGCTACTTCAAAGGAGTGAGTATGGGGCTATGTATGTTTATACAGTCCCTCACAATACAGGGTTTGTACCCTAGTACAAGTAGTTGTTTCTAAATAAAAACTTTTTTACAATACAAACTGCTCATTTCTTTTTACAAAATGTTGCGTTTTGCGATACAAGGCCGTACATTACATTATTTTCATGTAATGGAATTGATAATCGTTCCAGCCGTTTGCGAGTACTCGGATAACAAATATTAAAAAAAAAAACAGTCGAATTGAGAACCTCCTGCGCTTCGTTATTAAGCGCAGCTCTCTACCGCGCATATGCGTTGGACATATAAGAGCGCACCGCGCATGCGCCAGTACGCACGGGCTTGTCACGACAACGAAATAAAGATAGTGAATAAGGACCCAGGACATAACTTTGTACGATGAGCACGATGGTTTATACTGTGTCTGGGTGTTAATTATCTATAATATGTACTTATGTATTTAGATATATTTAAGTACGTTTATCAGTTGTCTGGTTTCATTAGTTTAAACTCTGCTTAGTTTGGGATCAGATAGCATTGTGTAAGTTGTCCAAAAAATTATATATATATTTAGGAAACAAGCGCGGATACGAAGGGGCCAATGCTGACTCATAACTGAAACACCTTTATTTTCTCCAATATCTGACTGTAGTGACTTACATTTGGCCGGTGTTGACAGCAAATTTCCTCTTCCTTCTGTTGGGCGAACGACTCACACTTGACCGGTGTTGAGTCAAATCCCCCCCTCCCCTAAACAATATCCTAAATGCAGCCAGTAGAGATCCAACTCCCAGATCAATCATCAACGGCATAATCACTGTAGCATCAGTTAAACTACAATGCTATGGTCATTGTAGTTTAACTGATGCTACAGTACATACATAAAAACATCCACAATCTAAGAAACAATACGCATGAAGATTTGGTGAAATAAGGAAGCGAATAACCAAAATAGATGTACTTTTATAGGAAATGCTGATTGACCTTACAAGGTTAAACGAAATGTACCTTTATGTAGTATGACTACCAGTTTGGATGGTATTCCGGACATTTTAGGACTTTCGCTCTTAAACCAGGTTATTTTTGGTACTATACCAAAAATAACCTGGTTTACCAGACATATGACTGCCTCTGTGGCGCGGTGGGAGTATGTCCGACTGTTACGCGTCGGAGGGTTCGATTCCCACACGGGACACTACTTTGTGTGATGTTGTTCCAAGTCTAGGTGTTCTTTGTGTCCGTGACTTGTATGTATTTAAAGTCCCCCGCGACACAAAGTTTGTACCCTACTGCGGGAGACGTCTTTAAAAAAAAGTTTAGACACCCCAAAACGATTTTTTCTTCAAAAAATTATATAAAAAAAAGAATGTGTGGCACTCGGGGACTGCCGCGCATAACATTTTTTATCAACAAAAAATTTTTTTTTTTTAAAAACCCGCACCATATTTGTACATATACTTTAAGCTAACGCTCGGCCGAGCTACTTGGTAGGCGGAGTGGAGGGTGTTAGGTTTTGTTTTCGTTACGGAATTTCTTGATTCGGTCGGTTATTATTGAAAATAAGTAATGGTTACATTTCACATCGCATTGTGAACAGGATTTTTATTGTTAGAACGATTACTAAATTAATTAATTAATTAATGATTAATTAATTAATTGAAAAATATAACGGTATAAAAATGGGATTGTGTTACTGATTCTGAGCAAACCACTTTCACGTTTGTACTATACCAAGAATAAGGTTGTATATATTTACTTTGTAAGAAGTGAAGTAGATACTGTGTTTGCTGTATAGGCTTATATTTACAAATTTTAGACTCACTCACATTATTAAATATAACAAGGACAGCAAAATTTTAGCGGTCCTTATTTTATAATCATTTAAACACACGGGTTTGTTCAATAAAATTATTGCTGTAAAGGAAAACTTGATGATTTTGTAAGAGTGGCCCATGAGTTACTTGGCAACTTCTTCTCATGAGCTTTACACTTGGAACTGCCGCCTAACTTCATTTTGTTATTGTTTTTTCAAACAAATTATAATTTAATTATTCTTTTAGTATGTATTCAAATTAATACATACTAAAAGAATAATTAAATTATGATTTGTTTTCAAACAATCTTTAATTTGGTTTTACGAAATAAAGATATTTCAAACTTTGAAATTTGATGGCAAACTATTACCATATGCTTTTACAACACCACTATCAATACCAGACGCTATCAATACCAAAAGGATATATAAAAACGCTGTGTCGTTTCGGCTTTTATTCATTTTGCAGATTGTCCGGGCTTTTCAAACCACAGAATGGTAACCCTACCTCCAATGCTTCGTCACAATGAAGGGAAGATGGCGAACGGAAGCACCGAAACAGCACTTTCCGTATACGTTACCTACTCAATAATTTATTTCATTAAAATAATGTTATGTTATTATGCTGTTGTAAGGTAATTAATATCATAGTTTTATTCAATCGTTTTATTGTTGTTGATGGTGTGAGGTATTAAAAGTTGTCGGAAGAACCATGTATGTCTGAAATGTCAATTTTAATGATGTCTGGAGGGATATACATCACTGAGACGATTAAGTACTCGGAACAACAATTGTGTTTTTACAGAAAGTGGTGTCCCGTGAAGGAATCGAACTCACGACCTATTACGCAGCATTCCCACATATTCTAATTACCCAGTAATTTAACAATTGTAGCCAAACTCCACTATATCTATATCCATTCAGAGGTTTAGAAGTTTTTTCGAAATAAACTCACAAATATACATGAACCCTGAAAACTTTGCACTCCGTTTATAACCGACTTTAAAAAGGAGGAGGTTCTCAATTTGGATGTTTGTATTTTTATTATGTATGGGAATAATTCCGTCATATACAGGATGGACCAAACCACTGCCTCCTGGAGGGAAAGTACTCTAAATAATTGAGCTACCAAATTTTACTCAAACGAAACATTATTTTATATATAGAAGTAAAAATAACTTACCAGAGTCGGGAATCGAACCTGTCAACTGTAGAAAATAAACACTCTATACTTGGCAAGTGGCTCTGGCAAGTGACATTCGGAAAATCTTTACATGTAGTTATTTTTATTTTTAAAATAATGTTTTCTTTGAATAAAATTTGCTTAGCTCAACTATTTAGGGTGAACTTCCAACAGCGGATCAAACCCACGACCTCTGGCTTAGCAATCAGATTCACTAACCACTAAACCAACGGGTCAGTAACAAATGATCCATGAAATAAAAGCCTACAATATATATTAGTATCACGCTGTTAAGACGGATGTCATGTCAACGAACTCTGTGTCCCTATCACCTGAATAAAACTTACTTATTTAACCTTATTGCACTAATGAGGTTTTTAAACCCACGTATAAAATTACAGTTTTAAAATAGGCAAGGCAGTTACTCCTGCCTACGTACTGGATTCTAACACCGGTTGGTTCCACATGTTGGTCTCAACGTCACTCGTCCTGCATGTGATCTAGAAAATAATAACATTGGCGCCAACGGTCGGACGAGTGTTATTCTTAATCAGCGTTCTTCCAAACATTGGAAGACTGTCGTTGGGACCGGCGTTGGGGACAACGTGTTGAGCTGGTGTTATGTACAGAGGCTTTAAAAACCTATTTACAAAAAAAAAACAGGTTGCACTGTGGGAGTGCCGGTAGAAGTGAAAACTTGAACATTAACGTTGTGCATTTTTGAATATTTGGAATGGCTAGGGAATATATTATATTTTTTGTATCAATATAAATGTACTATCATGTATGTGGTTATAAACAATATTCATCTATTGCGCTATCGTACACAAACATGACAATTTAAAAAAAGTCAATGATAACGACATGACAATTAACATATTATCGTTTGTTAGTCTTTCACACAAGAACTATTTACTATAGCCCCCTAGAACAGTGGCATAAACACTCATCAGATAGTATGACGTTACGCTTGCATAACCGTAAATATGACATGATTCGCAGTTTTGCGCGCGCGACGATGTCATTCTGACGTTATTCTATTCGATTGTGTATTCGATTGTCTAGGCGCTCTGGTATCGGTATTTTTGAGTCAACAAAACGATTAATTAGACAGAAATCGTCAATGACAAGGTAGCGGACGGAAAAACCCTTGAAAAACCATTCATTTCCATGTTCCTTGTGACCAATCAGTTCATTTCCTCTTCCCTATCTTACTGTTCCAATTTGTGTTTCCAATTTGAAACATTTATTTTATCAAAGTCCTTAAAAATCAAAGACCACCAGCAGTTTCGTATTTAACACTAAAGTACGTCAGCTATATAGAAGTTATCTGGAAGCTGCAACAAAGTAATCGTTTGACCTTGATATGTTTAATAATTAATAATATCTTGAGACAACTCACACAACGCTATTTGATCCCGAACTAAGCAGAGCTTGTACTATGGAAACCAGACAACTGATAAACATACTTATATTTTTCGAAATACATACATATTATAGATAAATAACACCCAGACACAGAATAAACCATCGTATTCATCACACAAAGTTTTATTCTGGGTAGGGATCGAACCCACGACCTGCCACCCCCTTTCGCCACCACCCAAAGGTTGACTGGTAGAGAATTCCCATGGCATTAAATCCTCCTTTTGCAATGTATTTGCAGGAAGTGTTAAATAAATAAATAAAAATTAAGCATTTGTGAAGTATATTTAGCATAATACCTATGAATTTCATATTAAAGTATAAATCATCGGCTTCGCTAGAATTATATTTGATTTTGTATATGTGTATGTTCTATTCTGGGTCCTTATTCACTATGTTTTTTTTCGTTTTCGCGGCATGCCCGCGCGAATTGGCGCATGCGCGGTGCGCTCAAAGATGGCCACGCGCATGCGCGATGCATTTATAAGCGCAGCTCTCTATATACTGTACGAGCAACGTAACTAAGCCGGACTGAAGTAGGCGACAAGTGGTTGCGCAGATGCATTTTTTGGAAGTAAATGGTGACAGGAAGCGGGGGGCGGGGGCGGTAACTAAACCAAGAGAATTAGAGATGCGATTACGCATCACATTGTCATAATTAGTATTACTAACTCATGTTTTTTTGTGATTATTTTCGTAAAGAAATTGTTTTTCAAAGTATCTTTAGTATTTACTGTAACTGTGCTAAATTTAAACTTTTATGAACTCATTTAAATAGTATTTTTATATTGTTGAATTAAAATTTTGTTAGTATTTTTAATCGATTAAACATCATTAATCGTTTTCGTAAGTAATTTTAGGGTCGCATCTCTATGACATGCGCGAAAGTGATAAGAACCTAACTTCAATCCGGCCAAGTTATGTTGATCCTACTGTCCTTTGACGACACCCTCGGGACGGGATGGGGTGGCCGGTACCACAGTAGTAGTCGGTATAAGTTCCGATATATTCTAAAATTAATGTTTAAAAGACGCTTAGTTACTAAACAAATTAATAACAATAAAACTGCCGATCTTATGCAAGTTAGATAATTATTATTGACGAAATAGATAATTATTTAATACGCTAAAAATAGTTTTCTTATAAAAGAAAATATGAACTTGAATATTAATTGCTGTAATAATTTAAGTGTGAACATTAAACAAAATAAATAAAATTATTAAACATTACCATTGTAATATTTAATTATATTGGCCGTGAGCTATTGCCTTGTTCTTCTTTTTAAACCTTTTGTGAGGTAAACTTACGGGAAACGTACATTTATACTTGCATATTGGCACAATCCAATACATAATGACATAGACTGTTACGGACTCGCAATCGTGAGCTCACATGTTCAAATCTTACCCATTGTAGGTACACACAAGCCATTTATAACCATTTTTGACTGCCTCTATGGCGCGGTGGGAGTGTGTCCGACTGCTACGCAAGAGGTCGTAGGTTCGATTCCCACACGGGACACCACTTTGTGTGATCCACAAATTGTTGTTCCGGGTCTGAGTGAAATTTGTGTCCGTGACTTGTATGTTTGTAAAGTCCCCCGTAACACAGGGCTACCCTACTGCGGGAGTAGTCTTTTAAAAAAAAAAACCGCCCCCCCCCCCCCCCCGTCGGGAAAACTCGTAAAAAAAAGGGTAAAGAAGCCACGAGCCACGTTATTAGTATATTACTTTTTTTTTATAAGACGACACCCGCATTACACCTGTGTGGCGGAGGACTTTACAAACATACAAGTCACAGACACAAAGACACCCAGAACTCGGAACACCAATTTGTGGATCACACAAAGTGGTGTCCGTGTGGGAATCGAACCCACGACCTCTTGCGTAGCAGTCGAAAACACTCCCACCACGTCACAGAGGCAGTCATCATCCACAAATCATTCTGTATAAAATAAATTGTCTAAACATTTATCAGACTAGCCTTAAAACATGTCTGTCAGAATGTATAACAATAATTATATTTATAATTTATTACAGCTGACATCTCGACACACAAATTTTCTAGTCCATTGTGTTCGTCGTCTGCGTAACTTGATATACTAAAACTAATTCTATTGTGTTTTGACATTTAAACTATAATCATACTTTTCACTTTTTCAATTTGACAGTTACTATTGTTATTTGGACAGTAGTGTCTGAATCTAATGTAGGTACTTACTAATGTGGTTCAAAAATGAGTACTAACGTATCTACAGAATGGCCACTCCCCGTCTCAAAATTTAGCAAGGGTAGTGTTTCTATTTTTTTAGGGGGAACCCTAAAAAAACAGATACACCACCCTTGCGAAGTTTTCCCCTGGTAAGTACCCAAAGGGTGAAACGGGACCCTATTACTAAGTACCCTGTCCGTCCGTCTGTCACCAGGCTGTATCTCATGAACCGTGATAGTTAGACAGTTGGAATTTTCACAGATGTTGTATTTCTGTTGTCGCTGTAATTACAAATACTAAAAATAGAATAAAATAATTATTTAAGCGGAGCTCTCATACAAGTAACGTGATTGTTTTGCCGTTTTATGCTCGATGTTATAATAATGTTATATAGATGGTACGTAACCCATCGTACGCGTGTCCGACTCGCGCTTGGCCTTAATATCGAACAAAACAAAAAAAATAATAATAATAATATCTTGGGACAATTCACACAACGCTATTTGATCCCAAACTAAGCAGAGCTTGTATTATGGAAACCAGACAAGTGATAAACATACTTATATATTTCTAAATACATACATATTATAGATAAATAACACCCAGACACAGAATAAACCATCATGCTCATCACACAAAGTTTTATCCTGGGTGGGGATCGAACCCACGACCTCTTGCGTAGCAGTCGGATATACTCCTACCGCGCCACAGAGGCAGTCAATTGTTCTGAAATTACGGGCGTCCCATTTCGGCGATTCATATAAATAAAAATACAAATACCTAAATCCATCGTTTTTGCTTACATGACTAAATCGCAGTTTACAAAAATTGTTGTCTGGTTGCCATGACAAGATTTTGACAGTTCGTGCGGGCTTGCCGCGAAAATGGAAAAATAAAACGTGAATAAAGACCCAGGTCGAGAGACTAACAATGTTAAGCAACATCACATTTCTAAAACTATATACCTATATTAGCACTCCTTGTCTCGAGGTCCATGTCAAGCCTGTTTGGTCCTGGACAGGGCTGGCCCGTCCTGCCTCCGGCTAAGAGATGGTAGGGCGTTAAAGCTATCACATATGATGTCCCACTGGGCACGGGTCTCCCCCGTAGAACCTACTTATTGTAGATCCTGAGGGTAATTACCATAATCGCCATGCCTGGCGAGCGGGCTGGCGATCGCAGTAAGGCTTTAAAGTACTCCGAGGACGCTGCTGCCCGTCCTCCGGTGTTACATCCCTTAGTCGCCTTGACGACACCCACAGGAAGACATGGGATAGTACTATTCTTAAGCCGGTACCACACGGCAAAGATGCTACTTAGGCGGCGTACTCGGCGAATCACATTTGATAAATATAAGGGCTACTAGCTGGCACTGGTCTTGGACTCTCCTCAGTCATGTCGATATCCGTCCCATTGTACAATTACAACAAATAGAGAGTACACTTGTAAATTAAACGGGTTCCGTACAGAATCTTGACGTATAGCATTGTGAATAGAGACGTTAATCATCTCTACCAGCAATGCGTATTACTTAACCTTGTCCATCTACTGATGACATAAGTGACCCATCCGTCATAAACTGACGTTAAGCCTACTCCAAAAGTTTTAATAGACAATCCGATCCGATTTGGTCGTATTTGACAGTTACCATCCGACTGAACCTCGACGAATGGCATAAACTGGTAGCTACCTGTTTGCGATTTTGGGCGCGAAACGACATAATTCGATACAATTGTTATAATGATAATAATGATATAATCTATACTAATATTATAAAGCGGAAGAGTTTGTTTGTTTGATTGTTTGTTTGTTTGTTTAAACGCGAAAAAATCTTTTTTAGTTGGATAGTCCATTTATCGAGGAAGGCTATAGGCTATATAACATCGCGCTACGACTAATAGGAGCGGAGAAGCGACGAGAAATGTTTCAAAAACGGGGAGAAATTACGCATACGAAGTTGCGCGGGACAGCTAGTCTATACTAATAATATAAAGCGGAAGAGTTTTTGTTTTTTGTTGTTTAAACGCGCTAATCTCAGGAACTACTGGTCCGATGTAAAAAAATCTTTTTTTGTTGGATAGCCCATTTATCGAGGAAGGCTATAGGCTATATAACATCACGCTACGACTAATAGGAGCGGAGTAGCATCGAGAAATGTTGCAAAAACGGTGAAAATTTACGCATACGAAGTTGCGCGGGACAGCTAGTGATTGCTATAATTCTATTTGATTACAGTTAAATCGTGAGCCTGGTGTTAAGCGTCACGATAGTGACTATCAAATGTTTGTTTTGAAAAGATCTGAGTGGTACTGTGTTGTCGTCCTTGTTTTTAAAGGTTTGATCATAGGTTTCCAAGTTAATAATCGTAAATACAATAATTGCATTTTTGAAAGATAGAAAAATTGGATCCAGACTCAGGAATCGAACCCGAGACTTCCGTAGCCAAACCGGGGCCAGAAGCGAACCACCTATCTGGACTATGTTACTAGATATCAAATTCTTCCATCTCTTAATGCTTACGGGTTAGGCCCCCGTAGCGCCATCTAGTCGTTAGTTAAAGAACTATCACGGCTTTTGTTATTGCTTCGTTACAGAGAGCATTTTAACAAATTATGATGACTATAAAATTACTTCAATTAATAATCGTAAGTTGCCCAGTAGGTAATTACACTTACTACAGTGCCTTTCAACCGAAACACAGAAATGTGTATGCATCAGTATTTCACGGAAAATTGATTGAGGCTGCAGTGATACCTATCGATACTAAGAATCAAAGGCTTAGACCTACCGCCAGTACTGCCAGAAACTTACTAAAAATTAGACTCAAATGTCATAATGGAATGGATGATATTTGAGTCCAATTTCTAGTGAGTTCACACACAAACACGACAAGCTAAATTGTTAAAAGCGGTGCTTTAGGAGGGCTCACGAAGTTTTCTACCAAGTAGTCATTTTTAAAACAATTATAGTTGACCTGTCGGCAAACGTAGTGTTTGACACCCTCAGGCCAGGTGGAGTGATGATTTACGCAAAACGGCTGGCAGGAGCTGGATGCGAGAAGCCGAAGATAGAACAAAGTGGCGTAAAATTGGTGAGGTCTATGTCCAGTAGTGGACTGCGATAGGCTGATGATGATATAGTTTAAAGAAAAGTGTATAAAATAATATTTATATAATATAAAACACATCTAGATATAAACTTAATTTACTAGGCATATCAAAACCCAAAACCAAAACCAGAAAATGTGAAAGTTTCTCAGTACTTGGTACCACAAAAGTGCATACGTTGTGGGATAGTGTTGGAGCTCACTTCGTTCGTACTGACAAAACAACATAAATAAATAACTAAAATATTTTGGCGCCAAAAATAAGCCATTTCATTTGTTTCTAATTTTGATGTTTTATTAATTTGAAATGCTGAAATTCATCAAGCCATTTAGGCTCTAATATACATCCATACACTCCAAAACATAACCCTCGTTCTTGCGCAGTCGGGTCAAAATAAATAAAACGAAACAATAGAGTAGCCTTTAGTTGAACATCATCGAGATGGACGACTAAATCGTAACATATAATTTTTCTATAAGGCTAATTACGTCACTAGTTCCTGAAACTGAGAAGCTATGAAAACATCTCCTCCCACACGCAAGCAAACAAACATAAATCATAGAGACCAACTAACTACGGTTTGTTTCCGGCTCGGACTTTACGTTGCCTAAGGCTATGCCCATCTTTGTATGAAGCATTTGTAAGAAATATTTGTAATTATTTTGATGGTCAATGCATTTATATTTTGCATTGAATTTGCGTATGAGCTGATGAATCGATGAAGGATGTATCTATTGTTGTTATCAATATATCCAACTACTTAATTAAAAATCTTTGCCAGACTGATTCGAATCGTTTTGTTTGTATTTTGCTCGACTCTGTACTCGGGTGGTTTAGGTAAATAAAAAATAAACAAACCCGCCTACGCAAAAAAGAACGTAGGTAGAGCGTAGGGAATCTTGTTTGCATCTTT
Source organism: Herminia tarsipennalis (assembly GCA_945859575.2). NCBI lineage: Eukaryota > Metazoa > Arthropoda > Insecta > Lepidoptera > Erebidae > Herminia > Herminia tarsipennalis. The sequence continues at coordinate 13,547,369 of OX243849.2, read as the reverse complement.
TTCGCACTGGCAAGTTTTTTTTTTTTATTTTAACCATTTATTTTTTTATTTAATACTTTTTAGTGGTTGTAGGTTGTAACCGATGTAACAACTACAGCTACAGATATTGTCAAGATAGGAAAATTGAAAAAATAATGGTTGCTAATTGTTTTTTTTTAGTATTACAGTCATAATATGAGCCCTTTCATTTGATACCCATATTGCGGTATTCGAATACTTTGTTTTTATGCCTCTTGTTTTTGACATCTCACAGCCGCCATATTTGTTTTTTTCAAACGTCACTTATTTAAGAACACTTGGGCGGTCAAAACAAATATATATACGTTTTAATTGTTTAAATACGTTTTGTGGTTTGAAATATATAAAATAATAAAAAATATTACATACATACAAGATACGCGCGAAAATCATAACCCTTCCTTGCAGTCGGTTAAAAAATAGTACAAAACCTAAATATCCTTTCTGTAGATTTAAACATACTGCCGAATATATGTATGTAGGTGTGTCAGCGCATCACTTCTCAATGGCTACAATCTATTTTGTTGCTTTATCAAGGTACAAGTGAAAGAAAATGTTGAATAGAAAAAATTATAATAATATAATAATATCTTGGGACAACTCTCACAAAGCTATCTGATCCCAAACTAAGCAGAGCTTGTACTATGGAACCCAGACAACCGGAAATAAAGATACTTATATATTTCTAAATACATACATATTATAGATAAATAACACCCAGACAGAATAAACCATCGTGCTCATCACACAAAGTTTTATCCTGGGTGGGGATCGAGCCCACGAACTCTTGCGTAGCAGTTGGATACACTCCCACCGCGCCACAGAGGCAGTCAATTTTTGTTTCATTTCATAGTCATACTATAAAAGAAAGATTTGGTCTCACGTTGTTCATTAGCTACCCTACCCGACCCCGCACGTGTGTACCGTGCGGGTTCGGGTCGGGTAGCTATTAAAAATATTATCTCAATCTCTGCCCTATCAGCCTATGATAAGCAGAGTATGGAGTGCATAAGACTGGCCACAATGCTCGAAATCGTTTAGAAAGTCATTATAATAGATGATGAGGATAGATTGGAAGGGTCCCTGACTCAGTGGCGTGTACATCGAGATATATGCGTAGTTAAGCAACGTTAAAACTGTCGGTCTATAGATGGGTGACCGTTCAAACATTGTGACACCCCGCCGTGCCTCGGAGAGCACGTTAAACCATCTAGTATATTAACCCGTCATAGAGTATTATAAGCCTGTCGTTATTGTCATTTTATTACGTCAGCTAAAACGGGTCACCCTCCTCAACTACTTACTTTACAGATACCTAGACACAAATATCACATAAACTCCAATCCTACGCGTAACCTGTCTCCGATCATGTCATTCCGTCCCATCGGAGTATGAGAGTGAGAGAATAGAGAGTGCACTTGTGTCTGCTCATACACTTGTGCACTATAATATACTCTGCGTAGTAGGCCGTCGTAATCGACATCAGTTGGGAAACCATTATAAATGGACTAGCGGCCCGCTCCGGCTTCGCACGGGTATAAAATATATGGATGTTATTATACATATAAACCTTCCACTTCAATCACTCTATCTATTAAAAAAAACCGCATCAAAATCCGTTGCGTAGTTTTAAAGATATAAGCATACATATGGATATAGGGACAGAGAAAGCGACTTTGTCCTAAACTATGTAGTGATGGCAGTAGCGGAGGGTCCTTCGAACACCATTACTTCCGGTTTCCCTTTGAATTGTAGTTACTTAGTGTTATAGATACAAACAAGCAGGTTCAGCAAGGTATATTTTTGTATCGGATTATCCCAATGGATGGGATTCTGACATTCGAATATTTTCTTCTTCTTCTTCTTTGAGTTTATGGCAATCTAGCCGTTTTAACGGCTAATTTCTGCCAGTGTCAAGTATTTATGCGCAAATTACATGCACTAAGTCTTGTTTTTAGTCAATTATCACGTATTCGAATATTTTTATACAAGTTAAACTCGTAGCTGTAAAAATAATGGCCGGTTAATTTGCCGCCATTTTTACAACTCTTCGAACATTTTGTTTACTCAATGCCCTTGATGTTAAAGTGTCATATGCGAGACCAAAATGATTATTTAATAAGGTTAATCTGTCACATAATATTGAATAACAATGACTAAAATATAAACGTATAAAGAATATCGAACTTAAATAATGGCGCAAAAAATATGTTTTGTTCGCAACCGAACTTAAATGTACCCTAATCAATAATGATATCAAAAAAACAATTATAATTCTATAACTTTGTTTATTAAGCGTAATAATAATAGAATGAAATATTACCCATATGACAGCCGAATAATGACCGAAAATTGTAAATTGATAACTAATTTGGGTTTTATAAAATAAGTAATAAGTATGACGTATAAAAAAGGTTTTCATTTTTTGATCATTTTAAATCGATTAATGACAGTTATGACTTTTATAAAAATGACCTACTGGTTATTAGGTCATTTTTTATCGTTTCAGTTTTATAGTTTCAATTTTCGGTCATTATTTGGCTGTCTTATGGGTAATATTTCATTCTATTTTTATTTGTAATTATTTTTGCATTGCAATTTTATAATGCATTGAATTTGCGTATGAGGTGATCAATTGCAATCTATCCTACTTACTTACTGTCATTATTGACATGTAAGACAAAGATGAAGCAATGATGCCTTTGCCATTTATCAAACAGCATTTACAAACAAACAAAATGGTTTATGGCTGTAAATAATTGGTCCCTTTGCTTGATCCTGCTTTTTGTGACGTCATAGTATGCGTTATAGTGTGGCCATTAGTGCTGTGCACTCCCTGAGGTATGCACGGCGAGGTGGGGGGCGAAGAAAAAAGTGCATGAGTTCACATGAGGTCGATACATGTCGGACAGATCTTACGATATCAGTTTGCATTTCTAAGGCAAGACTTGTGGCGGGACGTTGCGTTGGTCGGAGGCTATCTATCTGTAATATATACTTACTTTGTTGATTAAAATGTAACCCAAATATACTCATATTTTATTAAAAATATGCAGGTGATAAATAAGAATTGAAAGTTATAATTCACAACAGGACTTGTTTTATTAAACATTTTTTATATTTACAAACAATTATATATTCTAACGAAAGTTATTCTGACATAGATTCTGTTTCAACTTCATCTTCCATTTCGTCATCATCTTCATCTTCCTCTTCGCCACCGGAACTTGAATCAGAGTCTTGCAAATTTATTATGAATGAATCGATAACATTATCGAACCTACTATCGCGACTCCAGTAATCATTTTCATTTTTCTGGACATGATCGTCGCATTTCTGCCATTTTTCCGCCGTGAATTCCGAAAACAATTTATCCAATAAGATTATCTTTTCGTCTAGAGAAGAATTAATATAGTTTTGGGCTATGTTGTTTTTAATATCAGCCCAGACCAACTCGATTGGATTTAAATCTGGATGGTACGGAGGTAAACGCAGAACAGTGTGTCCACTGGCTTTCAGGAGTTCGTCAATTCTATACACGGGTTCTTTTTGTGTATTTTTGATAAGAAGTAGCAGTTGAGCCTTTGACATGGTTCCTGAAAATTCTACATTATGGCGTAGCAACCAGTTCTGCATTTCACTTTTGAGGCTTGATATAGTTGGTTTCTTCTCAATCTGAACGCTGTGGTAAGACGCGTTGTCCATTACAACCACAGAATTCGGCAGCAACTTATCTTTTAACTTTTCATCTACCCACTTATAAAAAGTAGGTCCGCTCATATCTCCATGATAGTCACCGGTTCTAGCATCGGATTTGAATATAGTCAATGTATCATCCACTAAGCCATTTCGACACCCAGCGTGGAGTATTACTAGTCGCCGTCCTTTCCCAATATCAGCATGAATACCGGGTTCTGACGATGATTGCCAACATTTGCTGGCATGGTGACTGGCGTTGATGTATGTTTCATCAAGAAAATATATGTTTCGGTTTTCCGTTCTGTAATTTCTGATTTGTGTAAGATATTTTTTCCGCCACACTGTAATATTAGGCTGCTCTATAAGGAGATGTCTCTTTGATTTGCATTTTTTGTAACGGTAGCCCATTTTGTGTAAAAGCTGTCTTAAATATTCCCGTCCACAATTCAATATGCCATCCTGTCTCAAACTTGATAGTAACTTACGGACACTTGGTATTTTTTTTTCAACTTCGTAAAACTGATGAATTTTTCTTCTGATAACTCCAAGGTCAAAATCATCCACAACGTGTTTTTTCTTTAGAACTTTTGGTTTTTTTGGCGATTGAAATTTTAATTGGCTTGAATTTTCAATTGATAAATAGCCCGCAGAAATCACATTATGTACGGTTCTTTTGCTGTATCCCGTAGCCTCCGCAACGATTTTAGCAATATTCACGTCATTTTTAAATTCAAAGCTTTCTTTGTCTGCTTTTCTTTTCTTAAAATATTCAGCCACCTTAAAAATGACAGTCTTCATATCACGAGATAACGCACGACCCATCTTTGAATATTTATCTCGTGTGCGTCTGACATAGACAGTCCGATACAAATAACACTACCTGCCGTCACAAGCGTTGACGGCGCACTGACAGCGCAGCAGCCGATTCTAACCCCCCCGTCTCACCGCGCGCATACCTCAGGGAGTGCACAGCACTAATGGTCATACTATAGTACTCAGTAGATACTTATTGGCGAAAAACTATTTGGGTAGTTGACTACAATAAATGTAAATTATTTACTAATCAGGTAATAGTAGATCTTAAAATGCTTTGAAAATAAGTGTTATTTTAGAATTTAACATGTTTTTGAATTTAAAAGCATGAAACAAATACTAAAAGTAATGATTTGACGGTAGGAAGTTATGACGTCACAGGTTGTTATTCCCATTGACGTATAGACCTGGACCGTGCCATCCCTTTCAATTAAAAAGAAAATATTTACTGCAAAGAGTGAAAGAAAGAAAAACTCGTACGGCCTTTGATAGGTACTGTTCACAAAGTAGCGTTGTCGTTTTCAACCGACTTCAAAAAGGAGGAGGTTCTAAATTCGACTGTATGTTTTTTTTTTCTGGAGAGTGGTCAATTTTGTGAGGTTATGGCGCAGTCCAGGTCTCTACGTCAATGGTTATTCCATTCACATTTCGGTCAACATCCTTATTCTGATTAATTTTTAGATGATGTTAGGTATTTATGTGTCTGTTCTTTTAATAATTATGTAAGTAAATGTGTCTATTTGTCGGTTTGTTGACATTTACGGAGAAGCGCGCGCGCCAACTTATTTGCATTTTGCCCACTGTTCTGTATCTTTCTATAAGCATGTAATAGGGTATTTGACTAAAGTCAAATCAGCCTCTTTTTATGAAAAGTCAAAAACGAGCCGCTCTGAACAATTTTGTATGGAATGCTAGCATATGACGTCACGTTATCGTACGCCATTCTATGGTCAAATTATTTACTTTCAGTGTTTCTCTTTAAGATTATAAATTAAGTAACACATTAAATTAATAAATGAACATATTTTTTAGAACACTTCATGACATATTTTTACCCGGTCATTTTCAAATATTTTATTTTAATAGTAGTCAAATACCCAATTGTAGTTATGTAGTCTGTTTGTTGTAGTTTTTTTTCTTAGCTAGCGTAATTTTTAAGTGAAAAAACATTTCATATTTTCGGTTATAATTGTGAATTATTAAAGTTAGAAATTTTATAAAAAGCATACCGTCATTCTTAAATGTCAACATTTTTAACCCTGACGCCGAACCCAGGCCTTTGGCCTTGACATTGAATGATCCTCGTTCACTGGTCCGGTCAATTAAAGTAAATTAAAAAAAATAGTCTACTTATTTGGTTTTCACAGCTAAACCCCTAGACTGATGTAAATGTACTACTTTTTTATTGCGACAACCATACAGCCAAAGCTAAAAGCAAACCTATATTAAAACTTCGACGGTTTTTACTAATGCTTTATTATCCACTTGCTGATCCGCGCAACTTCATCTGCGTAAATTTTCCCCGTTATTGCTACATTTTTAATTGCTGCTCCGCTCTTATAGGTCGAAGCGTGATGTTATATAGCCTACAGCTATCCACTAACAAAATATTTTTTCAATTCGGACCAGTATTCAAACAAACAAATAAACATACAAACAAACAAACACTTCAGCTTTATAATATTAGTATAGATAACATAGTCGTAAACAAAAGTATTTTATTTTGCAGATGAGTATCGCCTCGAGCGACTTTTAATTAATGACGTGTAATATTGTAGTAGATAATGTTATTATTCATAAATTAGAGTCAATTAAATATCACAGTACTACGCAGAATGTTTATTTTCGTTTCTTCTAGCTGGACTGCGCAACTTCGTTTGCTTCATTTTTCCTCGTTTTTGCAACATTTCTCATTGATGCTCCACTCCTATTTGTCGTAGCGTGATGTTATACAGGGTGTAACAAAAAGGTGTGGTCATATTCAAGGGTATGTGCTCATGATATTCAGTGCACATACCTAATTTTATCAAAATCGAAGTACCCTAAAAAAAATTATAATTTTTTCATTCGTTTATTTATAAGTGAAAGAGTTATTAATTAAAAAAAGTATGACTTATAAAGTTCTATGCCATAATAATCCAATCGAATTTTGTACCATTTTGTATAATTCTTATGGCTTTCACTACTGAATTTTGACAAAAAGAATATGCTATAACTATGTAATAATAATGCAATCAGCTATGGCACCATGGTAGGTGCAATACTGACAACATACACTACCCGCTGCTGAAATTTGACCACGCCTTTCTGTTACACCCTGTATAGCCTGTGACACTCATAAATAACTTGGCTTTCTATAGGTAAAATAATTTTCAAAATCCGCCCACAGATCCCGGAGTAAAACCCTACAAACTCACAAACTCCTTTTTATAATATTAGTAGGTACAGATAGATGAATGGTTACGGATGGATTACTATATAACCAGTTACGTGGTTATTGGTTCAAAGTTATCCGACTGTGAAAAGATTTGTTCAAAAACGTAATATTTGTGTATTATCGTACTTACCAGAGGGTGACGGAGTTATTCTGTATTATTATTTAGTATTTTTCGGTCTAGTTTTTAAACCCCGACAAAGTAGGAACAACGTAAAAGGTTGGAGAAGGCGCGATATTATAATTTGTCATAATATTATGTCAAATTATAATACTCCGTATTTTAGGTTGTTGCATTGTTGCCTTGCTTTTGCCTAAAGGGTTGGCGATCGCAGTAAGGCTTTAAAGTACACAGAGGACGGTGCTGCCCGTTCGAGGTATCAAATCCCATAGTTACCCTGATGACACCCACGGGAAATGATGGGGTGGTAAATACATATTATATATATCTAGAAATTTTTACAGGTATACTTTCTCGGGTTCGATTCCTGAGTCTGGACTTCAAATTTTTTTATCTTACAAAAATGCAATTATTGTATTTGTAAATTGGCAAGAAATGCCTATAAAAATTACTTCAATATTCGGCCTGCGACATCATAATTTGTTAACTTAGACTTAGACTAGATGGCGCTGCGAGGGCCCTACTCGCGAGCATCAAGGGATAGAAAAGTTTGAGGTCTAGTAACATAGTCCAGATAGGTGGTTCGCTTCTGGCCCCGGTTTGGCTACGGAAGTCTCGGGTTCGATTCCTGAGTCTGGACTTCAAATTTTTCTATCTTTCAAAAATGCAATTATTGTATTTGTAAAGTAATTGGTAAGAAATGCCTATAAAAATTACTTCAATATTCGGCCTGCGACATCATAATTTGTTAACTTAGACTTAGACTAGATGGCGCTGCGAGGGCCCTACTCGCGAGCATCAAGGGATAGAAAAATTTGAGGTCTAGTAACATAGTCCAGATAGGTGGTTCGCTTCTGGTCCCGGTTTGGCTACGGAAGTCTCGGGTTCGATTCCTGAGTCTGGACTTAAAATTTTTCTATCTTTCAAACATGCAATTGTTATATTTATACATATCTACTTAAACTCACATTGTAAGCAATCATTATATTATGACATATTTGTAAAATTATAAATCTACTGTCATTCTAGGAATAAGTTAAAGTCATTGGAAGAAACTAGCATCTAAAATACAGGCTCGGCCTGTTTTAATGCTAGTATTCATTACTAGAATAACGTTTCACATTAAATAAAAATTTAATATATTTCTGGGTCCGTAATCACTATCTTTTTTTTCGTTTTCGCGGCAAGCTCGCGATTTTGACTGTCATAATCTTGTCATAATGATCATAGAGAGCTGCGCTTAGATATGTATCGCGCATGCTCGCGGACATCTTTGAGCGCACCGCGCATCCGCCAGTTCACGCGGGCTTGCCGTGAAAACAAAAAAAAAATTGTTAATAAGCACCCTGTACTAAATTATATTTAATGTGCACGTTATTTTTAAGTGCTAGTGATTGAAAACACTGGATGTAACTACTCGCAACATGTATGTGATTTGTGTGTCAATAAAGATTTATTATTTTTATTATTATCTACCAACCCATCTCTTCCTGTGGGTGTCATCAAGGCAACTAAAGGATTTCACACCTGAATCGGGCAACAGCGTCCTCTGCGTAGGTACTTTAAAGCCTTACTGCGATCGCCAACCCGCTCGCCAAGTGTAGTGATTATGGCAATTACCCCCAGGATCTAAAATAAGTAAGTTCTACTGGGGAGACCGGTGCCCAGCAGTAGGACATCATGTGGGTTGATATGATTATTTGTATAGGTATGTCTGGGTCATCGTAGCGCCCAAATAGGTGGATGAACGGGTGCAATTTTTTTTATTAGGAAGCTAGTTTAGTTGGGTTGATTTTTAGCTTGATTAGATCAAAATTTGTTCAGCAGTTTTGATGATAATCAACCTTTTGTGTCGTCTTACTTTTTTAATATTAGGATAACCTCAAAAATCTGGGCCATATGGAGGGGTTGCGTTTCAGTCTATGTATGTATGTATTAGTGTATAGTTATTCCACTACAGCGCCATCCGATCACGATGAATGAGGTGCCAGGTATGCTGAACCTTCATGGGTAGGAATGGTATTTTTAGAGATCCATACCATCCAAAATGGCAAAAACGGAATCCTTATAGTTTCGTCACGTCCGTTTGTCCGTCCGTATGTCACAGACACTTTACTCAAAGACAACACAAGAATATTGATGAAATTTGCTGCATAGTTTTAAACTTAAATAAGTAATAAAATTAAATATTTTAGGGGGCACTCCATGTAGGTAATAGAAGCAGTTTTTTTTTGTTTTTTTAGAAAATATCAACGTGTTGCACATCATTGAACAGGTCTTTTAAAAATATTTTATTAAGGAATGTTTTTTAATATAATCGCTCCGGAAGTTGCATAAATTGTGCCCCCTCCTCCCTTATCTTTTGAACCGACGAACGAACTAAAGTTTTACCATTATTATGCCGAAAAACTACGTGACTCAAAAAAATCTCTTTTTCTGCTTGTTCTGATTCAAATCGGATTTTTTCATATTTAATGCATTTATTTGTAATAACGGCTGCGGAACCCTAGACTGAGCATGTTCCGACAAGCTCTTGCCCGTTTTTTTTATTTGTAACTAAGCCATGTCAGGGGGTCTAGACAAAGTCACATTCGAATAGCGATATCGCGAATGGAAAAGAATTATAGTATAGAATTTGACATTTGTGGTGGAGACCATAGACATTTTTATAGTTTCTTGTGAATGATTAGTACGGCGTTATCGAATTCGCCACGGAACGAATGTACCTTGTCTAAACCCCCAGGTATCAAATGAAAGGGCTCAATGAGTATATTTCAAAGATATAAATAACATCATTATTTATTTACTTCTGCTTTTTAGTCTGCCAGAGTAAAACATGATGTCAAATATCCCTAGTAAGTTGAAATTAGCCGTAAAACGATTGTTCTTTAGTAATTTATGCGTGATCAGTCCATCATTAGTCACAGGTTAAGGCCTATGGACAATGGGTACTTAATACGTTGCGGGAATTCATAATTGAATAAGAAACATATTCAATACACGTGGATTTTGTTGCCAAATTGTGAGATGATTAGCACAATCTTAGTTTGTGTGAGTTGTCGCGGCTCGACATGGAATATTCACTGGGTACCGAGATACCGACAAAGAAATGTAGCGATAAGCGATCGTGGTCTTGCACTCAGTGTTTCAAGCAAGCAGCTCGATCCAAGCAGACCCAGATCTATAAAGGCTAGAGCGAGTGGAACAGTCGGTCTAGGCTCCAGATAGCAAGGGACTCCAGAAAGTCAAAAGGGATACCAATCCAAGTAGTAGAAAATAAAATCATGATGGCGCATTTTTTATTAAAAAAAATAAGTTATCTAGCAATGTGGGATGTTGGTCCCACATTACTAGCAATACTGTTAACTCCTCAGCTAAGCTCAATGGCTTGTGTAAGGAGTAGGTTAACGTCGGTAGTATAATGGGTAGGATTCGAAACCGCGCCCTCACTATTGCGTGACCGATGCCTTAGCCATTAGGCTTCCGCAAAACATTGACCAAAGGGAGTTGAAAGACTATTTAATTTCGCTCAAAATCAGAATCTTTATTTACACGATAAGTGGTATAGGGTTTTCGCGGTAAATTCGCACGAACTGGCACATGCGCGGTACCCTCAAAGATGTCCGCCGCGCATGCGCGTTGATGCATTTCTAAGCGCAGCTCTCTATTTACCATTATGACAAGATTTTAAGAGTTCGCACGGACTTGCCGCCAAAATTAAATACAATTCACCAAAAGGGCATGCAAACATTGCAACATATATAACATAAATTGACTGCCTCTGTGGCGCGGTGGGAGTGTATCCGACTGCTACGCAAGAGGTCGTGGGTTCGATCCCCACCCAGGACAAAACTTTGTGCGATGAGCACGATGGTACCAGCTCTGCTTAGTTTGGGATCAGATTGCGTTGTGTGAGTTGTCCCAAAATGTTATTATTATTATAGATATTATAAATATATCAACCGATGCGACGGACGTAGAAAGCGAAACTAAAAGGGTTCCTTGTTTACAACGGAACCCCAAAACAAACCAAGCAGTTTCCCTCTCCTAATAACACAATAATTATTCTTCTCAAGACTATTGTAATTAATATTTATTTGCTAATAATTCCGTGTCATTAGTATGCATGTATCATAAGCTTTGCAAGTACCTACGTTCGCGAGTACCCTTAACCTCACTCATGACACAGTTAAGATCAAGGTTTATTGCGATACACAGACTGCATGAATCGCTCAGTGGGATGCCAGCGTTTGAAAATGTTTTTTCCTAACCTAGTCGACATGGCAGTCGGAAAATTAATTATGATTAGACAGGGAAGACGAAGACTGTACGCGTTCAACAGCCACGCAGCACTCGTTCCACATGTAGACGGCGACAGGACGACCTGGCTATTGGATAGTTGACTACAATGAAGTCAATTTTTGTTGCCCAAAAAAGGTGCATAAGGTCCATTTGCGACATTGCACCAAATGTATCGACAAGATACATTTGGTGCAATGTCGCAAATGGACCTTATCCTATCCTGTCCTCACTTCAAAACATTAAAAATACTCCCTCTTGCTTGCCTTCATATTTTAGAAGTACGAAAAATGGTTAAACATCACCCTGAATTGTTTAAGCAAGCAAAAGATACCACAAACAGAGTAAATACAAGAAATCCTGATCGGGGTGATTCCTAAGAGTAGTTAGTTTCAAAAAAAAAGTTAAGCAATGTGTGTTAAAATTTATAATAAAATCCCTACTAACTTAAAATTACTACCTCTAAAAAAGTTTCCGTCAGCTCTTGGTTCTTGGCTTACCGAGAAAACTTTCTATACATGTGAGAAGTTCTTTGATAATAAAGTTATATAAGAGTAGAAAATAAATGTGGTAAGGGTTATGTACAAAGAAAATCATTTTATAATTAATATCTAGTTATATGTGATCAATATTTGCATGCTATTTATAATGGCTAAATATGCTATAGTAGCTACTAATGTAAACTACTTATAAGACCACTTCATGCATGTATTTCTTCATGTATTTATAACAAATAAAATAAAAATTGTATTTGTATTTGTGTTTTATACTAATCAGTTAATAGTAGATCTTAAAATGCTCTGAAAATAAGTGTTATTTTACAATTGAACATATTTTGAATTTAACAGCATAAAAACGAATACTAAAAGTAATGATTTGTCTATAGGAACTTATAACGTCATTTATTATTTCGTACACATTTCTATAGAGCTTGTAGTTTTGACATTTCATAAATAGAGACTGATTTGACTTGACAGTCAAAATTCCTATTATGATATGATGATAAATGACATGATGATGATAGTGAGATGTCAGTTTTCACTTTAGTTTTTTTTTTTAAATACGACTCGCGCATTAGGTTATTAGCCCTGTGTCGCGGGGGACTTTACAAACATACAAGTCACGGACACAAAGTACACCAGACTCGGAACAACAATTTGTGGATCACACAAAGTGTTGTCCCGTGTGGGAATCGAACCCACGACCTCTTGCGTAGCAGTTGGACATGCTTCTACCGCGCCACAGAGGTAGTCAGGCTGGTAGTTCTAGTTTAAATCGTTATAGTATGCGCACTTGCAAACATACCTACATTTATCCGAGAGAGTCCGACTCTGCAGTGTTATGCGATGACTCTAAGTCATTTTTATTGTCTTTTGTTCCTGCAGTAGGTTTATGGGCTGTGATGACTTCAATTAAAAAAAAATATCCCATGATTCACTTACAAGTATGCATTTTACCATATAAGGCACGGTCAACTACATAAACCACGGAACAATAAATATAATTTTCTAAAGAGAAGAATTTCTGGTATGAAACAATAAGCAAATCCTGATGTTTTACATTTTTTAAATTTTTTGAAGATTAAAGTACCTAACCCATAGGACGTGTGTGAGAATCATACCGATAGCTGTTACAAAGTGCTATGCTGTTAAATGGAACCTACACAGTAAGTTTTCTTGAATATCTATAGGCAGTTTTCAATCCTACTAATATTATAAATTTAAAAGTATGTGAGAATGGATGTATGTTTGTTGCTATTTCACGCAAAAACTATGGAACGGATTTTGATGAAACTTTACAGTAATATAGTTTATATTATTCCTAGTAATATTAGGCAATATTAGACCCGCGCAACTTCGTATGCGTCATTTTTCCTCGTTTTTGCAACATTTTTCATTGTCGTTCAGCTCCTATTGGTCGTAACGTGATGTTGAATAGTCTATAGCCTTCCTCGATAAATGGGCTATGTTTGTAGATCCCGTCCGTGTAAACAAAAGAGATGCAGTATAGTGCGTAATATCTCTATCTCTTTTGTTTACACGGGATCTACATAAGTATGTACGTGTCTTGAGCGATAAAATCACTACTCGCTACTCTTTTTCTCGCCGTTGGTCGGACAGGAGCCTATACATAGAAGTGAGTCTACGAAGGCGGTTAATTTTTCTTAAATAAGTTATTGTTTATAGTGGGACGGTGGCAAACAGATAAACGGCCCACCTGATGTTAAACGGTTACCGTAGTCTATGGACGCCTGCAACATTGGGATGTCACAGGCGCGTTGCTGACTCTTTAACAATCTGTTGACTCATCTCTTGAAGAGTCCCATACTTCTTAGTCTTAAATCATCGCTGTGCTTAGTGCGAGTTAATTTTACGTTAACGCGATCGACGAGTTTAGGAAGTTTGGCTCTTAGATTGGTCCGCTGCAAACTCGCAACCAATCAGAGAAACACTAGCTCGCATTAAGAGATGAAGCGGCGGTAGCCTGGCTAAGGCATCGGTCTCATAATCGTGAGGTTGTCGGTTCGTATCTTGCCCAATAATAACGTAAACCCACTCCTTTTTTTTTTTCTTTTTTTTTTTCTTTTGGCGGGAAAAATTCCTGACGAACACCCCCACCGTCCGGGGAAGACGGTGGAGGTAGTGTGGGGTTTGCACCCACTAAAAAACCCGCCGTGTATCGCTCGCCACCTTCGCGAACGGGCCGCCGGAATGTGTTATACCGTCGGCGGCCCGCCCAGTGGCAATGCCCGGACGCGATGTTGTTGCGTTCCGGGCATTTCACACCTACGCGGCCCCTGGATACACACAGGGCGCCGCGCCTCCACGGAAGGCCGCGGGCGGGGCAGTTTACCCCGTACGCCCGCCCGCAGCCCCACCTAAGGCGGCATAAGGCGCAGATGTGCGCGCCGACGCCGCCCGGTTCGCCGGCGACGGATCGGATCCGCCAGGGAGCTCTCTTCCCTGACGCGCTCCGCCGCCTCCTTCTGCGAGATGATGTCCTCACAGAAGGATGCGACCGCATTCCACGACCCCTCGCTCCGGACCATGGACAGAACCACGGCCGGCAACGAGAGGTCACTTCCTACCACTGCGGTGAGAACTCGCCGTTTCCCCTCCCAAGCTGGACAATGCTGGAGGGTGTGCTGCGCCGAGTCCTCACCGCAGTCGCAGTGGTGGCAGGCGGGACTCGGTTCCCTCCTGGCAACCGTGTGCAGGTACTTCCCGAAGCAACCGTGCCCGGAAAGGACCTGCACTAGCCGGAAGGAAAGGGTCCCGTGCTGCCGCCCCGCCCACTCCTCCAAGACCGGCTGGAGAGCCTCCACGGTTCGAATACCTGCCCGTGGAGCCTCCAGTCGGCCCTGCCACCGGGCCATGATTGCCTGGTGGGCCTCACCCCGCCAAGCGCGTAGCTCTTCGGGCAGGGGCACCGAACCCCCTGCACGAACAGCCACCGCCCGCCGATACACTTCGGCGAGCACTTCCGCCTCCAAATCCCACGGGGGTGTGCCGGCCAATGCGCATGCCGCCTCTGCAGACACCCCTATCCCGGGGGGAAAACCACACCGCAGGGCCCAGTCGTAGCCAATGTTCCACAAGAGGGGCCCCAAGACAGAGCCCTGTGGAACACCGCACGAGACGTCCCTGCGGATTACCTCACCCTCTCGGTCCTCGTACAGGATCCTCCTGCCTTCGAGGTAGTCTGCCACTAGCTGCCTCAGGTACGCGGGCACTCCATGATACGTAAACCCACTCCTAACACAAGCCATTGAGATAAGCTGGAGGGGTTAACAAGATTGCTAGTAATGTGGGACCACAATCCCACATTGCTAGTTATCTTTAAAAAAAAAGATATATAGAAGATACGACTACTATCGCTAACTGCAATGTTATAAATCCTTGATCACATACAAAGTACCTAATCATCGCATACTGCACGCTTACAAACGCTAATTAGAAGCAGATCCTACCACTTTGCGCATAATTATGCGCGTGCGGTTGCGCAAGCGCAAGTCACAGGCGATCTAACAGCTGTTACCTCAGTGTATGCTCCACTTAGCATGCGAGTACGTTATAGCTTCTGTGATGTGACGCCGGATTGTCTACCTGTTCGTGCTATCAACTGTTGAAATAAAGATCTCGAATGTTTTTTCTTAGTCTATTCTATTTTAAAAATCACACTAATATTATAAAGGCGAAAGTTTGTGAGTATGTGAGTGTGTATGTTTGTTACTTCTTCACGTCTAAACGGCTGGAGCGATTTTAATAAAATTTGGTATGGAGTTAGCTGACACCCTGGATTAACACATAGGTTAATAAACCGCGGGAAACACCGCGGGGCACAGCTAGTATATAATAAATGAAAAACAAAGACTTGAGGGCGTCCTAGTAGATGATTCTACCACACAAACGCGCATAAGTGATTACTCCTCTTTTTAAGGTTGTAAGGCAAAGCTTATAATTAATATCAATTCGTTTTATCATAAGCTAGGTCTGTAGGCAGCCATAATCATCACACTAATATTATAAAGGGGAAAGTTTGTGAGTATGTGAGTGTGTATGTTTGTACTTCTTCACGTCTAAACGGCTGGAGCGATTTTAATAAAATTTGGTATGGAGTTAGATGACACCCTGGATTAACACATAGGCTAATAAGCCGCGGGTAACACAGCGGGGCACAGCTAGTTGAAAATAAATTAATATTTTGAAAGTTATAAGCCCTCTAACATTGGAATTTGACCAAAATTGTTGTTCAAATTGTTAACATTCTTAAATGTTTTAAGGCCAAAATATATAACCTTCAAAATGTATTTATTTATTTTTAATTATGGCTTTCTACTGACCTAGTTTTAAGCTGTGATTTACGACCTAGTAGTGAGGAGTAATCACTGATGCGCGTTTTTGTGGTAGAATCATCGACTAGTGAGGGCGCCATATTCTAAAACGTTTCCTTCGTGTATACTCGACTGAGGTCCCGACGTAGGTACCTTGAATTTCGAGTAACTAAAGTAGTGCAATTAAGTTTATAGATTTTATTTGACTGATATTAAGCCGTGACAAGGAATTCTTGACAAAACATCTTGGAATATAGGTGTACTACTTAAATCATTCCTTACTAAGATTTTGACATTCAAATACTTTACTAAGGATTAATTTAAGTAAGCATTAAACGACTTTGAATGCTGTAGTAAGATTTACTAGTTAAAATGCTTTTATTAACGTAGGTATTAAGAACAAGCCTATGTTCAGATGACGACTGGATAAGGATAGGGGCGTGTGTGTGTCTACGTTTAGAAGGCAAGTGCATGTCGGGCCACGCACAATGTAGGGTTCCGTAGCTACTTAGCATAATAATGCGGAATAAGAGGTGGGTTTTCTGTTGTTTTTGTTTCATACTACTAACAATATTATACATAAATGTTGATAAACTTTCGCGATTTGTACACATTATGAAAATATATACTTTACGGGTCTTAATAGCGTAAATAATTTAAGGTAAAATACCTTGTTTATTGCCCGACGTTTCGACCGTATTGCAACGGCCGCGGTCACGGGAAGACGGTATACATATAAGTTATATTCAATGGAATTTGTACGAAAATTTGTTACTTTTCATTTGATCAGCTGTTACTCATAAACTTGTAAAGCCTACTTAGGTGTGATAGTTTTCCTTTTAATTTCACTATATGTATATACTTACTACTACTGTGATTTTTTCACATACCCAACATCAACCATTTAGCTGGCAGGGGGGGGGACATTTGATTCTAACAAAAATTTGCATTTGAAGTGCAAATTTTAATATTTCCCAAACGGATCCCTAATCAAAAAATGGTCTAATTTAAAAAAGACCTATCTACTATACCCCACACGAAAAAAAAAATCACGTCCCCACTTTACATATAGAGGAGGTACCCTAAAATATGTTTTTCAAGATTTTATTCTTCCACTTTGTCCATGCAAAATTACAGCCTTCTAGCACTAAGAATCTCTGAGCTAAGCTGCGGACGGAGATGACAAAAAAACCTAAAAAATAACAAATGTTCGAATCACCAAACAATTACTACCACTTTACAACAACGCTTATATTATATAATCTGTCAAAAAACAATTAGACCTTTCAGAATTTACTATAACACTATATTCTCTTCCATTATTCTGTCAAGACCCTATAATCAATATGAGAGAGCAAAACGGCCTCAATACATAATACCTGTGTTTGAACTCACGAATTACAGGGACTTGCATATATATAACATATTTCGCCACACATTGTGTTTCCTGGACACGACTTGTAGTGAAATATATGATCGTTACATAGAAGTTTATAGCTCACATGGCAACAAAGGTACTGTGGCAGGTGCGTCGTGGATTCGACCTGCAGCCTACATAAAGCCTCATTATTTGTTAACCATTTGTCTTGACGTTCCAAAAGTTTGAAATAGCGATGAAGAAAATGAGAAAACAATTGGGGGAATTAAGGGAAGCATCAAGACGAACGGTCAGAAACTTGGAATGTAATTATTCTATGAATTATTGTTTTAACCAAATAGTAACGGGAAAATAAGTCTTTTGATTCCTCATCATCGTGATCCTGCTACGCACCCCAGCACTAGCAACCTCACGTCTCAGTACCCAATAGTCGGCCATATACGTATATGTATGTAAGTTTTTCACGAACATTGGCAAAAATTTAGCTGACAAAATCTCTCCAATAGACACTCCTATCAGTAACGACTCTTCCTCTCAATCACTCACCCCAGTCAACTCACTTGGCGTCCTTGATGTCACGGAATCAGATATCGAAAGCATTGTATTACAACTCCGTAGCGACTGTGCTATTGGCTGGGACGGCATCTCATCTCAAATCATAAAACAATGTCGGCATATATTGATTCGTCCGATGACACATATTTGCAATCTGGCGATAAATTCAGGAGTGTTCCCCAAAGCCCTAAAAAAATCGCTAGTACACCCGATTTACAAGAAAAGAGACAGGGACTGTGTCGACAATTACCGTCCTATATCAGTTCTACCAACATTATCAAAAATTCTAGAAAAAATTCTTAATAACACACTAAAAAAAATTCTCGCTAAATATAAAATATTAGCTCCGAACCAATATGGTTTCCGTACGGGTTACTCAACGGAAGATGCCGTACTGGACCTTACCAATTCTATAGTGAGAAATCTAGACGAGAGGAAACGGTGTTTATGCATATTCTTGGACCTCTCCAAAGCATTTGACACAGTCTCTGTTTCAACTCTTCTTAATAAATTAGAAAAACAGGGTGTCCGTGGTTCTGTTCACGCAATTTTTAAAGACTACCTAACTGACCGAACACAACGCGTCAAAATTGGTGATTATCTTAGTGAAGAAGACAATCTCCTACGGTGTCCCGCAAGGGAGCGTACTGGGCCCTACCGTCTTCCAGGTTTACATAAACGACCTCTGCCAAATCTCGCTGCTATATACATCAATTTTCACGTACGCTGATGATACGGCTATTCTTGTCTCTGGTTCTGACTGGATGGTGGTTAAGGAGAGAGCAGAGTACTCCCTTCGCATAATAAAGGAGTGGCTCGCACGTAACCTATTGACAGTCAATCTGTTAAAAACCCAGTACATAGCTTTCTCAATTAATAAAACTACTGCTCCTACACCAGATTACACTATTATCGCGCATAATAATTGCAATTCTCTGACCACTTGTGCGTGCCAGTCTATCACGCGCACGGATTGCGTTAAATACTTGGGTGTACATATGGATAGTGGACTGAACTGGGGTAAGCATATAGAAATAGTTACTTCCAGAGTGAGAAGACTAATTCATATCTTCAAAAAACTGAGAGATTGCACTCCACTCGACAAATTAAAACTTATCTACTTATCCCTGGTTCAGTCCATTATCCAGTACTGCATTCTGGTACGGGGAGGAGCAGCTAAAACATTGTTACTTGGTCTAGAGAGAGCACAAAGAGCAGTGTTAAAAGTGATGTCTAAAAAGCTTATTAGATAGCCCACAGTCAGATTATACGCTGAGTGTGGGGTATTAACTGTTCGACAGCTCTCTGTGCAAAAATCTATGCTAAGAAGGCACCGTTACGTCCCCCCACCAGATCCTAAAAAGCGCAGGAAAGCAATTGTTTGCCATAGTGTCCCCTGTAGTACCGCTTTTGCCAACAGACAATTCCACCGTTTAAGTTGCAAACTATATAATCGTCTAAACAAAGACTTAAATATAGTAGGACTCCCTAGCAAAACTGCGAAAAGTCGAGTTGCTGAGTGGCTCCAACTAATGGACTACCAAAAAACTGAGGACCTACTCACATACTACTAACTCAAGCCTGTGTACTTTTAATTTTAATTTTAATTATTATAATTTTAATAACACCCAGCTACACACACACATATATAATTAAAATAGTTACTCAATATCAATATCAGTGGCACTGTTCACTCCACATATCGATTACACGTTTAAAACATTATAAATGTAATACTAACACGACCAAACCACTGTTTCCCAAGATACAAGCTTTTGCTGAGTTTGGGAAACAGAATCTGTATCTCTTGTTTTCCCTACATTTATAAGTAAGATTAGGATAAAACAAAATTGAAATTGTAACTTATCGACAATAAACGCTTTTTATTTTTTTAAACTTTTTATACGGACTGTTGGAGCAGCCAGTCGACTGCTTCAACGTGCGACTGCATAGCAAACTACAGTATTCTACGTACACGGATCCGCACGAGCAATCGTGACTGCTTCGGGCTTCAGCAGCGCGGTGAAATTTAAGCAGTCGCCATGAATACCTACTCTGGGCGCCTAGACAAATGGCATTCTATTCGATTAGAGTTTACGCTAATCGAATAGAATGACGTCGTTGCGCGCGTACAACTGCTGATCTCATATTAGCAATTTTCGTATTTACAGTGTTATTCGATTAGCGTAAAATCTAATCGAATAGAATGCCATTCTCTGTTACCTTTGCCTGTTCTCTGCAATCCACGATGTGGATACTGATCTGAAATTATGACTTGTCGAGCAGTTGATACCGACTCCTGCAGTAGCAAGAAGGCAGGTTCAAGTATTTTAATTGTGAGGTTTAGGCCCTAAACCTGATAAAGAAACATTGATTTTACTCCAGGGTGCCTCAGATGTGTGGTAAATAGTCTATAGTTGGGTGACAAAAGTAGATGGTAGGTGGTTAAGGGTTAATTTATATATTTTTTTTCAAAAATTATATTACGTAGTTATTTGGTATACTGTAAATAAGCCAAGAATTAGGGAGAAGGTTATTAGTATATTTTAAAAATCATTCTGTATATGTGATCCACCTTGAACCCTGGAAATTTGAAAGAGTGGGGCTTAATCCGCTTAGCGTAGCGCTAGCTTCGTTGCTGAATCTTTCACCATTGGTTTATGTATATTACATTCCATTATTTACCAAATTATTTAAGAATGAAAATCCTTGTTGTCAAATACTTTTGTACTGATGAATCAGGGACAAGTTTCAGATTGGGATGTGGCATTTACTGTTGAATCATGGTGGTGTCACCAGTATATAATTTAAATTGTTTATATGTACAAACAAAACACTTACCTAGTCTATGTTCCGTTGAAATACTATATTAATATCTACGAGTACCTACCTAAAGTATTATGAAAGATTTATGAATAAGAGGAATATTTCAAATCGTTGACATATGTTTTAAATAATGTATTGCTTGAATAAATAGGACAATATATGTTCTAATAGTGGGTATTGTCTTATTTGTACCATTATGGTACCTTTAGAATACATATGTAGATAGGTATAGTTCAATCTACAACGTTATAATAGCTCAGGTCGGAAATCGGGTGGTCTACCAGAAGACCCCGGTTCGAGTCCAAATATTTATTCTTTTTTATTTTAATATTTTTATTTTTGTTTTTTAATTTGTCATGACGTTGTCATTGTCATTTTTTAAATTGTCATGTTTGTGTATTCGGGGAAATCTTTGTGACCGTTCTAAACGTAGGCGTGCGGACGATTGCGCGTGTATGAATGCCCGCGATCGTCTTAAATTTGTTACTGCGCATTTAATCGCTCGCAACGCTCAGAGTCGCTCTCGCAACGCCCAGAACGATCATTAAGATTGTCACAAAATAATTGGTTAGATGACTACGAATTATATGAGAATAGGCAGTTGGTAAATAAGATACGTCTAAAGTGTACTGAAAAACACATGTATATCGACAAAATAATTTATTCGTGTAATTATAATTATCAAAATAAATACTAAAAGTTAAACAATATAAAAACGATGACGTCATTGGTATTTTATACAATAAATTACAAATTTCATTGGCCCCAATGTTGGCTACATTTTTTTTAGATTTAAACAGGAATCATGATACGATTGGCGTTGGTGGTAATTAGAGGGCCAATGTTTGGAACCGGTCTAAACATACTATTATTACTCTGGTATCATTAGACAATTTTATAGACTACGGGTAATTTTATAAACTACGGGTCTTTATCACGTAGATATTTAAAGGCTAAATACCTTTCAATTAATCCCCGACAAGCGTTTCGACAATCCTGCACTGCCTAGTCACGTGGTAGACACAAATCAACCAGTGACCACGGCTGTTATATCAACGCGATTAAGACCCATCTTCGATGACTTGTCGGACTTATCCTGATTGACTTGACTGACTGATAAATCAACGTAGTGCCTAAACCACTGGGACTTGACTTTTATATTGCAGATATCGACTTAAAAAGGATTTTTAGCAATTCGCCCCTTATAGGGGGTGAAATAGGGGTTGTAATTTTGAATGAAACTCCGTAAGTTTTTAAGCTAGGTCTGCGAAATTTTGTATTTGACTTATTTGGTTTTATATAAAGAATTATAATTTTTAAGGGGTAAAATCCACGCGGGTAAAGCCGCGAGCGAGCACTAATAGTCATTAAAATTGTTTAATGTGTATAGATCTAAAGTATAAAATCATTTAACACACCGATCAGTCTGTTCTCTATAACATAACACAAAGTTGCGAAGCATTACTGCGCTAGAGAGTTGAGATTGCATTTAAGGGTATATTCAAGGACCGAAGCAGGGTTCGGCTCTGTCAAAAATGTATATAGAAAACTTAAATATTAGGACACGAACAAAAATGTGTGACTAGCCAAAGAGTTTATAAAGTAAATGATGAAAATAAATTGATAAGTCTTAATATTAACCCCTAATATATCTTGAAGTTACGGATAAATGCCAATACGAGGATTTTCGTATTGTCATTTATGGTGTTCGTAATCTAATTTAAGCGGTCCTGCGCACTGTAAAGTAATGGTTGTATGCCGGAGAGCGAGGCGGGTGACCGTGTCATTGTGTGCATAGCGCTAAATGAACAATTCGCTCGGCGTGATGCCCCTCTTAATAATTGGAGGCTTGTAGCTATGAAGGTTCTTCTTTAAGGCTTTAATGTCGACCCAAAGGGGTAGGGCACGCCACTGATATTCATTTGAATATTGAGCAGCTTGGTTAGTAACTTTTACAGTAAAGGACACTGAAAAAAACAATACAAAGTAGTATAAATTATAAGCAAGTATGTATAGATATCAATGTAGCAAACTTTAGGGGAGGCCTTTGCGGAAACACAAGACAATCTCACTACCGGTGTCTAACAATTGAATATATCTATCTATACTAATATTATAAAGCGGAAGAGTTTGTTTGTTTGTTTGTTTGTTTAAACGCGCTAATCTCAGGAACTACTGGTCCGATTTGAAAAAATATTTTTTTGTTGGATAGTCCATTTATCGAGGAAGGCTATAGGCTATATAACATCGCGCTACGACTAATAGGAGCGGAGTAGCGACGTGAAATGTTGCAAAAACGGGGAAAATTTACGCATACGAAGTTGCGCGGGACAGCTAGTAATATTATAAAGCTGAAGAGTTTGTTACCGGTAAGCTGAAGAGTTTGTTTGTTTGAACGCGGTAATCTCAGGAACTACTGATCCGAATTGAAAAATTATTTTACTGTTGGATAGCCCATTTATCGAGGAAGGCTATAGGCTATATAACATCACGCTACGACCAATAGGAGCAGAGCAGCAGACGAAGTTGCGCGCAACAGCTACTGTCTAATATAATCAGTACTTACTTATATTTTAACTCATAGGCTACTTGTTTAAATTTCTTATAAGGTTGTTGAAATAAAGGCTATTATTATTATTATTATAGATATCCACAGTTATCTATCAACTTCTTAATGCCTCCTCATCATCATCCGCTTCTTACCCCTTATCCCTATTATTTGGGGAATAATACGCAATTTGCCTCCACACACTTCTATCAAAATTCATCTCTGTAATCACCTCCTTTCTCACCATATCTTCTTACCGTTCATCCATTTTTTTGGGTCGTCCTCTACATTAGAAGATTTTAAAACCTTTAACAATTGCTTCCTGCGGTCAAAATAACTTTCTTAAGAAAAATTAACTACCTTCAAGGAAAAAAAAAAAGTACTTCACCGAATGCATCGGTCTCGCAATCGTGAGGTCGCGGGTTTAAATCCTACCCATTATACTACCGACGGACGTGAACCCACTCCTAACACAAGCCTTTGAGCTTAGCTGGAGGGATTAACAAGATTGTTAGTAATGTGGGACTCAATCCCACATTGCTAGTTATCTTTTTCAAAGAAAAAAAAATGCAAATTTCGCTGACCACTCCTATGTTTTAGTCTAGTGTTTCACTCATAAGCTAGGACGTGTTATACCACCTTTCCAGAAAAATATACAATCGAATCCGGAAACCGCATCAAAATCGGTTCAGTAGTTTCCGAAATATTTTTTATATTGTATTATTATATTTTATACATACATACGAGTCAAACAGAGAAGCACATTTTTGAAGGCGGTGAATAGATTTGGCCAGACCTAACTACAGCTTTCCAAACCTCTCCAACAAAATCCATATCTATTCAATTATAACAAACATGCAAAATTATGCAAGATCTGCATCATCAAACTGAAATCTCAGCAGAAATCGTTTCTCAATAACAATTAGCCGTTGTAACTGTAATCGATTTAGGCAACGAATAGACAAACTATTGACAATCGATTAGAATTAACCAGAATGATAGATTATCACAATATAACTCGTTGTTTGCTTAGCATTGCGTTGCCAAACTTTATTTTAATTAGTGCAAGCATAACTATAGGTATTCCACTAAGGTTGCCAACAACGACAGTATGCTAGTGATGACCATAATGAGGGTCTATTCCACTGTCATCACTTTTTGATATCACTGCAAACACACATTGTCACGCGACTGCAAATAAGGGTTTTGTTTTTCGCGCGTATCTTGTATGTAGGTATGTATGTAATATTCTTTATCACCTCATGTGCTTTAAAAAGACGAGCAAGTCGCGAGCGCGTTTGATAGTAGTCGTGCCAGCCCATAGCAGCAACAGCAGCACTCAAATCTTAGTTCCGCAAAGATCCGAACATCACTGTACAGCCTATTTATGCGTATGAGTACAGGATTGAAGTTGGCGACAAGTGGTTGCGCAGATGCATTTTTTGGAAGTAAATGATTGCAGGAAACGGGGGGCGGAGGCGGTAACTAAACCAAGAGAATTAGAGATGCGATTACGCATTACATTGTCTTATTTAGTATTACTAACTCATGTTTTTTATGAATATTTTCGTAAAGAAATTGTTTTTCAAACGTTCTTTAGTACTTACTGTAACTGTTGTAAATTTAAATTTATTTTAGGGTCGCATCTTTATGACATGCCCGAAGTGATATGAACCTAACTTCAATCCGGCCAAGTTACGTTGATCCAACTGTAAGTCTCATTTGCCCAGTAATTACACTTGCTACAGACGAAACACAGTAATGTTTTTGCATAACTATTTCACGGAAGAATAACTGACACTGCGATTGTACCCAACAAGTCGACCTACGCTTAGACCTATCACCAGTGAAGTTAAAATGACACTTGACACTTGTTTCCTTTGGTCACTCGTGAGTTTATTCATCTGCTATGCGTTTCAAATGAGTTGATAACTGTCATGATGATATTTTGTTTTGCAATACGACTGCAACTTCATTGTGTAACGTAAGGTCAGCAATAAAATGATTCGTAAAAAGGTGTCATTAGTATTACACAGAAGTACCTACCTACTCTAATGAACTATATATAAGCACTGTATTTTACTATTTATTATGTTTTAGGTAAAAATATATTACGTCTGACTGAAAGGCCACTAAAGTGTAAAATATTTTTTTATACTTATTTCTGTTTCGTGTTTATTGAATAATAAAGAATACTAATAATATTATAATAAAGAGAAATGTTAGATAGGTACCTACATAGTTCAAAGAAAGTAAATATTACGTCCATTCCATTACCATAATACACGTACGTACTTTACCCGACTTGGGAGTTTTTGTTGCTAGCGGTACAATTTTGACAAGTACAGAGTGAAGTTGACGCGATCGCGATTATCTTCTCATTTGAAACGCATACGCAAACGTAGTGTTCATAATGGACGATTTCAGTATTCTTTAAACAGCTTTGCAATTACAATGAGCTTTCTTCTTGTAGGTAATGTTGATGATCGTTGTACCATAGACATTATTTATACCCATTTTTATTTTTTAGATTTAACCCGTTTTCTTACAAGTCAGTTGACTCATTGGCCGATTTAGGAGGTTTTTACTGAGCTTTATGTAAGTTTATCCTGAGAACGGTAAAGGACCATTTTCGACTGGCCTGTTGGTCTAGTGGTTAGTGACCCTGACTGTCGTGGGTTCGATCCCCCACCCAGGATAAAACTTTGTGTGATGAGCACGATGGCTTATTCTGTGTCTGAGTGTTATTTATCTATAATATGTATGTATTTAGAAATATATAAGTATGTTTATTAGTTGTCTAGTTTCCATAGTACAAACTCTGCTTAAATTGGGATCAGATAGCATTGTGTGAGATGTCCCAAGATATTATTATTATTTTCTCAAGTGACTGGCCTGTTAGTCTAATGGTTTGTGACCCAGATGAGTGTGGGTTCGATCCGCACACAATAAAAAAAAGCAGACTCGCGCAACTTCGTCTGCGTCAATTTTCCCTGTTTTTACAACATTTTACATTGATGCTCCGCTTCTATTGATCGTAGCGGTCGATCAATTCGGACCCGTAGTTCCTGAGATTATCACGTTCAAAAAAACAAACAAACACTTCAGCAGCTTTATAATATTAATGTAGATAATCTATAGATATAAATATTAGTAGATATATTTATACATTTAATTAAAAATATATAAGTATGTTTATCAGTTGTCTGGTTCCCATAGTACCTACAGGCCTACTTGGGATCAGATGGCGCTGTGTGAGTTGTCACAAGATATTATAATTAAAAAAAACTCAGGTAGTTACTTACATACTTCTCACAAAAGGCTACCCTAGTTGGAGCTGTTTGGGTTTGCTCATCGCATATCGATGAGGAGTCGGCATCATCATCATCATCTTCATCATCATCCTGCCCACTATTTGATTTACTTGGGGGCGGCATTTGATACAGAAAAAAAAGTCCCTCGTATAGAGGGACTTTTTTTATTCATTTCATAGCAATTTAACCTAACTTTTGAACTATTTCTAGTAGTTTTGTGTGTTTATTGTGCACTTTAAGTGCAAAAAATAGTTTTTCTTGTCGATTTACATGTTATCAAATTTAATTATGACAGGTTTGAGGTTATTTTCACAGTTGTCGTTCTTCACGTTTGATTTTTTTTCTCTCCTCCTCATTTAGGTTGTCTATGATTCGCAGTGCAGACGAAATTTATTATCCAAAGAGAATCTAACACCACGTGCGACAAACGCCTATTTTGCTATGAGAGTGTTTACAGTCGAAGCGAACACATAAAATAATGAAAAAAAAATAGGCGTTTGTGTGTTTGAATGAATTTATTAAAATATTTTTTCGTCAAAACTCCCATCCATGATCATCGTAACCTAAGATTATAACACTAGGCTGCCTGGCTGCGGCAGCTGAAATAATTGATCTACCAGTTTAAGCAGCAGGGTCGTATTCATGATACGGATCCCCCAGGCTATAGGGGCTCGGAACGTGCGTTGGCAATTGCCTACACAGTATAGATAATAAATGTAATAAAATTCCAACTTTCCCATTCAGTGGGTACCTATACTTAGAATAGGGATTTTCGAAGTATCTACCAACCTACGTGTGACGTCGCTTGTAAGCCTTACCATAAAAAAAAACCAGACAAGTGCATGTCGGGCTACGCCACAATGTAGCCCTTTCCACCCGACGGTATACGATAGTGCGGGTAACTTTAAAAAAATCTCAAAGTCACGCGGATTCGTATTTCCGAACGCAATCGACGACGCTTGAGTCGTCATGTGATTTGTTAGTTCGTCGCAATCGAAGCTACAAGATGGCCGCGTTTTTTGACCCATGTGGCAGCACGTGTAAGTATTTTGTTTTATTGTTTATTGTTGTGTTTTGATTATTATTTTTGTTTTATTTTATAAATTAAACATCAATCCAATAAAATACAAACAACTTACGGTAATACCTTTTGTAAATTGGGAATAAATGACAACTTAATTTCAAGTAGCACGATCGTAGTCCTTCGGTTGTACCTCGATAAATTGATTTAAATATATTTTTCAGGTAATTGAATAAAACCTGGTATTGTGCCTAATTAGTTATTTATTTTTCTATTTTAGTGAATCCTATATCTGATGACCGTATCTTGGACATCCTTGGCGATGGAACAGAGTCAGATATAGAAGAGTTTCATGATGAAGAAGACTTAGAAGCAGTGCCGCGTGTTCTCGCTGACCTTGCAGGGAAGGACAACCTTTCTGAAGGTTCAGGCGATGAAATGGAACCTGAACCTGTCACTCAGGTAACGATACCAAACCGGATACGCTCTTGCAGTACTAATTCGCGGCATATTAGGGGCAGGGGGCGTTCTCGTGGCACCACTTCGCAGCGAATGCAATCACGCAGAGGACGTTCTTGCACTGCTTCGGCTACTAGGCGAAACCTACAGCAACGTGGCCATGGAGACACTTGGAAAAATGTTCCTTTCATCGACAAACCACATGACTATACTACAGCTTTACCAATAAAACCTGTACGCACACCGTCCGAATATTTTCATGACTATTTTGATGAAAATTTCTTCGAGGAGGTTACTCGATGTACTAACTTATATTACATGCGTAAGACTGGCCAAGAACTCAAAACTACACAAGTCGAAGTAGCTAAAGTGTTTGGTGTTCATATTCTCATGGGATGCCTTCCATACCCACAATTGCCTATGTACTGGCGAGTTAATATGAGGATTGGGCTTATTGCTGATAAAATAACTCGCGACCGCTTTATTACTTTACGCAACGCTCTTCATGTAGTTGATCACGATCAGCCAGCTGAAACAGAGACTAACAATCCACTTTGGAAGGTACAACCGATAATCAAACGGGTTCAAGATACCTGCAACAAGCTAGAAAGAGTTCCATCTTATTATTCAATTGATGAACAAATGATACCTTTCAGTGGTCGATGTTCTTTACGGCAGGTCGTGAAAAATAAACCACGACCAGAAGGTTTGAAAAATTTTGTACTTACTACTAGTGATGGCCTGATGCTCGACTTCGAAATTTACAGAGGCGCTCATACAATGTTTGGTGATACATCTTTGGGTCTAGGACCTTCTGTAATACTCCATTTGACCAAAAGTGTTCCTCCAGGCAGTTGTGTGTTTCACGATCGTTTTTTTACCACGGTTCCTTTAGTCGAAGAAATGAATCAAAGGAATATACACAGTACTGGCACAATCATGTTTAATCGTATCCCGGATCGAGCAGCTTGCAAATTCAAACAAGATTCGGCTATGGCTCGCGGTGAAAGTCAGCATTATACCAGGGACTCTACTGTCATTGTGAAATGGAAAGATAATAAGTCCGTCATCATGGCATCAAACTGTACTGGATCTTCGTCTGGCACTACTGTCAAACGTTGGGATAAAAAACAGGGTGGCTATATTGATGTACCAGCTCCTAAAATTATTCAACAGTATAATCAACACATGGGAGGCGTTGACATTCTTGACCAGCAAATGGAGTATTATCGTACTTTTATCAAGACAAGAAAATGGACTTTAAAAGTCATTATTCATTTTATTGATCTTGCGTTAGTTAATTCGTGGCGACTATACAAAAATGATTGCGTGGCAAATGGTTATTTAAGAAAAGATACTCTGACCTTACTGGATTTTCGTTTTAGTGTTGCCGATGCTTTGACCAATTATCCAGAACATGACCGTCGCGACGACGATGTAGTCATGGATTCAGAAAATGAACCACCTATCAATAGACAATACCGACCAATACGTCCATCACAGGGCAAAAGATATGATGGGTACGATCACCTGGCTGTGTTTGATGACATAAAGGCACCAAGATCGTGCATGATGGAGAGATGCCATAGCCGATCAAAAATTAAATGTTCTAAGTGTGGGGTTTACCTGTGCATTTCTCGAAATTAAAACTGCTTTCAAATGTATCATGTCAAACCTTAATATACATATACCTACTTAGGTGCATATTAAGGTTTGACATACATGTTATGCACCTAGTTATATACCAAGTTGATTGTTATTATTTTTAAATATTTGTTGATCTAGTTTTGTTCCTCAAAGTTAAAAAACTGTGATTTTGTGTAAGTCAGAGGTTGACTATATTTAATTTTAGAAAATTGTTGAGTTGTATTAGATTTTTTTTTAAGAATTGTCAAAAGGAGATCCTATTTTGTGGTGAATGACTGATAAATAATAATGATAAAGACTGTAAAATAAATAATGATAAAGACTGATTAGTAAAGAGTTTAAGCAAATAAATAAATAATGATTAGTACTGAATTCGTTGTTTTATTCAAGAAAAATAAATAAATAAGTTGACACTCATTGTTGTGAGACTTGTAGATTATATCTAAGTCTCACGATCGTGAGGGCACCTTTTCAGAAAAACTGAAAATTTATGATTTTTTTTCGCATTTTTTCTAGTTTCCTCAGACTATTAGAAAACCCCCAATTTAGATTTTTTTTGAATATTTGCAACTTTTTTTTTTCGGGTGTAAAGGGGTAGGGTTCCACCCCCCCCCCACATTTGTTGTTTTTGTTTCATACTTACAGCGTTGTACCTACTTACTCGTAAACTTGTAAAGACTTATTAGCTGTGATAGTTTTCCTTTTAATTTCACTATATGTACTACTAATATTTCATAAACGGACCCCTTAATCTAAAAATGGTCTTCACAACCCCTAGTCGCTTTTTAAAAGACCTATCTAATGATACTCCACACGATGGAGTAGGTGAGAAAAAAAATCACATCTCCACTTTACATATAGGGGAGGAACCCTAAAAAAAATGAATTTCAAGTTTAATTCTTTCACTTTGTCGGCGTAAGTAGTATGTATATCCAAGCAAAATTACAGCCTTCTAGCACTAACAGTCTCCGAGCTAAGCTGCGGACGGACGGACAGACGGACATGACGAAACTATAAGGTTTCCGTTTTGCCATTTTGGCCACGGTACCCTAAAAATAGTACCACCTACTTACAAAGCTATTGAACTTTGACTAATTCCTCAACTTGAAACGAGCTTTTGAACAACACAACGCCTTACATAAAATGGACATGAGAAAATATAATAAATTGGAAGACAAACAGGCATATACGCAACAAACCATATTCTACCCAAATGCTGTTCTACCATACTCCATTTATTTAATATGTAACCACACGCAAGAGTCGCATAATCACGAGACAATTAAAAATAAGGGTAACAATACCCACGTTACATCCCAAACCGGTCAGCCTGAAACGCATAACCACATCTTCATTTTAATATAAGAACAAGACTGTCGGCACCATTAGTTTGCTGCTAATTTTGCACTTTCGACTCAAGTAATTACAACTTGCAACTTGCGTAATGGAGGCCCCAGTCGCTTCTGCAGTCACGATCAAATTGTAACACAAAGTTACATTTGCGGATGAAAAAAAACTAAACTTTCTAAATACTACTCTCGGTCGTTCACAACAAGAAAGATGGCGTGTTTTTCCGCGGCAAATGTAATTTTGCAACGACACAAAGCAGTAAAAATTATATCAAAACTTCAAAGGCAGTGGTTGCATAACCTCGTGCCCAATAGAATAATAATAGATGTCGCAGAAAAAAAAAACGAAAGTGCATGAATTGGAGCGGGCAATGGACACAATGGCATAAAGGTACGACTGTGTATTAAAAATAATATAGCAATTCTTCATGATAAGCTCTGTAGATCTTCTCTCTTTCTCTAAATCATGAATTTTCGTTTTATTACATTTATTGAGTTCACGAGGACTATTCTAGTAAGTCCATTGACGTATAGATCTGGATCACGTCATAACCTCACAAATTGACCACTCTTTAGGAAGAGACAACGCTACTTTGTGAACAATACTCTGTCAAAGAGACAGGGCCGCACGATTTTTTTCTCTCTTTCACGCTTTGCAGTCAATGTTTACTTTTTAATTGAAAGGGATGGCGCGGTCCAGGTCTATACGTCAATGAGTAAGTCCACCCATAGACGATTTTCTGTGACCCGTGTTGCAGACTTTGTATAACACCACCTCATTTTTCATCGAAACTTGTTTTCATTGGATTAGAGTAGGCCTCCTGGGTTGGAATTGTGATAATCGCGGGAAACTGAGCTGTCATAATTTTCACAGCTCCGCTTTAATGTGTGCAAAGCAACTGTTGGTCAATCATTTCTTTACAGAAGGAGTCTAGCTCATCTCGCCATCTGCAACGAGGTCTACCGCGTTGCCGTTTGCCATTTTGTGGAGTCCGTATACCTCGATTTTATATATGTTTTTAAAAAGTGTCACAACTTACCTACACCCCTCCGTGCCATGTAGAGTGACCGTCGTCGTCGGTCTACTCACTATGGGACTAAGGGCATAGAAGTGCACTTGTGACTGCGCACGCACTTTGTGCACTATGCTAACTCTGCGGAGTTCCTTAAGGCGCTATTCCATTATGCTAGATATTTGTATACCAGTTGCAACTTGTCTATGGAATTCGAACATGTACAAAAGATTAAAATCAATGGTGTGTGGTTGTTGATGGTATAAACATGTTTCCAATACAAGCAACTTGTACACATATGACGTCATACTTGTATGCAAAACTTGCCTAATAATGATAATGAGATTGACCGCTGTATCTAAAATCGTTTAGGTGATCATTATTAGTAATGTGATCTTCCAAATAAAGATGACTGCATCAGTGGTGCAGCGGGAATAATACGGCTGTGCGCTTTATAGGTTTTATAATCGATTCCCATAGTCAGTACAGTCTGAGTGAACTTCATCTTCCTATAAATGTATGTTTTTAAAGTCCTTTACAACACGACATAGAGGTAGTCTTTAAGAATAAATAGAATAGAATAGAAAGATTAAAATAAAATAAAAAATATTTAGTAGATGACACATAGACATAGTTATAATTTAACAAGAAAACGAGTGCAAAAGATAAGGAAAACAAAAACAGAAAAATAATAAAAATAACAATAACAAGGCAAAAAATGAAAACAGAAACAAATAACACAAATCGTAACAGAAGAACAGAACAGAAGTAATAAACAATCAGAAACTATACACCGTCAAATATATCAATTTAACATTAGCCGCGTACTTGCCGCGTACCATGTGTCAACTAAGTGTAGGTACCGAATAGAGTTGGGTCCTATTTGCTACCTAGACTCCAGCTTCCGTCAGACACCGAAAAAGGTCTGACACTGATATTCTGTTGGGAGTTGTAAAAATGGCGGCAAACTGACCGGCCATTATTTTTACAGCTCCGAGTTACACTTGTAAAAAATGATTTGAATACGATAATTGACTAAGAACGAGACTTTGTGCATGTAATAAGCGCATTAATACTTGACACTGGCAGAAATTAGCCGTCAAAACAGCTAGATTGCGACAAACTCAAAGAAGAAGAACATATTCTGCTGGGCCCTTGGCCACGTTTTGGGTGCTCAGTAAGTCCGTGTATCTGGTTGCAAAAATGGCGACAAATTGACCTGTCATTATTTTTACAACTCCGAGTTTAACTTGTAAAAAATGAATTGAATACATGATATTTGGATAAGAACGAGACTTTGTGCAACAAAAGTGTACAATAAATACTCGACACTGGCAGAAATTTGCCGTTAAAACGGCTAGATTGCCATAAATTGAAAGAAGTCTGCGTGTCTATGCATGAGTGTGTGCCTAGGGGGGTGTGTTTTATGTGCTTGGTGTGTGCGTGTGTATTTAATCTAATACCTATTTAATATTGTGGGATTTTTTTATATAAAACTATATTAAGTATAGGAATAATACTCATCTATAAAATGGTGGTTAGCTACTTGGTTTTTTTTTTGTTTTGAACGAACTCCTGCTGTAGGCACAACCATTGCGGGGGACTTTACAAACATATAAATCACAGTCACAAAGTACCTACACATCGACTAAGAATAACAATTTGTAGATCACAAAAAATGGTGTCCTGTTTGGGAATCGTACCAACAGTCTCTTGCGCAGCAGTCGTTCATAATTTTTTGACGTGATAACCTCTTATGAATCGATGACCGGGTGCACGCAAGAAAAAGTGTCACGGTGACGTTCTGCCTGATAATAGGCTGAAGTATTGTGGCCGTCGCCGCGTTCGGGCGCATGCGCTCGGGTCCACTAAAGCTGTCACAGGTATGGTTGTTTATTACAATGTCATCAATGTTTTTTTATGATGCTATCACGCAAAATTATCGTCCGTAAACTAGAGGAAGTTGTAAGATGTAATCACTATTGCATCTTACAACTTCCTCTGTGGCGCGGTGAGAGTATATCCGATTGCTACGCAAGAAGTTGTGGGTTCGATTCCCAAAAGGGACACCACTTTATGTAATCCACAAATTTTTGTTCCGAGTCTGGTTGTACTTTGTATCCGTAAGTTGTATGTTTGTAAAGTCCCTCGCGAAACAGAGCTTGAACCCTACTGCGGGACTCGTCTTTTTAAGAAAAAAAAAACTAAGCACTAAAAATAATAATTAAATTAAAAATATATATATCATGGAAACAAGATAACCTTAAATCATGCAGTCGGAGGCATTTCAGTAGGTAAGTTCAATGGGATTCATGAAAGCCTCCGATAATAATAATATCTTGGGACAACTCACACAACGTCATCTGATTCCAAACTAAGCAGAGCTTGTATAGTAAGTACAAGCTCTGCGTAACCAGACAACTGATAAATATACTTATATATTTCTAAATACATACATATTATAGATAAACTACACCCAGACACAGAATAAACCATCGTGCTCATCATTCATGAAATCATGATTAATAAAAGAATGTTTCCTTTGAGTAAAATTTGCCAACTCAAATATTTAGGGTACTTTCCCTCCATGGAGCATTGGTTTGGTCCACCTTGTATATACCACATCGTGTATACCACATCGTATACACGAGCTGACCCGCGCAACTTCGTCTGCGTAAATTATCCCCGTTTTTCTAACATTTTTCATTGCTGCTCTGCTTCTATTATTCATAGTGTGATGTTATATAGCCTGTAGCCTTTCTCGATAAATAGGCTATCCAACAAAAAAAGATTTTTTCAAATCGGACCGGTAGTTCCTGAGATTAGCGCGATTAAACAAACAAACAAACTCTTCAGCTTTATAATATTAGTATAGATATCCAACGAGATCTGTGAAAATTATGACAGCTCAATTTGCCGCAATTTTCGCACTCAATCTACGAGTGATTCGAATGACTATTTTAGGCGTAACCATAACATTGTAAAAGTGTTCCCAACAACTATTAGTTCAGTAGAAATCGACCTACACGTTTACAATAATACAACGCATTGCAATAACACTGTTTGTCAAATATTTCTTACGAATGGTTTTTTCATGGTTTCTTTTAATACTTTATTAGGTCTATACTTCTTACCACCTAAGAAATAGAGTCGAAAATAGAACTGAGCAAGAAAAAAATAGTTCTTAGTCAAATTTCATAAAGCATAGATCACACTGGATTACAAAACTCAATAGATACCTTTGTGCTTTTGTTGAAAAATAGATCGAGGTCTAAAGATGTTATGCTTAAAATGTTGCTAGAATATGGAAGTTACTATTTTTTTTTCTTTTTTTTCTATTTTAAAAAGAAAAGATAATAGCAATCCTGTGTGTCCTCCAGCTAAGTGGGAGTGGGTTCACGTCGGTAATTTAATGGGTAGGATTCGAACCGGCGACCTCACGATTGCAAAACCGGTGCCTTAGCCATTAGGCTACCGCCGCTTCTGCAAATAACATCTGTGCATCTTTATGAAGGATGACTTTTAGCAGAAGAGTAGGTACCTCTGCGTTATTCGTAATTTTCTATATAATGACATTTGTAGGTTATACATAGAGTAGGTACTAGTTTGATCCAGTGAATTTCGTACCACCTAAAAACTAAAGTACCTAACCTATTTACCTAAAAAAGTTAAAAATTTCGTATCATTCGATTTTTTTCAAATGTTCTTTTGAGTTTTTAGGGTTCCGTAGCCAAAATGGCAAAAACGGAACCCTCATAGTTTCGTCAATGTCCGTCTGTCCGTCCGTATGCGACAGGCATTTTACTCAATGAATATTTATGAAATTTGGTGAAAAGGTGTGTTGTAGTTGTAGTTTAATAGCTAAATAATAAAAATCAATATTTTTAGGGGGCACACTCCATACATGTAACAGATTAGAAGCTTAATTTTTGTTGTGGTACATCATCATTCGATAGATCTTTTAAAAAGATTATGAGGTTTCTAAAAAAACTTTTTTGATTTAGTGAACATTTTTGAAAATAATCGCTTAGAAAGTTATTATATTAGGAAATAATCGTGCCCCCCCCCCCCCCTTAACTTTTGAATCGTGTGACAAAAATCACAAAGGTAGCGCTTAATAAGTATTTTAAACTAAAATGATTTCGGACATGATCGTATATACCGTCATTGAGCTATTGCTGAAAATATTGAAATTGCGTATCTCAACAAAAGGGCGTATGTGCCATGAACATACACTCTTCTGCTAATGCAATTATTTAAGGCTGCCCGGTTTTATTTCTTATTATTTTTAAAGCATTCCTGTATTAAGAAAGAGCAAAGCAAAGAAACAAATCGGTGAAAAAAAGGTGGTTCTATGTTCGATTTTCTCGAAAACTAATAATCCGATTTAGAAAAGGCTTTCACTATTCGACACTTGAGGATTTCAGGGCAGGTAATTGCCCTCCCCCCCGGGGTTGAATCCCTCCCCCTCCTCACACAAGTAACTCACACTTGACCGGTTGAGTCAAATGTTGCCTCCCCCAAAACAAAATTCTGGATGCGCCTACAGCAAAGCGTGACCGGGTTCAGGCAGTTTGAAATAAAAAGCGTTCGTAGGTTCTATTTTAAGGGACCTGAGTACTAGCAATTTGTCACAATTTCTATGTAGGTACGTATTTAGATCGTGACCAGTTGTTAAGGAAGTGATCCGACCTGCTTTGTCAGATTGGGAACAGTGAAAGTGGTGGGATAGCCGATGGATTATTGCCGTATTTGTTCCGGTAATACTTACTCCTATTATACGAGAGTATAACCTTTATTTTCTGAAGAATAAGGTGGATATTGCAACACCTAGATATGGGATGCTTACATAGTGAACTGTATTATGTAGGTACCTATAGTCTGATTTAGCGATTGTTTCTTTAATTTTCTTCTTCTGAAATGAAGACTACATAACATTATTTACATACTGTTTCTGTTTGTTGTTATTATCTCTAGGTAATAACAAGAAACTTAAACCTATAATTGCAGTCGTCCTCAGCGCGTCGTTAATCTCGTCATTATCTCTTAAACATACACTCACACACCTACCAACACACCCACGCTCTCACACATATATACAATCATCAATCAACCATAAAAATATGTCTGTACGCGCCCAGGTTCATTACTTGTAATTATGAAACTTTGTCTGTATATGCCACATGTTACTTTTTATTTTTATATTCTTTTATCACTGCATGTTATTACAAATCAAATAAAAATGTTAGACAAAACTCTGTAACGGCTATGAGACTACGTACCGGACACATCCCATCTAGAAAATTTACTTTCCTGATGGGCATATCTGCAACACCCAACTGCGAGGTATGTGGGGTAGAGGAAGACACTCAACATGTTCTGATGGAATGTGTCCGAAGCGAGCAATTTCGGGCACATTTATTTAATAGCAAACAGTACTGTATTGGTTTTTGTAACAGTGTACTGGCAAACCCTTTGTCGGACTTAGCGATGTCTTTTTATAAATTATACAATAAGCACAAATCATTGCAATAGCATGTAATACAAAAGGTGGCTATGACGGAGCGACATAGTCATAATGTGACAAAGCTCCTTAAATATAGATTAAAAAAAAAAAAAAAATGTCTAGCTTGTAACACGCTAATCCTGTACATAACTCGGAAGAGCGGAGTCTCCTCTCACAAGCTTTATATAGCTTAAATGGAAACTCCAAATGTAATAACTGTACCCAAATGTAGAAAACAAAATAACTTTTTTTTTAAATTAAAATGTAAAACGCCTACATAATATTGCTAGCAATGCTTCTCTATGATCATTACCAATCGACTTTTTTGCCAGGCGCCAGTGAAAACGTCATTAAGAAATATTATTATTCTTCAATATTTTTGTGTAAAATTTAATGCATTAAATAATTTAAAAATATGTGCAGATACATGTACAGTGTATGTAGGCGGATATATTAAGGGGGCGCTAAATAACGCCACCCACTCCCCCCTCCCCAACAAGGACCCCAACGTGCCGTTTGGGGCTAAAGATGCTATGTTATTTAGAAAAAACAATCCTAATGATCGACCCTTTCGGTCGGTATCGTTTTTAGGGTTCCGTAGTCGAAATGGCAAAAACGGTACCCTTCAGAGTCAGATAGCTTTGTGTGAGTTGTCCCAAGATATTATTATTTTTATATAATATATGTAGTTATATTCCTCGCTAGAGAGCCCGGATAAACGCGTGCCATCGCTGCTAATTATAAAGTGCTGTAGACGAAGCTCGGCCTTCTACGCGTTATATAAAGGCACGCGCCGCCTAAGTTTGCGTGTCTGATGTTCGCACGTAAGCTGCGCACACAAGGGTCGCCTAAAAGCCAAATGCGAGCAACAATCTAGCAGAAAATAAAATAATAATGGCTCCTTTTAGTCAGATTATAAGGGAGGGATAGCACCACCCACCCTCGATCTGTGAATCACCACGATTGAAGTAGTAAGAAAATGCCCTTAATACAACAATCGAAATAGATTGACAGACCGCACTCAAAAAGAGAGACCTGTAACAAAGAAAATTAGTGACAGGTATCCTCAGGACAGTTTGGCACAAACTGAGCTCAGTCGGTGCCAATCTGTCCTGAGGATGCCTCGTGTAGAGGCGAAACACGTGTCGAAGTTTCACTTCGTGGAAGCGGAATATTGCAAGTCAAGGGTCCGGAGGTGCCTACCACTCGACTTGGTAAGAGTACCTGTCACTAATTTTCTTTGTTACAGGTCTCTTTTTTTGAGTGCGGTCTGTCTATTTCGATTGTTGTATTAAGGGCATTTCCTTACTACTTCAATCGTGATGATTCACAGATCGAGGGTGGGTGGTGGGATCCCTCCCTTATAATCTACTTAAGATGGATGTCCGCCATGTAACGCCTGATTCAATCGGTTATCCTTTTAGTCACCTTATGGTAGACCATAGAGCGCTAAAAAACAATCTTACTCTACACTGATCCGGAGCTGTAGACCTACTCTCTTTCTTTAAAACGAAATTCATGAATTTTCGTTTACTTAAATTTCACAAGTTTACGGGGACTATTCTAATTAATTTTTGGATAAGTACAAGAAGTTCGAACCCATGGACGATTTTCTGGAACGAGTGGATTAAATAGATGTTCCTGGCTCTGTATATTACCTCCTCATTTTGATCGAAACTTCGTTTTCATTGAATTAGAGTAGTCCTCCTTGGCTGACGCTGACATGGAGACTGAACTGAGAAATAGCCACACAACCTTAACCGGTCTCCAGAAAAAGACAACGCGACTGCCTTTGTTTAACATTGTCATCTGTCCCCCTCCTTCAAGCCTGTGACATAGACCAATCAGATAATAAAAATATACAACTGCTGCCTATACGATTGTTTTGTCTCTCTCACGCTTTGCAGCCTTTATTTACTTCGTCGGGGTTCGGTTTCTGGAAGGGAACGCTCAGGCGAGTCATTGTGTCAATAGGTGCACGGCCTCGCGCGGCAGCCTCGAAGTTCGGCTCGCGAGCTTGGCTTCGCGAGGCAGCGTCTACAGTTTGCTTGGAAACACAGAGATCAGCATCGCGAGCCAGGCTGGGGCCACCAGAAGCCTATGCGAAACATTCGTCTACCTCAAACGAACAGCGCTCACTGAGGCACCTTCGAGCGCGTACTTACTGACAACCGGCGGCTGGACCCCGATGAGGCACGCTAGTCGAGGCAATGTGTGCTCGAAGCATCCAGAGGCGAGCCAAGTGCTCAATCAGTGTGGACCCCACACTGATCGAGCATTTGACTCACAAGGCTGGCTCAGGATCGGTGCTTGATAGGTGTAGACCTAGCTTATGGTTTATCCCAAAATCAAAAGCGGCTGAGCCAGGTCATACGAGACTGCCGCGCGAGCTCTGCCACCTGGTGTGGAGCCGGCTAGACAGCCACCTAATTCGATTCTTTCTCCTTGTATTTTT
The DNA here is from genome assembly GCA_945859575.2 of Herminia tarsipennalis. Classification (NCBI taxonomy): domain Eukaryota; kingdom Metazoa; phylum Arthropoda; class Insecta; order Lepidoptera; family Erebidae; genus Herminia; species Herminia tarsipennalis. The sequence goes on along the minus strand of OX243849.2, from coordinate 13,507,080 downwards.
TTTTCATAAATGTCGACTCTATTTTAGTTTTTGTTAAAACAATGTTTGGATTTAAGCGGGAAAGAATTTAGATAAGTATATTTCAAATTGTGTAAACGTATAGTAATAGGTACCACGAGTGGGCACTTCACTACAATGTGTAACAGAAGAGCAGGTATGGTCAAATTTCATCAGCGTAACACAGTTCAATAGGCCTTACACTATATGCTAAGGTTTGACGCTTGTCGCAATCCCTCAGAGACGTGTAACACGTGAGTAGTAGTAGTAGCAGTAGCGTCTACACTGACTTATTCACATAAGCATGTGAATAAGTAAGTGTAGACGCTACCAGCTTTCGTTCGTTTTAGGCTTTGAGAAAATTTGACCACACCTTTCTGTAACACATTGAACAATAAAAAATACTGTTTTTATTTCGATATTTTTAATACAACCAGTTATTTTTCAGTAGTTTAGTATGTAACCATGTGTTATAACATAAATCTTAGTTTATTGATATTATTTATATACAATTATAAAGTGTATTAAATTTTATAGTAACATCATAATTGATTGTTTTTATTCTTAATGGTAATGTCTAATGGTGCATACACATCTGGTGAATGCCCCAAATCTTCTCCATACAGTTTAAATCACTGCATAGATTAAGTTAAAGCTCATAGCTGAAGTCAAGAGTCTACAAAGTAGATGTCTAGCTGATTTTTACTAAAATATATTAAAAACACTGCAACTAGTTCTGAATCCTAATGCAATAAGCTTAGTGCACAATTTTCCCTGTGGATTCACGGAGCAGTTGCGACAAAATCATTCCTAGTTGAAAATTGTTTTTTTTTTATTATGAAATAGGTATCGATTTCCAGTACTAAATAAAGAATAGATTTAAATTTAGAATCAAAATCGAACTTAATGCAGTTGCAACTGCAAATAAAAAGTAGTTACTAATATTCTAAATACTTCTATCACCTCTGCATAGCATTAACCTGTTCTCCAATTTCAGTAAGTAGTTGTGCAGACTTATGTATATTCTCAAACTGATAACCCATATGAACTGAAATCAAGTGCATCTTCTTCAAATTTTCTTCACTATTCTCCATTTGATTTTCTGTGGATGCTATATCTCTGGCTGCCTTTGAAAGGAGCTGTAATTTAAAATATAAGTTTTTAAAATTAAGCTTGTAAAAAAATCTGTACAAATATTATAAAAGAGAATTTTTTGTTTGTTCACACACAAAAATCACTGTGAACATTTTGATGTAATTTGGGGTGGAGTGGAGGCAAACAAGTTTCAATGTGAAGACCGCTACTAGGCAACTAGGGGGATATCCTACCTGATGACAGGCAGCAGCAGCATACTTTAAAGCCTTACTTCAATCGCCAATCTGCTCGCCAAGCGTGGTGTTTATGGGGGAGACCCGTACCCAGCAGTGGAATATCATATCTTTACTAATATTATAAAACTGAAGAGTTTGTTTGAACGCGATAATCTCAGGTTCTACGGGTCCGAATTTAAAAAATATTCTACTGTTGGATAGCCCATTTATTGAGGAAGGCTATAGACTATATAACATTACGCTACGACCAATAGGAGCGAAGCGGCAATGAAAAATGTTGCAAAAACGAGGAAAATAAACGCAGACGACGTTGCACAGGTCAGCTAGTGATTTGATAATCAATATTAGCCTTTATGACTACGATTAATAACTTTTACTACCACGTTTTTTTTAATAATATTTAAACTTAGATACCTCGTTAGATTTAGATCCTCTTTGTATTTGTCGAGCCAAAGACGAAATATTGTTCATATTGACTTGAACCCTTTCGGCCAATCTTTGTTTCGATTCGGCGAACAACGACCGTGCACTGCTCGACGACGCAGAAGTCATTGCGATTAGTATGACTCAGTAAAGCGGTAGGAGGAAATAAATATGTTTATTTCATACCCAATCAAGCAATATTTTGCAAAAATCAGTCATTGAAAAATTGAAAATTGACATGCCAAAACCTAAACAAATTGTTGACTGACAAATTGACAGTGTTGACATTTGATTTGAAATGTAAAAGTTACGTTCGGAAAAAAGTTTTGTAGTATTTGTTTGTGACCAATTGAATCACTGTTTCGCGGTCGGCGATAACAAGAAACGTATTCAAAAATTTCTTTGTTAACAAAGTTAAGTTTCATAAAATCTATCCCTTAATGAATAAGTTTTACCAATTTACACCCGACTTCAATTTTATTTTTAACTAGCTTCCTTTGCCTTCGGCCGCGTTGTGTTTAACTGCCATTTCACCCCCTTTAAAGATTTGCTTTAGGCTTTGTAGTGGATCCCTACATCATAACAACTATCTGTGTACCAAATTGTCCCACCATGTCGATTCCTTTGGACTCGATTATTCATTTCCACCAATTTCCACTTATAACCAATGAAATCGGAAGGATCATTTATTGGTGTAGCAACATTAAATTAAAGAATTTACAAATTGTAGTTACTCCATTCGATTCAATGAAGTTATCAGTCGATTACCGAATCGATTTTATCTTGACTTTTTCAACGAATGTAAAGTGCAGTAGGATCCGAGTGAGATAGAATTATAAATCGATATAAGCACTCGATTTCCAAGCGATTATGTGAAATCAATTTCGAGGGTTGACTTTTCGCTCGTCACGGAAGGTTTTGTGTTGTAGGAAATTTCTGTAATCTAATTCAATTATTAGCCCTTTCTCCGAAATGTTTACCTTAAAACTTGAGTATCTGTTCCTAGTTATTCCTGTTGTTATTTCTTTCTTGTTTCGTCCCGCTGTAGTATAGAATAATGTCTTTTATTTACAAGTCTACTGTGAATAAGCTAAGTCGACTTCTTATTTACATTAGAAACTAGTGTAATTTCTAAAATGGAAAAAGGAGTGACGTGCGAACACCTGAATAAGCTTGCTGATGCTCTTGGAAAGGATTTGTGGCAGTCGAAAGAGGTAAGTGATATATTTTTTCTTGATTTCTAACCTCAAATGTAATGTCACTCTGCAATAAGTAATTAGCATTCTTGGTTCATATTAGGTATCATTGTGTAATGTTCAGACCATCGTGTACTCCGTGCTAATGGCGCGTAAATATACACAAAAGCGCTGTGTTTACCATTGCCTCATAATTAATGCTAGCTACAACTGCCCACAACTGTGTTTACATTTTTTTCCAAAGGTTATACTTCTGAACAATTTTTATTTTTATTTTTACATGTTAATGTACATCGTCATTATTTACATAATCTACATAAAATTAGCTTTTGTTTTATAGGGATAATGGTTTAAAAAGTGTGTATGTAATACATATTAAAATAAACAATTAACATAACTATCTCACATACTCATGACCAATATTTAAGGACATAATTTTTACATTGTAAGTGGTGGTGGTTGCTACTATGTTGTGCCTATTGAGGTTGATATATCCAGTCTTGTGTACTCTTCTTCATATATGTGTGATCTCTTATTTTTGCATCAGTCCTTTAATATGGTGTATAATATAATGGTGGCAACACCTTACTTGCAAAAGTTTATAAACAAAGAAACATTGTAACAAGTGGCTGAAAGTTTTTACCTGTTCTCTTCTCCAGTTTTACTTATTGTTTGCTAACAGGCATTACATGTAAATGTAGAATCAACTTTTCACAAGTGTAGTATTTTGCTTCCTAAGTGAATAAAGGTTTATTATTATTATTGTTATACTAAACTTTTAAAAACATAATAAGTAGTAACTTTATAAATGTTGTATTAAGAGTAACTGTTTATATTAAGACTAGCTGACCTGCAACTTCATATGCATCAATTTTCCCTATTTATGGAACATTATTCAATGCTGCTTCGCTCCTATTGGTTGTAGTGTGATGTTATATAGCCTATAGTCTTCTTTGATAAATAGGCTACTTAACAGAAAATATTTTTTTCAATTCAGACTAGTAGTTCCTGAGTTTACTGCATTCAAAGAAACAAACAAACTCTTCAGCTTCATGATATAAGTTTATATTATGTGTAGATGAAATTCAAAATTCTTCATTCACTTAGGATGCAAAATAACTACAAATTTTACAATGTTTGAATGTTTATAAATGTAATATGATGCTTATGGATATTACCCCTTTATTCAAAATATTAAATATTAATTAGTTAGTAATAATACTGTCCTTGTCTATTCTATGCTAATATTATAAAGGTGAAGAGTTGGTTTGAACACGATAATCTCAGGAACTACGCAGTCTAATGTTTAGGGGTTGTGAAAACCATTTCTATATTTAAGGAACCGTTTCTTAAATTTAAAGCCATAAAGTGCAAATTTTTGTTAGAGTCAAATGTCCCTCCAACCTGCCAGCTAAATGGTTGATGTTGGGTATGTGGAAAAATTCATGGTAGTAGTATATATAGTGAAATAAAAAATTATCACAGCTAAGTAGGCTTTACAAGTTTACGAGTAAGAGCTGATCAAACGAGAAGTAACAATCATTTCATATAATTTCCATTGAAAATTATAATAAGTAGGTATAATGTTATAAGTACAAAAACCTCATTAAACCCATTCTTAAGCGGCAGAGGAAGGAGGGAGGAAAGAGAGGGGGGACTACAGAACCCTATTGTGTTGCCCGACACACACTTGCCCGGTTTTTTAACTTTAAAAATTGTAGAAATTTTTTTGTAGGTAACTTTGTCAGACAGTCAAGGTCACTAAAGTAACTAATAGACAAGTAGTTTCCAACCTTTTTGACCTCATTATTATTTTTCATTACCCAACCCAAGATAAAACTTTGTGTGATGAGCATAATGGTTTATTCTGAGTCTTGTGTAATTTATCTATATTATAAATGTATTTATTAATGTATAAGTATGTTTATCAGTTGTCTGGTTGCCATAGTACATGCTTTGCTTAGTTTGGAAACAGATATAATTGTGTGAGTTGTCCCAAGAGATATTATTATTTATTTTCTACAGGTGCTGACCTGTTTCGACTGTGGGTGTCCTGGACCCAATCTCTGGATCTGCCTGCAGCCCGATTGCCATCACATCGGCTGCTCTGAAGTTAAAAATGACCACAGCACATCACACCAAAAAGTAAGAAAATATGACTATGTGTTTTAGTAATCACTAGCTGACCTGCGCAACTTTGTCTCCGTTTTTGCAACATTTCTTATTGCTGCTCCGCTCTTTAATTCTCCACTATTTAATGGATGTTATTATACATATAAACCTTCCTCTTCAATCACACTATCTATTAAAAAGAAACACATCAAAATCCGTTGCATAGTTTTAAAGATTTAAGCATACATATATATATAGGGACAGAGAAAGCGACTTTGTTTTATACTATGTAGTGATTAGACATTTAGGCTACCTGTCCATTGAAGCTTACCGTTGTTGCCTAGCGAATGGAGCAGAGAAACAGAGAAATATTAACCAAAAAGCTCTGTCCACTGGAGTGGAGCAGATTTTTTTTTTCTAAATATAAACTAGCAATGTGGGATTGTAGGACCCACATTTTTAGCAATCCTGTTAACCCCTCCAGCTAAGCTGAATAACTTGTGTTAGGAGTTTTGTTTTGAAAAAGACGACTACCGCAGTAGGGTACAAGCCCTGTATCGCGGAGGACTTTACAAACACGCAAGTCACGGACATAAATACACCCAGACTCGGAACCACAATTTGTGGATCACATAAAGTGGTGTCCCTTGTGGGAATCGAACCCACGACCTCGTGCGTAGCAGTCGGACACAGTCCCAACGCGCCACAGAGGAGTTCACGTCGGTAGTATAATGGGTAGGATTCGAACCCACGACCTCACGATTGCGAGTCTGATCCCTTAGCCATTAGGCTACTGCCCCTTCCAATTTGATGCGTTCCTAATGATTAATATTTCTCCGTTACTCCACTTCAATAGACAGGCAGCTTTCGATTTAAATTCCAGATATCTTTATTATTCTTATGTTTCTTTTAAGATTCCAGATATAGGTACTAGCGGTTGTTATATCTGAAATCAAAAGTAAAAAAAAAAGTGAAAAGTCATAATACTTTAATCATTTAGGTTACAAAATGCAACGCTTATGAACGTCAGACAAAATTTGGAATAGAATGATTCTACATTTAATGTCAAGTTCGCAAGAGTAAATCCGTTAGGAAGAACTTGGCAATAAAAACTCATCGCCACTTTTTTTTAAATGCCATTTTTTACCCGACTGTAAAGAAGGGTTATGTTTTTCGCGCGTATCTTGTATGTATGTAATATTCATTTTTACCTGATATCTCATAATCCACTGAACGGATTTATACAATTCTGACGTCGTTAGATTCGTCTTGATCGCCCAAGTGTTCTTAGATATGTGACGTTTGAAAAAAACAAACATGGCGGCTGTGAGATGTCAAAATAAAGAGGTGCGAAAAAAAAGAGGTTTTGAATACTGTAAAATGGGTATCAAATTAAAGAGCTCATCTTAAGCATTTCAAAAAGGTATAACATGATTATGACTACTATACTAAAAAAGTTAGTTATCAACAAATCTTTTTTTCAATTTTCAATAATTGACAATAGCTGTGATAAAAGTAAGTTGTTACATTGGTATATACCACTACTAAAAAGTATTAAATAAAAAAATAAATTATAAAAATAAAAAAACCCGCCTGCACAAAAAAGATGGAAACAAGATGAGTCAGATCATGCAGTCGGAGGCACTTTACTAAGTTCATCGATATTCATTAATGCCTCCGACTGCATGATCTGACGGATCTTGTTTCCATCTTTTTTGTGCAGGCGGGTTTTTTTATTTTATAATTTATGTATTTTTACAATATATTTGTATATATATACAGTAAAGCCAGTAAGGTGCTGCAACCATTACACCATGAAACTCACGCAAGCAATAACCATAGTACGTAAACTGGTATAATCACCTCCTACGGTGTGGATGGGAGCTTCAACTTACAAAAATACAGAAGAGGGTAAAGGCAACATGCGATTCGGTTATTATAAGAAAAACTACTTATTTATGAACCACTAATTAAAAAATAATAAACCTATAAAATGATAATGACAAGGCCGATCAGTCACCCCAAATAGCACCCGTTCACGAGTTTGACGCATGGGTCAGCCATCTTTCCCTTCGCCATATTGGAGGGAAGGAAGACGACCCGACCCACACCGCCAGCACAAGCAATGACATTTTAGTGAGCATGACGATCCCTGACATTACATCTCATAGAATCGAAATAACCCTTAAATAATTTAATGAAGTACGATCGCTATTTACCGTTACTAACAATTTAAATTATCTAGGTACTCTGTGAATATACAATGCAAACAACATTTTAATATTTAACACAAATACCTACATTATTCTGCATTTTTACATACGACCATGAATTTTACATCATTCGAGTAACCAATTTATACAATTAAAAAGAAAAAAATAAAAGACTCATTGGTTTCAAATTTTGAGACCTTAGTATAACGAACTCGGTCGAGGTGTAAGCAAAGTGGGTACACTACTAAAAATACTGGGTGGCGCAAAAGTAAAGACCCTATTTGGTTCAGCTATAAACTTTTTTTCTAAATTAGAAAACTAGATTTAGATTTTTTTAAATGTATATTTGTGCCATTAAATTTCGTACCATTAGGATTTAAAGATGATGTCTTTTAAATGGTGACCTCCAGAGTTGATACACATTTGAGCCCTATTTATGACATTTTGCATAACTTGCCGTAACACTTCCTGCGATATGTTCGTTATTTCTTGACGAATGTTTTCTTTTAGAGCTGCGAGAGTCTGTGGCTTGTTCACATACACCCGAGATTTCAAAAAACCCCAAAGAAAGAAGTCTGGACTGGTCAGATCGGGTGATCTTGCAGGCCAAGGCAAATCGCCAAAACGAGAGATAACTCGGCCTGGAAAAGCGTCCCTCACTAAGTCCATAGTGTCGCGCGCTGTGTGTGCCGTAGCGCCGTCTTGTTGAAACCAGATGTGCTCCAGCCCCAATTCGTCCAAACTGGGTATCAAAAACTCACGTAACATGGTTCTGTAGCGTTCTCCAGTGACAATTATCGCATTGCCTCCAGCGTCTTCGAAAAAATAGGGTCCGATCACTCTGTCAACACAGATGCCACACCATACAGTAACTTTTAGTGGGTGTAGAGGTGTTTCTTGAATAATGCGCGGATTATCAGTGCCCCAGAACCGAGTATTCTGCTTATTGACATGCCCTGAGAGATGGAAATGCGCTTCGTCACTCATAACCAATTTTGAAGGAAAATCATCCTCTTCAAGGTTGAGGTTTATGACGCGCTGGCAGTAATCTAGACGAGCTCGGTGGTCAGCAGGCAGCAGCTGATGAGTCATTTGAGTTTTATACGGGAACATCTTTAAGTCTTTCACCAAAATACGCTGCAGGGTCCGTCTGGAAATGCCCAATTGCGTGGCACGTCGCCTCGTTGATGTTTCTGGACACTCTTCCACATCTTCGCGCACAGCATCGATATTTTCAGCTGAACGGCCTGTTCTTGGTCTCCCAGACTTAGGTCTATCCAATGTTGAGCCAGTTGCTTCAAGGCGTGTGGCAAAGCGTCGAATTGTGCGACCAATCGGTGCCGGACGGTGGGGAAATCGTCGACGAAATTCACGTTGTGTTCTTATCACTGATGAATTATTCCGTAAGAACATTGACACAATTATTCCACGTTCTTGGGGAGTAAAACGGTCCATGTTTATTTTCAGTGTATTTTACATTTGTTCACTACACAATTTTCAACAACAGAATGACAGAAAATGTCATATAAAAAAAAAAAAAAGTATTTTCTTTAGTGCCACTACTTTTGCGCCACCCAGTACTAGATAACCGATAAACATACTTATATATTTCTAAATACATACATATTATAGATAAATAACACCCAGACACAGAATAAACCATCGTGCTCATCACACAAAGTTTTATCCTGGGTGGGGATCGAACCCACGACCTCTTGCTTGGCATTCGATACACTCCCACCGCGCCACAGAGGCAGTCGATGATATGATATTTAACTAAGTAGCGGTCTTGTATAAACCGCTACTTAGATAGTTAAATGACAAAAATAATTAATAATAATAAACTTTTATTGGCAAATACACATTTACAGTAAATTAATCGAAACCCCGGCTCCTGTACTAGTCTTTTCGACTTTATTACAGAAGACAGTCCTCAATTCTTGTTTTTTTTTTAAGACTCTTGCAGTACGAGCCCTGTGTCACGGGGGTCTTTACAAACATACAAGTCACGGACAAAAAGTACACCCAGACCCGGAACAACAATTTGTGGATCACACAAAATGCTGTCCCATGTGGGAATCGAACCCACGACCTCTTGCGTAGCAGTCGGACACACTCCCACCGTGCCACAAAGGCAGTCAAATCAAAATTATTTCAAATGTTTCTATAGCTAGAAAAAGAAAAACTTAAAAACAAAATGTAAAACTCTAATACACTACTGAACTGTGAGAATCTGCATATTTAATCAGGAAACTAACAGACAAGGACACGACAATATAACACTATACAATGTATTTTTATATTCTAATGTGATGGCAATTTCGCAATTTGTTTCATTGTTTTTTAAACTGTGCTACTACTACTACTCTTGTACTTGGATTCGCCTCAATTGTGGAACTGAAATAGGCGGCATATTTTTTACCTTGTATGTTTAAAAATTATTTTATTGTTAGATAGCCCATTTATCGAGGAAGGCTATAGGCTAACGCTACGGCCAATAGGAGCGGAGTAGCAATGAGAAATGTTGCAAAAAACGGGGAAAATTGACGCAGACGAAGTTGCGCGTGTCAACTAATGTAAAGATAAATGTTTAGAATTATGCCTTTACTTAGTAATTTATGTAACTCATAAGTAATGCTTGTTAATACGGATATGAGCAGTTTAACGTAAAACCTTGTACCTACATTATACACAAACAATGTTCTTTGTTTAATACACAGTACAGATCATTGAAGATAACTGAATATAGAGAACAAAGGTAAAGAGATGTCTTGTTAAATGCAGTTTGTAAGTCACTATTTTGTACGCGTTAGCCTAATTTAAATCTAATTATATCTTCTACTATTTCTTACGTAGATAGTTGAATAAGGACAAAAGATGATGTTTTTGGCTATTTAAGTTGGAAGTGTGGAAGGTCATTCGCCTTCTGAGATTGTTTTCTGTTCGATTTAATGAAATGAGTGAAATGTGAGTCAGAGGTATATGATCACCATTCAGTGTATAGGTACCTCTTGAGCAGGTACCGGCAGTACCGGTAGTAGTAGAGGCAGTTTTTGACTCGCTCCCTAGTGCAGTGATGGCGAACCAATGGTACGCATGCCACGCATGGCACGCATTAATATAATTTGGGCACGCTATATCGTCCCTAAGGTTGGCAAAGACACTTTGGCACCAACGAAAGATAGAACAGTTTGATTCTAGTTGTTCTTGCTTGATTTGACTATGATCTAGAGCCCTACGTGAGCCCGAGACGCGAATTAATTGCGTGAACTGCGTAAAATGTGCCACCAGCAATATTCTATGACGACATAACAGGCATGTCATGAAATATTTCTTTTTTTTTTTCATTCTCATAAAAATTGACACATATACCAAGAAAGGTACGCCATCCCTGCTCTAATGAGATATCGTAAGATTTGGCTTGACCCCCTCCCTACTCTCACGTTAGATTTCATATTTGACTCAACACTGGTCAAGTGCGGGACGCCCGCATGACAAAAATTATGAAAAAAGTTAAAATTTAATACAAGTTTTGAATGGTTTCTTACGGAAAAAAAATACATGAGGCTTACCTCCCTCTCCACGCGAGATTCAGCCCCCCCCTCTTAAAACACCACACAAAACTAATAGACGCACCCCCCCCCCCTTCCTACCTAAAAAAATCAGTATGTTTAGTCACTGCAAGCGCGCTCCCTCCCTAGGCTCTGTAGTCGCGAAAACGTCACAGGCGACCAATGACCAACATTATAAATTCTTGTTAGTGCAAGTCACAATGAATGTACGAACAATGTACTCTATGTGTTTACATATTATGTGTAAGATTTAGGTCAGTGAGAAGTGCTAATGTTTTTGAACTTGCTATTAGAACGTGACCTCACTGTAACTCGTAGACAAACTCAGGGTCGAAGGGGGAATTTGAGGGTTCCACAAGCGATTTAATGTCGTTTTTATTGTTAGAGACAAGCGTCCCCTTTTACATCTGGACTCAAACCCCTCCGAAAAATAATGTTTGAATAGGGATCAAGATCTTTTGCGTCGGCCAGCAATGACCTCTATAGTAGTAGTACGCTGGACTGGACTACTTCGAATCTTGTTAAACAGAATCCAGATTTATTTAAAAAAGCCTCAGACCTATTTCCTAGAAATACTAGAAATTGTTCAAGACTAGTTTTGGACAAAGTACCTAAAACAACTTTTTTTAACAAAAAATTATATTCTATGTGTGTAAAAGTATACAACGCCATTCCAAGTGAAATTAAAGACTTACCCCTAACGAAATTTAATAAGGAAATGCGTAAATGGCTTTTGAATAAAAACTTCTACACAGTTACGGAACTTTTTGTCCACAAAAATATGCATAAGTATTAATTCTGTTATTGACATGATTTTGTAATTAATAATTTTATATAATTTGATTATTGTTAAACTAATTTTGTATTCAATCTTATAACTAATTTTAATCTTATATAATCTACCATATGGCGTTGATTAATATTATATGATATCAGTAAAAATAAATATTCACTTTCTAGTTAACTTTTGTCACGTCAAATTATGAAAAAGTCTTTATGGTTCTGGAAATTCATTAAAATTATCTTGTATGTTATCACACTTTATGACAAATAAAGATTCTATTCTATTCTAAAAGCAATTTCAAATGCCGAATCGAATGCCCCGTGAGCTATTTTGACACTTATGACAAATGGCCTGATGTTGTTATCCTTGTTACACAAATATAGACTTTGTTAAATGACCGTCTAAATTACAAAATCACATGGAAGTTGTCGGCGATAATCTGTCCGACGTGCTAGTACTATAGAGGTTAATGTTGGCCAGGGATTAATCGACACAGGGACACAGGGATAATTCGACTGAATCATCTTTGGGGAATTTGAGAATTTTGACACTGAATCGAAGTGTTAAAGCAGGAAATTGCCCCCTCGGTAGTGTACAAGTGTTGAATCAAATGCCCCCCGTCATGCGAGCGACACACATTTGGCCGATTGAGTCAAATATTGCCCCTCCCAAAACAAAGTTCTGGATCCGCGCCTGGGGCAGTGTCAATTAAGATTCGCCGCCGCCATGAAATCTGTTAGGGGAACATTATTATTATTAAAAGTATTATGAACTAGCTGTCACTCGCGGTATCGCCCGCGTGTAGACTTTACATTAAGGATTAATTCGCTTACAATCAAAACGCGTGTTTCTCTATTTTAAACCAAAGACAAATACGAAATTTCATAGATCCAACTTTAAAACCGACAGAGTTGCGCACACAAACTTGTAATCCCTATTTTACCCCGTAGCCCCTACAGAGGGGATTTTTCAAAAACGCTGAAACACGGTTTTTTTTTAAACCAGTAAGAGAAATAAGAAATGTCACAGTTCTAACTTTAGAACTGACGGAGTCTCACATAAACTTAGAAACCACTATTTTACCCTCTTTGGGGATGAATTTCGAATAATCCCTTCTTATCAGATGCCTACATTATATAAGGATTACATTTTCAACATCATTCTCTACGATCAGCAGATTAGGATGGGCGATCTATCAGTCAGTCAGTCAGGACAAAGAATTTTATATATGACAGATAAGGGTGTTAATGTTTGCGTTTGTTTCCAGAACTTTCCGACGCATTGCGTGCATATGAATGTGTCGACTGAGCGGATATGGTGTTACTTGTGCGAGAAAGAGGTCCACATCAGAACGGCGTTGGCTCAAGCAGTGAGTATTATAATATATACCTGACCCGCGCAACTTCGTTTGCGTCAATTTTTCCCGTTTTTGCAACATTTTTTATTCATATTCTTCAGCTTTATAATATCAGTATAGATTATCTTTATGAAGCGATGCCTGTCTTTGGGATGCAATGTCTTTGGCGGTACTGAATTTTCCATCTTATCAAAAACTAGAATTACCACTAAAAGTATTATGTCACACTAAACCGACTGATCAATTGCGGCAACTCTGGTTGGACTTACTGTTTGATCACAAATATTTAAGAGCGCAATATGTTTATCCATGTTGCTCATCTCGGGCATCTGCTCCACCGCTCCTTGATCATATCCTACGCCAATCCGTTCGCAAAATTCTTGAGTAGACTAGAATTTTGTTTAGATTCTACTACCCTCAGTATGTGTTTATTGCAAAATAAAATACACACTAGGTTGTAAACAAAATATTAAAACACCAATGATTTTTTCTAAAATATAGCTACTAATACTGACATATTGGCGTTCCGTACCTCAAAAGGAAAACACGGAACTCTTATAGGATCACTTTGTATTCCGTCCGTCCGTCCGTGTCAAGACCCCTAATCTCGGGAACGCGTTGAGGTCGAGTTGAAATAAAAAACTATATACTCAGGTCTCCAGAACCTTAAAACTGTGAAAAAAACAAACTTCTAAGTTAATGTAAAAAAAAGATACGGCTGTTTATGCCGCAAAAAACTTACATTTCGACACTCTCAAAGAATCAAAATTTATAGGGTATTTTCCGTTGACCTAGAACTATTAAATTTCTCAAGTTATACCGTCTTATACTACAAGTGTAGGGAAAAGTCTGAAACCATACATTTGTAAATCATAAAAAAAATAGTCTTTAAACATTGCCAGACTCGATTCCTAAACTATTTATAATATGTACCAACAAATTTGCACGGAACCCATGGTGGGCGAGTCCGACTCGCATTTCTCCGTTTTTTTTAAATAACGAAATGAAGATACGATCTGGGGGTCAATTCACGTATTTAAAGCAGTGCAGGTGCAGTTCAGTTTCGATTAAAACGGGCATTTTTGTATTCCTTTGGGATTGATCTCAAATACGCTTGCATCAAGTAAGTATGCATCTCGAGAGCGCAATAACGAGATTCTAGTACGGTGCGCAAGCGATTTTGAGATCGATCCCAAAAGTTACAAGAATACGAAAATGGTCGTTTTAATCGAAACTTAGTGCAACTGTTCTGCTTTAAATACGTGAATTGGCCTCCAGGTTGTACGTCTGATAGTAAGCGTCACGCTTGACCATAACAGTATCAGTGCCATCCAAATTCTTGTTTGGCAACTGAGTGTCACCGTACCGCGCTACTCTTTTTTTTATTTCAGGCCTGAGTTCGTAAATTTAATTTGCCCAGTAATTACACTTGCTACTGTGCCCTTCAACCGAAACATTAACATTACTATTTCACTGTAGAATAACTGACACTTCTGTGGTACCGACCAAAACGGCCTATGGCTTAGACCTACCTATTTTTATGATGCAATCCTTAACAGTGGAGCGCCTGGAGGCTTTTTCCTCTTATTTTTGCTTTTGTGAATCTATACTAATATTATAAAGCTGAAGAGTTTGTTTGTTTGAACGCAGTAATCTCAGGAACTACTGATCCGAATTGAAAACATATTTCACTGTTAGATAGCCCATTTATCGAGGAAGGCTATAGGCTATATAACATTACGCTACGACCAATAGGAGCAGAGCAGCAATGGGGAAATTTACGCAGACGAAGTAGCGCGGGACATTAGTATATTTATATAACTCAAAAGGCAGGCTTAATTCACGGTGTCTTGATTGATGTAAATGTTCCAGTCAAGTCCAGATTCAACATGCGTAGAAAGTCCGGGGCGCCTCGGCGCGGTCGGCTTCAGCATGGTCGACGACGATCTCGACCCAGATGACATGGATTACGATGAAGACGCGCGGCCTAGAGGTGAGACCTTAACATTTGTTACATACATTATGTGAACTAAATGCAAATATTATTTATTGCTACATAATAATGAAGTCAGATCTGTAGTGCACGTCTAAACTGTATACCATTTAGATTGCTTCTTCGTATCGTTTCAACAATAAACCTTGTATAATCGTGGAATGAAAATGTTTGTCAGTTTTCAAACACTTACACTTATCAAGCATTTTACCTTATTGTCATTTTTATAGGCATTTCTTGCAAAAAAATGCAATTATAGTATTTATAAAGTAATTGGTAAGAAAAGCCTATAAAAATTGGCCTGCGACATCATAATTTGTTAAAATGCTCTCTGTAACGAAGCAATAACAAAAGCCGTGATAGTTCTTTAACTACCAGCTAGATGGCGCATGCGAGGGCCCAATTCGCGAGCATGAAAGTATAGAAAAAATTGAGGTCTAGTAACATAGTCCAGATGATGATCCGTAAGCCAAACCGGGGTGGGAATCGAACCACCTGTTCGATTCCCACCCCGGTTTGGCTTACGGAAGTCTTGGGTTCTATTCAAATTATTTTATCTTTCAAAAATGCAATTATTGTATTTATAAAGCATTTTATTACGTATGTTGTAAATTATGTTTAATTGTTTGACAATAGAGTTTCAATTCAATATTCCTTGATCATGAATAGTTGAACTAAAACCTTTTTATTAGTTTGACAACATTGACGTGTTGATGTTATGCTTTTTGATCCGGTTCTAGAAAAAGTAGACTTTAAGGTGATGAACCTTTTCATGCCGCGACTGTACCTATTACGGTTGTTGAAATCAGTTAGGAGGCCATTTTGACGTGAAACATCTTTTGTTTCGGTAATAGGGGGTCATTTGCTAAAAAAAGCATACAAAAGGGTAGATGACTACAATAACAATAAATTATTTTACACTATACAGGAAAGAGCATTTGCAAAAATATTCTGGAAACAATGTTTCTCAACAATTTTACGTTGTCATGAATTTATAAACATGAAAACAAACATTGAAACTACATAATTTGACCATACAAAAGAATGACGTCATTGTTTGTTGTATTTCATATAAATTATTACGAGGCGCATCATTTTGACGTTTCGTAAAGATACCGATTTGACTTGACAATCATCTATCCTAATGTAATGTGTGTCTGTAACTACGTACCATATTCATATCAAAGTAGCCATTATTAGATCTTTCTAACTTGTGCCGCTAGATGGCGCTAGTGATAGGCTAAAATAAGAAGCAAAAGCATAGACGTTTCACGTCAAACTAACGGCCGTATTCCCCGACACATAATTCTTCAGGTTCAGAACGTCTCTATCCCAAAAACGTCCCTTGGTTTCAAATAGTCCCAATGTCTCTTTTCGGAGACGCGCTTTTCCCTAATTGTCCGTTTCTCTAAACCTCACTTTCTCAACCACTATTTCCTAAAACAACATGCACTTAAACTTCTATGCCTGAACCCTCCTCCCCCCCTACCCTATTTTAAAGTTATATAATACAAAACTAACGGTATTGAGTGTCAGACGACGGGCGGGCAGGTCTGGTGGGTCTACAGAACATGGGCAACACTTGCTACATGAACGCCGCGCTGCAGGCGCTCAGCAACACCGCGCCGCTCACCTCCTACTTCCTAGAGTGTGCCGCGGCCGTCGCTGTGCTCGCCGCTGACAAGAAGCCAGGCATCAGCAGGTAATGATCACCCTTTCAGATTCAGATCACGCCTTTTTTTTTTGATTTGGTGTGAAATAATAACGTGC
The DNA here is from genome assembly GCA_945859575.2 of Herminia tarsipennalis. Lineage (NCBI taxonomy): Eukaryota > Metazoa > Arthropoda > Insecta > Lepidoptera > Erebidae > Herminia > Herminia tarsipennalis. The sequence goes on along the minus strand of OX243849.2, from coordinate 13,490,332 downwards.
AGTCCTAGCGCTTGAGGAAATGCCGGATTTTTTATACCATTGGCGACCTACCTCATGGCAAAACCAGGCAGAATTTTATTTAGGGGGGGGGGAGCAACATTTGACTCAACTGGGCAATGTGTGTCAATGATTTAACTCCGGTACACCAACCACCGCCTTAGGGCGGGGGTGGGGGGGCAATTGTCTGTCATAACACACCGGTCTAGTGTCAAAATTCCCCAAAAAAAGTGATAAATTGTTAAGTGTTGGCAATTGCCCCAGTTGACCCATGATCCAGAGGGGGGCTTGGATCAGCACCTGTCAAAATGCTGCCATCGCAAAAAGACACAACTAGGTGATAACCTCTGTTTAACCGATTTCGGTTTTTCTTATCAGTATAAAAGCACGATTATACTTTAATTTTAATTTGTTGAAAGAAAAAATAGTCGGGCGGCACTGAGATCACTGAGGTACCGTCCCTAAACTGTTAACCACTCCGACACTAATACACTTCTGGGTGCTTTATTCACGTTCTTATTTTCGCTTTCGCGGCAAACCCGTGCGAACTGGCGCATGCGCGGTGCGCTCAAAGATGTCCGTCGTACATGCGCGTTGATGCATTTCTAAGCGCAGCTCTCTATTTACCATTATGACAAAATTTTGACAGTTCGCACAGACAGCAAAACGAAAAAAAAACGATTATTTCTATTTATCAGCATAAAAAATGCGTTTAGAAACACCAAAGTGCTTTTATTTTTACTTAATTGTACTAAATAAAGTGTACTTGCTTTCAGATCATACCAAAAATTAGTCAAAGAGATGTGGAGTAGAAAAACTAGAGGCTACGTTGTACCTAATGGCATCCTGTATGGCATACGTAATGTAAGTATTTATTATTTTATTATGTGATAAACAAAAATGAAGTCTCTGATTAGTGATTAAAGCTTATATTTGAATGTATAAGCCGACCGACCGTTGCAGATAAATTGCATGCGAAAATAAACTTTAATGGTTTAAAATTACAGTCCATATTTCTTTATAGCATTTGTAAAAGGGTTCCATCGTGATACGATGTGCTGTAGTCACTGCAAAGAAGAATTATCATTTCGGTCCAAAAATTAAATTAAAGTGTCTGTTTGTAATGTCAAAATAACATATGAAAGTATATTATGTATATGGTACGTTTACATTTTTTTTTGTCTGTCTATCTGTTGGTTTCGGTTAATCTCCGAAACGGCTGGACGTATTTTGACGGGACTATCACTGTCAGACAGCTGATAATATAAGAAGTAACTTAGGAGTATTTTTTCATCACGCTAACGTGTATAGGGAGTGAACAGCACTGCAACTTCACGCGGGCTCAGCTAGTTAAATTATAAAATAACAATGATATTTCGTTTTTTGAATTATGAAGGATTCGATTTATGAAGGTTAAAGTAACTACGGCACACATAGAAGGATATGATTTTTCATAGAATACATTAATTTTTTTATTAAACAAGTGACAACCCTATCTTAAATAATTTTGACAGTGGTTGTTAAGCAACTTTGTTATTAAATATTTAACATCGACATTGGCTTTAGTATAAGCTTTAGTATAAGCTTTAGTTATCATCTCATTTTCCTCTAAAAAATTTTAAGAAACATTATTGATTGTCTCGACTTACTCCACAAAATCAGTTTTGCAGTCCCAAGTAAATATCTTCGCTATACAATTAAACCCTTGAGCGCTCCCTTCAGGAAAACTGTTTTGGTCAGAATTCACCTGTCTCTCGCATCTCTCGGCTATATAATGAATGCAGTGAGTCCACTGATATACACAATGTTACACTTCACAAGTTTAGCAAAACTATCAAACAGAGTATCATTAATAAAAACTATAATTACCTGTTACAGATAGCTATTGTATTAGTGTCATAGTATAGGATTTCTCTTTAATTATTAAGTTTATTTTTCTATCGTTAACTATGTCTATTTTGGTTACGGTGTTTGCCTGTAAAAGGTTATGCATTTAGCTCGAAAGTCTTGCCTTTTATACTAATTCTTTGTAAAATGTAATAACTGTTGACAATCCTTAAATAAATAAAAATAAAATCTGTAATATATAAAAAATTCTTGTCACGGTGTTTGTGGTCGAACTCCTCCGAAACGGCTAGACCGACTTTTTTTTTTTTTTTTTTCTTATATAGGTAGGTATTAAAGTACTTTTGTATGAATTGATTGGGAATTGGGAAAATTGATCAGGTAATCTTCTAATATATAAAACTAGCGGCTGGCTTCGCACGGGTATAAAATATGGATGTTGTTCTACATATTAACCTTCCTCTTCAATCACTCTATCTATTAAAAGAAACCGCATCAAAATCCGTTGGGTAGTTTTAAAGATATAAGCATACATAGGGATATAGGGACAGAGAAAGCGACTTTGTTTTATACTAGTTATTCTCTTGCCACGGTCGATCTCCTCCAAAACGACTCGACTGATTTTAATATATATTTTTATAATATCTTGGGACAACTCACACAACGTCATCTGATTCCAAATAAAACAGAGCTTGTGCTATGGCAACCAGACAACTGATAAACATACTCATATATTAGATCAATTACACCCAGACACAATAAACCATCGTGCTCATCACACAAAGTTTTATCCTGCGTGGGGATCGAATTCACGACCTACGGCTTAGCAATCAGGGTCTTTAACCACTAGACCAACAGATCGGTATATTTGTTGGGTATGAGAATAGATCATAAAGTTTTCTTTTTAATCGCCCTTTAGGTCTTTCTGTATGAATTTCAAAAACAAGTAAAATTGACGCAGACGAAGTTGGGAGGGTTAGCTGGCAATGCTATAAAATATAATGTGTTGTTTACAGGTGCATCCCATGTTCCGAGGTTACCATCAGCACGACACGCAGGAGTTCCTGCGATGTTTCATGGATCAACTACATGAGGAACTGAAGGAACCGGTTAGTTATTTTTTTTTATTATGTGTGATTTATTGTTTTTCAAAGTCATCATAGTCGGTTTTCAGTTTGATTTTTTTTTTAATGTAATGGATGCTGTTTTTGTTTTCTGAGACTTCTTAGAACATATTTCGGTATTCCTTATTAGGAAAACCGAAATTTTGCAATCCACGACCAATTTAGGATGATTTTTGTGCTCATTGATTAAAACAAATATCATCAAACATTGAATCTAATGCAATGAAAATTAAGTTTCGATTAAAAATTAAGGTGTATGAAAACGAAAATTCATGAATTTCGTTTTATAGAAGAGTACAGTAGTGGTACTATATGATAGTAAAAATGACTGACTTTTGACGCCTTCCACGCCTAAGGTACCTGTCCCACCGCCGGCGATGAGCGAGAAGCGTGTAGCGATTTTATCGCTCAAGAAACGTACAAATGTGTAAACAAAAGAGTTGCAGTATAGAGGTCAGCGATCAACTATTAGTATATGTATCTCTTTTATTTACACTTGATCTACATAAGTATGTACGTTTCTTAAGCGATAAAATCGTTAAAAGTTAAGTCTTTAGGTAAAATTACATATTTGCCCCAATAGAACATTCTACCATACTATACATTTTATAAAATCAGAATATTTTTTTTATAAGTAATGAGATTTTGGAGTGCTAATAGTCGTAACATTTGAACGCTTCTGCACGAATTCTAATACAAAGATGATTTTTGAGTTACGACCTTATGCGTAAGTGCCGTCGGTTTGTTTTATAAAATACAACATTTCAGTAATACGGATAAAAGTCAAAAGTCAAAGTACTTTATTTACTTAGGTTACAAAATCCAAAGCTTATGGACGTCAGACAAAATTTGGAATAGAATGATTCTACATTTAATGCCAAGTTCGCAAGAAAAGCCGTGAGAAAAGAACTTAGCAACTTTTTTCAAATGCCAATATTTACAATATATTTGTATACATAAAGATAAAAACTTGTCATAACTTGACAAACATAACTTCCAGGTATGGGACACGTCACAAGACAAATTAAACTCTGAAGCGGACGGCGACCACCCGGACGCTCGCGTGCACGTTCGACGACGAGCTGCCAGCTCTGGAGGTGAGTATTCACCTTAAAACTAAATCTAATTCGAAATGCTATCAGTTGTCTGTCCACAGGGCTGTCTAATTTTGGGAACAGTTGACGGCGTATGAGTTATCCCAAGATATTAGACCACAGAAGGTCATAAATATTTTTACTTCACGTAAATATTCTACAGTGTGGAATTCAAATTATTCCACGTGTTTACAAAATGCTCAAACATAATAATTTTCCAACTAATAAAAACAGTACATTTTTAAGAAATGTCAAAACACCGATTTTGTAAGATCTCGTAGAAATACCGGCCTATGATGTCACTATTTTTGACGTGATAAAGTCTTATAAATCGATGACCGGGTGCACGCACGAAAATGTGTCACGATCCGTCACGTTCCGCCTGCTTATAGGCTGGAGTATTGTGGCCGTCGGCGCATGTGCCCGGGTCCACTAAAGCTGTTACAAGCATGATTATTTATTACAATGTCATCAATGTTTTGGCGATTGCAGCGAGATGCGATACAATTGGAAAATAATTAAAAGAATAAAAAAAGCTATCAGAGGCATGGTTGTTTATTACAATGTCATCAATGTTTTGTTATGAAGTTATCACGTAAAATTATCGTCCGTAAACCGACTTTACAGACAACCTTTTTTTCTAATTAAAACACTTCTTTTTATGATATGACTAGCTGACCCGCACAACTTCGTCTGCATCAATCTTCCCCTTTTTGGAAACATTTTTCATTGCTGCTTAGCTGCTATTGGTCGCAGCGTGATGTTATATAGCCTATAGCCTTCATCAATAAATGGGCTATCCAATATTAAAGAGAGATTTTTTAATTCGGATCAGAAGTTCTTGAGATTATCGCGTTCAAACAAACTCTTCAGCTTTATAATATTAGTATAGATTAATGATAAAAAATCGTATTAAAAACAAAATTTCAACGGGACTTAATCGTTGATAGTTAAAATGCTAATTTACTAATTAGTCTTTTGGTTTTTTTTTTACAAAAAGTCCTAGCCCATTATCTACTTTTTCTTTTATAGCGAACGACGCTCCATTCTTCGCTCGTATGAGAAGAAAATCACCAGCGCCTTCATCATACAGCGAATCACGGACCGACGGATATTTGAGGTTAGTATTGTTACTTAAATAAATTTAAAAAAAAATGTGTGGCACTCGGGGACTGCCTCGGTAAAGCTATTGCATAGCATTTTTTATCAAATTATGCAATTAAAAAAAAGATATATACATTTAAATTAATTTCATTACATTTCGGAGCAGCTCGTCTCGATCCGTGCGAGCTTCGTACAGTCGTACCATATACATATACGAGTACGTTAAGCGAACGCTCGGCCGAGCTACATGGTAGGCGGAGTGGGGGGCGTTAGGTTTTATTTTCGTTACGGAATTTCTTGATTCGGTCGCCGCGCTCAAAGCCCGCGATAAAAGCTATCTGCAATAGCTTAAAAAAAATTATCTGTTTCAGTTCTAGACATTTTTGTACAGGGTTTATATACATACATACGAGTAACTAGCTGACCCGCGCAACTTCGTCTGCGTCAATTTTCTCCGTTATATAACATTTTTCATTGCTGCTCCGCGCCTGTTGGTCGTAGCGTGATGCTATATAGCCTTCCTCATAATAAATAAGACAAAAAAATCGCTTGTAAAAATGCTGTTAGTAAGATGACTAAACAGGTTAGTATGCACCCGTTTTCGTCGAATCCTTAATGAAAATTATTTCAAAAATTGCTATGTTGTCGTAGACAGAGTTAAAATGTATAGATGACACGTAACATGCCTCTGTGCCGCGGTGGGAGTGTGTCCGACTGCTACGCAAAAGGTCGTGGGTTCTATTCCCACACGTGACACTACTTTGTGTGATCAATAAATTGTTCCTAGTCTTGGTGTACTTTTCTGTCCGTGACTTGTATGTTTGTACCCGACTGCTTAAAAAAAATGCGGTTTTATTTCAGAATGGCTCAAGAACCTCCATCTCGTCATCGTCGTTCAGCCAGTTTCGCTGGCACCCACCAACTGCAATACCATGTGTTTACTCAACAAGTCAATGGTGAGAGGATACCTTCAATTTTTTAACCTCAAAGGAGCGGTGGAATGTGTTTTACGCGTGTATGTATGTAAAATTGCATTGGAAGGCTCGAACTGATTTGGGTTTCGTTTTGAACGCTAGTTTAATCCATAGACTTGAAGATTAGACTTCGTCTTCCCTTTTAGGTATGAAGTTAATACAGGCGACCTGTTTTCCTTATAACCCAACTATGACAGCATTTTTACAAATTATGATGTCGCAGGCTGAATATTATAGTAATTTTTTATAGGCGTTTCTTGCCAATTACTTTATAAATAGGTTAATTGCATTTTTATAAGATAGAAAATTTGAAGTCCAGACCCAGGAATCGAACCTGAGACTTCTGTAAGAATAATATTCGACCTGCGACATCATAATTTGTTAAAATGCTCTCTGTAACAAAGCAATAACAAAAGCCGTGATAGTTCGTTAACTACCGGCTAGATGGCGCATGCGAGGGCCTAACTCGGAAGCATCAAGGGATAGAAAAATTTGAGGTCTAGTAACATAGTCCAGATAGGTGGTTGGATTCCGGCCCTGGTTTGGCTACGGAAGTCTCAGGTTCGATTCCTGGGTCTGGACTTCAAATTTTTCTATCTTTAAAAAATGCAATTATTGCATTTCTAAAGAGTTGTTGGTTTGACTTGTTGGAAACTAGTGTTTTTATTTGGCTACCGCTGCTTTGCACAGATTATTTTGATAACTGTCTATAGCCATAGTCGTTACTAATAAAATAATACTTCTAGGTCCAGATACATCATCTCGTGGACCAAACCAGACACTATGCGGATCAGAATCTGAGCTGTCGTGGTCGAGCGAAGCCGAGGAGCGATACGAGACTTGTTCTAGTGGAGCTAGTGACGCTCCTGACCCTAGGACAGACGCTACGTAAGTTGTTGTTTCCTCTAGGTCCAGACACAACAACTCGTGGTTTAGACAAAACATCCCCTGGTCTAAACCAGACACTATGCGGTCCAAACTAGACTATATATATGTAGATTCAAAAAAAAAAAAGAAAAAACTTTATTCACTTAGGATGCAAAACAACTCTTGTGATACGTCGGGATTCTACATGTACATGTAATGCAAGTTCGCAAACAATAGGTAAAGCCGGAGAAAAGAACCTAGCAATAAAAACTCGCGGCCACTCTTTTCAAATTGCCAATTTTACAATGTTCGAATGTTTATAAACTTGATATGGGGGTAAGGTGCTGCGACTAATATACTATACACCATGTTAAAGGACTGATGCTAATTGTATTATCAAAAAGTTGAAACATGAGATAAACCAAAATCAGCCTTAGTGGGTACAATATAGTAGGAGCATCTACTTACTACAACAAAGGTTAAAACTATATGTGCTTAAATATTGGCCAAATCGGATCGGAATCTTAGCTGTCGTGGTCGAGCGATTCATCAAAATCCTAGGATTTTGAGACGAGATGGAACACATGATGGACGACGTAGATGTCCACATGCCATTACGACGAATGGTAATACCTACACGGTCTACTTTTAGTTAGTTAGTTAGTTTTACCTGGGCGAACAAGAAAACCGCACTTAGCCTCACAATTGGGCCATTGTGCGTGTTCTACTTATCCTTTCTGTCACTCCAGCCAACCGATGCACTCCCAAAACGCCAGCAGCTTGCCCAAGTTGCTGCAGGCTTCCTGAAGGGATGTTGGTGATGCTAGGAGTCGTGCCCGTTGTTCTGTTACACTGCCACACTCCGTGAGCACGTGTATTGGTGTTTCTTCTGCCTTCATACATCCTCTGCAAAGGGGACTATCCGTCACCCCTATCCTGAAAAGATGCTTGTTTAGGGGACAGTGGCCTGTGATAATGCCTATGGTTTTTCGCAAATTGTCCGTGGTTGAGATTGCGAGTGAGTCTTTTGGACATCATTGGAATCGCCTCTTTTGTGTGTCTGCAGCCATCGGTGTAGTTCCATTCTGCTTGGTGGGAAGTCTCAGTTTTTTTCTTGCAGCCATGATTTTATTTGAGAAGTAGGCGTACGCGGTCTACTTATAATCAATGTTTTGTCCCCAGCGGTAGTGGTCCTGCGCCGTGCGGTGGAGGTGACGGATCAGGCGCAGGAGCGAGGTACCGCTCCGTCATCTCCGACGTGTTTGATGGGAAGCTGCTCTCCTCCGTGCAGTGTCTCATCTGTAATAGGGTGAGATCACAAAACCTATATCTAACGATCAAGAATTTGGTGTATAACAACGTCTATATTGACTGATAGCTTAGTCGTGGTGTTTAAGACCAAAATTCAAATATATTTTTTTAATAGAAGAACTAGCAATGTGGGATTGTAGGTTCTACATTACTAGCAATCCTGTTAACCCCTCTAGCTAAGCTAAATTGTGATGATGACTACTATAAAAATACGTACGTCATAACGAGATTTGAATAAACGTGTTTTTCCACAATTTGACGTGTGTAAGAATTTATAATAATCGAACCAAATACTAAAATGATTTGACGTTTCTGAGTTGTGACGTCACGCCTCAGTATACCATACAATTTTCTATAGAGCGCGGCGTTTTGACATTTCAAAGATACTGATTTTGTCCCATGGGGACAAAAGATTGAAAAGATACTGATTTGATTTGACAGTCATCATCCCCATTGCTTTTGTTAGAAGTGGGTTCACGTCGGTAGTTTAATAAGTACGCACGACCACACAATAGCGAATCCGATACCTTGACCATATTAGGCTACCGCCACTTAAATGTGAAAATCAAGCCTATAGCCTTCCTCGATAAATGGGTTATACAACACTTGAATCATTTTTCAATTCGAACTAGTAGTTCATGAGATTATCGCGTTCTAACAAACATACTCTTCAGCTTTATAATATTAGTTTAGATAAAACAAAGTCGCTTTTCGCTGTCTATCCCTGTGTACGGCTTAGATCTTTTAAACTACGCAACGCACTTTTTTCCAGATGGTTTATCACATATAAACCATCCGAAAAAAAAAACACATTAAAATCAGTTGCGTAAATACCACGTCAGAGCCAAAGCGGGGGCTAGTTACATATTTGTTTGACACACTAACACCATCTTTTCCATTCAAGGTATCAACAAGAGTGGAAACCTTCCAAGACCTATCTCTCCCCATACCATCACGGGAACACCTGGCAGTGATACGTTGTCAGCAACCGATCCTGAACCACCACGCGCCTCACGGCTCCCAGGAGTCTTGGGTACGTGGGCACCAAACACCAAGAGAACAGCCTAGTAGTTTGGAACCTGTTACTTGGACTACGCCATTGTTGCCTGTAAGTAGATTAGTTGTAGTTCGTGATTCGGTGAGGAGGCTACTGGGCTAAGGTTCGATATCTAGATGTAGGTTTCTTTGTGTCATTAATAGGGGAACGGTCTTCAGTCAAAATAATAGAGGTCCTAAGTTACTACCCTGCGGTATCCCAGATGTAACTTGGTAGAAGTGTGAGTGAGAGTGGGCATGTTTTGTTTATAACATTATTTACGGTTCATGAGATAGCAAAGTAATGTAGTAATGATTAGAAGAAATCGAGCATTACCATATTGCACAAAGATATATTGTCGACCCTATCAAAGGCTTTTTAGAAATCAAAATTAGACACTTGCATATGATTATTATGTTTGTTTATTACAACTTTCAAACAGTACATACAATGGAAATGTAGTTAGACTACGCTACGACTGGCTACTTGTTGCCTGTTAGTAGATTAGATTGCTTTGGTTCGGGGAGGAAGCAACCTCGCTAAAAAAAGGGGCTACGGGGCTATGGTTAGCTTTTTTTGTATCATTAATAGGACGATCCACAGTCAAAATAATAGAGGTTCTAAGTTACTACCCTGCAGCATCCCAGATGTAACTTTGTAGAAGCGTGAGGCGCGCATTTTTTATTATTGACATTGTGGGTCATTACTGTCATTAGGTGGTTGGCGAAGTAATGCTTTGCTATATAGCACTTTGTCTGTTTTTTAATATTATTTTGGGTAGGGAATATAGATTTCGGACACCAGGGAATAAAGATATTCCTTGCGGGAAAATTAAGGGGGAAAACTGTTTTTTTTTATGATTTTTTATGGATGATTTTGTTAAGATGTCCCCATCAATCCGAGCTCCGCTAAAAAGTTATTAGGGGTCAAAGTTTATAAAAAACGATTCATGTTATCAAAAAATAGTATTAAGGAGACATTACGCCGAGCGAATTATTCATTTAGCTCTACGCACACAACGACACGGCCACCATTACTTCACAGTGCGTAGGAGCGCACGATGAAATAAAGTCAAATATTCGTTCGTACATATGTTAGACAAACTTATGCCCGCGGCTTCGCCTGTGCGGATGCCAGATTGTTAACAAAATATTTTAACGGCAAAGTTTCATACTAACTTTGTAACCCCGTTTTACTCCTTTAGGGGGTGAACTTTCAAAAATTCTTTCTTAGTGTAAAATTTTTAAGTTTATAACCCTTATAGTTTAGGCCCGGCGCTGATATGTTAGTAAGCCAGCTTCTGCTTTTACTCCTTTTAGATTTTACAAACGCCATAACTGACAATTCGAAACGTTTTTTGCATTTTTCCGTAACTTCAAGATTTTTTTACGGGTTAATATTAGGACATATCCTTAAATTTCTTTTTATCATCTACTAGTTGAACTCTTTGACTAGTTACACAATTATATATTTTTTTCGTGTCCTAATTTTTGACAGACCCGAACCCTCTTACTCGTAATCTACCCTTAATTGGATCGTCTTTTTTCCTACTAAAGATATTTGAGATATAAAATTAGCGTTTTTTTTATTTTTTTTTATAATATTGTAATCATAATTGCAACGGCTTGCAATTACCCCCAGGATCTATAATAAGTAGGTTCTGCTGGGGAGACCAGTGCCCAACAGTTAATATGTGTATTCAGATCATGTAATCAAACAATATATGTAGATATGATTTGCTCACTTCCGTATGACCTCAAATGTTGATTTTTTGTTAAATTTGTTACTCGATATTTGAATTGTATATTTCTACTTGCTTTCTCTATGCCCGCGTAGTTCTCGTTTCTCTATTCAAACTTTGGACCCGCATTTCATCCTCTTAGGGGGTGAATTTTGGAAAATTCTTTCTTAGGGGATGCCTACGTTGTAATAAATAGCTGAGTGCCAAATTCTAGCGCATTCCGTTTAGTGGTTCGTTCTGTGTGTTGATAGATCAGTCAGTCAGTAACGGTTGATTTTTATGTATACAGGAACATATTTGACTGAAGCCCGATCCCCTATTTTGTATGAATGTTATATTTGTTAAGCACTACAACACTTTCACTGAATACAATTATAGTTGTAAATAATTTGTATTGTTTTTTACATACTTTATTTTTGCACAGTAGAAGCCTTCTTATCAGCTTTTATTATAATTAATTAGCAATTTATCCTTGGCCTGTAACTGGCCTGTAGGTCTAGTGGTTAGTGACCCTGACTGCGAAACCGGAGGTCGTGGGTTCGATCCCCACCCATAACAACTTTGTGTGATGCGCATGATAGTTTATTTATTATATGTCTGGGTGTAATTTATCTATAATATGTATTTAGAAATATATAAGTATGTTTATCAGTTCTCTGGTTACTGTGCTCTGCCTAGTTTGGGATCTGATGGCATTGTGTGAGTTGTCCCAAGATATTATTATTATTAACATTAGGAACATTCACACATTTTATCTTTAAATAACTCAAAGGTATACTGGAAGAGAATGCCTCTAGTGTTAAGCCCTCTTTTGTACATAAACTACTTAGAGTATTCATAAATATTACTGCTTACACAGTCGCACATATGATAATTGCATTATCATTTCAATACGATTTATGCACTGGTCATAGCAACCTTTTCATACGGCGAGTGCTCGTCACGCAAATAAACATCAAAGACATAGGAGACTACAGTTGGATCAACTTAACTAGGCCGGACTGAAGTAAGCGACAAATGGTTGCGCAGATGCATTTTTTGGAAGTAAATGGTGACAGGAAGCGGGGGGCGGGGCGGTGACTACACCAAGAGAATTAGAGATGCTATTACGCATTACATTGTCATAATTAGTATTACTAACTCATGTTTTTTGTGATTATTTTCGTAAAGAAATTGTTTTTCAAAGTTTCTTTAGTATTTACTGTAACTGTTCTAAATTTAAACTTTTATGAACTTATTTAAATAGTATTTTTATATTGTTGAATTAAAATTTTGTTAGTATTTTTAATCGATTAAACATAATTAAACGTTTTCTTAAGTAATTTTAAGGTCGCATCTCTATGACATGCGCGAAAGTGATAAGAACCTAACTTCAATCCGGTCAAGTTACGTTGATCCTACTGTAGGCCGCCATACTTTCCCCTTCAAAATCATCTTTTTACGCAAAATTGTACGCTTATTAAAAAAAATGTACTTCAGTACTTCAAAGACTTACGAGAAAACTCAAATATCTTTATTTCGTAAAATCAGGTTAATGATTATTTGAAAACGTCAAATTAATACATACTAAAAGATTATGATTGTTTAAAAAAAAAAAAAAAACAAAATGAGGTTAGGCGGCAGTTCCAAGTGTAAAGCTCATGAGAAGAAGCTGCCAAGAAACTCATGTGCCACTCTTTTAAACAATGATTAACATGTCACCGCTAGGAAGCATACTTTTTAGCAGACGCTTTTTATTTCACTATGTAACAGTTGAGTTTTCGAATTTCTTATTAATCAGAAAAAATATTCGAGAAATGTACGTTCAGGTTTTTTAAATAACTTAATTTCTGCGATTATTTAAACTTTTAAATGCCTCTGTGCCGCGGTGGGAGTGTGTCCGACTGCTACGCAAGAGGTCGTGGGTTCGATTCCCACACGGGACACCACTTTTGATCCACAAATTGTTGTTCCGAGTCTGGGTGTACTTAATGCGGGTGTCGTCTTTTTATAAAATAAATACTGTATTAAGTTTTTAGTATCCCTGAACATATATTGCTTTCTTGTTGACAGTTCTCTATATTATTTTTATTTATTTACACAGGTATGGTGGTTACTAAGTTGGTTGCGGTCGTGGTTCTACGGGCCCATTGTATCGCTACAGGATTGCCTCGCGGCGTTCTTCAGTGCCGACGAACTTAAAGGCGATAATATGTACAGGTTAGTTTCTTATTTTCACTAAGACAAATAGAATAACTTCTTTCAATTTGGAACGGCAGATATATTGCGGCTTCCCTCGTGAATGACAACCATTATAACTTTATTGTAATTTTTATAGGCATTTCCTGCCAATTACTTTATTAATACTAGCAATGTGGGATTGAGTCCCACATTACTAGCAATCTTGTTAACCCCTCCAGCTAAGCTCAAAGGCTTGTGTTAGGAGTGGGTTCACGTCGGTAGTATAATAGGTAGGATTCGAACCCGCGACCTCACAATTGCGAGATTAATGCCTTAGCCATTAGGCTACTGCCGCTTCATTTGAAAGAAAAGAATAAAGTTTAGACCCAGGAATCGAACCCGAGACTTCCGATCGCTTTAACGGAGCGCGAAAGCCAAACTGCGATTGTAACTTAGATAAATTACAAACCAACCAACTAAAAACTGAGAAATAACATCTTTTACACTTTTACAAAAAATATTGAACAGAGTTCAAAAATATATCTACTGTGTCTACTGTGACACCAACTTATTTTTTTTTTTGTACCTATTATATGATTTCTTGCTTTTTAGTTACCTTGTTTTTATTTTTGAAGTTTGTCTAATGTTTACACGTGATCTACATTACATACGTACGTTTCTGAGCGATAAAATCGCTTCTCGCTTTCTCGCCATCGGTGAGACAAGCGCCTTCAACTAATCAATATATTCCTTGTCCTAGTTGTTCCCGTTGCAACAAACTCCGCAACGGCGTCAAGATGTCGGGCGTGGTCCGTCTGCCAGAAGTGTTATGTGTTCATCTCAAACGTTTTCGTCACGAGCTCATGTTCAGTGCGAAGGTTGGAGCTCGCGTCTCGTTCCCCATCAACGATCTTAATATGGCGCCTTATACACATAAAGGTATGTGCTAAGTCATAAACTCAATATTCTTTATTTATTTAGGATAAATCGTTGACAGCAATGAAAACTATGTCGAATTAAATTCAAGAAATGAAAGCTAGGGGACATTATTATAACTAGTAATTCATTTGAGGGATAATAAAAAAAACAATTGGAAATGTAAATATAGGGTTCCAGCTACGCGCTCAATGTTATTTGCATAAATTCTTGTTTGTGCAATAAACTGTACTGCACCAATAACTTGCACAAAACGCCAGTTTATACAAAATTGATTTGTACAATTAAGCATGTGAAGTACGTATTTTAAACGCAGCGACTTGCATGCGCAAACAGTTTGTGCCAATTTTTGCACAAACTGTTGCTGCTGGCTGACCCTCAAAATATACGAGTTTGAGAAATAATAAAAATGTATGAGTTTGCGTCTTTAAAAACAACAGAAATGATTTAACGTATATGCCAATTTTGCAAGCCACCATCAAGCCAGAGAAAAGAACAGGGCAATAAAAACTCGCGGGATAATTAAATCTATTAATTTAAGGATAAACTTAACCTACACATAGGTCCTAAGCTACCACCTAGCCATATCACTAAGGCCATATAACTAGGTGGAGGTTAGAGTGCACATTTTTTTTATAACAAACTAGCTGACCCTAGCAACTTCGTCGTGACCGTAGCTTCGTTTTTGCAACATTTTTCATTGCTGCTCCTCTCCGCCGCAGCGTGATATTACATAGCCTACAGCCTTCCTCGATGAATGGGCTATACAACAGTAAAATCATTTTTGAATTCGATTCATTAGTTCTTGAGATTATCGCCTTCAACATAATAATATCTGCTAGTGCCATTATGTACAAAAAGTATATATTATGGTTGACCCTATCAAAGGCTTTTTGGAAATTAAATAGGGTAGATGACTGTCAAGTCAAATCGGTATCTTTTTAAGAAACGTCAAAACGATGCGCCTCGTACTAATTTGTATGAAATAAAACAAATAATGACGTCATTCTTTTGTATGGTCAAATCATGTAGTTTCAATGTTTGTTTTCATGTTTATAAACGTAAAATTATATAGAAACATTGTTTTTCAAATTATTTTTGCAAATGCTATTTTCTGTATAGTGTAAAATAATTTATTGTTATTGTAGTTATCTACCCAATTGTCTACATCTTATATATTACAATCTTTCAAACATAGTTTAATAACATCCAAATGTATTGAATGCTTAAAGCCACACTTGACTGGCATAAACGATGCGTGTAAAGAAACGTTCTCACGTCAACTTGACATATGAAACTAATGAATTTATTGATCTTTTATCTTTCAAATACAATCGATTCAGTAAACGTAGCCGGACATTTTAATTAATAAAACATATATTTTAAACTAAACGTCGCCAAACGAAACGTGGTTTAGAAAAGCAGTTTATAATTTAGCAGCGTTATTGATGAATGATGACATTTAAAATGCTGATGGCAGACATAAGGTTAGTGCATTTTATTTATTACTAGCTGACCCGCGCAACTTCGTATGCGTTAATTTCCCCCGTTTTTGCAACATTTATCATTGCTTCTCCGCTCCTATTGGTCGTAGCGTGATGTTATATAGCCTATAGCCTTCCGCGATAAATGGGCTATCCAACAGCGTAAGAATTTTTCGATTCGGACCCGTTGTTCCTGAGGTTATCGCGTTCAAACAAACAAACTCTTCAGCTTTATAATATTAGTATAGATTCGAAAGGTCTGAATCGGAATTGACAGCTGGGTTTTTAGGTATGTCTTGAGTTGTGACGGTGCAGATAAGTATGAACTCCCTAAGACCTAATTAAAAAAATAAGTGGTATTGGCCGTTTTTTTCAACAACTGGAGTCCTTTAGCGGTATTTAAGAGAGTTCATCTACACTAATATTATAGAGAGGAAAGATTAGTATTTTTGTATGTAACGAATAAACACAAAAACTACAGGACCGATTTCAAAAATTCTTTCACCATTAGAAAGGTACATTATCGGGGAGTAACATAGACTATATGTTATTATCAAAAAAAATAGAGATCCTTAAGAAAATTGCAATAATGTAATGCCTCAAGGTATATCTAACTAAGATATGACACCCTTGCAAAGCCGGGGCAGGCAGCTAGTTTTAAATATATTAGTTTCCGTAATACGTTAGGGGGCCGATAAATAACACGAAAAGCTGCGTTACTACATGTTTTAATAAATACTGTTTCATTTTTACAAAAACAATAATTGCATTTTTGAAAGAAAGATAAAAAAAAATTAAGTCCGGACCCAGGAATCGAACCTAAGACTTCCGTAGCCAAACCGGGGCCGAAATCGAACCACAACCACCTATCTGGACTATGTTACTAGACCTCAAATTTTTCTATCCCTTGATGCTCTCGAGTTGGCCCTCGCATGCGCCATCTAGCCGGTAATTAAAGAACTATCACGGCTTTTGTTATTGTTTCGTTACAGAGACCATTTTAACAAATTATTATGTTTTATTTTTATGAATCTCAAATCATCGAATCCATTCCCAGCTAGAAAAGTATTTTATTTGTAAAGTGATAAATTAACACTATGTCTGTCAGATTTTCAGAAAAGTTAATCACAAATATCGAAAAAACAATGACGTCCTTTGTTTGATAGGTAAATCAGCGAATCAATCTAGAATTTTCTTGTACTGAATTTCAAAAGCAAATAAATTAGAAGATTCGGAACGCAACCTATTTGCAGTGTAACGGAACGGTAACGTCAAATTTGATACGTAGCAGTTATTGATTGTTCGAAGTTCATTGACCTCCGCCCAGACGGCTAGACAGACATTACCGACTCTGAATCAATCAACGCCTAGCTTTTGAGCTGTAAACAACTGCAGCTAAACATATTGTGAAACGAAGTTCTGAAGCGTTCTATACCATTCAAGATGTACCATCGTCTTACGTACGTAAATTTTTGATCTATAGTCTTTGCTCTTACTTAAACTGCGAATATGATTATCAGTCGAAATTCAAATTCATAGTTTACGCAGATGGACATAAAATACAAAATTGGTTTTCGCGAAATTTTCATATTCGCAGTTTTTTATGCGCAAAGACGCTATATTTTTTTTAAGTTCTAGTTTATAAACCAGCGTTAGGTATCTTGCTGGCATATGCTTAACTAGATCCTATTTTCAGCCCATTCTGTATGTTTTTCTTTTTTGTTTAATGCTTTAATTTACTGTTGGTTTTTGTATTTTTGTATGAACCTATTCTGTGTTAATTAAAATTAATTAAAAAAATATATTATGCCCGTGGCTCCGTCTGCGTCAAATATCGCGATGATTCTTTATAAAGTCTTTGTATTTATAACCGCCTTAAAAAAGGTGGTTCTTTATGTTGTGATGTAGAATAGCGATTTTCTCAGAAACTATTGAACCGATTTTGATGCTGTTTTCATTTGCATATTTTTCGTTTTCGTGTATACGTGTACGTTGTCCTAGCGTATAAAACCCAGAGATATAAGACTAAAATCAAAGAATGAGTCAGCAAAATTTGCATTCGGTCACAGTAGATAAAGCATACAGTATGGAAATTACGTACAAACGTTCGAAACAGCACACTCACACAGACGCGCACATCTACGAGCCCACTAAGCGGTTTTCACGGTGCACTCAGTAGCGGCTGTCGCGTTCATTCGAGTGTCAGTCGTATAGTCTATCTCACCTGCGCCACGACCGTCCGCGATCTTACGAATGCCATAATCGTATTGCGTAGAATATGCTTGTTTGAATTCGGCATCTTGAAAACCCGAGCTTTCATTTTTTAAACTCCTAGCTTATCTTGAAATGTAAAAATGATTTATTCTTATTTATTCGATATCGTATTATAGTCCGTCCGTGTGTCTGATCAAAAATATTCGTAAATGTATTTAAAAAACCAAGATGGCGGGTTCTAGTATTTTAAAATATTTTGTCTTGTGATTTTTTTTTTATAATTGGTATAATTTCCAGTTTTTTAGGGCGCTAAAGCCAATAAGTGAAGTCAAAATGTAACTTCAAGATGGCGGCTGCAAATAATTTCATTTCGCGCCGCCTGCAGCGTCCCTAGAGCTCCCTAGTTATACGATAGCGATACTCTTTCAAATGACTAACCAGAAGGTCAACCAGCATGTCTTGATGACTCCTAATGACTTTAGTCGCAAGCCCGCTACGTTTTTTCCTCGGTTCTCGTAACATTACCTACCTATTTTATTTGTTAACGAGTTATTTTCATTCGATTGCTTGATCATTTACTACATAGAGCTATAGAACCAATTGAATAATAATAAAATACTATAACTACAACACTATTACAAACTTTAAGAGTGACAACCCTAGCGCTCTAATAGAGCGTAGGTATTAACTTTAACAATTAGGCCTAGTTTGCATGCTGTATACATATTTTTACTGTGATTCGTTAATGTTGATTTTTTTTTCCATAAAGTCGGTACAGTTTTCTTAAAAAAGTTATTAAAATTACATTACTGTAAAGAATCATGAATTCGTTCAGTAGTGGCACGAAATTGCAACAGACACCAGTTTATCTTCAAGCTTTCGAATTCATAATATTAATAGGAAAAAACACGATATATCTCAAAAGGTCAAATAACATGGCTATGAATTTAAAAACTAAATCGCATAAATGATTCTACCGTATAAAATGAATATAAACGAACACACGGATTCGACCGCGTACAGGTATCTTCTTCCCCTTGTTCCTACATGTCAATCGAGAAGACATATGTCGTCACATCTATGTGTGCATGAAATTAATTCAAATTCATTCGTTGTATAAGTTTTCACTCAATTCAGACATTTTGAAAAAAACGAATACGAGCTAAATCTCAACAAAAACGTACTCTACTGACTACATTTTCATCTCAAAAATGTCATTGTTAACAAATTGTAACAATATTTTTAAGAACCATCAAGGCATTTAAAGCTAATTCCTAAGCTATTTAAGTACGACTTTATTGTGGGATCACTCAGTACAGACACCATTTTGTCTGAGAGATTGTTGTACAGTAGGATCAACGTAACTTGACCGGATCGAAGTTGGCGAAGAGTGATGCATTTTTTAGTAGTAAATGGTGACAGGAAGCTGGGGGCGTGGGCGGTAACTAAACCAAGAGAATTAGAACTGCTATTACGCATTACATTGTCATAATTAGTATTACTAACTCATGTATTTTTCGTAAAGAAGATTGTTTTTCAAACTTTTAGTATTTACTGTAGCTGTTCTAAATTAAAACTTTTATAAACTCATATAATTATATAGTATTTTTATATTGTTGAATTTTGAAATTTTTTATAAATTTTGTTATTTTTAATCCATTAAACATAATCAATCTCAATCAATTTTTCGTCAGTAATTTTAGGATTGCATCTCTATGACATGCGCGAAAGTGATAAGAACCTAACTTCAATTCGGTCAAGTTACGTTGATCTAACTGTACTTAGGTTTAGGTACATTATGATTTTAGTAGAACTAGATCGATAGATGTTTTACTCCATTTTGTGTTTTGTACGTCATCAAGATCTTTGTTCTCACATCGCCTAGGTTCGCTCACATTGTCCCACAAACCCCTCTTTCCTCTCCCCTCCTCTTAAATATGGACACGCTTATGCTCACCCCTATTTATTTACTGGTTGTAAATTAATGGTTCAGGTACCAATTCAATATAATTATTAATTTACGTCCGTTTGTCGGTAGCATGAATGTGAACGGCAAACAAAAAATACAAAGAATGAACAAGACAAAGAGTCATTCGTCTGTTCATTGATTCATTCGTCCGTTTCTTTCTGTAAGTAGTTGGGCAAACAAGTAATAACCAAATGAATGAACAAGACAAGGAATCATTCATCTGTTCATTCACTCATCACTATTTGTAGATAATATCATGATTGACACACGGTATACAAAGCAAATTAACATTAGAATAACGCAATTGCAATAAAATTCATTCAGTATTAAACTAGACAGCACATGTAAAGTACAAAGCTCATGAAACAGGCAAAGAATCATTCACTTATTCATTCATTTATAATACAAATTGGAGCATATGTACTTAAATTGACGAGACGAGTATACCGTGACTTATACTTTTTGGAATTTTCATCAGTTTATTCATTAATCTATATAATGTATTATAAGAGCACCTGGATGACCGAGCTTTGCTCGTTTTTTTTAAATGAAAATCGCTGAAGCCGTTGCCGAGATTCAGATTATATATACAAGAATTGATCGTTTAAATGTATATGATAAATCTCCATTTCCCTTGGTCACGAGTTAACGAGGGAACGACTTTATCGATTTCTTTCATACTTTTTCTTTAGTTTTCTAATTATCTGTAGAAGGTTCTTACTTAAAAAAAAGAAAACAACGAAAAATAAGTACTAAGTTCGCCGGACAGCTAGTTATATTATGAAAAATACAAAGCGATTGAACAAGGAACTAATCATTCATCTGTTCGTTCATTCATTGGGTGTTTCGGTACATAGCCGATACGAATGCGTGCGTATGAAACAATCTTATAAGCACTTTATTGATTATTTGTCATGTGTTATACGTTACCTACCTAGCTAGCTATAGTTGGTTGAAACTAGATGTAACCGCTATGATTCGATTATATTTAGGTCTAGTTACGATTGCTCAAACTAGGTACAGGGTGTATATAGTTTTTCGCGACATGTCATTCCTCAAATGAGGAGCGCAGAGCGGTGACAATTAGAAATTTGCCAAATAAAGATATGGGTGTCACTGATACTGTTATGGGCTAACGTAACGCTTACCATCGGGCTTACGATCTGCTCGTCTCTTCATTTAGTGGTATACCTGGTTTAAATTTAAAAAAAAAACTTCGTAATGCAACTAAAAAGGGTTTTAATTACATAGACTAGCTTCTGTCCGCGGTTCTGCCCATGTGATCCCTTTTGAGCTTGACTTTGATTGAACGAGTGAATGAATTAGTTATTTTTTAAACATATATTACAAACGATATAAGATATATTACAAGTACCTTTAAACACAGTTTTGATTGCAAAAGTATACATATTATACGCTCACAAAGCTGTCGAAAAAAGTATTTCGAACTATTTAGCATTTTTTATTTTCATGATCGATTCGAGACCAAGTTCTGATCCCGCTACTGCTGTTTACTATTACTACTACTGATTATAAACGCATAAGCTTGTAATGAATGGATAGGCATGTAGCTTTACAGTATTCTCTGTCAAACATAACGCGAAAAAAACTGCTGGAAAAGCTTGTGTATATAATTCACTAGCTGACCCGCGCAACTTCGTATGCGTCAATTTTCCGCGTTTTTGCAACATTTTTCATTGCTGCTCCGCTCCTATTGGTCGTAGCGTGATGTTATATAGCCTTCCTTGATAAATGGTCTATCCAACAGTAAAAAAGATTGTTTCAATTCGGATCAGTAGTTCCTGAGATTTTCGCGTTCAAAAAAACAAACCCTTCAGCTTTATAATATTAGTATAGATTTGAAACCATTAGACAGGACTTAATGATAGTAAGTTACGGCCGTACCCTCACAAAAAGGATGCGTTAGCTTTGCCGTGGGAATACTAAAAATGCTGATTAATTAATGTGACGATATAATACTTATAAATCTGCATCACTGGCTACAAATTGCAGTATAGTATTGCATATTGCATACTATAGGACTCAATTACACGCACTCTGACTACGCGTATCCGGTGTCACTGTTAACCGAACATGTAGGGACCCAGTTTGCTAATAGATGTGGCATTGGCTTCACATCCGTTCAACGATTATATAAAACTGATGTGCAGTTTTGTTTATGGCAGTATACTAAATTGAGTGAAGGAGTAAGGAGTGCGAGACAGGCGTACGTGGTTATCGAATATTAAAATGAGGTTTGTGTTCGGGTAAATATACCTACTTTTAAAAAAATATCGTCGTGTAGATTTTTTTAAATGCACCGTGATTTTGTAGCCGAAATTTTGAACTTCATATCAATAACCCGGTCTATGAAAACTATCAGTTTAAGAAAATATTAATATTTTTTTAATGAAAATTGAAAATTAATGTCGTAAATAAGGTAATGGTAATGGTAAATAAATTAGCCCTTGTGGTAACGCTATTCAATTTCACGTAATAAGAATAGGTACTACGATCATAAGATAGGTGTCAATCATAGGTTTCCACCACCCAAAAGTGCGCCACGCGCTTTAGGCATTTTAAGGTTAATTAAAAAAAAAAAAATTTTATATTGCTATTTTTTATGGACTAGGTTATTAATATGAAGTTCAAAGTTTCGGCTCCAAAACGACTAAAAATTCACCGCGTGTGATTAATTAAACCAATATGATAATAATAATCATTGTATAATCGATTCTCTAGTTTTTGTTAAACTCACACACATATAGTCATAGAGTGGCAATACATTCAGAATTGTATTAATTATACAGCAAACATAAACGATACCTTCAAGTGAAATAATCGAAAATTAAACTTAAAAAAAT
This sequence comes from Herminia tarsipennalis, assembly GCA_945859575.2. Classification (NCBI taxonomy): domain Eukaryota; kingdom Metazoa; phylum Arthropoda; class Insecta; order Lepidoptera; family Erebidae; genus Herminia; species Herminia tarsipennalis. Next base: position 13,467,612 of record OX243849.2, on the reverse strand, counting down.
CGGAATTTGCTTTGATGACGTCATTATATCAGTTTATTAAATCCCAAGATCAGCTTTATAATATTCCTTTATATACACGAGCCTCTGACAATGAGTTATCCACCACGCGGGCCGAGATTGGTGGATGTCACATGTGTCTTAAAATTCTTGGTCTAGCGGTTCGCCCGGATCCAAGGGGAGGAGGGCCAACAGGGGCAATTGCCAACCCCAGACTTGACTGAAAAACACATTTTGAGGAATTTTAACACTACTGATGTGTTTTGACAGGCAATTACCCCCCTCGGCAGTGGTGGCTGGTGTACTGGTATGGTACACCCCCCCCCCCCCCATGTTATGCGACCTACTCACACTTGACTGGTTGGGTCACATGTAACCCCCCTTTGAATAAAGTTCTGATTCCGCGCCTGAACCAAAAACATAAGTATCTGAATGATAACGCAAACCGAGTCAAAATTCGTGACATGTTAAGAAGAGTTTAGGTATATACTATGTCTCTCTTGTCCGCAGACTGTACATCAAAAATAACAAGATACGAGCTGTGCGCGGTGATATGCCACGCGGGTACAGCGGGCGGCGGACATTACACGTGCATCGCACGCAATGGGCGCGGCTGGTACACATTCGATGACCACGCTGTATCACCGCTGCCATTGCACCATCTACCACATGCTGAGGCCTATGTTTTGTTCTATAGGTAAGTGTTCCATAATATTCTGACATATTTTAGCATTTCATTGACCTCTACAGTACTCTATTGGCTGTCTCGTACAAGTGACAGCAATTTCAAATGATGAATCGAATGACCGTTCTGTCAACTTTTTTGACACTTATGACAAATGACAAATGGCCGTTGTTACATAGACTTCCATTTGGAGTTGTAAAAATGGCGGCAAACTAAACGGCCATTATTTTTACAGCTCTGAGTTTAACTTGTAAAAAATGATTTGAATACGTGATAATTGACTAAGAACGAGACTTTGTGCTTGTAATAAGCGCATAAATACTTGATACTGGCAGAAATTAGGCGTTTTACGGCTAGATTGCCAAAAACTCAAAGAAGAAGAAGAAGACTTCCATTTGGTTTTGTCAAATGAACTTCCAAATGTACAGATAAATGGAAGTCTTATTGCCGTCGGCGTTAGCTTGTCCTGCGTTGAGAGAGGTCTGTACATTTTAGTCAGTGGACTTTTTGTCTAGTCTCGATTGATATGTAATCCGGGCAATTTGTACTAGGCTATATTAAACTTAAGTACAATCTGTTGCGTGTGTATTTTTTGTCCGTAAACCTTCAAGTTTGATTGTCTTCTTTCAGCTAGGTTATACCTACTTGGTGGCCATCATTTTTTTGTCTTTAAGTTTTCTTATCTGTATATCACTGTTCGTAAGCAAGGTCGGATTTAGCTAACATCTTAGGCGAAAAGAGCGTATTTATAAATCTATTAGTTTGTGAATTTCTTCGGATTTAGATCAAATTCAGAAATGAGGACATAATCACAGTTTTTCTCCTGTCTATCTGAATCTGCGTTCGTATGTAAGGCCGAAGCCGTCGAACAAAAATTACAACTTTGTTTTTTTTTCTATGTGAATTTAGGTAGTTCAAAGAAGCTTTAAGAAGATGTGAAGAAGGAAAACACACAGTATGAGGGAACTTGGTCATCTTGTGGCAGGTTAACAACCTAGCCGCAAGATGACCTCCTTTTCTTGTACTGACAATCATCGCAACGGCAATACTTCGAAGAAACAAAGATTTTTTTTTTTTATAAAGTCGTACAAAAATAAATTGCTTTTGATAAACTTTCGCTATTTGTACACATTATAAAAATAAATATATATTACGGGTCTTACAATACCACGGCCGTTGCAATACGGTCGAAACGTCGGGCAATAAACAAGGTATTTTACCTTAAATTATTCACGCGATTAAGACCGGTAATATATATATTTTCATAATATTTAATTACTAGTATTTATAGTATTTGTTTTTATTCTAAATCGTTCATTCCATTTATTTATTATCAATACAATGTATTATCTATCTTAGCTATGTTGTAGGATATTCAAATTTAGCGCTGCTTAATTCAGCTTAATAATAGATCTGTGTTAGAGCTACTGATTCACTTCATTCTACAATACTAGGCAGGCTTGCGACACATTTTTACCATAAATTATTTCACTTTCGAAGTTTCGAAGACACGAATACATCAAGATCGACTGCATCACGGCATAAGGGAAGCTGGTCATCTTGTGGGAGGTTTCTCTACCCATAAGATGAACAGTTTTTCTCTTGTCGACCACTTCGGAAATCATCGCACATACACGCTTCAAGATTTTTTTCTGTTGCTTTATATATCAATTCCTGTTATTTATAATTATTCTTTTCAGTTTTTTTTTAATTTAAAATAAGTAGTACCTACTACTGCACTATTGTATGAAGTATCCTCATGTTACACTAGGTGTGCCACCCGGTGGTACCCGCGGTTTATTAGCCTATGTGTTAATCCAGGGTGTCAGCTAACTCCATACCAAATTTTATTAAAATCGCTCCAGCCGTTTAGACGTGAAGAAGTAACAAACATACATACTCACAAACTATCGCTTTTATAATATTAACTAGCTGTACCCCGCGGTGTTACCCGCGGTTTATTAGCTTATTTGTTAATCCAAGGTGTCAGCTAAATCCATACCAAATTTTATTAAAATCGCTTCACCCGTTTAGACGTGAAGAAGTAACAAACATTCACAAACTTTTGCTTTTATAATATTAATGTGATAATCACATCTTTTCTTAAAGCTTTTTAGTGTATAAAATTAAACGCAAATATTTTTTCTATATATTATTCCCTGCATACTAACAAACCGTTCTGCCGGTTTGGAATCAATGAAATTTGGTGGACCCAAGCACCAAATTTCATTGAAAAATTTCCTAATTTGCAAGCCATACAGACATACAAGTAACCTTAGCGTATATAATGTAAATGTAACATTATTTTGCAGTACTTTTAGGAAGAAAAAAACATGGCGTATAAGATAACACGGCAAGCGGGAACCTGGTCATCTTGCGGCAGGTTTTACCTGGCCGCCAGATGACCATCTTTCCTTTTGCTGACAACATCGAACATTGCTGACAACTACAAGATTTATGTTCTTAAACGTTAACCTCCCTTATTCATTCAGTTTTGTCTTTGTTATTCATTCCATTTTCAAAATACAATAAAGAAGCGGCGGTAGCCTAATGGCTAAGGCATCGGTCTCACAATCGTGAGGTCGCGGGTTCGAATCCTACCCATTATACTACCGACGTGAACCCACTCCTAACACAAGCCTTTGAGCTTAGCTGGAGGGGTTAACAAGATTGCTAGTTATGTGGGACTCAATCCAACATTGCTAGTTATCTTAAAAAAAATAAAAAATAGAATGAGACAACATGCACACATAAAGTTCTATTGTTAAAGGATTTAATTTGTACACATCCCGTGGATATTTTAAGGTTATATAGGTACCAACTAGGTCTACCCGTGACCACGGCTATTGCAATATGGCCGAAACGTCGGGAATAAATCAAAGTTATTTAACCTTAACATATCCACGCGATTAAGACCCGTAGGCTATAAAAATTGTAAAACAACATTTATTTTTCAATTTTATGTATTTTTAAACATTGTTTGATAATTATATTTAAAAATCAATCTAGTCAATATCTATCATATAATCTTTGTTAGGATCAAATAACAGATGAGGGTATATATTTCTTAGACCGGGTCTTAGACCATTTGTAAAGTCCCATGCCTGCGACACAAACATTATTTCATAAAGCATAAGTTGAGTTTAAAAAAATATAAAATAATTGCACCGTCAGAACTGTCCGCTTGTGACTGTTACAACTTGGTCGAGAAGCCAAACAATCTAAAGGGATTAACGCGAAATTGCTCGCTATATATTTATGCGATTAGTTAGTAAGGTTGTATCAATGTCTGTCGCCATGCACTATAAAAATGTCAGTCAAATATTTAGCTTTGAAAATCTGTTATAGGAAAATCAATCCACAAATGGTGACTCTGCGACAGAAAGCTGCTGAAATATTGGAGTCAACGAGCGTCGAGCCCAATGATATCAAATTTTATATATCCAAGCAATGGATAAACAAGTAAGTTGTAATTTATAACATTTCTCACTGACCCTCGCAACTCCGTTTGCGCCATTTCCCCCGTTTTGGGAACATTTTTCATTGATGCCCCGCTCCTATTCGTCGTACCGTTATGTTATTTAGTCTATAGCCTTCCTCGATACATGGGCTATTCAAAACCAAAAGAGTTTTTCTATTCGAGCAAGTAGTTCCTGAGATAATGGCGTTCGACCAAACAAACTCTTCAGCTTTATAATATTAGTAGAAATTGACCATTTTGTTACACAAACTGTAATCTGTAAGAGCCTTTGCACACTTTGTCCTATTATTGTCATTTTAATTTTAGTTAAAAAAAAACCAAGGTAAAATTTATTTTTTCAAGTTCTGTATGCATTCAAAAGTAAAATAGTATTCTTTTCCTGTTCAAAATTAGCAACACTGTATCAGAGTCTACCCGTGACCACAGACGTTACAATACGGCCGAAACGTCGGGCAATAAACAAGATATTTTACCTTAAATTATTCACGCGATCGGTTCGATTCCGACACGGAACACCACTTTGTGTGATCTACAAATTGTGGTTTCGAGTCTGGGTGTACATTGTGTCCGTGACTTGTATGTTTGTAAAGTCCCACGCGCCACAGGGCTTGTACCCTAATGTGGGAGTAGACGTTAAAAAAAAATACCCAATATAGGAATTTAGAGACATCTTTTTTTAAAAAAATAAATAACTCGCAATGTGTGATCGAGTCATTACTAGCAATCTTGTTAACCTCTCCTGCTAAGCTCCAAAGGCTTGTGTTAGGAGTGGGTTCACGTCGGTAGTATAATGGGTAAGATTCGAACCCGCGACCTCACGATTGCGAGACCGATGCCTTAGCCATAAGGTTACCGCCGCATCTGACATTTACTCTTAAAGTGCCAATAATTCGGGTGGTTTCCTCTAATTAAGTTCATCTGTGACATTGTATCTGCCAAAAACATAGCCGAATTTTAATGCAATTTCTTTTATTATTTAGATTCAATACATGGGCGGAACCAGGTCCTATAGACAACAGTGACTTCGTGTGTTGGCACGGTGGTGTGCGGCCGGATCGTGCTCCACATCTGCATCATCTAGCTGCTCTCATACCTCAGCCGCTGTGGGAGTTCCTTTATGACCAGTTAGTATCAACTATATGTACAATTGGGTAGTTGACTACAATAAAAGTAATTTAGAGTAGATTTTAAAATGCTCAGACAGACAGACAGCGAAACTAACATGTTTTTGAATTTAAAAGCATGAAAACGAATACTAAAAAGTAATGATTTGATGATAGGAACTTAAGACGTCACAGGTTGTTATTCCATAGATATTTCTATAGAGCTTGTCGTTTTGAGTTTTGGTATTTCATAAAAGAAGGCTGATTTGACTTGACAGTCAACGTCCCTATCGTTTAGCCTTCTACACATTAGAATATAAGTCATTATTTTATCGAAAAATGTGTATGTTGAAGTAGGTACAATGCCCAAGTAACAAGAGCTTTTACAACTAAGGCGTTTTAGTACCAAACAGTAATATAGTAAGCCTGTAATTGTAACCATTGTGACTGCTTGCACTATAAAGGTTTTCAATAGACCGGTTTGGTTCTATAAGATAAAAAAATATTTAAGTCATATAAATTAGCTCTTAAAGCGCTTACAGGACCATACAAAAGAACATTTAAAGTGTTGCTCTATAATAGATATAAAATATGCGATTATAGTACTATTTAATCAGTAACTAGACAACCGTATTGGCACTTTTATATAATAATATTTATTTGGCACTAATAATGTATTACTTATAACATTTCAACTACAGAGCTGATTTATCACCGTTGTTCTGTAAACGTTTACAACACTAATAAAGTGCTAATCATGAACACTAATTAGCACGTTCTAAAACGTTCTCAGGTCTTTTATACTTGGGCGGTACACTAGCGCCATTAAATACTAGTTGACCCGCACAACTTCTTTGTAAAATTTCCCCGTGTATAGTTGTATACTAATTGTAATCCCCCCCTCCCCCCCCAGGTTCGGCGGCGGGCCGGCGGTGTCGCACGTGCACGAGTGCGGCGTGTGCGCGCGCGCCGCGCTGCGCCTGCGCACGCGCCGCGCCCGGGAACTGGCCGCCTTCTGCGAACTGCACGCTAGCTTCCAGGTACGAGCTGTAGCTGCACTGTCTTATATACGGGGTGGAGACACGTCAGTGCTGGATCTAGCACTCCCCCCTACATCCTCCCCCTCCCCCCAGGTTCGACGATGGTCTGACGTGAGCTAGAGAACTGGTCGCCTTTTGCAAACTCCGCTAGCTCCTACGTATGTGCTGTAACTACACTATCTTATATACGGTGTGGAGACACGTAAGTGACAGATCTAGCACTCCCCCTTTCATCCTCCCCCTCCCTCCAGGTTCGACCATGGTCTGACGTGAGCTAGACAACTGGCCGCCTTTTTAAACTGTTTTACACGTACAGACGTACAGTTATTACTTTTTAACTTACGCGTTGCATTATAAATACAATATAATACGGGAATAAACGCATTTAATCTAGGTAAAGTATTTACCTTATGCTTGACGTTTCGACCGGGTTACACCGACCGTGGTCACAAGCTATATTAAAAATACTTTACCTAGATTAAACGAGTTTATGCCTGTGTTATATTGTAGACGTACAGTTACTATGAGATCCCTTGCTAGCAATGTGATATTAGCTGCGCTCGGATCAAGAAATGTAGTCTAGTTAGAGCAGTAGCTCCCAAAAAAATGGTCCGGGAACGATTTCAAATTTCGTGTGCACAACCTCAAAAATAACATTGATCCACAATTGATTTAAAAAAAAAAAATGTTTTTAAAAAATAAATTATTTTATGCTAATCAGGTAAAAGTAGATCTTAAAATGCTCTAAAAATAAGTGTTCTTTTACATTTTAACATGTTTTTGTAATTAAAAACATGAAAACGAATATTCAAAGTAATGATTTGACGATAGGAATTTATGACGTCATAGGTTGTAATTCCATACACATTTCTACAGAGCGTGTCGTTTTGACATTTCATAAAAAGAGACTGATTTAACTTGACAGTCAACATCCCTATTATGTAGCTAACAAACTTCTTTGAGTTTTTGATTTAAGTTTATTTCCGGATTATAATCTCTTGGGATATCTATAATAATATTTTGGAACAACTCATACCACGCTATCTGATCCCAAACTAAGCAGAGCTTGTACAATTGAAACCAGACAACTGATAAACATACTTTTATATTTCTAAATACATACATATTATAGATAAATACCATGCAGACACAATAAACCATTGTGCTCATCACACAAAGTTTTATCCTGGGTGAGGATCAAACCCACGACCTCCGGCTTAACAGTCAAACAGTCAGGGTCACTAACCACTAGAAAAATATGGTGTAGAGAACTCTTCAACTAATAAATGTACATGGTGGTCCTTGCGAACAAAAAAGAACTAGAAGTGGTCCCTGTTCAAGAAACAGTTGGGAACCACAAAGCTAGAATGTCAAGAGCCTTGTCTTTTCAAGTCTGCGGCCTTTAGCTTTTTCAATCGCTGTTTTAGACTGCCTCTGTGGCGCTGTGGGTTTCGAGCCCCACCCAGGATAAAACTTTGTGAGATGAGCACGATGGTTTATTCTGTGTCTAGGCGTTATTTATATATAACATGTATGTATTTAAAAATATATAAGTATGTTTATCAGTTGTCTGGTTTCCATAGTACAAGCTCTGCTTAGTTTGGGATCAGATAGCGTTGTGTGAGTTGTCCCAAGATATTATTTATTTATTATCTAAAAATTCCTAATATAAATTTTATAAACCCCAGGAACAAGATCGTCCGCACGCCATATACGCAATCAGCATGCACTGGTTCCGTCAGTGGCAGGCGTTCGTCCGCAACAAGACGCAACAACCGCCGCCGCCCGTCGACAACACTGGCATCGTTACCAAGCAGGTACGCTCATATTCCCACTTTCCTACCTCCTAGCTCCACTTAGGCACCATTCATTTATTATCAAAGACGATTTTGACCTGTTTTTGATCCCCTCCCATATCCTATGGAAGAAAAAATAAGAAACGGCCGACCCCTGTTTAATAATTATTACACAAGAATCAAAAAGTTCTCGCAATCGTAATCGCATGTTCGAATCCTACCCATTATACTACCGACGTGAGCCCACTCCTAACACAAGCCTTTGGGTCAACAAGATTGCTAGTAATGTGGGACTCAATCTCACATTGTTAGTTATATTTTTAATAATATACTTTATGCTTGTTTTAATTTCAATTTTTCAAAGAAACTATATTTCTAGTATATAATAGACTTTGGTTTTATTTGAGAGGTTCTTTTTCTCTTGCAACTCAGTACTCGCGCGAATTCACGCGCTTTTTCAAAGTAATATATATAATAATATTAACTTTGCTCATTTTTGTTATCGTACGTAAGAACTGTTAAGAGCTCACAGCCCCTTGTAAGAAAAAATAAGACATGGTTGACCCCCCCTCCCCCCCCCCCATCGTCTTACGTAATAAATGAATGACGCATTACTACATTTTATCTCGAGAACTAAACTATCGTAGACAACATACATTAGCTAAGAGTACGCATGCGTACTCTTTGGGTGCGTAGTCTTACATACTAGGGATCCTTTGTTTAAGTCAGTAAAATTTTTAAATCCAAAATAATTGACAACATTAACTCTGAATAAAAGTAAAGTTTGGAATATACATTTTGAATGCAAATGTGCAAACCTTGTAAAATGTGTTTTTATAGCTAAACATCATCATCATCGGCCTGTGTCGGTCCACTGCTGGACATAGGCCTCTCCTAATTACCGCTACAAGCCACCAGTCCATCCCAGCGACCTTCTTTAGGTCGTCGGTCCATCTGGCTGGGGGTCGTCCTACCTTTCGTTTACCAAGTGACGGTCTCCACTCTAGGACTCGTTTGCTTCATTAGCCATCGGTCCTTTGCATAATAGGATCAAATACACTGAAAATCGAATATTTGTTTAAACAAACGTCGTCCAATGTTTCAATTTGGTCTCCACCACTGAAGAGTCAGGCAGCGTTTTCAATATACCAAATAATAACAACAATTGGAAACACTGCGTACTCTTTGGTAATGCGAACTCTTTAGCGGCTGTACTGTACGTTTTCACAGCTCGTTTAGACAGAACCGACATTGAGAAAACTACAAGTTGTGGACGTATACATTTATTATTCAACAGATTATAATCTACAAGCATTTCCCCGCGGCTTAGTGCGCGTTTTTTAATTCTTATAGCCACTGTTTTTAGGCGCCATTTTTCCAATATGGCGGCGCGAGGGCAAAGATACGAGGTTGCAAAGTTAAAATTCAGAAAGAGCACGTCAAAATCTATATCGTTGCCAATTTTCAAAACTCCCGGAAAACTTTCCAAGTAAAAATACCAAATGACTGTACTATTTATGTGCTATTCTAGTAGATAAATTAAATTACTAAAAACTTTTAAAGTGAAAGATTAACATCCATGGATGCATGGATGTTGGTTACTCATTCTTAAATATAATAACAGCAGGATACTGTAACGTAATTTTTCAATAATTACAGGAAGTCGATGGAACAACAGTGTATTCTCTAAAACCGGGCTCCGACCACGCGCAACTGAGTGAGGAACTATGGAGGTTCTTCACAAACATCTACGGCGGTGGTCCCGAGGTCAAACTCCGTTCACCAAACACAACCGCCATACAACAGACCACAGCTGAAAAAGACAAACCATTCGAACGCCGCATGTCAAGAAAATACTCCGAATCCGACAAAGAGGAGTACTGCGTCAAATCCACATCAGAAATCAACATAAGAGACACAGTTCAAGGCGAACTACAGAAAAACCAATCCCTACAAAATATCAATAGACGTTTTAAAGTCAAATCGACAGCGGATTCGGATGAGGATGTCAATTATAGACGTGCTAGCTTCCAGTATAAAAGGCATGAGCCTAATGGGAACTATCAAGATTCAGATGACGAAGATATGGACGTTAGTCAACCGATGTACGCGAATACTGTTCGCATGGAAAATGGTGTTGATAGCTCCGATCATGATGCAAACGATAATCCACTTTACCCCACCACTAGTAAGAAAACAGACAAACTAACAGACACAGAACTACCAAATCTTGACAGTATATCATTAAAACCTAAACCTTCAAAGAGTGGCAAAGTGAGAAAAATGAAAAAACGGACAATGAAATGATTTCTTCTAGCCTTCCAGTTCGTTCATAGATTGAGGCAGATGGTAGCTTCAGCTGACAAGAAGGAATTTCCCTGAACATTCCTTTATTCGGTGATTGGTGTAAACATAGTGCATTTAACGAACGAACATCAAACTTTGGGACTTTGGTCTCTATCGCTGTTACATTAAACGATATTTTTCTATAACATTATAATTAAATCTGCGGCCTCCGCACCCCGTCTATCGGGAGGGTGTTAGTATTTTAGTACAATTTTAATTTAGTTGAAATTTCATGTATAGATAATTTAGATACTTGAATTAATGTTATCTGTGAAGTAATCATCGAGTTGTATATTTACAATATTGTATATCTAAGTAAGAAATCTATCAAAAGTAAACCAACACTTAAATGTATAGAAATTTCGTGTATTTAGATAGAATAACCCTGACTGCATTTCTTTCGTTTCTACTTGTTTACCGTGGATTAGGTATTTATTTTGTTGTTTCTGGTTCTAAGTAAATGTGTTATTTGTTAAAGAATTGATCAGCAATAAAATATATTTCGTCTATATTGGCTGCGTATTTAGTGGTTTTATTTTACAAGAATGTCGCCTGTCGATAATGTTTAGTAAAATACATCTCTATTTAAAAAAAAAAAACTCACATTCGAATTTCAAATATTAAATTTTATAATTAAACTAGCTGTCCCGGCGAACGTCATAGCGCCTCTTTTTTTGTTTATCGGGTTCAATTGTGAATCTAAACCATTCTCAAATCCACTGGAACACACAAAAGAATTCATTAAAATCGGTCCAGCCGTTTAGGAGGAGTTCATGCACAAGCTCAGATTATGTACATTTTATAGCAAATGGTGTTATATAGGGTGTTCCAGTAAGACTGCACTGTTTAAATTTGGTGTAATTTTTTTCTACATGTACAACTCTGAAATTTGACTCACCTATGATTATTCCGATTAATAAAAATTAAGTGTTACATAAAAGGAAAAAAGGTCGTATCATTGTGAACCTATTTATTGCAGCATCTATTTTCAGACCAACTTCGACTAACGAAATTTCAATTGATGTGTGGAAAAATAGGAAAAAATATCTAATTATTATACCGAAATGTAATGGAAAAATAATTTCCATGACTTTTTGACAAATATCTGGGTGGATCTCACTGATAATGCGTCGAATCTCGGCACTGGGCTCAGGTATTCGCATAAATTCGAGATTTAACAAATACCTGAAAGAAACAATCACACCGCATTAAATAACACATGATTTAGTGGGCAGTTGACATCAAAATTTCGTGAGATCATTTTTTCTGGAAGTCGTTGCTGCAATTTCTGGCGGTAGGTTTTAATAATCGGAACAATCGTAGGTGACAACTGCTCAATTTCAGAGTACGGACAAAAAATAAACATACTTTTAAAAAGTGCACTCTAACTCGGCGCCGGATTCAAATTGCGAAGTGCATGGTAACTGACGGCCGTCGGGTAGCCGGCGCCGGATTGAAACCGGAACGTATGAAAAAGACCTTACTGGGACACCCTATACAGTGGACCCGCGTTAATCCGACAAACGTTTTGCAGGGAGTTGTCGGACTATCGAATTTGTCAGATTATACAGTACTGCCACAGACCCCAATAATCGTATTTTTTTTAAAGAATACATTGTAATTCGACAAATAGGTATGTCGGATTACAAGGAGCTCCGCATTATCCAGGGGCCGAATTACCGGGGTTCTACTGTAGATAGTTCAACTCATTTACGCGCGGGGCGCTATGTGTGCGTAATTATACAACTATAATTTGTGTGTAAGTGACGCCGCAGTCGTCGTCCTAGCATCATGACATGATACATTATATTGCCATCACGCTTCCACATATAGTCACCCCAAATTACCCACACATAACGCTATAGATATATATAGCTCATGATTTTTGAAAACTAAAGATGGTCCCAACAGACAAGCATTGCCGAGTCGTTTGCTAACGAAACGAAGTAATAACCCTTTTCAGTTGTCACTAGGTAGTGACTAGACCTGACAACCAAAGATAGGTACTATTGTGCGTTCATCAAGATAAGTCCTTTGCCTTCTCAATGTTGGCACCACTGCCCGTAAGAAGGATGAATATAAAATAAAATGTTACCAGCTTCGGACATTATGCCCATATTATGGGGAAATTACATGTTTCAGTTCACTGTCTAAATTGCGTTACATTATAAATTGCATCGTTTTAATAAAAAGTGCGTCTTCCCTAAATTAATATTAAATTTGTTAAAATACTACAATCAGGATTGTTTAATGAAACCTAAACATCATCATCATCATTATCACATTTTCGATGCCATTTTGTCATTATTTACAATATCAGAATATTAACGGGACTTAATCGTGTGAAATATTTAAAGGTACGTACCGTAAAGGTACATTTTGATTACCCTGCGTTTCGATCGAAGGATATGGTAAATGTTAAATGAACAATTGGCAACATCATATCCACTACTACCAACTTTCAGGCCAAAGGACATACTTAGAATTATTGTGAACGGACAATATCTATTCAAAATACCCATGGCAGGCCGCAAATGTGTAAAAATCTCAAGACGAGAATTTATCAAAAACTTGAGGTCATTCATGACACTACACGAAATCTCGAAAACTACATAGGACTGGGAGTTTATTAATTAATAAACTCCTTATTCAAAGAACCTGAAATTTGACAGAACGGATTTTGGGAAATTTCACTTCCAAGGTTTTCATTGACGCGGCGTAGGTATCTGTGTTCCAAATCGCATCCAGAATTATCTCGAGCACTATCATAGGTCCATTCACGGTCCACTCCGCATCAATGGAAATGCACCCTACGGAGACCACGTTTGCACGGAGGCAGATTTGAGAGTTAGACTCTCAAATCTGCCTCCGTGCAAACGTAATCAAGCGCCCCGGCCCCCTTTACAATTGGCCAAAACCTTTACTGTAAAATAATCCTGGTTGTACCTATGCAAGTTTATAAGGTAATCCCGCAGGCGGAGCAGAGAGAAAAGGCTAGTTAAAAATAAGTCTTCAAAGTTTTTTGATACTAAACACAATGCCAATTTTCTTGCTTCAGTTGCCTTTGCCGTGGTCAGGAATCTAGTGTAGGCGTGCCATTACTTACAGGTCAATGAACTCCGTTGAACGTCATACGTAGAATGACAATTTTCTTTCATGATTTCAAAACATTATGTTGACATGTCCGCTTTGCTAAATAATAGAGCATTTAATAGCGACAATCGAGTCATAATCTATCTAATAAATGTCTACTATCACACAAATGACATCAAGCATAAGATTTATTACAAACAAATGTTCGCTCCATATCTTATTTTGAATAGCAGTTCGCTATTTAAAATAACCATAATAATTTACGAAACAAATTATTATAAAGCTAATAACCAAGACTATAATGATCGGAGTTGGCATTCTAATAGGATATTTTTGCCCCGGAAACATTAAACAAAAAAAGAAAATATCTATTGTTTTAAAATAGAAGAGCGGGAAATGAAAATAAAATGGCAGTTTCAAAATATTTATTACAAGGAAGACCTTTACATCATGTTATTATAAACCAGGTACAATGTTTATAAAGTATTATTATTTATATCCTGCGAGGGCACAATTGGTTGCGTTACATAATCATATTACTGTTAGTTTGCTTCGTTGTACGTTGGAAATCAAGATTTATGTGATTTTACTGAAAGGAATAGACAATTGACCAAAGAGGCCAATATTTAGTGCAAAACAGACGCAACGTGTTTAATGTCGTATTTAACATCGATAAACTATATTCCTTTAAAAAAATAAATTATTGGTCCATGTCGGTGGTATAATTTCTTGGAGAAAGGCGCATCCAATCACGCTTATTTAGATATGACTTTATTTGAGATTTTTTTGTAAGTATTAATTATATCGATGTTGGAATAAACTTGTCACGTCCAGCTTTACAGTCATCGCCAGAAATCGATTAACATTTAGTAATTACTAAACGAAGCCTGCACATACATTTCTTCTCGTAGACCCTCCATGTTCATATTAGAAATCTGAGTAAGGTACTTACGTAATTATAAAATTGGGAAATTCTAGTGATTTTAATCGATTTATGTCGTTGACCAAGCAAAACAGATAGTCAGGCTTTTTTCTGTTAAAACAATATGATCCTACGCGGTAGACAGACTATGGTGGTGTAAGATGCAAGGTTGGCATTGCCCACAAGCGTGTAAATACACTAGAGCCTGACTGAACGTTATCAGCGGTGAGATATACAATTTAATGCAGTGTTCATCAAAATAAGTGTAGCCACCACACATTTAAAAATTCGAAATAAACGGCTAATTATCTCTCTCTAAGTTTTCTATTACGTGGCTCTATCTAGGAATCTAATTGGTTTTTTTTTAATGCTGATGTATGTATAGACAGACAATGCACTGCACTTTTTTCTTAAACAGCTGATAATAGAAAAACGAGACTATGCCTTAATTATTCAAAGTATTACAGTGGGTACTTGATTTCCAACATTTTTGAATATAAATCTGAAATGTTACGGTCTTGAAACATTCAATATGTACTCCAAAAAAGCGTAACAAAAATAGATCATTTAAAATATCATACGACTTCTAAAAATATTTTTTGTTTTACAATTTAATAAATCTTCTTTTTTATTTATTATAAGGCCCCTATATATGTATGTAACCAAAATTACGTATATCATATAACTATTGATCATTTTATTTTTTTACAATTTTATAGTTTTGCTATAAGTGAGAGAATATTACTTATAATTTGTGCTATGTCATCTTATAATAATAAACATCAATATATGTGACTGAAATTATAGTGCTATGTATAGAACATACATATTTCTATGTAGGTAGGTATTGTATTTTTAAAATACACATTTATAAAAGATAACATTAAATGAAATATCTAAAAATAGTATTCTATCACTCACAGCAGTTTCGTTGCTGTAACAAAACTTACATAGACAAAATTAAAAAAAGAAATTCGACATTTTACAGATGTAAAAGCACAAAAATAAAAAGTATGATAATATTATGTATTTGGTATTACACAACATAATTTCGTTTTTATAAAAATATAAATATAGAAATGAGTCACACTCATTATGGTAAGAACTATAAAAACTGGGGTACATGAAAAAATTTAACAATTATGCATAGATATTCCCCAAAATAAAGATATAAAGGTTAAACACTTTTAGTGTTGCAAAACAGAAAGAATTTTATCGTCAATTGACATCTGTTAACTATAAAATGTTAAATAAATAAATACAGATAATGAAGTTTAATATTAAAATATTCAACTTACCTACATGACAACAAAAACGGCCGTACATGGTAGTCTTTGATATGTTAACTATTTAATAATTATTTTACATTCTAAAAAAAGACTTTATAAAAATATATTGCATTGTGTCGTTGTATATTTATGTATCAATAATAAAGTATGAGGAAAATGTGTATGCGCAGATTTCATCTAATTAGGTCAGAGCGCCTAATCATGCAATTCCAATATATTTATTTAAAACCTTTATTTCAAATATCACAATATAATTTATTCCCATAATAATGAAACTGCATGACTAAGCGAATTTAGAACATATTACTGTATTTTAAAATGTAGATGAAATCCTGTGCATTATATTGTATACTGTAATATTTTGTACTTAGTGGTTTGCACCAATTTCTATTAAAACTATTGTATGTCAGATTGGTAAATATCACTCAATAACTGCCTATTTGAGAATATAATGTACTGCTATTGTATATGACTAGTGGCATAAGGTTATAGACTGATTATGGAAAATCTGGGTTCTGACTAGCCATGGCTTTATGGTCTATTTTATACAAATACATATTTATATGTTTTAATTTGAATATAGGTAAGTATTATTAACAATTATGGAATATAAGTTTTGCTCCTGACTAATACCGACTGAAAAAAACAAGAAAAAACTTTGTCTCTTTCAAATATCGTCGTTTATTTTTTCGGAATTATCAACGTTACTCCTGACATATTGTTCAGGTTACAAAAAACCATAGCTTTGTCATATGATTCCTGTACGGAACGGAAACGATTAAATCAGTCTACAACCTCGGGAAGGATTTAGCAAAAATGTTTCTAACAAATACGTCTTACAACAGTCAAAAAAACTTAAACATTAACAGGTTCTTATAAATTGTACTTATAAAAAACATTTTCGCGGAAATCTTTTCTGATATCTGCTTAAAGGAAATATGTATAATCATCGATATACAAAATATATAAAATTTCTTATTTTTACTTATACCAAATGTGCGATAGGAAAAAGGTCCTAACATTATTATATATAACTTTTTTTTATTTTTATTTTTTTCTTGCATTAACTTTAAAATTCCAGATCTTTCGATTGTAAACTTCAAATGTAGGTATTAACTTGATCCGAAAACTATCCAACATTGAATTCAAAGGCCACTCTTATAGAGCATAATAAAATAAAAAGCAAATTAATAATAATCATACATATTTAACTTGTATATCAATAAAGATTTCGATATGCAGCACACACTTACATTAAATTAAGACAACATGGTGTTATATTTGATCAACCAAAACTCATGGTCGTGAATTTCTCAAATAAAAAAACCTAACTTTCTCACTAACCTAACATAGTACAATTAAAATTCTAGAAGTAAGAATAAGTTGCATTTGAGGTAGATTAAATTTTTTACAGTCCTATTAACCTAATAGATTAGAATTATTCACATATTTAATATATACTACTTATCAAGCGTGTACGACATTATCTCGCCTCATGCTCTCCTTGCATTTTTAGACGCCAAACATTGACCATTATTATTAAAACCTCAATATTACCGAAATTTAAATCTAACACTTACATTAACATGTTAACGTGTCAGGAATGAGACTTTCTTTCTGAGTACCCTTGAGCGCTATCGTAATCGGGCAAGTCAAATTATATGAAAAAATATTAATGGAAGCGACATTTTTATATACTACAAACTTATTTCATTGTCTTATTATAAGACCAAACGGCAATTCTATAATTATGATTTTTTTAGTTTTCCATAAATGCTTTGAAATATCATACGTATGTCATCGAATTTTTAAGTAAGTATTCAGCTCTGTAGGAGCTAATAAAGTGCCGCTTCTTAAAGTCTTAAAGAAAAGATTTTAGGCATGTAAAAGACTATGCCATGAATGTAATTCTGTAAACAAACAGGTTAGACTTGTGCCCTGGTGTACTAAACGCGTCCCGGTTTACCAAAAAGATCAGAAAACTTATTAATAATTCCATTATAACCTGATAGCGCTCCTGAAATAAGTTGTTTGTTTTTAACATTACGCGATGTACAGCTTGCAATTGATATTGTCACATAATCAGCCAGGCGCGGATCCAGAAATCGGTCAAGTGTGAGTCGTTGGCATGACGGGAGGGTGGGGACACCATCGCTGCACCAGCCACCATTGCCCGTCAAAACACATCGGTACAGTGTCAAAATTCCCCCAAAAAAAGGTCTTCCAGTCGAGTCTGGGAAGGAGGAGGGCGGGAATTGCCACTATTGCACCCCCCCCCCCTTGGATCCGCGCCTGTAATCAGCTATTTAACCCGCGTTCCCACTATATCGTGACAATTAATTTATCATAGGACGACTGTCGTACTAGCCACAAGCCACAATCATGACAGATTGTCAGAACGGCTAACAGCAAAAATGTCGTGGACGACAGATAACCGTGTCGTCCTATATGTGAGTACCTTAATTTCCACCGACGCTATAAACGACACGATAATCTGTCGTCACGACATAGTGGGAAACGTGCATAGGGGGAAACCTGCCACCCCAATTAAACACGGGCAGTAAAATCCACCATGAGGACACATTTTTGGTTCTAGGACGCTGGAAAGATGGAGAACTGGAGGATGGAGAACTGAATGGAACTGTCGGACGATATATCCCTTCATCGAAAGCAAAAGTTACGCGGTTTGTAACCATTTTAAAAAGATATGCCTAGATGTCCTAAAGAGCATTCAGCCATTGATCCCGTTGAATATTTGAACAATATCGTTTGACCGATTCGATGGAATTTACTTGACCAAAGAAACAACAACCAAACCAGTCGTATAAATACCACTGAGGCGCTACGGGTACCAAAAAAATGTTGAATAAACCCCATCGGAATGGTTAAAAAATTGCTGAAAAGGGGGTTGCTGAACAGTTATGTCTTGTTGAGGACATCAAAGACAAGTCGCAAGAAATGCCGCACAAAATAGCAAAGAGAAATCTGAACCTATTCAACAGAGGTAACAAACGAAGACGACGAAGGAACAATCACCCTTAGCTGATTGTTCCTTCATCGAAACAATGCCTAACATTTTGCCTAGTTTAATTAAAAAGAGAATCTAAAGGACTTGCTGGTCTCCAGATGGGTCTAAGAATTAAAATAAAATTGCGCGGATGTTAGGGGGCCAATTCTTAATTGTAGACAAAAATAAGAATAAGAAGGGGTAATAAATTCCTATTAGGTATCTCTGAAAATACTACAGAAGTAAAGAGAAATCTTCCAAGGGGTCTTTCTTAGTAAAAGCAAGATGTACATGCGTGAATGTTAATGCTACACGATTTATAAAAACAATGCAAGGCACCTAATACCGGCTGTAA
Organism: Herminia tarsipennalis; assembly: GCA_945859575.2. Lineage (NCBI taxonomy): Eukaryota > Metazoa > Arthropoda > Insecta > Lepidoptera > Erebidae > Herminia > Herminia tarsipennalis. The sequence continues at coordinate 13,448,498 of OX243849.2, read as the reverse complement.
TGTCCTTCCATTACAAAAAGTTACGATTCTCTCTGCCGTAACACCAATCATCTGACACTCTTAAACATCACTAAACGAATTACATAATTTGGCTCATTATTCTAAAACGTATGCCAAGAAAGTTGCGCTCCTCTGGAGTAAGAAATTCCGAAAATTATTTCTGTAGGTATGATTTTCTTTTCTGTTTTTATGGTCCAGACAGAAGGCACCTATCGTCATCAACGGCGGATAAATGGATGGTAAGACGTTGAAATCCTGCTACAGAGTCCAACGAGCAAATGGAATTCGATTTTCTGCTACCAAGATTTTAAAAAGTCGACAATCTCACTTTTGGCACAATGTAAATTACCTATGAACACGAATTACACTTTGCTCATCAGACACCTAATTAGTATCGATTATATTATTTCTAGAAGGAAGCACTAGTGCCTCTGAGGTAAATTGATCATTTTTATTGCATTTTGTTTCTAGCTCAAGTCTGCTGAGTTTAAGGACTTCAATATCATTCTGCACAATAGAACGAAATGGAACCCTATTATCGTAGAATATAAAGCCTTCAATTGTATAACTCTGTTAAGAACACTTAGCACTTACACTTAAAAGATGATATTTCAATCTAGTCATAGACAGATCTGATGTTAAACTACTCCAGCAGAATGCTGCATACACATTATTGATGCTAAAGGAATATGCTCTTTGTTGTATTACAATATCGCGTCAAAAGCAGCAAGCCTCTCTAAAACATATTATAATAGCCTACTGCTTCCAAGAGCCATACACCCTGTTCGAATTCTGCTTACTACACGAATGTCGCGAACGACCACGTCTCAACTAAGCACTAACTGTACTTCACCTAACAGCTCACAGAGTTGGTCCCAATTATACTCTATAAACGTCATACATGTACGCTATAAATAAACAATATATAATTCCGAAAGTACATACACGACTAGAGCACATATTCATGTAGAATTCGGAAGTAATTTTGGTATACCCAAGACATACAAATATACAATTTTGGCAATATAAACCAGGGAGTGCACACTCCCCAGTCTTTGTACCTATTTTTACAAGGTGAAAATATATCAAGTCCAAAAAATTACAATTCGAATTACTAACTGCACTCAAGACTATTTACAGCTTAGATCAACCTTACCTAATGAGGTAGTTCGGTATTCACATAAGCTAAATGCAGGGTTCTCACCATTTGTACCTTCTATGTCATTTGCAATTTAAGTCTAAAATTCTATCCGACTATTCTCAAGTCAAACATTAAAGTGCAAATAGCATAGAGGGCGTTGGTGAGGCGAGGTTAGTGCGGTGGTGGCGGCGGCGGCGGAGGTTTAGGACTCTGCGCCGTTTGAAAGGCCTGCGTGAATGCCGGCAGTCGCTGCTGTTGCACACGGCCTTCATCGCCTGTATAGGTTTGTTCACTATCCTCTAGCAGGCCTAACATTTGGCTTGACATCCCAGAAGGCCCTTCACCCGGATCAATCAACAAGGGCTCAACATTCACAGGGTGAAGCAAGTGGGCTTCCATTGGGTCAGATAGCTCCTGTGTAGTAATATAAGGCAAGTCGGATGGCGTCGGGGTGTATGATGGACCCACCACATACACCATTGGATATTCAACAGGTAACATTGAACAACTTGGAGATCCTGGTTCCTCTAGTTCTTCCATCTTTATATTCGTTATTAAGGGGTCCTCTAATTTTAATTCTATAGGCTCCGTCTTTATGTCTAGTTCTGTTGGTGCAATTTCTACTATTATATGTGTAGAAGGCACTCTTGTTGGACCTGCCTCTGATGTACTCTCTTTGGGTGAAGACGGATCCCATATATCAAATTCTGTTCCCTCAATGGGGTATTCAGTATAAGTTTCCTCAAATGCAGAGGCCTCCGGAGGTGGCTCGCTGGATGTACCAACAGCTGCAGACTTCCAGTTATCATCTGGGTGAGCATTTTTAACATGTCTGACCAAGTGATCTTTACGTCCAAACTTTTGTGGACAGTACGGACAGAGAAAATCTCGTCTACCTGTGTGCACCACCTGATGACGCCTTACATCCTTTGCTGTGAAGAATTTTCGACCACAATAGTTGCATGTAAACTTCTTATCGGTTTCATTTTTAACAGTGCGACTACCAGTGTGAACTTTGAGATGATAAACTATTTCCTGTCGAGTGGCAAAAGTCATATCACATATTTTACACTGCAAGTTACCTTCCTCGGCTGAATGCAAGGCAGCGTGTTTGCGATAACTCAGATGAGATGTGTAAGACTTCCTACAGTCTGGCCTCTCACAAGTATACAGCTTTTTGATTGGATTGTGCACTCTAACATGATTAGTGAGATGATCCTTACGATTAAAAGTCTTACCACATACCAAACATGCAAAGGCTCGAGCTTCACTGTGAATTAGATTATGACGCACAAGCTTGAACTTAGAGTTGAAGCGCTTGTCACATAAGTCACAGGAGAAAGGTAGCTCACCAGTGTGGGAGAGGACGTGTTGGCTGAGCTTACCCGGGCTGGAGAAGCGCTTGTCGCAAGTGTCGCAGACGTGGCGCTTGGTGTGGACGCGGCGAGCGCGCGGCTCAGGCGCCGCGGCGGGCGCCGAGCCGCTGGCGCCGCCCTCACCTTCCCTCGTTCGACGCGGCAGCGTGGGCACGTGACGAGCTACTTTTACCGAGCGGAACAACTGCTTGATGCCGCTGGGTCCCGAGGTGCCGACCGTCACGTAGTGCAGCTTCGTGGGCAGCTGCGAAGCGGGCGGCGCTATGAACGTCTTCTGCGGGGCGGCCGCGCGTTCCCCGCTCGGCTCCTCTTTGAACTCGGAGCCGCCCTCCTCGCCTTCCTTAAGGTTCGGTGGCGGGCTGGCCATCTCGCGCACATTTTTGACGCGCTTCCACTATATCGCCGTTCGTTTATCACGCGTCGTGCTCGTATCGGCTCCGCGGTGGCGCAGGCTCGTCGTGATGGCAGAAAACATTTCTGTCACATTGACGGTCTGGAATCCCTTTTTCGTATTCGTGTCACATGTTTCTCGCGGAATTTCACGGGTCTCCAGTCGATTTTAGTGCACTGATGGCTTATACACGCGTCCCTTATACCCTATTCGACTGAAAAAACTAGATAAGGAATGAAAAAGAAGGAAAAAAGTCCTTTTTCTATAGAAATACGTAGCGCTTGACATCGAATTCACGAAATGTCAAAATAATGAAATGAAGCCAAAAGCCATGTCAAAAAAAGTCCGCCGAATCGTCAGCTGTGGTCCATTGACCTACATTGAGTGCTTTCAGAACCACTACATACTACATTACTAAAATAGTTTCAGGATTAGTTGACATTAATTTCGATTTTATTATTTTAAAAATCGCATACGTAAAAAAATGTTTATAAAAGCCATTTTCACTAGTTGTTACACAAATAGTATGTTTTATTTTGTTTTAATTGAATCCAAACCAAAATGCTATAAAGCTGTTTTTGCGTCGGTCCTGGAACGCAACGTCTTTACCATAGAATGTTTAAGTCTACATTCGTTACATAGAATCGTCGTTTTGAATTTTGATACCATTTGATACCTTTAATTTTGAGCTGCCTGAATTATGTTGCCTGTCCATTGAAGCGCAGCGAGGCTGCCGAGCGGCGAAAGTATTAGCCAATGGGATTCAATAATATCTCCGCTCTCCTGTCCAGTACGCAATCTTAATGGTTATTATTTCTCCCTTTCTCAGCTTCAATGGACAGGCAGGTTTAACAATTCGATTTAGTTACTAAATCCTATCAAGTCAATTCGTTATTGTGTTTTATATGGCCAACAGTACAGCTTGCATCGTTGATGCGGAGCCTCGTGGTATGCGCTACCCCAGCAGAATGTTGCCTCCTTTCAGGATATGAATGACACTTAATTTCAGTGCAACATGCCGTTGAAATGTGCGCAACATTTAAAATTTGTGCATCCAGTCGTTTTTGAGTAATTCAGAAAAACAGATTTTGCTGGAGTAACGTTAACGTTAACTTTTGAACATAAATTTAACGGTTAAATGAATAGCAGTACTTTTCAGTGAATGTTATCTAATATAATGTATGTAAAATTTTAGCTGAAAATATGCTTCCGTTTACATAATAACATTACCCCATCATAACCTCTATACAGCGATTAACCGGCTAAATTAGAATGCTGCAAAAAAACGGCCGCGCGGTACATCGAACTACATACATAAATTGGCAGAATTATAAGACATTTTTGTTTGGTACAGATGCGTACAAAACCTGTACTACATTTTTTAGATTTAGAATAGAGAAGATAAATGAAACGTATATAAATTTATTTTATTTGCTAATTGAGATCAAAAGCTACAGTTTTTTTTAAGAAAATAAATAAACAACTTAACGAATGAAGTATTAAATAAAATTTTACAGATTATAGTGAGTAATAATAATTTTCTATAAAAGACTTCATATAATTTGTTTTTTTTTTTGACAATATGTACTGTCTCTACTAAATTTTCTAACAAAAAATTACAGAAAGAGTTACTGACTGAGTAAAAGTGGCGGCCTTAGAGGGTGGCAGCTCTTGCAGGGGCTCGCGGCTTAGCGTAACAACCCAAGTTTATTTATTTATTTTTTTTATTTATTTATTTGGTTCACCAACAACTAAAACATCAACAATAATCTTTAAAAACAGAAACTTTCACAATTAATTAGATCTAAATGTTTAGTTATTATAGGTAAACACTATATTCATAATGATAATGAGTTCGTTACAAATTATTTAGGTTGTATGTACTAATTAACTAAGACCATAAACAACGATTGATAGTTTTTCGAAACAATCCCGATGAGTCGTGGTGAATATCAGCCTTGTCACAGCATTCATTATATAATTTAGTCATTCGGCAAAGAGGTGAGCTTGAGCCAAGCACTGTTCTACGCAGTGGAGGGACTAACGGTGTGATTGGTTTACGAGGAGTGTGAATCGGAACTCTAAAACGTATCCTTTGTAACAATTCCGGGCAATTGATCTTATTTCTTAACAATTTATATACAAATATTAAGTCGGTTACATCTCTTCTCTTAGACAGTTCCATCATCTTAAAATAATCCAACCTGGTTTTTGTAATCCACATTTCTGCCCCCCATTCCCACCGAGTATGACAAGTTCCGAACAAATCTCTTTTGAATGCGCTCTATTTTTAAGAGAGTGTATAGCAAAGTGGGGCCGCCACACATCGTTAGCCTACTCCAAACAAACTACTGACTAGGCAGATAAATAAAATTATCTTAGGCTTAGCGTTCCGAAAGTTTTTACTACTTCTAATTAAAAATCCCAGCATCTTGGAAGATTTTGAAGCCCTTTCGATGTGAGGAACATACGTGAGCTTTGCGTCCATTAAGATCCCCAAATCCCTAATACTCTCAGTCTCTTTTAGAGTAGTATCTCCCAACATATATGATGATGCTGTCTTTTTAAGTTTTCTCGAAAATTTAATATGTGTACGTTTTTTGCATTTAATTCAAGACCATTACGTACGCTCCAGGAAAACAATGAATTTAAATCCGTTTTGTAAACGCTGAATATCCTTTTCGATATCTTTTAAGTGAGCAAGTTTTAAGTCGTCAGCAAACATAAAAGGTGTTGAAAATTGCAAGCATAACGGAAGATCATTGATGAAGATGTTAAATAAAATAGGCCCTAAATGAGATCCTTGGGGAACACCAGATGAAATTGGGTATGATCCAGAGTGATATCCGTTAGCAACAACATAGAACTGCCTATCAGTCAGATATGACTCCACCCATTTCAGTATAGCTCCAGTAAAACCATAATAATGCAACTTTCTGACAAGTAAATAATGTGGGATCCTATCAAATGCCTTGCTGAAATCTGTGTAAACTACGTCTACTTCTTTTTTATTATCAATTGCCTCTCATAAATACTCTGTGAAACTTATTAAATTTGTGCACGTTGATCTACCTTTTACAAAACCATGCTGTTTGTTTGTTAAGTATTTCATGAAATAACTCTGCATGTTTTCACAAACTATCGATTCAAAAACCTTAGCTATGATAGGGAGTATGGAGACAGGTCTGTAGTTTCTAACATCGTGCTTTTCATTAGCCTTATGAATGGGAACTACTTTTGCTAACTTCCATTGCACAGGAAAAGTACCTGTATTTAGAGACCTAACAAAAATATTTTTAATAGGTTCTAATAGATGAGATTTAAATATGTCTAAGAGTAGAAAACAATAATATTGATGAAAATGCCGCGGAAATGGGAAAAATAGTGATTGGCTTAGGAACACAATTAGTTTGTTTACATAAAAGTGTCCAATCGTAGTAAACGAGTGTTTCAACCGTTAGCCGGTATAGTAAAGTATTCTGTGGTTTGTAATCACATTATATTGTTTAATCGGGTTGTTTTTACGGGATACACCGTTAATTGGTAAGTGAATATTTATGATCCCTTTCCAAATTATTTAACAACTCACTTACATATTTACCTACTAAAGAATCTGATAAGTAATTATTTTTAAAATTTTTGATTTTTTGTGGGTACTTACGTATTTCATGATGGTGCTTAAGAGTAGTTTCGCTTTTTATAGGTTTCCCTGAATTACGTTGGGTTCAATTAAAATACCTAGTCTAGCCATAAATATTGTTACGAAGAAAAAACATTTTTTTTTATTGCAAATAATATTTATTACTTTTACAGTGTGTTAGTTTAATACATAAATAAAAAACAATTCAAAATATAAAAAGCTTATTCGAAGTGGTCTCCATTGGCTGCAACACAGTCCTTTAAACGTTGAGGCCAGTTATCAATAGAAGCACGCACTCTTTCCATGGGAAAATTCTTCACTGCCAATCGTATGGATTGTTTTAGGGACTCCAAATTATCATGGCGTTTAGAGCAAACCATACTCTCTAAAACTGACCATAAATCATAATCCAGCGGATTAAGATCGGGACTAGACGACGGCCAGTCTTCAGCTCTGATGAAGTCCGAAACGTTCACTTCCAACCAAGACTGCGTGGACCGAGCTTTATGACCCGGCGCTGAGTCTTGTTGGAAGGACCATACTTGGTTATTGAACATGGTGTTGTTAAGGGGTTTAACTACCTTCTCAAGAATGGTATCTTGATACACTTGTGCCGATGTTTTGATACCTTTTTCACAAAAATATGGCTCAGTCACTCCTTCATAGCTAACACCCCACCAAACCATCACTGAAGTCGGATAATGCCCACGTTGCACTCTGTCGACTAATTGGTAAGCTTCCTTAGAGCTTTGAGCATAAATACGGTCATTTTGTTTGTTAAAATGTTGCTCAACTGTAAAGATTTTCTCATCCGTAAACAAAATTTTTCTGTGACCTCCCTTTGCGTACCGCTTCAGTAGTTGCTTCGATTTTACCACCCTATTCTTTTTTAAATTATCAGTTAAAAAATGACCAGTGCGTCTCTTATAGGCTGCAAGTCCTAAGTCATCTTTTAAAATGCGTGACATGGTTCTGGGTGCTATCTTCATCTCCCGAGATAAAATCTTTTGCTTTCGGACAGGATTTCTTCGAATTCTTTCGCTTACTGCTTTGACCACCATTTTCGTACGAACACTACGTGGACGGCCAGATCTTTTTCTGTCACAAACAGAGAAGGTCTCATTGTACCTATTAATAGCCCGGTACACAAACATTTGACTAATACCAAGCGTATGGAGAGTTTTAAAAATTACATTCGGCTCCATACCAACTTTGTGTAATGCAATCACAGCGATTCGGTTTTCTTTATCACCCCACTCCATTTTAATATAGCAAAATATTGTACAATGTATTGGCGCCAAAATTAGAAAATACAATGAACAATCGTATAAAAATGACAGATTCCAAATTCAAATGTAATATCTTTCTTATTTTTAATTGTAACAGTATTTATGGCCAGACTAGGTATACCTGTTTAGACATTACTTTTGATATGCTCAAGAATTGAAATATTCTTAAAGTAAGTATTTCAATAATTTTCAAGTTGATGTTCCTATACCTACCCATACATTAATTATTTTTCTTTTAGACAACTTTCTCGATAGACAAAGTATTTATCTCATGAAAGCACCCCAGAAATACCCCATAGAGCCACTGCCTACACTACAAAGAAACCTTTTTGAATCTTTCAACAAACTGTTTTTTTTAATTTTTTTAATAGTTTTTATCTACCCATGCGTAAGCCTCATAGGCGATAAGGTTTTCTGTCATCTAAATAGTATACTGTAAAGAATTTATTAAGCGGCGGTAGCCTAATGGATAAGGCGTCGGTCTCGCAATCGTGAGGTCGCGGGTGCGAATCCTACCCATTATACTAGCGACGTGAACCCACTCCTAACTCAAGCCATTGGTCGCGGGTGCGAATCCTACCCATTATACTACCGACGTGAACCCACTCCTAACTCAAGCCATTGAGCTTAACTGGAGGAGTTAACCGGATTGCTAGTAATGTGGGACCACAATCCCACATTGCTCGTTATCTTTTTTTTTAAAGAAAATATCGATGGGAAAAAAAATTGATTGTCTTGATTTCATTTAAAGTTTATTTTCTTGTCTTCAAGCATATTATCAAGTTTAATTTAAATTTACGTGGCTGCTGAATACCTGTTAAATTCGATGAACTTGTTCACTTATCAGATGTTGTAATCATCTAGGACCAGAATACTAGTCAAGATGAATCAAACGAGCCCAACTTCGTTGTTGAGCCTATAGCTTTCCTCAATAAATGGGGTTTTCAACACTCAAAGTGTGAAAACCACTAAACGACATATAACTACCATTTAAAGTAAGCCAAGCTTGTTTTTCATTGAATGTAAAAAATAATATTTGTTCGTCATACTATTGCGGTCAATTCATCAATCAATTAGCATATATCGGTCAACTCCTTATTTACTCTACTACACCCGGTCCTCCGTCCGCCTTCATTCCTTCAACTATTGAGGTGGTTTAGAAAAATGAGGAACAAAGAAACTTAAAGCCGAAAAATGTGACTGATCATTTTGAACATTCTATTTTTTGTGGAACTAAGTCACCCGTTAGATGTCTTCTTTTACGTGTTTTCTTATAAATTAATAAATAGTATAATTAAAAATAATCACTTGTCTACACGTCTGTACCAAAACGTAAGTAATAATCATAATAATTTAAGAATGTAGGCACATGTACCGAGCAGCCCCTTTTTATAGCATTTTAATTTGGCTTTGGTTATCTTCGTATAGAGGTTATGGTGAGTTTTTTTAATGTTATAATGTAAACGGAAGCATATTTTCAGTTGAAATTTTGCATACTTATTTTAGATAAAATTCACTGAAAAGTAATACTATACATTTAACGTATAAATCGTTGATATGGAGTTAAATTTAAGTTCAAAATAACTTGTTTTCGGTTGAAACAGAATATTCGTTATATATATACTAATATTATAAAGCTGAAGAGTTTGAATTATAATATCAGGAACTACTGATCCGAATTGAAAAATTATTTCATTGTTAGATAGCCCATTTATCGAGGAAAGCTATAGACTATATAACATCACGCTGCGACCAATAGGAGCGGAGCAGCAATGACAATTGTTGCAAAAACGGGGAAAATTTACGCAGATGAAGTTGCGCGGGACAGATAGTACATCATAAATGGATTGAGGCTAGTAGTTGAGGACAGTAGGCATAAGAAATTTTGGGATTTTGAGAATAAATAAGAGGTATAAAATAATATCATCATTGGGTTTCTAGGTCTTCTAGTTTGGAAACTAGTACCTGATTTCCTTTTTAAAAATGTGTCTCAGAACTAGTAAACGGTGTGAAAAAAAAAACAAGTATTATAAAAAGCACAAATTCCCACCTATTTATGTTAAAAAAAAAAAGATAATTCACTTAGTTGTTTGCGAGATCTAGCCATCGGCAAAGCGTTATCCCAGCAAAAATTCTAATGACATGAAAACTATACGATGCACAAATTTGTGCAGCAGAATGCTGTCTCTTTTCAAGAAATGAATTATTTAGATTTTTAGTGAGCGTGCCGTTGAGAAGCTGCAAATTTTTATATTTGGGTGTTTTATTCATTCAAAAACGGCTGGATGCACTAATTTATAAAGTTTCGCACATTTAATCGGCATGGATCAATAAAAAAGCGGCCGCGCACATCCCTTAATAGTCGCGCTGCAAAAAAGACATTTTGTTTGGTACAGATGCGTACAAAAGCTATAACATATTATTTAGCTTTAGAATATAGAAGAACAATAAACGTTTAAGAATTTGTTTTGTACGTTTTAATTTATTAAACACTTATTGTAATGCTGATTGAGATCAATACCTGCAGTTTGTTTTAAGAAAATATACAGGTTGTCCTAAAACACACGGAGGAAAAGTTGAACCTTAAATATTGTAGATAGAACATTATCCTGAAAAAAAAAAGACTTAGATTTCTATTATCATAATTCACCGATTGAAGTGAGTGATAATAATTTATTTTTTAACACTCTAAATATTTTGACAAAAATATTTTTTTTACATTTTTTATATTAAGTAGAATAAGCTTCATACTAAATTTTCCAACGAAGAATTATAGAAAGAAATAATAAATATATACCTATATTATAACAATAACAGTGGTGGCAAGTAGGGCAGCCGCGCCTGACTCTTGCATGGGTTTCGCAGTTTAGCGTAACAACTAGAGTAGAAAAATATATCCAAGATTAGAAGACATTAATGATGGATGACAAATCAGAATGTAAAAGGATTGAATTTGTACTTAGTGTAATTACGTCATCGGACCCTGGAAGGAGCAGAGCACTAGTCAAGACGAATCAAACGAGCCCAAATTAGTTTAGGAATTCTTATGGACATCTTCCGACTCCATCATTAAAACAGGTCCATTAAGTGTGTATCGTATTATGGCATAGTCACCGAAGATACGCAAGGATACCGAATTTGTGTCTAATCGAACGTCAGGAAGTAGTAATAATTTAGCTTCCAAGATTAGACGAGAACAAACAAACATTGTAAGTTAAATAAAAGCTTATAAAAGTGCACAAATCACAATACAACATTTGACTAACATTTAAAGTTAGCCAAGCTTGTAGTTCGTCTGGTAGTATTACGGTCGATTCAGCCTGTATTCTGTATTGGTCAACTGTTAGACATGCCTCTCAATCTACTCCACAGGCGTAAATTGGGAGGCATGTCTTAACTGGAGATGGTTTATGAATATGTTCCTAATTTAGTAGTAATTTTCGTAAACCAACTCAAATGGTTGAAGAAAAGAGAGGAAAAAGAAAGATCTTTCTATTTTTTGTGAAATGAAGTCACCTGATCAATTAGATGTCTTCTTTTACATGTTTTCTCACAAATTAATAAATACCTAGATTCCGCCCGCGGCTTTGCCTGCGTTTATTTTAAACTGCCATTTCATTCCTTCAAAGTTTTGCATTAAGCTTTGTAGCGGAAACCGACAGCAATCCATTCAGGATTGTGAGCTATGTGTTGATATATCAGTCAATCACAATTTCCTCTTATACTTTTAAATACACTAGGAATTTCGTTAAAAATTTAATATTTGTGATTAATTTGGATTTGGATGTTTAATAAAACACTTTCACAAACAGTTCATTGTTTTAGAACTTATTTGATTACCATTAAAAAGGTAATCTGTCGTTGTTGTGTAACTTTATCCGTTTACACAGCGCACGCAACGGAAGCTCTCCAAAGGAATGTTTTTTCCCCGTATTTACAACATTTTTCATTGCTGCTACGCTCCTATTCATGATGTTATATAATATAGCCGATTAAACGTGATATAATCTATGGAACTACTAATTAGAATTGAAAAAATATTATTAGTGTTGGATAGCCCATTTATCAAGGAAGGCTATAGACTATATAACATCATGCTATGACAAATAGGAGCGAAGCGACAATGAAAAATGTTGCAAAAACGGAGAAAATTTACGTAGACGAAGTTGCGCGTGTCAGCTAGTATTAGTATAGATTTAATAAAAAATAATCACTTGTCTACACGTCTGTACCAAAACGTAAATAATAACCATACTAATTTATGAATGTAGGCACATATACCGGGCAGACCCATTTTCAGAGCAATTTAATTTAGCCGATTAATCTCTGTAAAGAGGTTATGGTGGGTTTTTTTAATGTTGTTAAATAAACAGTAGCATAGTTTTAGCTAAAAATTTACATACATATCCATACTAATATTATAAATGTGAAAGTAACTCTTGCATGTCTGTCTGTCTGCCTGTTACGCTTTCACGCTGAAACAGCTAAATCGATTTAGATGTAATTTGGTATGTAGATGGTTTGAGTCCCGGGGAAGGACATAAGATAGTTTTTATCGCGATAACCGACATAGCCGCGGGCGAAAGCTAGTAGTAGATAAAATTCACTGAAAAGTAAAACTATTCATTTACTTTACAAATACAATAATTGCATTTTTGAAAGATAGAAAAATTTGAATCCAGACTCAGGAATCGAACCCGAGACTTCCGTAGCCAAACCGGGGCCAGAAGCGAACCACCTATCTGGACTATGTTACTAGATATCAAATTCTTCTATCTCTTAATGCTTACGGGTTAGGCCCCCGTAGCGACATCTAGTCGATAGTTAAAGAACTATCACGACTTTTGTTATTGCTTCGTTACAGAGAGCATTCTAACAAATTATGATGACGCAGGCCGAATATTGAAGTAATTTTTATAGGCATTTCTTGCCAAAGACTTTACAAATACAATAATTGCATTTTTGAAAGATAGAAAAATTTGAATCCAGACTCAGGAATCGAACCCGAGACTTCCGTAGCCAAACCGGGGCCAGAAGCGAACCACCTATCTGGACTATGTTACTAGATATCAAATTCTTCTATCTCTTAATGCTTACGGGTTAGGCCCCCGTAGCGACATCTAGTCGGTAGTTAAAGAACTATCACGACTTTTGTTATTGCTTCGTTACAGAGAGCATTCTAACAAATTATGATGACGCAGGCCGAATATTGAAGTAATTTTTATAGGCATTTCTATCTTTCAAAAATGCAATTATTGTATTTGTAAAGTCTTTGGCAAGAAATGCCTATAAAAATTACTTCAATATTCATTTACTAGTTGGTTTGGAGTGAGTTTTAAGTTCAAAATAACATAAAGTAAGCAGACATTTTGTGGGATTAAGGGAATCAATGGTATAAGCCAAAACCATTGGGTTTCTAGGTCTACTAGCTTGCACAAAGGACAATATTCCACAGAATAGTTTGGGAGATCTGGTCATCAGCAAAACTTTACCCCAGCGGCAATTTAAATAAAATAAAAAACACAATATCTCGCACAAATTAAAAGCTACCTTTCGAGCTTTACGTGTCACTTTGTACCATTCATATTTCTGAGAGGAGACAATAATCTGCTGGGGTCCCCAGGCCTCATGATGGTACATTCAGTTTATTGAGAGTATCCAATGGGATGGTACAATACAAAAATAAATGAAACGTTTTCTATGCAAAGTTTTTAAACTAGAAAGACTCATGTCCAAAGTCAATCATTCATACGCCAAATGCCAAAACAGTTCATTCATTCGTTAGTTCATTCTTTTACTCTAAAGAATAACCTTACTTTTAGAGTACAATAAAATATTTTGTAAATTAAACTAAAACAGCTGTTGTATATTTACTATAATAAATTTCAAGGCAGTAAAATTAAGCAGGTAAGATAATATCACGATATTTTTATACCCATGTATGTCAAATCGTAATTCATTCGTAAATGCAAAATAATTTTTAATGTATTTTTGATGATATTTATTTTTTACTAATCATTGTTGTTATCTGTCTGTCTTAAATATAGTTTTTCATTAACCAAACTAGTTATATATAGTATTTCATAACGTTTATAAGCTTGCATTTATTCAGATGAATGCATCTAAATATAGAATATGAAAATTGTTTCATATTTATTTTGAGATAGTACAAACAACTTTTGACTTTCCCATCTCTACCTGTGGGTGTTGTCAAGGCTTCTAAAGGTTTTAAGCTGGAGGACAGGCAGCAGCATCCTCTTTGTACTTTATGGGCTCGCCAAGTGTGGCAATTACCCCCAGGATCTACTTATAATAAATAGATTCTACAAGGGAGACCCTGCCCGTCAGCGGGACATCATAGATGTTAAAAAGTTTTTTTTTCGTATTATTATTAACATCATATGTCCTATATGATAGGATGTTGTCAAGTTCAATCAGTGTCTTTTTGTGAAACAAAATCAAAATGATTTGCTTTATACATTATTAGATTTGTGCAGTTGTTCCGATAGAACAAAAGCGATTTTCTTGGTTTTTTAAGACTGTAAGACGTAAAGCTATTGATATTTATACTTTCCAGAATTTGTGGGAATAGTACTGTGTCTGAGGGTGATGACCATATGAAATACTACCTTACTATGTAATGATTGTCAGTTAGTGTCACTACAATTGTCTATTCAATTTACTTTCATTTGCAGACAAAATGTCAGAACAACAAGTTGGCTCAGCACCTGCTTCTGCCGCTGCATCTGCAACTAACGTTGATGACGTACAACGGTCAGGAAGTGGCACTGCAGGTTAGTTTCATATTGTTAGTATTGGGACTATGTTTGCTTTGAAGCAGTGATGTTTCGCCTCTGACAACGAAAGGTTGTTACATCCGATAGATTTTACACATGCAATTTCAGCCAGCAACATGCTAATTTGTACCTATTTATTAAATCTATAAAAGGAAAACTCCCTCAGATTTTTTTATTTAAATCAAGAATTCGATTATTATTTCCTTTTATTTTATGTATTTTCTGAACATATCTGTTTTCTCATCACCTCTGACTTCGACTCCGACAAACCAAATTTAAAAACTCCCACTACAATTTCGGTTTCGGTAAAACCAGCTCTTGCTCTTCTTCTAATTGACGATTTTGTGGTGGGGTGCATTTGATTCGACACTGGCCAAGTTGTGGGTCACTCGGGGCAGGTATGGTTGACTATGAGGTGCTTCAGTCATTTTCTAGCAGAGGTATTACTGGGGGACAATGTTTTACATCCTTCCAATACTAAGGGAGGATCCTGCAAGCAGAGATTTAATAGTGCCTGGCTGTGGACATTGGGAACTTGAAGTTAGGTAACATCTGCTAGCTATGCAATCATACACTTGTGCAATTCAGGATTTGGACCTTTATTGTATCTAATCTCAACATAATTTGTTGTTACTCGTCAATATTCACTACTCCTCTTAAATCAGAATCCCTTAATAATCACTAATCACTTTTATACTTGCTTATCTTTATTATACTCAAGGGTTTTCCATACTGTGCATTGCAGTATCATCCCAGAGGCAATGTGAAGCGATCCACGTAGATTCCGTATGTACCACAAACTCTGAAGGGCATCATGGTACAAATAAGTTTGGAAAGCCCTGCTATACTCAATACTCACCATCTTTCTGGCCTACTAACCTTTTTATAATAGTAGTCCATTTTAACTGAGACATTATATTTCAGCAAGCCAACTGGCCAGCGGAGTGGGCTCCATAGTGTCAGAAGAAAAAGTGTTTGGAGGTTGCGAGGGTCCTAATGCTATGTACGTGAAGTTGATCTCCTCTGACGGTCATGAGTTCATCGTGAAGAGGGAGCATGCTCTAACCTCGGGCACTATCAAAGCCATGTTGAGTGGACCGGGCCAGTTTGCAGAGAATGAAGCTAATGAAGTTAACTTTAGGGAGATACCGTAAGTACATATTGTACTAGGTCGGGTTTTTTAATATCAAACAATAAGTCATCCAATTTCCATTCAGTTTTGATTCCTATTTTATCACCCTTAGAGGTGGAATTTCC
Organism: Herminia tarsipennalis; assembly: GCA_945859575.2. Lineage (NCBI taxonomy): Eukaryota > Metazoa > Arthropoda > Insecta > Lepidoptera > Erebidae > Herminia > Herminia tarsipennalis. The sequence goes on along the minus strand of OX243849.2, from coordinate 13,432,607 downwards.
AAAAATGCATTCTATAATTTTATATTGTGCATATATCATGTTTTTTTCTTAAACTTTATTTCGGAATATATATTGACCTTTCGGTATTACCCATTTTGCCCACTACAGTGAATCTGCACTTGCTTTATAGTATAACCAAATATTAATACAAAAATTACATTTTTCTATTTTTCAGAAATGCAATTTTTGTGTTAATAAAAAGTAATTGGCAAGAAATATAAAAATTACTAAAATATTCGGCATGTGACATCATAATTTGTTAAAATGCTGAAACGAAACAATAACAAAAACTGTAATAGTTCTTTAGCTAGCGACTAGATGGCGCAAGCAAGGGCCAACTCGCGTGCAGGGAAGGATAGAAAAATTGGGGTCTATTAACATAGTCTAGATAGGTGGTTTTTATTTCGGCCTCGGTTTGGCATGCCGGTTTGGAAGTCTCGGGTTCGATTCCTGGGTTTGGAATGAAAATTTTTCAATGTTCCAAAAATGCAATTATTGTATTAATATACTTATTTGCAAGAAATGTCTTTAAAATAACACAACCAAATATTGTTTATTACAGATCCCATGTGCTCCAAAAGGTCTGCATGTACTTCACATACAAGGTTCGCTACACAAACTCATCCACTGAGATCCCAGAGTTTCCCATCGCCCCAGAAATTGCACTTGAGTTGCTTATGGCTGCCAACTTCCTGGACTGTTAGGCAAAAAGTTTCTCCAAAGTGACCAACAGATGGCGTTAGTGGGACGTGAGATCGTCTGAAGAGGTCGAAATGTGGTTTAATATTTCGTTTTGCTGATGTATATATTTGTATATTATCACAGACTAGTGTGTAACGTAAAACAAGCCGTGAATAGTATTTGCATTTGACTAACGAGAAGATGTAGTTTCCTAAATTGATGATTTATTGTTTAACACTGGCAATACTGTCTTAAAATGCTCGGAAAATGTGTGTTCATTATTAATTTACAGTAATATATTTATTATAAAACATGAAAGTGGATGATTTCAATAAATATACGTCATAAATGACAGATTTTTTTGACGTTTCATTACAGAAAGTAAGTTGCCCATGTAAAAAATAAATATGAGTAATAAACCACAGGATATTTTTTCTTGCGTCTCGCTAACGCTGAAGTGTTGAATTACAATACGTAGAGAGTACAGAAAGAAAGCTTTATACAACGTGCTCGAGCAACGCACTCATAGACGTCACTTATAACCTTACCTTACCACTAATTACCTCTGAACCACTTGCCGGATTGGGAAGATTCCCTCCAAATTCGGGCTTTATTTCGGCTTTTGGGCGATATTCGGGAGTAAATATTCTTTGGGGGACATTTTGAAGGTCTATTAGTATATATATAAAATCTAATCTTGACCATTAAGGTATTTTGCCTGAAGCTAATTTTCGGGGGAATTTTGAAAAAGTTGGAGGGAAATTCACATGGTCATCTGGCAACACTTCTCTGAACACTTTCGGATTAAAGTGGCGATTATAGCACTTGACCCTCCGACCGTCCCATCGCCGGCGAGTACCGAGCAACTATAGGTGTACAGAATATGATTAAAAACGAGGAAATTATAATTTAGAAATGGTAACACAAGGTTAAGGTTAGTACTATGCGTTTCAAATGAGAAGTTAATCGCGATCGCGTCAACTTCACTCTGTACTTGTCAAAATTGTACCGCTAGTAACAAAAACTCCCAAGTCGGGTAAAGTACGTATGTGTATTACGGTAATGGAACGGACATATTTATTTTCTTTGAACTATATAGGTACCTACCTAACATTTTTTTTTATTATAATATTATTAGTATTCTTTATTATTAAATAAACACGAAACAGAAATAAGTAAATAGGCAAAATATAATATATATATACACTTTAGTGTCAGACGTAATATTTTTTACCTAAAACATAATAAATAGTAAAATACAGTGCTTTTATATAGTTCATTAGTGTAGGTAGGTACTTCTGTGTAATCCTTTTTACGAATCATTTTATTGCTGATCTTACGTTACACAATGAAGTTGCAGTCGTATTGCGAAACAAATTATCATCATGATAGTTATCAACTTATTTGAAACGCATAGTAGGTCCTAAACCTACTAGGATGAACAGGGCTTGATCGTTGTATTTATGTTTACACGGGATCTACGTCTATTGTACGTTTCGAGCGAGAAAATATTTGATATCTGCTCGCGTTCTCGCAGTTTGTGGGAAAAGTGCCTAAGGGTTGAACTACATCTGGCCGAACAAAGAGAGCAGGAGTGCTACTGTCTGAATCGACAAGGCGCCGCACGTTGCTCTTGTAAATAACGGTTCTAAGACTTCTAAGTGACAGGAAAGCATAGGAAAGTGCGATTTGGTGCGGCCAGATGTAGTTGAACCATAAACTTCTCATAACTTTTCTCTTCGTTCGTGATCGAATCTTTACTTCTGTACTCTTGGTGTTTTGTACCTCTATGGTCATGTATTTGCAATGATCAGTGTGATAATTTGTAATGACCGTGAGTCTTCATAATTTATGAAATTTTATAGTTGATTAATTTAGTTTATAATGCTGTTTCTAGACAGGTTGGTTTAAAATCTATGACAGGATTATGGATTTTATATGGGATTTTATAAAAAAAAACAAAACCACTTCTCGAGTTCTTCTTCATTTTTGAAATCAGTATGTATAAATGAGTATAAATGGCTAACAGCAGTTTATTAACAAATTTCTGCTAGTGTCAAGTATTTATTGTACACTTTTACTATACAAAGTCTCGTTTTAATCTGTTTGTCATGTCTTTCATGTATTTTCAAACGTTAAACGCGTAGCTGTGAAAATAATGACAGGTCGGGTTATTTTCACATCTATCTTTTTTTTTTTTAAAGACGACTCACGTTAGTGTACTAGCCCTGTGTCGCTGGGGACTTTACAAACATACAAGTCACGGACACAAAGTACACCCAGACTCGGAAAATCAATTTGTGGGTCACACAGTGGTGTCCTGTGTGGAAATAGAACCCACGACCTCTTGCTTAGCAGTCAGACACTCCCACCGCGCCAAAGAGGCAGTCAAATAGCAAGTTGCTGAAATAGATACGATTTTGCAGGCAATTTGGGACAGCCAGATTTGAGTCAAGCCAAAATTATGAATTGCTATTTGGCGTCAATCTCTTCGCAAGAAAAAACCTAGATCCAGCTGTATAATCTATACTAATATTATTAAACTGAAGAGTTTGTCTGTTTGTTTGAACGCGATGATCCCAGGAAATACTGGTTGCAATTGAAAAAATATTTTACTGTTGGATAGCCTATTTATCGAGGAAGGCTATTATGCTTTATAACTTATTTATATATATAAAAATTAATGTTTGTATGTATGTCCTCTATACGATCCGAAACCATTGATTAAATTGTAATGAAACTTTAGCAGAATGTTCTGGGTGAGTGTTCCTGGCTTTAAAAGCCACAACGAAGCGTGGCCGAGTTCAGCTAGTCTAATATATAAAATTCTCGTGTCACAGTTTTCGTTGCCATACTCCTCCGAAACGGCTTGACCGATTTTGATGAAATTTTTTGTGCTTATCCGGTATCTATGAGAATCGGCCAACATCTATTTTTCATACCCCTAAGAGTTTGTTTGTTTGTTTGAACGCGATAATCTCAGGAACTACTGGGCTGCACTGAAAAAATATTTTATTGTTGGATAGCCCATTTATCGAGGAAGGCTATAGGTTATAATATCACGCTACGACCAATAGGAGCTCAGCAGCAATAAAAAAATTTGTAAAAAAAAAAGGAAGAAAAAAGAAAAAAGGGAAAATTTACGCAGACGAAGTTGCGCGGGTCAGCTAATTATTCTATAAAATGCATTGTTTCAAAATGCGACTGCAGCACTGATTAATGAATTTAGAATAATTTTATGTTCTAACTCAGTCGTAGTCGTACACATTCCCACCGCGCTAGTGTATACGACTGCCGCGCAAGAGGTCGTGGGTTCGACTTCCACGCGGGACATTTTATTCTTTCACTTTGTCGGCATAAGTTTTATGTGTATTTATGCAAAATGACAGCCTTCTAGCACTAACAGTCTCTGAGCTAAGTTGCGGACGGACGGACGGACGGACTGAACTGACGGAAACTATAAGGGTTCCATTTTGGCTACAGAACCCTAAAAATGACAAAGCTGAGTATTTTTTAGGTCGACGAAAGTAAATTCCCACTTTTTGCTGTAGTGATGTTATGATAAGGGAATTTAGTAGACCTAGTAAGTAGATATACACATTTTTTGTTATAATGTGTAAAACACCCATCTTTTATAATTACGATTTCCATCTTTAATAAATCTATAATCTGTTTATATAAAAATTAATTCATATTCCCCTCGGTCACAAGATAACTAGGGAACGACTTTACCGATTTCATTCATTCTTTTCATTTTAGTTTTTTAAGGATCCGCTTAAGACAGTGCATATATCCATTGACATATAGACCAGGACTGCGCCTTTCAGTATTATCACATGTACTCTGTGGCTGCGCCATAACCTCACTAAATTGACCACTCTCTAGAAAGAGACAACGCTACTTTGGCCTGTCAAAGAGACAGGGCCGCACGAGATTTTTCTATCTTTCACGCTTTGCAGGCAATATTGACTTTTTAATTAAAGGCATGACGCAGTCCTGTTCTTCACGTTAATGTATGTACCTAATGGTGTCAGTTTACTATTTTTCATAAAACGGGGGGGGGGGGGGATTTGGGTGCATATCTAAGCGCCCCCCTCCCTATTATACCTAAAAGTAATTCTGGGTAAACTTTGGTAAACTTTCGCGATTTTTATATCTATGTACGAGTACTTACCTATATCGGGACTTGACGCGTTAATTATTTAAAGATACAAATCTTTATTTACCCGAAGTTTCGTTCGAATTGCACTGATCGTGATCACGATTCGACTGATGGCAGCTTAGCGAAGTCCCGTTAAATAGGTAGGTATCTAAAAATATCTTTTTGCGATAATATCTGATCCAGACGAGAGAAATATCGTATCAATTTCTATTACTTCATTCGTAATACAATTTTGCCATTTTTTTAAAACAAATTTTGTAACTAAGTATAATGTTCCTTTGTAATGGCGCTTTATTTGTTTGTTCAAAACCATAACCTGATAAACTTATGTTCACTATTTATTTTTCCAAGTGTCTCTAACATTAACCAAATCGCAATATTTAGCTTTTTAATTTTTAATAAAGATAAATTCTATTATGTTGTTTTATTCCAACCTTACGTCGGCGCACGAGTATTGTGTTAATATATCAAATAATAACTGATATATAAAATCCAAAATAAAATTACCTACAAATGTGAAAGTAGGTAACTACAGCGTAGTCCGTTTAATACGACTTTGGATATACGTAACGACCAACCATTTTATTTATTTATTTATTTAAAACTTTATGCACAAAGTTGTACAAAGGTGGACTTAATGCTAAAAGCATTCTCTGCCAGTCTACCTTAGAGACATATAAGAATAGGCATATGTTTGGTTTTAATATAAGCCGCTATTAAAGTACACATTCGTTTATTACGACTCCGCTTATAACGACCGACCGCTTTTAAGGACACCCTAGTTAATGATCCTACCATACAAACACGCATATGTGATTACTCCTCTGTATAAGATCGTAAGTCAAAACTTAAAATTAAACATTTTGAAGTTGGTGGCATTAATTAGTACTGTTTAATTTGTTTTTGTTATTCTTTTTGGTTTTTAGTTGCCTTGTATTTATTTTTAAAGTCGGTAATATTTTTTTGTAATTTTTTTTATTATTTCTCACTTTTTAGTGGGTTGGTTTGTAATTCACATATGTTACAATAGGCATATAATATTGCTTGCCCCATTGCAGGGCCGTCAGGTTAGGTTAGTTGTTGAGGAGTTTACATGTCACACACAAACTAAAAAATAAAAAAAAAAAATAATATATTGAGTGGAGACCGCGGCTTGGCAAACGTAGTGTAGGACGCCCTCAGGCCAGGTGGAGTAGAATAGAAGCCGAAGATAGAACAAAGTGGCGTGCAATTGGAGAGGCCTATGTCCAGCAGTGGACTGCGATAGGCTGATGATGATGTTGATGATGATATGTCTTTATATATATATTTCTTGTGTGCGTGTGTATGTCACTGAACTCCTCCTAGACGGCTGGACCGATTTTGATGAAATTTTTTGTGTGAGTTCAAGGGGATTCGAGGATGGTTTAGATTCACAATTGAACCCGATTTACAAAAAATAAGAGTCAAGACGAAGTTCGCCGGGACAGCTAGTATACATATATATAACAGTAGTATGACGAGAATAAGGTGCTACTCAATATTTTCTTATATTCTTGTAATTAAATTGCGAACCGTGAAATATTGTATAGGTTCGCTCGTCATTTGTGGTCTTCATCATCAGTTTCACTTCACCAATTGGTGCTTTTTGAGAGTAAATGCACGAATCACTATGAAATATACCTAAATCACTATAGGTGTGCCTTTAATATTTCAAGAGTTCCCTCGATTTCTCCAGGATTCAATCATCAGATCGTGATCTGATGACAATGGGACCAACTTGGAAGTATACCCTTTCAAACACAAAAATATTTTTTCAAATCAGTCCAGCCGTACTTGCGTAATCGGTGAACAAACATATAAAAAAAACACAGTCGCATTGAGAACCTCCTCCTTTTTGTAGTCGGTTGATAAATAAATACATTTTGCAGGAATAAATGTTTGAATAAAATGTTACTAACGTATTAACATTGTGTTTTTATTTTGTGTGATGATGTGGAGGAAAAATACTTACTATAAAAATATTTAAGGGGCGTCTAAACGGGCCATTTTTTACGGCAATTTGTGGAGGCAATATTTGGGAATTTTGACCATACCTACATTTAACTTTTTTCACTTAAATTTATGTTAGTTACAGTTATTACGTTACGTTATGTCTTTCAACTAAACACTAAAAGTATTAAATAAAAAAATATTTTAAAAACCAAAAACCCGCCTGCTTAAAAATATTGAAACAAGATAAACTTAAATCATGAACTTGAATGTGAACTTACTAAAATGGCTTGTATCTCTGTTAACGGTGCTACGACACGTGATCACGGGGTAAAAATTTTGAATATGTCTTTTTTATAAGTGTATTTCTGTGCAGCACCTTTTTGTACTCAAATTTCTTGTTTTTGCGAGATCAATGTTATCACGAGGTCAAAACTTTGAACGCCTAATTTCTTACGAACTATAGGGAGGAAAACCCACCCAGTTTGTACTCAAACTTCTTGTTCTGACGAGATCTACATGATCGCGGGGTCAAAGCTTTGAACGCCTATATGGCACGAACTTTAAGGTTGTAGACCCACCTTGTTTGTACACAAACTTCTTGCTTTGACGTGAGGTGGGCTAGGCTCCTTAATTCGTAAGAGATACGCTTCTCTCTTCGCTTGCTCGCCTTTTGCGGGTGTGGTCACAGTTCTAACCTAACCGAATCGATTTAGGGAAATAAGTACTTACTACATTGTATTTTATTTCTATGTACGTACTATTTCTAGCACTTGCTAGCTACAGATTCCGCATTTTTACATGGACACCTCAACATTTTGTCCGTGGCCAATGACAAATTGCCGCGGCAAAATTGTTATGCCGCGGCCATTTGTAAATGGCGGTAAATAAAGTTTAATAGCGTTATACAAAATGGCGGCGGTATACGTACAAAATGCTGACCCCGTTTGTATATCTAACACCGTGTTATGCTAAATTCCTGCGACATACAGACAAGAAGTAGAGAGTGGAGAAAAGTCCGTGCGAAGCTGGCGCGGGCTGCTAGTTACAATGTTCTCTCTAGTTATAAAAAAAAAAAGTAAGTAGGTAGGTAGATGTAATTAACTAATCAACAGTGGCGTAGCTTGCCCTGTTTAAAAATTGACGGGGCCCCGAATGTGCGAAATGCCAACGCACGTTCAAGGCCGCTGTAGCCTGGAGGTCCTGTATAATTAATACGACTGATATGACGGTAGCTGCGACCCGGCCTATCAACATGGTAGATAGATAAGCTTTAATTAATGACTATATTTATTTTACCTCATTACTTAACGCACTAATTTATTAGTTCTAATATTGCATTATGTTCCTGCAGTCAGTGCCGTAACTAGCCTTTTATGCGCCCGGTGCGAGTTTACATAACTGCGCCTTTGGTATTAGCCCTGATGGGCATTTCTGCGTCTCTCTCTAGGGTTTGCGCCCTGTGGGCACCGCTGGCACGGCCATAATTACGGCACTGCCCGCAGCAAGCAGTCAGCAGCCGCTAAGAAGTACCAAGTGAACAATGTTTAGTGAATTATATTATTGGAGATTGTGGGACATCATTATATGCCTCGTTAACACAAGTTTGTCGATACTGTGTTGTGTAGCAGTGGTGATAACTTGGTGTTTGATGCCGCGGTGGCGCTCGCTGCAGAACTATATAAGTGTGCAACAAATTATAACTGCTACGTTAGAACTTGTAGGCAGAGTATACTTTTATATTGCTCCTATTGACAACTTTGTTTGGGCAATTCTTATACAACAATATTTGTTTCTAACAATGGTCTGTTGGTCCCTGTGCGCGACGTTGGTGGCGCACATCCGACTGTCACTGAGATACACGGGAACCATAAGTTACGAGAAGAGGATAGCGACTGTCTTCACATACTTAGTTGTTGGTGTGGTGACAGGAATATCCCGAGCGCTTGATCATTATTATGACAAAATTATATTTGGATGTGGACTATCTTACTATACAGCAATCTTTACAGTGATGTTTGCAACACTAGCATTATATTTAAGCGTCGCCATGTCCGTTCTGTCGTGTTGTCAAAGAAGGATGTCAGTCAGAAACATGAGCCATGTTCTGTCTGTGGTCGGCGTCGGTGTTATATGTGACTCGGTTATGGTGCTGATATATGCATCCCTTATGTATTTTCTTTCATTGTGGGACGTAAATAACATTTGGTCTTATTTGACTTTACAGTTCGCTTACTCCTTTAGGCTAGTGGTACAAAGTATGTTCGTGTTATTCAGAAGATCGTCTAGAGTACACTGGAACATGTATATAAGGAAGTGGAGGAGGAACCGAGTTGCGAACAATATTGCACTTCGCTAAACTAGGTACAATCACATCTCCCTCGGCTTCACCTAAAAGCAAAGGTTTGTGCCAGGCAGGCATTGGGCTATTACTGCTGTTTAAAGAGTAGGTTTTGTAGGTTTGCTACTTAAATATAATCAACCACTGAATGTATAGATTTTTGGAATTTACAACGGATTTGTATTTGACTTACTCTTTTTATCGTGTTTGTAATTGTCGGGACGATGTATGTGTAAAAGATAAATAAATTGTAATAACTAATTTCATTAGTAGGTACGGCGTTGCAAACCTGGGCCGACAGTTAGTAATACAATAATTGCATTTTTGAAAGATAGAAAAATTTGAAGTCCAGACTCAGGAATCGAACCCGAGACTTCCAAGCTTATCGAACCCGAGACTTCCAAGCTTACTTTTAAAAATAAAAAAAATCATTTCGACCTTGTTTTATATGGTAAGTAGGTATATAACTCATCACCAAATTATTTTTCTCAAGTGTATTGATTTGTATGAATGATAAAAGTTGCTGGCTGTGATGTAAGGCAGTCCTCTGTTTTAGCTAGTAGGTATTATGTATCTATGAGTAAGTATTTAACTCAGTGTATTTATATAATGTGCCTTGGGAATAAGTCTGACATTGTGTCTACAAATTGTAGTTTATTTTGTGTGATAATGTGGGAGTGAAATACTTACCTTAATAACACGTACTTGGTTGCTTCTGGTATTCAGGGGCGTAGGCTCTACCGCCGCCATATCAGCCATATCAATTACCTACTAGCTGACCCGCGCAACTTCCTCTGCGTAAATTTTCCCCGTTTTTGCAACATTTTTCATTGCTGCTCCGCTCGTATTATGTGTTATTATAGCGTGATATTATATAGTCTTTAGCCTTCTTCGATAAATTAACTATCCAACAGTAAAATAATTTTTTAATTCCTGAGATTATCGCGTTCAAACAAACAAATAAATAAACAAACAAACTCTTCAGCTATATAATATTAGTATAGATACAGGGACCCAGGTTTACAGGGCCCCCGAACAGGCGTTATTTATAACGCCTGTTCGGGGGCCCTGTAAACCTAAATTGCACCTCGCAACCCCCCTGCATCGAAACATACTAAAAACATCAACATCAACATCCTTTGGCCGTTTGGGAGTTTGGGCACCTGGCCCGCAACAAACTTTGTTACGGGTCCCGTCCAAGGCAAGCTACGCCCCTGCTGGTATTTATTAAATTATAATAAAATTCATCGTCGTCGTCGTCGTGACGTCAGGAGTACCTAGGGATTGTAATCCGGTATCATTTTCAATTATATGGAAAAAAAAAGAGAGCTCTAGGTTTTATACAGTTTCATTTGTGTTATACTAATAACCTCCCACTCGTGGCTTCTTAACATAACCTTTAATAATAATCACCTACCACCTATTTTTGGAGTTATAACCTCAACCACCTATAGATAATTTTACCGGAGTAATTTCGTTGTTTATTGCGAGGTGTTGGCCCTAAACCACACAAAAAACAAAGGTTTTACCCTGGGGGTCCAGTCCAGTCCCGGGGTCTCACAGACCTATGGTAGGCGGTTGTATGACGAAAGTAGGTGGTAGCTGGTTAAGAGTTTATCTATTAAATATTTTCCAAATTGTTGTTACAAAGTTATTTGTGAGAAATAAAGAAGGTACGAGGGGTAGATTATTAGTAGGCATACACATAGGTATTACACATTTCCTGTTTCAAATGAGTACGATAATATTAGATTTTAAACTAGAAGAAAATTAAAAATAGACTCGCAAAAATACTACTTACTAAGAATTTTATTGATGTATTAAATTATCTTATCACTGTCTAGTTGTAAGTAGTAATTGTATAACTTTTTGCAATAAAGTTATTTAATTATTTTATTAGTTTATGTAGATTGGTATAAAAGAAAACGTCTGCACAATGACATTTTTTTAATTTATTTTATGAAATGTCCCATTATTAAAAAAATACTAGTAATAATACATACGAGGATTTTCGCTATAATCCTATTTTCACAATTTTCCTACGACGTATCTTTTAGAATAAGTTTTATTAACCTTGCTAGGAATTAACTAATATCTATAGGCAGTTGCGGATTTGCCCTAAGGCTCAGTTGGACCCGACCTAGCGCGGCCAGAAATTAGGAGCAGGAAATCGTGACAAAACACTCACTGATGATAACAAGAAATTACTCGAATTTCCTAAATATTGTAAAGGCTCGCTAATTACGGTCGGCCGCACTGCCCCGGATCGTTAGTTAGTTTTACCCGGGCGACCTAAAAAACCCCACTTAGGCCATGAGGCCTAAGTGGGGGAGCGCCTCGCGGCTGCGGAAATGATTCCTCAGCCGCGAGGCGCCGCGCGTCGCGTGTGGCGTGGCGTCTCGTCCCATGTGGCGTGGCGTCTCGTCGGAAGCTTTTTCTGTTTACGGAACGGCGGCGCGTGAGTAAGTGTAAACACTAACACATGACATGGCAATTTACGATGTTGTTTATAGAGAGAAATGATGGGAAGCGTGGCGGTGCCGGCCACGGCGTGTACCGAAGCACGCGGTGGCCGGCGGCTATCGTTGCGGTGCACGCGGGGTACTAAATAATTCACATTAATATATTATGGTATTAAATAGTTCAGTTTTAACATAGAATTTTCTTTAAAAAAGAGGACTCAGGGTTAAGGAGTCTGGGTTGTGCGATTTCCAAATAAGACAGAATATCCGCCACGGCCATTTTAAACAAACGCGTGTACAATCGCTTCTCCGTAAACGCACTCATACAATACAACGCAATATATTTGAATATAGTGCGGGCCACGTCGCCCAACGCCACGCGCGACGCCCCGCGTCTCCGTGAATGAGGCCTTAGCCACCTAATTATGCCAACCGATACACTCTCTTCTTCGATTCTTCTCATCGTCGATCCCACAATGTCTAAAGACTAAAGTCTTTAATCAGTGCGTCCTACCCGTCATGACATACGGAGCCGAAACGTGGACACTGACGGTACGGCTGGTCCACAAGATCAAAGTCGCTCAGCGGGCTATGGAAAGGGCTATGCTCGGAGTTTCTCTTAGGGACAAAATTAGAAATGAGGTGATCCGGCAGAGAACCAAAGTTGTCGACATAGCCCACCGGATTAGCAAGCTGAAGTGGCAGTGGGCTGGCCATATTTGCCGAAGAACCGACAACCGTTGGGGTAAACGAGTTCTTGAGTGGAGACCACGGCACGGCAAACGTAGTGTAGGACGCCCTCAGGTCAGGTGGAGTGATGATTTACGCAAAACGACTGGCAGGAGCTGGATGCGAGAAGCCGAAGATAGAACAAAGTGGCGTACAATTGGAGAGGCCTATGTCCAGCAGTGGACTGCGATAGGCTGATGATGATGATGATAATGTGTTAACAGATTGGTTTCGTTTCTTATTTTAGTCTAATGTTCAATTACTTTAATATTTTATTGTACCGAATGTTCGGCATTTGAAAGAAAACCGCCGAATTTTGATTACACCGAATGTGAACCGGAATTCGGCCGCCCTATTAATTATAAATTTTATTTTACCTCATTAGTGAACTAATATACGTTTATGTATAGATTTAGTTTCATATAACTAGCGGTCCCGGCGGACTTCGTACCGCCTCTCGTTTTTTTTGTTGTGAATCGGGTTCAATTGTAAATCTAAACCATTCCCGAATCCACTGGGACACACACAAAAAAAAAAAAAAATCGGTCCAGCTGTCGGTACCTACAGAAGAATTATATATTAAATATATCGCCCTGTAATCCTGCAGTGAACAGTCAATAGCCGCTAAAAAGTTGTAAACAATGTTTTGTGATTTATATCTTCCGACGTGGATTTGTATTGCAGAAATTTTATACAAGGTCAACGAGAGTTTGTCGATACTGTGTTGTGTGTCTGTGATGATAACTTGGTGTTTGATGCCGCGGTGGCGCACGCTGCAGAACTATATAAGTGTGCAACAGATCATAATTGCTACATTAGAACTTGTGTGCAAAGTATACTTCTTTGTTTCGATAATTCCTATATATTATATAATATTTGTTTCTAACAATGGTCTGTTGGTCCCTGAGCGCGACGTTGGTGGCGCACATCCGACTGTCACTGAGATACACGGGGACCTTAAGTTACGAGAAGAGGATAGCGACTGTCTTCACATACTCAATTGTAGCTGCGGTGTCAGGAATATTATGGGCGATTAATCTTTATTATAAGAAGTCTAGATTGGTACAAATATATTCTTACCATGCAGCAATCTCTACAATGATGTTTGTAACATTAGCACTATATATAAGCGTCGCCATGTCCGTTCTGTCCTGTTGTCAAAGAAGGATGTCAGCCAGAAACATGAGCCATGTTCTGTCTGTGGTCGGCGTCGGTGTTATATGTGACTCTGTTATGGTTCTGGTATATGTATGCCTTTTGAATTTCTATGTAACTCCGTTTGACCACCCGTGGTTTTATGTGTCTCTACAGTTCGCTTACTCCTTTAGAATAGTGGTACAGAGTGTGTTCGTGTTATTCAGAAAATCGTCTAGAGTACACTGGAATAATAAGGAAGTGGAGGAGGAACCGAGTTGCGAACAATATTGCACTTCGCTAAACTAGGTACAATCACATCTTCCTAGGCTTTGCCACAAGGCACCAAGTTTTTGCCAGGCATTGGGTTATATATAGGTACCATTATAGAATCAATTGCTGAATGTATAAACGCGCATCACTTTAGAACGGATTCACCTATTTGACTTATTCTTTTTTATCGTGTTTGTAATTATTGTAGGTGTAAAAAATAAACAAAATTAATTTAAATAATTTCATTAGTAGGCACGGCCGTGCGAACCTGGGCCAGTAGCTAGTATTTTAATCCAACATTTAAGTGTATTTCTGTGTGTAATTAATGTAATCAAACAGTTCCTGGCATGATTCTCTGTAGTATCTAATGTGAGTGTTGAGTTTTTTCTTTGAACTATGTAGGTACCTAACATTTTTCTTTATTATAATATTATTAGTATTCTTTATTTTTTAAAAAACACCAACAGAAATAAGTAAATACGCAAAATATAAGAATATTCTACACTTTTGTGGTCTTTTTGTCAGACGTGATATTTTTTTTAACTAAAACATATCTGTAATAATAAATACTAATAGAGACAGTTCTTTATAGTAGGTAGGTACTTCAGTACACGTGTAATCCTAGAATCATTTTATTGCTGACCTTACGTCATACAATGAAGTTGTAGTCGCAATGTGAATCAAAATGTCATCACGACAGTTATCAACTCATTTGAGACGCATAGTAAGTAATAGAGATAGAATCGACACCTTGTTGTTGATAAACTTTGAATTATTAATTAATTGAGTTATATTGTATTTTAATTTATGTCAAATAAAGTATTTTTTTATGTTATTGTTAATTGTTATTTTAATCGTAACTATTGTTACGAATACATTGGTCCGTTTTGTGTTCCCTGAATTGTATTTATAACTAAAGATGCGATTAAAATACACTCGTCGGACCTATACTTAGATTTTTTTGACACTCTCTAAATCACAAATGAAAAGACTTAGAGTCTAGTAGTAGTACTCGTGAGTTAGATAAGAAATGAGAATTTCATTCTAAATTTAGCTACGACTGTAACGCAATTTGATCATGAGTTCCTACGTTTTTCCTTGCATGCGTCGGAATAAGCTTGTAAAAGTTGTGTTTGTAACATACCTAGGTCTGATATAGAGAGCTATTGTAATGTATCATATGTAGGTATGTATTGTTTGCTTTGTTCCAAGTAGTTGGTTCTATGTATATCTATATTCAAGTATATAACGCAGTGTATTTATATATACTCGTAGCAATAAGTCCGCCATTGTATTTTGTGTTTATTACCTTTGATTATTTAATGTCTAGATTCCTAATCCGGCATCTAAAATTGAAGCAAAGAACTGTCAAAAAGTACGGTCAAATGGACGTACTTTT
The DNA here is from genome assembly GCA_945859575.2 of Herminia tarsipennalis. Lineage (NCBI taxonomy): Eukaryota > Metazoa > Arthropoda > Insecta > Lepidoptera > Erebidae > Herminia > Herminia tarsipennalis. Next base: position 13,417,455 of record OX243849.2, on the reverse strand, counting down.
TGAGAGGTAAGAAGACTCCTATCAGATGTTCTAGCCGTGTTATTCTAGCGCGCCATTTTCAACGAGTGTCAAACGTCAAAAATAGTAGTTTTATTTTTTTGAAGGCTTACTGAGGGAATGCTCCATCGAGACATTATATAATCAAAGATTATTACTTAAATTTAATGAAAATAAATAAACATGTTTTAAAGGATTAAATGTATTAATAAAATCTTACTACTTTCTAACTACTTTTAATATAGTGTTTTTATTTTGTGCGACAAAGTGGAAGTGAAATACTTAGGTATTAATGGTAGTATTCAGGGGCGTAGCTACTGCCGCCATATCAGCCATATCAAATAAAAGGGCCCTCACGTCACAAGGGCCCCGAACAGGCGTTACAAATTGCACCCCCCTACTCCTCCTCCCTTACCCACGGGCCCCCATCTTTGCCTTGAAATACACTGAAGAGTCAATCGTAAATAGGACTCACACTAGTCTAGTGTGAGTCGAGAACGAGAGTACGGGCGCCTGGCCCTAAACAAACTTAACAAACAAACAAACACACAAACAAACTCTTCAGCTTTTTGATATAATAATTTTAAATATAAAGCTGAAGAGTTTGTTTGTTTGAACGCTGTAATCTCAATTCAATTCGACTTGAATTTCTAAGAAGACTTTAAAAAATATTTTACTGAAGGATAGCCTATTTATCGAGGAAGGATATCGACCAATGCGAATTATAGGAGCGGAGCTGCAATGAAAAATGTTGAAAAAACGGGGAAAATTTACGCAGACAAAGTAAATTGTCCCTGGTCAACTTGATGAGATTGCGAGTGAGTCTTTTCGACATCATTGGGATCCCCTCTTTCGTGGGTCTGCAGCCATCGGTGTTGTTCGATTCTGCTTGGTGGGAAAATTCTGTTTTTTCTTGCAGCCATGATTTTATTTGAGAGGTAGGCAGGGGGAGTAATGGTTCTGGCACAGAATAAGTAATAGTACTACGTACAGAAGGTTCACTCCCTAACAAAAGTCAGGTGTAAAAATATACCTAGACTCGCCAGAGGGTAGCTCTAGCGAGTCTAGGTATATTTAGCCTGCAAGCTAAACTGAAACTTATAACCGCGCGCGCTTATGATTGAGCTGAGAAGTCCGCACGGGGTTGTCACTTGAGAAGTTTTTGTACATAGTTAATTTATTAGTTTTAAGATAAATAAGTAGATTAAGCTTTACAAACGTACATTTAGCATTATAAACAAAAAAAACCAATTGTCGTGCATTCGATTCCCACTGGTGTAGATATTTCGTTATAAACATTAACCTATCCTGTTCCTAATATTATTTCTGCGCAACTAATTAAGGATTTTTATTGTAACTATTACTAAGTACTTATGGACCTAAGGAATTAAAAATGAACGACCGGCTGCCGCCGCTGCACACGTACTTCGATGACGCAGTGGAATTGTAGAAAATGTTAGTTCTGATTCACTATTCATTTTATTCAGACACCCGTACTTAAACACAGCAATATCTTTTATACGGATTAAATTGACGTTTAGGCATTGAAGACATTGCGGGTGTCGAAAAGAAAAAAATATTTTCAAGTATGTGCGAGCGCGACGTCCACTGCCATACGCCTCTTCGAGGGGCGCGCTGCCCGAATATACTTAAACTGCGGAGTGACACCCCCCTGGTATCACTCCGCAGTTTAGGTATACCCCTCACTCCCCGTATGTGATTAATTTGGATCCCTGCCTTGCCAGTTCATCTGCTGCGTCGTTGTCTTTTGAGTTGCTGTGCCCTTTGATCCTTCGCAGGGTCACTATGTTGGGTCCAGTGATGTTCTGAAGGGCCATGTGACAGTCCATGACAAAGGCTGAATTGATTGTTCGGTTTTGTAGTGCCAGGAGCACGGATGCACTATCCGAGACAATTGTTATGTTGAGACCCTTGTTATCTCTTGCCGCAACCGCTTGGGCCGCTCTAGTGATTCCAATGCATTCTGCCTGGAATATTATGTTCCTTTTGTCTAAAGAGGTTGACAGTCTGATGTTAAGGTCATCCGAGAAGACACCGGCTCCGGTTCCGGTAAACGATTTTAGACCCGTCTGTGTATATTCTTACCGTGTTTGTGCCTGAGCTGTCTTTCGCTTCTGGCATCAGATGGATGCTGTATCCTCGGTTAAATATATATTGTTGTGGTATTTTATCTACGGGGGCATCAAAAAGAAGTTGCTCTTTGGTGATGCCCGATAAAATTTTCATGTGTGTTGGTCTGTCGTCTTTATTCCATAGTTTGTTTGACCTATGTCTGAGGGTCGCTGCCATTGCCTCTTCCTGAATGACCAAGTGTAGTAGTTTCAGGTTTAGGAGACATTCGAGTGCTGCTGATGGGGTGGTCCTCATGCATCCAGTTGCCGTAATGCTGGCCAGGCGCTGTAGGCTCCGGAGTTTGTTTTTCGTGGTGATCAGCTGTATTCTGGGCCACCACACGACTGAACCGTACTTATTGTTAGTCTGACTGCTGCGTATAGCCATAGTGTAATTCGGGGATTGAGGAGCATCTTTTACCTACTAGTCTTTTATAAGGTTATGCAGGCCTTTTTGAGTTTTGTTTCTAGGTGACTCGCAAAATTAAGCTGGTTGACCAGGATGACGCCCAGATATTTAACTTGTGTAGCTACCGTGAGTTCAGTTTTGAAGAACTTTGGTAGTTGGAGCTCTGGTAATTTACTTTTGTTTGTGAAAAGGACTAGTTCCGTCTTCTTTGGGTTTACTAAGAGCTCGTGTTCAGCACACCATTCTTCTACTAGTTCTATGGCCAAACGAAGTAACTTGCATAGTACATTTTCTGCAGTCCCATTTATTAATATGGCTAGGTCGTCTGCATAGCCAATGGTTGTATAGCCTCTTACGTTCAGTCTCCTTAACAGTAACGGTGAAAGGACACCCCCTTAAGGACACCCCTTTGTTACCTTTGTTCTTATGGTGGAATTCACCGTTAACTGAACTGCCCCGTTGCTGCACCAAATTATTTTTCTCAAGTGTATTGATTTGTATGAATGATAAAAGTTGCTGGCTGTGATGTAAGGCAGTCCTCTGTTTTAGCTAGTAGGTATTATGTATCTATGAGTAAGTATTTAACTCAGTGTATTTATATATTGTGCCTTAGGAATAAGTCTGACATTGTGTCTACAAATTGTAGTTTAATAATAATAATTTAATAATAATAATTTATTTTATTTAAACAGTTTATACATTTATAATATTTAGTATTAGGAGCCTCCTTTTAAGCATAATTGCCTGTATCAGGAGACCCCACTCTTCCATAACAAAAAATTCTAAAACTTAATTAAGGTATAAACAAAGGAAGTTGAATAAGAACAGAATATATTTTCTTATGATCTGATCTAATATTAATTTATGTATGTGTGGGTGTGTGTGTGAGTGTGTGTGTGTGTGTGTGTTTGTGTGTATTTGTGTGTGAGTGTATGTGTTCGACTGTGTCTGAGCTATTTGTATGCATGCTCCAAAAGCGCTTCTGTGTAATCATACGAGAGTCTTTTAATCCAGTTTGTTAGTTCTTTTTTGCACTTGTGGTATTGCATGGAATATATAGATAACTCTTTATTTATAGTGTTATACAAATGAGCAGAACGTTTAAAATATTGCCTGCTAGCAAAAGTAGTCCTAATAGAGGGAGAGTCAGCTACTATATGCTTCCTTCTTTTAGTGGTTATGGCTGAATTATAAGGAAGGTTTTTATGTTTTTTTAAAACTGTTTGTGTGATATATAACTTCCTAACAGATAAGAGGTCGCAGATTTGATAGAGCTCGGTAGTAGGGAATCTTATTTTTTTAAAGTACATCACTTTTAGTAATGCACGTTGTGCTCTCTCTACTTCGAGGAACTTGGTTTTGCCTGCGCCACCCCAAACAGGGATGCAATATGTCAAGACTGACTGTACAAGACAAACATAAATCTCATTTAATATATTTCTGGAAGTACCCGTGGACTTAATATGGCATTTCGGAACCACGTATCTAAGAGATCTAAAAATCCAACTAAGTTTTCTTAGTCTATCAGAAACATTTTCCAGGTGCGGGTGCCAAGAGAGTTTCTGGTCTATGAGTACACCAAGATACTTTGTTTCGGTTACCTTACTTATGCTTGGGCAGTTACAATTGATGTCTGGTTGTAAGTTACATGAGTGTATCTTAATGTTAGGTTCATAAGTGGGTTGTGTGTTACTGTAAATGCTAAAGCACACGAAGTTGGTTTTCATAGTGTTAAGAGTAAGGAGATTATTTGTAAGCCACTTTCAAACCTGTGTCATTCCCGATTCGGCACGACGGCTAACTTCTTCCCAAGTATGTCCATGGAAGACAAGAGCTGTATCGTCAGCATAAGAGAAGAGTTTAGCATTACTAATTTGTAGGTTACAGAGCGCGTTGATATAAATCAGGAAAAGGGTCGGCCCGATCACGCTTCCTTGGGGCACCCCAAAGGATATCAATGCTTCTTCACTGACATAGTTTCCTATCCTCACCCTTTGTTTCCTACTTGTTAGATAACTCCTGAAGAGTTTGAGTGCGGTTCCCCTAACACCAACCTCTTCCAATTTGTTCAAAAGTAATGAGACAGAGACGGTATCAAAGGCTTTTTTAATATCTAGGAAAACAGCAAGGCACCTCCTACCGTTGTCGAGATGCTGGGTTACCAGAGACATAAGAGCAGTAACTGCATCCTCGGTGGAAATGCCCCGTCTGAATCCAAATTGTGAGGGTGATAAAATATTATATTTATGTAAGTACGAGAGAAATTGACTATTTATAATTTTTTCGAGAATTTTAGCAATACAAGGTAGAATAGATATTGGCCTATAGTTGTTGATATCGTCTCTGTCTCCAGCCTTATGTATGGGGATGATAACTGATTGCTTCAGTGCATCGGGGAATATGCCCTTGTCAAGGCAAAGATTAAAAAGATGTGTCAATACGGGAACAACTTCGTTGCTGGCATATTTTAGGTACTTTGTGGAGATGTCGTCCCAACCAGCAGCAGAATCTGTTTTGAGGCTCATTAGCACTCTGTGGACTTCATCTTCATCGGTATCAAGAAGTACTAAGGAATTTGGTTGCCCCGGTAGTTTCGTAGGTTGTAAAGGCGTAGTGCATTGATTGTGTTGTATTTCGTGTGCTAACTTAAGACCAATATTTACAAAATATTCATTAACGCTATTAACTGCTTCATTAGGTGTGGGTTTAATATTTAGCAAATCAGTGCTGGAATTTTTGGATTTGTTCGTGTAAGTTATAGATTTAATATTGTTCCACAGTAGTTTATTGTTGTTAAGAGAATTAGATATAAGGTCCCGTTCATATTTCCTTTTTGTATTTTTGATGAGCCTATTACAGTCATTTCTGTAACGTTTATAAGTTATTTTGGTTATATCATTGTATGGATCACGCCGAGCTTCCCTCTGTAATTTGTTACGATTTTTTATACAACGTAAGATACCTGGCGTAATCCATGGTTTGATTATACGTTTACTGTGTGGAACTCCTAGGGTAGTTGTGTTTATTTTAATTGCTTTACTTATTTTATCAATGAGGGAATTACATAATACGTCTGGATCGTCGCAAAAAAGCAATTCGTTTAAGTTTTGGTTTTGTAAGAAAATTAAGGCTTGTTCAAAATTGACAGTAGTCTTAGAGCGATTCGCGGTTTAAAGGTTTTTTAATTTAGACAGTACTAATAGTGTCGTAAAGTGGTCAGTTATAGTGGTATGTAGAATAGCGATTGTTGCTGATAGTGTTTTTTTAGTGATTTTGAGCATGAAGTGATCTAGGCAGTTCTTTTCACGAGTGGGTAGAGTGTGTCCTGGAAGGATGCCGAAAGTCGATAACATATTAAGGTAGCTCATTCTGTTTTGATATTCGTGTGAGGGCTCGGTGTCTGATGGTTTAATGTTGATATTAATGTCTCCTGTAATAATTATATTTTTTTGAGCTGTTAAATTTTCCAGGTGTTCACTGAGTGAATTAATAAAATTGTTGGGATTTGTGTTAGACGGTGATCGATAAACGCAAAGGATTATGTAATTGTAAATGTCTAGTTGAAGGCAAGACGAATGAGTAAGATCTATTTCTTTCACTTTATGTTTTAAGGTATTCTTAACATAAACGACTACTCCATCATTTTGATTTAACTGCCTGGAAGTAAAGTAGGATACATAGTTGTTCAGTTGCGGAATGTTTTTGTTAGCGTCGAGCCTACATTCAGTTAATACAATAATATCCGAATCAAAACCATGGGTAGACAACGTAACTATAAAATCGTCAAAGTTACAGTAAATGCTGCGAATATTCTGTGATATAATAGAGAGATCGTTTTTTTAAACTTTAATGTGGTCAGAGAGTTCACAGCACTCGCACTCTAGATTGCGTGCTAAGTCAATATTGTCTAAATCTGAAAGAGTTTGTAAAGTGTCAGCCATTTGATTCTGATTCAGGTAGAATTGAAGTTATTATTTTATACGGAGTTATATGTTTACTAATTAGTCTTATGTTATATAATGTAACTTGAAAGTAAATTTGTGTAAGTAATACTTTTAAACGTAATATTTGCAGTAGATTAGCTTTGAAGTACTTGAGAGTTTGATGTGATTGTGTGCTGTAGTAATGTGATTGTATGCTGTTGTAACGTGTTAGTGACATGCATAAGTTGTATGAGTATTGTTTGGTGTGTAGCAGTGATTTAAATGTAGACTTAACTAAAGCGATATTATAAATAAACAAGTGATTATACAAAGCGGGACATGAATCCCTAAAAAGAGCAATATAGGAACAGATAGTTAAATGAACAATAAGTGTCTTACCACAATAACATATAGTGGTACAAGCACAAATATTCAAATGCAAAATATTCAATAAGTACACAGCGTGGTGGAAGCAGTTTTTGTAACCATTCACAGATAGTCATTTTTCATTCAGTAGTCGATGTACCTGCTCCTCATTGGTAATGGTGACTATTGGTGACTGTTCGTTCTTCCGTAAATAAACCTTCCCATAAGCTGTCCAACAAAACTTATAAGCTCCAGATTTATTTAAGTCGCGAGCGAGGAAATACAGGCGTGAACCTTTCGCAGTCAGATGCTCAGATAGGAAAATTGGAGTATCTTCATGTGTTTTAAATCCTAAGTGCTTACAAGATAGTTTAGATTTGTGTTTAAGTTTATTTTGTGTGATAATGTGGGAGTGAAATACTTACCTTAATAACACGTACTTGGTTGCTTCTGGTATTCAGGGGCGTAGCTCTACCGCCGCCATATCAGCCATATCAATTACCTACTAGCTGACCCGCGCAACTTCCTCTGCGTAAATTTTCCCCGTTTTTGCAACATTTTTCATTGCTGCTCCGCTCGTAATATGTGTTATTATAGCGAGATATTATATAGCCTTCTTCGATAAATTAACTATCCAACGGTAAAATAATTTTTCAATTCCTGAGATTATCGCGTTCAAACAAACAAATAAATAAACAAACAAACTCTTCAGCTATATAATATTAGTATAGATACAGGGCCCCCAGGTTTACAGGGCCCCCGAACAGGCGTTATAAATTGCACCTCGCAACCCCCCTGCATCGAAACATACTAAAAACATCAATTCATCAACATCCTTTGGCCGTTTGGGAGTTTGGGCACCTGGCCCCTAACAAACTTTGTAACGGGTCCCGTCCAAGGCAAGCTACGCCCCTGCTGGTATTTATTACATTATAATAAAATTCATCGTCGTCGTCAATTTTACCGGAGTAATTTCGTTGTTTATTGCGAGGTGTTGGCCCTAAACCACACAAAAAACAAAGGTTTTACCCTGGGGGTCCAGTCCGGTCCCGGGGTCTCACAGACCTATAGTAGGCGGTTGTATGACGAAAGTAGGTGGTAGCTGGTTAAGAGTTTATCTATTAAATATTCCAAATTGTTGTTACAAAGTTATTTGTGAGAAATAAAGAAGAAATCTGCCCCTCGTGGGCAGATTATTAGTAGGCATACACATCACCTGTTTGAAATGAGTAGGTACGATAATATTAGATTTTAAACTAGAAGAAAATTAAAAATAGACTCTCAAAACTACTACTTACTAAGAATTTGATTGATGTATTAAATTATCTTATCACTGTCTAGTTGTAAGTAGTAATTGTATAACTTCTTGCAATAAAGTTATTTAATTATTTTATTAGTATAAGTAGATTGTATAAAAGAAAACGTCTGCACAATAACATTTTTTTAATTTACGCTATGAAATGTTTAGTATTATTAAAAAATACTAGGATAATCGTACGAGGATTTTCGCAATGATCCTATTTTTACAATTTTCCGGCGACATATTTTTAGATTAAGTTTTTTTAACCTTCCTAGCAAGGTTAAAAAAACTTAATCAACTAATATCTATAGACAGTTGCGGATTTGCCCTAAGGCTCATTAGGCCCGGACCTAGCGCGACCAGAAATTAGGAGCGGAAATTCGTGACAAAACATTCACTGATGATAACAAGAAATTACTCGAATTTCCTAAATATTGTAAAGGCTCGCGCAAATTACGGTCGGCCGCACTGCCCCGGATCGTTAGTTAGTTTTACCTGGGCGACCTAAAAAACCCCACTTAGGCCTCATTTCCGCAGCCGCGAGGCGCCGCCGCGCGTCCTGTGTGGCGTGGCGTCTCGTCGAAGGTTTTTTCTGTTTACGGAACGGCGGCGGCGCGTGAGTAAGTGGTTTATCATCGCGTGCACATACAAAATACTAACACATGACATGGCAATATACGATGTTGTTTATAGAGATGAAAGAAAAGACGGGAAGCGTGGCGGTGCCGGCTACGGCGTGTACCGAAACACGCGGTGGCCGGCGGCTATCGCTGCGGTGCACGCGGGGTACTAAATAATTCACATTATTATATTATGGTATTAAATAGTTCAGTTTTAAACATAGAATTTTCTTTAAAAAAGAGTCGAAAGGTCTGGGTTGTGCGATTTCCAAATAAGACAGACAGAAATATCCGCCACGGCCAACGCCGCGATACAGGCCATTTGTTTAAAATGAAGCGTTTTTTGCGGCGGAGCCCGCTCCGCCGTAAAAAACGCTTCATTTTAACCCTTAATAAGGTAAAGGTATATATATTACCACTTCTTGCTTTTCTACTCAATTTGAGATATTTTTAAAATGGCAACATTAAATGGTATACGTTGTTCTCATTCTATTTTTTAAATAAATTTACTGTCATAATTTTGACACTTAATTAAGTTGTCAAAGTCATTTGGCAATCTACGGTACTGTCAAAGTCAACCCAACGAACTTTGGTGGCAAAAATTCGAAGTTTTAGTGGTTGAGTGCGAATTTTGTGCAAATTTGTTCTACAATAATTCTGGTAAGTGATTTTACGATTCAAATTTATAAAATAGGGTATGTTTACTTTTGTTTTACGTATTTGCAGCGTCCAGGAACGATTTTTAATACATTTTTCGACACCATATTTAAGTGGTAAAATATTTACCATTGCCCGATTATGTTTACTAAAAACCGAAGGTATCTATATAAAATCAGTTTGTTCGTTTCATTTCCCGCCTCATACCAATATTTGTGTACAAGTGTTTGTCTGAGGGGTTAAGGTGGAGTCGACGTCTTTAAGCGTGTAGTTTGAATTTTTTCTAGTTTCTTTTTTTACAAAAATGACCAAGTTGAAAGTCGAAATGTATAGATATTTTTAAATTTGCGACAATTAAACATTGTTTTCCACCTGCTAAAACTATAGTTAGGAATGTAAACGATCTCTAATTTAAATGCAGCGCTACAAACAAAAAAATTACGGTTATTTCATATTGTGCAGCTACATTTGAATTTGAGATAGTTTAGTTTCCTAAATATGGTTTTAGCAGGTGGAAAACAATGTTTTATTGTTGCAAATTGTATGACAAACACAAATGAAACCACTAGTCTAAAAATAAAAATGCACCAGGAAGGGCAATGGTAACAATTTTACCACCAATCCGCAAAATTTTGAAGTTGTAAACGGGTAATGGTAAATTATTTACCACCGGAAAAACTACCCCTAAAATACACCCCCTATAAAAAAAAATTATAAAAATGAAATCTGTGACCTATTATTACCCAGAAACCAGAGTTAGTTTAAAAAAAAAGCACTCACAGGCTCGGGTTCTATTAAGGGTTAAACAAACGCGTGTACAATCGCTTCTCCGTAAACGCACTCATACAATACAACGCAATATATTTGCATATACCTAGTGCGGGCCACGTCGCCCAACGCCACGCGCGACGCCCCGCGTCTCCGTGAATGAGGCCTTAGCCACCTAATTATGCCAACCGATACACTCTCTTCTTCAATTCTTCTCATCGTCGATCCCACAATGTCTAAAGCCTAAATTCTTTAATCAGTCCGTCCTACCCGTCATGACATACGGAGCCGAAACGTGGACACTGACGGTACGGCTAGTCCACAAGTTCAAAGTCGCTCAGCTATGGAAAGGGCTATGCTCGGAGTTTCTCTTAGGGACAAAAATAGAAATGAGGTGATCTGGCAGAGAACCAAAGTTGTCGACATAGCCCACCGGATTAGCAAGCTGAAGTGGCAGTGGGCTGGCCATATTTGCCGAAGAACCGACAACCGTTGGGGTAAACGAGTTCTTGAGTGGAGACCACGGCACGGCAAACGTTGTGTAGGACGCCCTCAGGCCAGGTGGAGTGATGATTTACGCAAAACGGCTGGCAGGACCTGGATGCGAGAAGCCGAAGATAGAACAAAGTGGCGTACAATTGGAGAGGCCTATGTCCAGCAGTGGACTGCGATAGGCTGATGATGATGATGATAATGTGTTAACAGATTGGTTTCGTTTCTTATTTTAGTCTAATGTTCAATTACTTTAATATTTTATTGTACCGAATGTTCGGCATTTGAAAGAAAACCGCCGAATTTTGATTACACCGAATGTGAACCGGAATTCGGCCGCCCTATTAATTATAAATTTTATTTTACCTCATTAGTGAACTAATATACGTTTATGTATAGATTTAGTTTCATATAACTAGCGGTCCCGGCGGACTTCGTACCGCCTCTCGTTTTTTTTTGTTGTGAATCGGGTTCAATTGTAAATCTAAACCATTCCCGAATCCACTGGAACACACAAAAAAAAAAATATTAAAATCGGTCCAGCTGTCGGTACCTACAGAAGAATTATATATTAAATATATCGCCCTGTAATCCTGCAGTGAACAGTCAATAGCCGCTAATAAGTTGTAAACAATGTTTTGTGGTTTATATCTTCCGACGTGGATTTGTATTGCACACATTTTATACAAGGTCAACGCGAGTTTGTCGATACTGTGTTGTGTGTCTGTGATGATAACTTGGTGTTTGATGCCGCGGTGGCGCACGCTGCAGAACTATATAAGTGTGCAACAGATCATAATTGCTACATTAGAACTTGTGTGCAAAGTATACTTCTTTGTTTGGATAATGCCTATATGGCAATATTTGTTTCTAACAATGGTCTGTTGGTCCCTGTGCGCGACGTTGGTGGCGCACATCCGACTGTCACTGAGATACACGGGGACCATAAGTTACGAGAAGAGGATAGCGACTGTTTTCACGTACTTAGTTGTTGGTGTAGTGACAGGAATATCCCGAGCGCTTGATCATTATTATGACAAAATTATATTTGGATGTGGACTATCTTACTATACAGCAATATTAACAGTGATGTTTGCAACACTAGCATTATATTTATGCGTCGCCATGTCCGTTCTGTCGTGTTGTCAAAGAAAGATGTCAGTCAGAAACATGAGCCATGTTCTGTCTGTGGTCGGCGTCGGTGTTATATGTGACTCTGTTATGGTGCTGGTATATGTATGCCTTTCGAGTTTCTATGTAGCTCTGTTTGACCACCCGTGGTTTTTTGTGTCTCTACAGTTCGCTTACTCCTTTAGAATAGTGGTACAGAGTGTGTTCGTGTTATTCAGAAGATCGTCTAGAGTACACTGGAATATGTATATAAGGAAGTGGAGGAGGAACCGAGTTGCAAACAATATTGCACTTCGCTAAACTAGGTACAATCACATCTTCCTAGGCTTTGGCACAAGGCACCAAGTTTTTGCCAGGCATTGGGTTATATATAGGTACCATTATAGAATCAATTGCTGAATGTATAATTATACGCGCATCACTTTAGAACGGATTCACCTATTTGGCTTATTCTTTTTTATCGTGTTTGTAATTGTTGGTGTAAAAAATAAACAAAATTAATTTAAATAATTTCATTAGTAGGCACGGCCGTGCGAACCTGGGCCAGTAGCTAGTATTTTAATCCAACATTTAAGTGTATTTCTGTGTGTAATTAATGTAATCAAACAGTTCCTGGCATGATTCTCTGTAGTATCTAATGTGAGTGTTGAGTTTTTTTTTTGAACTATGTAGGTACCTAACATTTTTCTTTATTATAATATTATTAGTATTCTTTATTTTTTAAAAAACACCAATCAGAAATAAGTAAATACGCAAAATATAAGAATATTCTACACTTTTGTGGTCTTTTTGTCAGACGTGATATTTTTTTTAACTAAAACATATCTGTAATAATAAATACTAATAGAGACAGTTCATTATAGTAGGTAGGTACTTCAGTACACGTGTAATCCTAATGACACCTTTATAAGAATCATTTTATTGCTGACCTTACGTCATACAATGAAGTTGTAGTCGCAATGTGAATCAAAATGTCATCACGACAGTTATCAACTCATTTGAGACGCATAGTAAGTAATAGAGATAGAATCGACACCTTGTTGTTGATAAACTTTGAATTATTAATTAATTGAGTTATATTGTATTTTAATTTATGTCAAATAAAGTATTTTTTTATGTTATTGTTAATTGTTATTTTAATCGTAACTATTGTTACGAATACATTGGTCCGTTTTGTGTTCCCTGAATTGTATTTATAACTAAAGATGCGATTAAAATACACTCGTCGGACCTATACCTACCTACTTAGATTTTTTTCACACTCTCTAAATCACAAATGAAAAGACTTAGAGTCTAGTAGTAGTACTCGTGAGTTAGATAAGAAATGAGAATTTCATTCTAAATTTAGCTACGACTGTAACGCAATTTGATCATGAGTTCCTACGTTTTTCCTTGCATGCGTCGGAATAAGCTTGTAAAAGTTGTGTTTGTAACATACCTAGGTCTGATATAGAGAGCTATTGTAATGTATCATATGTAGGTATGTATTGTTTGCTTTGTTCCAAGTAGTTGGTTCTATGTATATCTATATTCAAGTATATAACGCAGTGTATTTATATATACTCGTAGCAATAAGTCCGCCATTGTATTTTGTGTTTATTACCTTTGATTATTTAATGTCTAGATTCCTAATCCGGCATCTAAAATTGAAGCAAAGAACTGTCAAAAAGTACGGTCAAATGGACGTACTTTTTGAGAGGTACGAAGACTCCTATCAGATGTTCTAGCCGTGTTATTCCAGCGCGCCATTTTCAACAAGTGTCAAACGTCAAAAATAGTAGTTTTATTTTTTTGAAGGCTTACTGAGGGAATGCTCCATCGAGACATTATATAATCAAAGATTATTACTTAAATTTAATGAAAATAAATAAACATGTTTTAAAGGATTAAATGTATTAACCCTTTAACGGTCATAAGGAGTGGACAGTGGAAATAAAATAATTATAATGGTTAGGGGTCTATAATAGAAGTATAAACATATGTAAATAAAAAAATATATGTATATATATATATTTCTATGGTGGGAAATATATTCCCTTTACCGGTCAGATTCTATCAATTATTAATCTCTATTGCATGCTCTTTTCTCGCGCTGGACCTATTTTATCACAGTAATTCTATACAATACTTTTTTTTTGGTAGTATTTCAAATAAACAACTTTACAAAATTCAGGTTTTTTTATTTATTACAAAAATTAAGTATTTTTTACAAAAATCGAATTTTATTGTTTATGAAAATCACTGAAACAAGGTGCTATGCATAGTGCGACTTGACATTTCGCACACATAATTTTTGATCGTTTGTCGTTCGTTTTAGTGCTACACATTTTACATCTCTTGTATGACTGTAATTGGCACGGCATGTGATCGCCCACGTTGGTATACCGTACTTCTTCGGGCACAGCACTGATAGTTTTTTGACGGTTTTCATTCGCGAGCTTTCGTCTGCTAACATAAGATGGCATACTGCCGGTCGAGCGTCTCTTCCTGCTGGTAAAACCACCTATCAATCCTCGTGCTAAGCCGACTCTAAATTCAAGATGGGAAAGCGTACAATTTTTATTGCTTTTGTACAACAAAAAAGCATTAGTTATGCTCGCGTCAATGAGGAAATAGAAAAGTCGCAGCCACCATCTTTTACTTCGCCTGCCCACTGAATACGTGCCTTTCAGCTGATCAAAATGATCAACGCCACCCATTCGCTTGTTGTATTCTTTTACGACAAGTGGGCAAGGTACATTCTTTTTTGAACCGTCTTTCTCAGTTCGTGTTACATGAGTTTGAGCAACTTTAGGGTGGAACGCGTTACTCATGAGAAGTACCTCTTTACTGTCCTGCCAAACTACAAATGCAACGTTTTCCTGTACTCTCCATTTGAAGTGTCCTTTCGGCAGTTTCAGCTTCGTTTTATTTTTTATTATTAGAGGCATTTCCGCCCGGTGCCTGCGCACTGTTCCGGTCGCATAAATTCCTTTTTCATGTAAGTAATCCAGCAGCTTATAATCACAGAAAAAGTTATCAAATGTTAAGTGAACATTGTTTACCTCTTGTTGTATTAATTTTTCTGACAACTTTTTCACAATTTTTGCTCCTAATCCTTCTTCAACTCCATCATTAGTCTTGCCGGTATATATATCAAACTCGTATAGGTACCCACTCGCACTGTCGCAACGACACCAGACTTTGTAGCCTCGTTTGATAGGTTTCAGAGGCATATACTGTTTGAGGCTACTTCTGCCTTTGAAAAGGACCATGGACTCGTCGATACTCTGTGACGAAGAGTTTTTAGCGTTGATTTGGCAAGCGTTATTGATAATATTTATAAGGGGTCGGATCTTGTAGAGTTTGTCGTAATCTGAGCTAGACTTCTCTGGGGTCAACGAGTTGTCATTAATATGTAGACAACGCATAATATTTTTGAACCTTCTGAGAGGCATTGTTGCAGCTACTTCTTCCACTCGAAAACCTGGGTCTGATGACCAATACAGATCAATGCTCGGAAGAATATGGTAACCCATGATAATAAGTATGCCTAAAAATGCCTTGAGTTCATTCTTATCAACGGGCGTCCACCATCCAAAGTTTTGTTGCTGAGCATATAAATTTGTTTGAGATACTATCAGATCATATGCTCCCTCGGTAAAATATCTTTCAAAATAAACAATAGGTCTGGTTTTGGTGTTGAACCCTTGGACTGGTTGCATTCGGAGTTCGTCAAAGCTACAAGGATCTGGTCTGCTATCTGTAGTAAAAGATTTTTTTTTCCATGATACCTCCTCAGTATCTGACTGATCCGAATTAGAAGAATCTTCCATAACAGGTAGGACTGGCACTGATCGTACTGGCCTTCGTAAATCAGAAGTACTGGGAATAGGTATAACTCGCCGAGGACGTGTTATTCTTCTGTTTGAATCAAGAATTGGAGTGAAATTATCGGAATGAAGTGTTATTGAGCTGGCTGAATTGTTATCAATTGTTAGTAATGGCGGACAAGGTCGATCAATCTCTTCATCAACAGACGACGGACTAGGCATTGGTATGTTATCTACTAATAAATTTACAGGACAAGGTTCATCTAAATTTTCCAGAATTTGCTGAAGGCGGATTGTACTAAAATTTGGGCATTCGTCGTCAGATTCTAAATTATCGTCCGATTGATCAGGGTCCTCGGGTAAGCCAAACATGTCTTGAAGGGCCTCCTCTACTTCGTAATCCTTCAAGTGCCGATTCATTTCTGAAATAAAGCAAAAAAAGGAGTCGCAAACCATAGCAAGCAACACACAAACGAGCGCCACACAGACAGAGGGAATATTCAAACCACCATATAATTTACAGGCAGACGGGCTTAGGGAATAAGCAACCCACCATAAAAAATCAAGATTGTCCATAACCGCTAATAGCAGACTTGAAAATATTAACATTTTTTCTTAGAATAAGCTCACATAAACCATAAATAAAAAAAAATTACCTTTCGAAATTCGTAGATCTTCGAGATAAACCCTGCTTTAAACTCGTCGAAAAAAAATGTACACTTTTACAACTTCTCTGTGCTCTCATGAAAGAAACTTTTATGTCAACTGTCAAACCTGTCATTGTCAAACTGTCTATTGACAATCATAAAAGTTGCCTGGATTAAAAAATACCGCTGGAGGACAAAATTTCGGCGAAAAAAAAATAAAAATCATGGTGGTGAAAATATCGCCTCTAACTTATAAAGGGTTAATAAAATCTTACTACTTTCTAACTACTTTTAATATAGTGTTTTTATTTTGTGCGACAAAGTGGAAGTGAAATACTTAGGTATTAATGGTAGTATTCAGGGGCGTAGCTACTGCCGCCATATCAGCCATATCAAATAAAAGGGCCCTCACGTCACAAGGGCCCCGAACAGGCGTTACAAATTGCACCCCTCTACTCCTCCTCCCTTACCCACGGGCCCCCATCTTTGCCTTGAAATACACTGAAGAGTCAATCGTAAATAGGACTCACACTAGTCTAGTGTGAGTCGAGAACGAGAGTACGGGCGCCTGGCCCTCAACAAACTTAACAAACAAACAAACACACAAACAAACTCTTCAGCTTTTTGATATACTTTATCTATAATAATTTTAAATATAAAGCTGAAGAGTTTGTTTGTTTGAACGCTGTAATCTCAATTCAATTCGACTTGAATTTCTAAGAAGACTTTAAAAAATATTTTACTGAAGGATAGCCTATTTATCGAGGAAGGATATCGACCAATGCGAATTATAGGAGCGGAGCTGCAATGAAAAATGTTGAAAAAACGGGGAAAATTTACGCAGACAAAGTAAATTGTCCCTGGTCAACTTGATGAGATTGCGAGTGAGTCTTTTCGACATCATTGGGATCCCCTCTTTCGTGGGTCTGCAGCCATCGGTGTTGTTCGATTCTGCTTGGTGGGAAAATTCTGTTTTTTCTTGCAGCCATGATTTTATTTGAGAGGTAGGCAGGGGGAGTAATGGTTCTGGCACAGAATAAGTAATAGTACTACGTACAGAAGGTTCACTCCCTAACAAAAGTCAGGTGTAAAAATATACCTAGACTCGCCAGAGGGTAGCTCTAGCGAGTCTAGGTATATTTAGCCTGCAAGCTAAACTGAAACTTATAACCGCGCGGGAACCGTGAATTTTCTTTGCTCGCCCAAGTTTTATGATTGAGCTGAGAAGTCCGCACGGGGTTGTCACTTGAGAAGTTTTTGTACATAGTTAATTTATTAGTTTTAAGATAAATAAGTAGATTAAGCTTTACAAACGTACATTTAGCATTATAAACAAAAAAAACCAATTGTCGTGCATTCGATTCCCACTGGTGTAGATATTTCGTTATAAACATTAACCTATCCTGTTCCTAATATTATTTCTGCGCAACTAATTAAGGATTTTTATTGTACCTATTACTAAGTACTTATGGACCTAAGGAATTAAAAATTAACGACCGGCTGCCGCCGCTGCACACGTACTTCGATGACGCAGTGGAATTGTAGAAAATGTTAGTTCTGATTCACTATTCATTTTATTCAGACACCCGTACTTAAACACAGCAATATCTTTTATACGGATTAAATTGACGTTTAGGCATTGAAGACATTGCGGGTGTCGAAAAGAAAAAAATATTTTCAAGTATGTGCGAGCGCGACGTCCACTGCCATACGCCTCTTCGAGGGGCGCGCTGTCCGAATATACTTAAACTGCGGAGTGACACCCCCCTGGTATCACTCCGCAGTTTAGGAATACCCCTCACTCCCCGTATGTGATTAATTTGGATCCCTGCCTTGCCAGTTCATCTGCTGCGTCGTTGTCTTTTGAGTTGCTGTGCCCTTTGATCCTTCGCAGGGTCACTATGTTGGGTCCAGTGATGTTCTGAAGGGCCATGTGACAGTCCATGACAAAGGCTGAATTGATTGTTCGGTTTTGTAGTGCCAGGAGCACGGATGCACTATCCGAGACAATTGTTATGTTGAGACCCTTGTTATCTCTTGCCGCAACCGCTTGGGCCGCTCTAGTGATTCCAATGCATTCTGCCTGGAATATTATGTTCCTTTTGTCTAAAGAGGTTGACAGTCTGATGTTAAGGTCATCCGAGAAGACACCGGCTCCGGTTCCGGTAAACGATTTTAGACCCGTCTGTGTATATTCTTACCGTGTTTGTGCCTGAGCTGTCTTTCGCTTCTGGCATCAGATGGATGCTGTATCCTCGGTTAAATATATATTGTTGTGGTATTTTATCTACGGGGGCATCAAAAAGAAGTTGCTCTTTGGTGATGCCCGATAAAATTTTCATGTGTGTTGGTCTGTCGTCTTTATTCCATAGTTTGTTTGACCTATGTCTGAGGGTCGCTGCCATTGCCTCTTCCTGAATGACCAAGTGTAGTAGTTTCAGGTTTAGGAGACATTCGAGTGCTGCTGATGGGGTGGTCCTCATGCATCCAGTTGCCGTAATGCTGGCCAGGCGCTGTAGGCTCCGGAGTTTGTTTTTCGTGGTGATCAGCTGTATTCTGGGCCACCACACGACTGAACCGTACTTATTGTTAGTCTGACTGCTGCGTATAGCCATAGTGTAATTCGGGGATTGAGGAGCATCTTTTACCTACTAGTCTTTTATAAGGTTATGCAGGCCTTTTTGAGTTTTGTTTCTAGGTGACTCGCAAAATTAAGCTGGTTGACCAGGATGACGCCCAGATATTTAACTTGTGTAGCTACCGTGAGTTCAGTTTTGAAGAACTTTGGTAGTTGGAGCTCTGGTAATTTACTTTTGTTTGTGAAAAGGACTAGTTCCGTCTTCTTTGGGTTTACTAAGAGCTCGTGTTCAGCACACCATTCTTCTACTAGTTCTATGGCCAAACGAAGTAACTTGCATAGTACATTTTCTGCAGTCCCATTTATTAATATGGCTAGGTCGTCTGCATAGCCAATGGTTGTATAGCCTCTTACGTTCAGTCTCCTTAACAGTAACGGTGAAAGGACACCCCCTTAAGGACACCCCTTTGTTACCTTTGTTCTTATGGTGGAATTCACCGTTAACTGAACTGCCCCGTTGCTGCACCAAATTATTTTTCTCAAGTGTATTGATTTGTATGAATGATAAAAGTTGCTGGCTGTGATGTAAGGCAGTCCTCTGTTTTAGCTAGTAGGTATTATGTATCTATGAGTAAGTATTTAACTCAGTGTATTTATATATTGTGCCTTAGGAATAAGTCTGACATTGTGTCTACAAATTGTAGTTTAATAATAATAATTTAATAATAATAATTTATTTTATTTAAACAGTTTATACATTTATAATATTTAGTATTAGGAGTCTCCTTTTAAGCATAATTGCCTGTATCAGGAGACCCCACTCTTCCATAACAAAAAATTCTAAAACTTAATTAAGGTATAAACAAAGGAAGTTGAATAAGAACAGAATATATTTTCTTATGATCTAATCTAATATTAATTTATGTATGTGTGGGTGTGTGTGTGAGTGTGTGTGTGTGTGTGTGTTTGTGTGTATTTGTGTGTGAGTGTATGTGTTCGACTGTGTCTGAGCTATTTGTATGCATGCTCCAAAAGCGCTTCTGTGTAATCATACGAGAGTCTTTTAATCCAGTTTGTTAGTTCTTTTTTGCACTTGTGGTATTGCATGGAATATATAATAATAATAATAATAATAATAAACATTTATTTCGGAATAAAAATTTCCATATTTTAGTGTTAGTCTTACAATCTTAACCTAGTGTTAGTGTTAACCTAATATAAAATCTACATACGAAACATGGGATACCTTTGCACAAGTATCTCTTTGTGCAAACGTATCCAATGCTTCACCATAGGGAATTCCCACCGGTCACACAATGTGCTTAGAATGCTGTGGGAGCTAGCACGCAGTCTGCGTATGATGGAGGCGCTGCGTTTTCGTATAATGGCATGAAAGCCATCAACCTCTGCCGCGGCGAACATGCCGGAAGCACTACAAAAGCGTGGCAGCCCCATAAGCATTCTAAACGAATTGTTATATTGGACCCGCAGGGCACTGTATGTCTTCTGCGTATATTTGACCCATAGACTGCATGTATAAAAACATTGGCAATAGGCTCTAAAAAGAGATGTTTTCACCTCCTTAGTGCATTTGGCAAATCTACGGATCAACATATTGCTTCGAACAGCCAGGGCCCTGCGCTCCCTTTCGATGTCCATGTTATCATTGAGGTCATCCGTGACCCAGTGACCCAGATATTTAACCTCTGTCACTCGCTTTAGTGGCGTATTAGCTAGCCTAACTTGTGGCACTTTACGGTGACTTTTGGTGCCCGCCTTGAAAACTAATAGCTCGCTTTTCTTGGTATTATACCTCAGTCCATGAGCCTCGGCATAACCTTCACATATTTGCAGAAGCTGCTTGAGAGCCCTGATCGACGGGCTCAGCAACGCCATGTCGTCGGCATAGCTTATATTGTTTATACAAATACCATCTATATGACAACCAACCCTGGTGTTGCTGAGCTCGACGATCAGCCGATTGATGTACAGGTTGAAAAGTCGAGGCGAAGTGATCCCCCCCTGCCTCTTTCCGCAGCTCAACCTATACATGTCGGATACTTCCCCAGCCCACCTGACATAATTCATTTGATTGTTGTACCAATAACTAAGTACAGAAATCACCGCATTGTCCACATTACTTTATTTTTATTTTTTATAACACTATAAATATAGATAACTCTTTATTTATAGTGTTATACAAATGAGCAGAACGTTTAAAATATTGCCTGCTAGCAAAAGTAGTCCTAATAGAGGGAGAGTCAGCTACTATATGCTTCCTTCTTTTAGTGGTTATGGCTGAATTATAAGGAAGGTTTTTATGTTTTTTTAAAACTGTTTGTGTGATATATAACTTCCTAACAGATAAGAGGTCGCAGATTTGATAGAGCTCGGTAGTAGGGAATCTTATTTTTTTAAAGTACATCACTTTTAGTAATGCACGTTGTGCTCTTTCTACTTCGAGGAACTTGGTTTTGCCTGCGCCACCCCAAACAGGGATGCAATATGTCAAGACTGACTGTACAAGACAAACATAAATCTCATTTAATATATTTCTGGAAGTACCCGTGGACTTAATATGGCATTTCGGAACCACGTATCTAAGAGATCTAAAAATCCAACTAAGTTTTCTTAGTCTATCAGAAACATTTTCCAGGTGCGGGTGCCAAGAGAGTTTCTGGTCTATGAGTACACCAAGATACTTTGTTTCGGTTACCTTACTTATGCTTGGGCAGTTACAATTGATGTCTGGTTGTAAGTTACATGAGTGTATCTTAATGTTAGGTTCATTAGTGGGTTGTGTGTTACTGTAAATGCTAAAGCACACGAAGTTGGTTTTCATAGTGTTAAGAGTAAGGAGATTATTTGTAAGCCACTTTGAAACCTGTGTCATTCCCGATTCGGCACGACGGCTAACTTCTTCCCAAGTATGTCCATGGAAGACAAGAGCTGTATCGTCAGCATAAGAGAAGAGTTTAGCATTACTAATTTGTAGGTTACAGAGCGCGTTGATATAAATCAGGAAAAGTGTCGGCCCGATCACGCTTCCTTGGGGCACCCCAAAGGATATCAATGCTTCTTCACTGACATAGTTTCCTATCCTCACCCTTTGTTTCCTACTTGTTAGATAACTCCTGAAGAGTTTGAGTGCGGTTCCCCTAACACCAACCTCTTCCAATTTGTTCAAAAGTAATGAGACAGAGACGGTATCAAAGGCTTTTTTAATATCTAGGAAAACAGCAAGGCACCTCCTACCGTTGTCGAGATGCTGGGTTACCAGAGACGTAAGAGCAGTAACTGCATCCTCGGTGGAAATGCCCCGTCTGAATCCAAATTGTGAGGGTGATAAAATATTATATTTATGTAAGTACGAGAGAAATTGACTATTTATAATTTTTTCGAGAATTTTAGCAATACAAGGTAGAATAGATATTGGCCTATAGTTGTTGATATCGTCTCTGTCTCCAGCCTTATGTATGGGGATGATAACTGATTGCTTCAGTGCATCGGGGAATATGCCCTTGTCAAGGCAAAGATTAAAAAGATGTGTCAATACGGGAACAACTTCGTTGCTGGCATATTTTAGGTACTTTGTGGAGATGTCGTCCCAACCAGCAGCAGAATCTGTTTTGAGGCTCATTAGCACTCTGTGGACTTCATCTTCATCGGTATCAAGAAGTACTAAGGAATTTGGTTGCCCCGGTAG
Source organism: Herminia tarsipennalis (assembly GCA_945859575.2). Lineage (NCBI taxonomy): Eukaryota > Metazoa > Arthropoda > Insecta > Lepidoptera > Erebidae > Herminia > Herminia tarsipennalis. The sequence continues at coordinate 13,394,917 of OX243849.2, read as the reverse complement.
TTTCGTAGGTTGTAAAGGCGTAGTGCATTGATTGTGTTGTATTTCGTGTGCTAACTTAAGACCAATATTTACAAAATATTCATTAACGCTATTAACTGCTTCATTAGGTGTGGGTTTAATATTTAGCAAATCAGTGCTGGAATTTTTGGATTTGTTCGTGTAAGTTATAGATTTAATATTGTTCCACAGTAGTTTATTGTTGTTAAGAGAATTAGATATAAGGTCCCGTTCATATTTCCTTTTTGTATTTTTGATGAGCCTATTACAGTGATTTCTGTAACGTTTATAAGTTATTTTGGTTATATCATTGTATGGATCACGCCGAGCTTCCCTCTGTAATTTGTTACGATTTTATATACAACGTAAGATACCTGGCGTAATCCATGGTTTGATTATACGTTTACTGTGTGGAACTCCTAGGGTAGTTGTGTTTATTTTAATTGCTTTACTTATTTTATCAATGAGGGAATTACATAATACGTCTGGATCGTCGCAAAAAAGCAATTCGTTTAAGTTTTGGTTTTGTAAGAAAATTAAGGCTTGTTCAAAATTGACAGTAGTCTTAGAGCGATTCGCGGTTTGAAGGTTTTTTAATTTAGACAGTACTAATAGTGTCGTAAAGTGGTCAGTTATAGTGGTATGTAGAATAGCGATTGTTGCTGATAGTGTTTTTTTAGTGATTTTGAGCATGAAGTGATCTAGGCAGTTCTTTTCACGAGTGGGTAGAGTGTGTCCTGGAAGGATGCCGAAAGTCGATAACATATTAAGGTAGCTCATTCTGTTTTGATATTCGTGTGAGGGCTCGGTGTCTGATGGTTTAATGTTGATATTAATGTCTCCTGTAATAATTATATTTTTTTGAGCTGTTAAATTTTCCAGGTGTTCACTGAGTGAATTAATAAAATTGTTGGGATTTGTGTTAGACGGTGATCGATAAACGCAAAGGATTATGTAATTGTAAATGTCTAGTTGAAGGCAAGACGAATGAGTAAGATCTATTTCTTTCACTTTATGTTTTAAGGTATTCTTAACATAAACGACTACTCCATCATTTTGATTTAACTGCCTGGAAGTAAAGTAGGATACATAGTTGTTCAGTTGCGGAATGTTTTTGTTAGCGTCGAGCCTACATTCAGTTAATACAATAATATCCGAATCAAAACCAAGGGTAGACAACGTAACTATAAAATCGTCAAAGTTACAGTAAATGCTGCGAATATTCTGTGATATAATAGAGAGATCGTTTTTTTTAACTTTAATGTGGTCAGAGAGTTCACAGCACTCGCACTCTAGATTGCGTGCTAAGTCAATATTGTCTAAATCTGAAAGAGTTTGTAAAGTGTCAGCCATTTGATTCTGATTCAGGTAGAATTGAAGTTATTATTTTATACGGAGTTATATGTTTACTAATTAGTCTTATGTTATATAATATAACTTGAAAGTAAATTTGTGTAAGTAATACTTTTAAACGTAATATTTGCAGTAGATTAGCTTTGAAGTACTTGAGAGTTTGATGTGATTGTGTGCTGTAGTAATGTGATTGTATGCTGTTGTAACGTGTTAGTGACATGCATAAGTTGTATGAGTATTGTTTGGTGTGTAGCAGTGATTTAAATGTAGACTTAACTAAAGCGATATTATAAATAAACAAGTGATTATACAAAGCGGGACATGAATCCCTAAAAAGAGCAATATAGGAACAGATAGTTAAATGAACAATAAGTGTCTTACCACAATAACATATAGTGGTACAAGCAAAAATATTCAAATGCAAAATATTCAATAAGTACACAGCGTGGTGGAAGCAGTTTTTGTAACCATTCACAGATAGTCATTTTTCATTCAGTAGTCGATGTACCTGCTCCTCATTGGTAATTTTTTTTTTTATTTTTTTTTTTTTTTATTAGTAGGTTCACAAAACTGGACAATACATTTTGCTAACACAATACATATTTTACAGCTATATATAGAAATGTACGTCCTTCTCGATGTGAACACTGCATGCAATAAAATGAGTACACTAATTAACTAAATAGTTAATACTTACAATAATTTCAAATTACATTATTACATTAAATTAAATACAATATTAATTTACTTAATCATTAAATACAATATTCAATTATTTGTTATTTTTTTTACTTATAATTTTAATTTAGATTTAAAGCTTTCTTTTATGAAAGCGTTTGTTGTACAAAATATATCTAAGTCATGACAAATTTTGTTATACGAGGACATCATGCGATTCAGTGAGGAGTACTGACTGTAATTCGTATGGCAGACAGGAAGGCTGAAAGTCTTTCTATTTTGGAGACGACTACTGGTGCGTGGTATGAGCATGTTAAATTTTGTGAGTAAATTTGGACTATCGATCATTCCGTTTATTATGCTATGCAAAAACACGATATCGGCTATATTCCGTCTGTATTCGAGTGGAACCATGGCAAAATGTGCAAGCCTTGATTCATATGATGTTAGATGCCAACAGAGATTGTTAGCATAGGATAAATGATATAGAAATCGTTTTTGTACACGTTCTATACGTTTGATATGTATAGCGTACGAAGGACTCCAGATCTGACTACAGTATTCCAGGAAAGACCGGACGTAACAATTAAAAAGAACAATTGAGACCTCAGGGTCTTTAAAAAATTTTGTTTGCCTAATTACGAAACCGGCTAGTCGTGCACCTTTGTTGATTATGGTGTCTATATGATCACGGAAGTCCAGTTTTGTATCCACTGTTATACCCAAGTCACGCATTTTTGTAACTTCAACAAGAGGAACACCTTGTATGAAATATTTAGCAGGCATAACGTTCCGTCTTCTTGTAAACTTAATGTGGTAGCATTTAGATGAATTTAATACCATTTTGTTGCCTGAACACCATTTGCTTATCTTGTCAATATCGTTTTGAAGAGCTATTACATCATCCTGACCACTTATAACCCGATAAAGTTTAAGGTCATCTGCAAACATTTGGTATTGAGAATTTATATTTTTGCACAAATCATTCACAAAAAGTAGAAACAAGACCGGACCAAGGTGAGAACCTTGTGGCACCCCTGACGATACTGTAATAGCTGCAGATTTAAAACCTCTGACTGTGACAAGCTGTGACCGATTTCGAAGGTAGGATTCACACCATCTCAACAGTGACCCACATATTCCAGCGTGATCTAGTTTCTGTATAAGCAGAGCATGGTCAACCACATCGAACGCTTTTGAGAAGTCTGTGTAGATAGCGTGTACTTCTAGTCCATTCTCCATTGCATCGTATATGTCGCTAGTGTACTCTAAGAGGTTCGATGCGGTTGACCTCCCTGGCAGAAATCCATGCTGGTGGGCTTTAAACTGCGGTCTTAGATGGTAATGAATATGCCGTTGGATCATGGACTCGAACAATTTTCCTAAAGCAGATAAAATGGAAATAGGTCTATAGTTCGTGATGTCAGTAAGGTCACCCGATTTATATATAGGAGTGACGTAGGCAACTTTCCATTTAGTTGGAAAATATCCGCACGAGAGAGATCTGTTAAAGATGAAGTATAGTGGTTTTACAAGTTCTAAAGAGCAAGTTTTTAAAAAGATTGGAGGGAGAGAATCAGGTCCTGGTCCTTTATTTATGTCTAATTTCTGAAGCGATTCCAGGATATCGGATTCCGAAAGGTATATCGAGCTGAGAGTCCTGAAATTAAACAAAGATTTATCCGGGTCTTTAAGCGTCACGGGAAATTCGTCACGATAAACTGATTTGAAATAATCAGAAAATAGGTAACTTATTTCCTGTCCTCCATTAGCGTGTCTATCATTCAGATGCATCTCATCAGGTATATCCCCACTATTTGATCGAATAGACTTTATAAAACTCCAGAAAAGTTTTGGATTTAATTTGATGAGATCTTTTGCTTCCGTTTTAAATTTGTTCAAACATTCCTGCATCATTTTGTCACATCGATCTCGTAGTGTCTGATAAATTATTAAGTCTCGAGGGTTTGCGTGTTTTTTGTAATGAGAATGAAACTTAGCTTTTTCTTTTAAAGCTTTAATCAATGACCGATTAAACCACACGGGATGTGTAGTATTGCCCCTGTGGCGCAACGGAGTGTTCTTATGAATTATTGGAATAATTAAGTTGTAAAATGTTTCAACAATTTCGTCGATGCTATGGTTTAGGCTAAAATGGTCATCCCACTGTATTTTCTTCAATTCTAATTTTATTTCGTCATAATTAGCTTTGAAAAAATTTAAAGAAGTAGATTTATTAACTTTAGGGTGCCTTTGCAATTTTCGCTTTAAAGAAATAGTTAAAGCAGGGTGGTGACCGTCCTCATTTATGAGAGAGGAAGTGCTTCTGGAAACTGAGAGAGAGTCCGTAGTATTTGTTATTATCAAATCTAAAATGCGTGAATTTACGTTACAGACATGGTTTACTTGATGAAGTTCATTAAACGAAATGAAATCAGCAAACATACTATCAATTTCGTTCAAACTGCCAATAGGATGTATTAAATTTGTAATCGAATCTAACTGCCATCGCAAGCCAGGCAGATTAAAATCACCTGCTAACAAGAGTATAGAGTTATGTGGTAATTTATGTTGGATGATATCTGACAGATTTGAAGTTAAAATGTTCAAACGGCTACAAGTGACTGGTGGAGGTAGATATAGTGTACAAATACAAAGGGGGATTGTTAAATTGCCCTGTTTTAGTTTAATACTAACCCATAGATCCTCTCCTGTGGACTCCCATTTAAGTTTTCTGACTGGATAGTGCTTTTTCAGAACGGCAATTAGTACTCCACCGCCTTCATTTTTTTGGGAAGAAGTAGAACTACGGTCACGCCTAAATATCGTGTATCTCGCATCAAATAATTCGTGATCAAATACCGAGTCGTTCAGCCATGTCTCCGTTAAAAGAACGACGTCCGCCTCCTGCCTTAGTACATTACTCAAAAAAGTTTGTGTCTTAGTCCTAAGTCCCCGAACGTTCTGATACAATATATTCAAGTTAGTACATTTGTGCGTTGAATTTAACAATGTGACCATGGACTACTATTTTAAAATCTACAAAACGTTAAGAGATTCTTGATTCTTTATATGGAAACTTTGAGAGTTAATGTCCTTTTTTATATAAATACGGCCGTTACGCACCCACACAAACTGAAACTTTTTATCCTTTGCAACTCGACGTGCAGCTGCGTGTAATTGTTTGTTATTTACAGAAAGATGTTCAGACACATAAATTGGTTTTTTGTCACCTGCAATGCCTAGGTGGGAAGAATTTAGTTTGTCGCTTTGGTGGGTCTTATTGAAAGACTTTACTGCTGCTATTATTTTGTCACGTACCAGGGGGCTGGACAACTTGATTATAATATTTCGTGGTCTGTTGGATTCTTTGTTTAATTTTGCAACGCGGTGATAGTTAAGCAGCTCGTGTTCAGGAAGAGGGCATCCCACGGTAGAGGCTAGCTGCCGTACGACGGTGCCTATGTTTTCCGACTTATGCTCAGGTACGCATTGAATTTCCAAATTGCAATCGCGGGACTGCTGTTCGAAATGGTCAAGTTTGCTAGTTAGATCGACCACTATGGTTTTTAAACTGTTGTTCGCTTCCTCTAGATCTCCAATTTTCTTGGTTTTGGCGTCCAAGTCCTGTTTGAGTTGGTCGTATTGGGCTGACATAAAATTTATACTTTCCGAAAGTTCTTGAATGGTAATACGAGTATTTGCACTTTCCTTTTTTATGTCAAGTTTAATTTCTTTTAGAAGACGTGAGAAGGACTCTTCCAGCTTACTGTCGACATAACGCTTCAGTTCGTCGTTATTACCCATAGAATTTGCTGTAGATATCTGGTTAGAATTTGCAGATTGGGAAGATAAACTAGAATTGTCTCCTCGTTTGTCAGCACTTCTACACTCGGGGCATTTCCATGTGGTTTTATAGGCCTTGGACTCTTTTGCAAAATTTTCAGCAGAAATGCTTTGGCAAAAATAATGAGAGGTGGAGTTACACCTACTACACACTTTCAGTTCGCTGGGATTTATTGATTTATTACATTTGCTGCAAACTGTCATATTTTTAATTTTCCCCTAATTCGAATATGTTTTTCAACAATGGCAACACTATCCTATTGTCAACATCAAAATCAGGTAATGTCAGTTGACTTTGACAAATGTCAAAATGAAATTTCACGCTGTCAATTGATTCTGACAATGTTGTTATTATTAAATTTGAGGGTACTTTGTGTCAAACGACAGATGACTCGGTAATAACAGAAAATGTGGGTATAAAATTCTGACTTATCTTGGTATTTTCCGGAAAAAAGAGTTGAAATAAAGCGAAGATAACATCAACACTCGTTCCTTGCTTGATAAACTTCACATAATAATCACTTTAAGCTATTTTTGTAAAATTTCCAATATTTAGTGCATAAAATTAACGGAGGTGTAGTGTACTCAATGACAGGGTTGCCATTGAGTACTAATGTAATGTATAACATAGCTAAGGTAATGGTGACTATTGGTGACTGTTCGTTCTTCCGTAAATAAACCTTCCCATAAGCTGTCCAACAAAACTTATAAGCTCCAGATTTATTTAAGTCGCGAGCGAGGAAATACAGGCGTGAACCTTTCGCAGTCAGATGCTCAGATAGGAAAATTGGAGTATCTTCATGTGTTTTAAATCCTAAGTGCTTACAAGATAGTTTAGATTTGTGTTTAAGTTTATTTTGTGTGATAATGTGGGAGTGAAATACTTACCTTAATAACACGTACTTGGTTGCTACTGGTATTCAGAGGCGTAGCTACCGCCGCCATATCAGCCATATCAATTACCTACTAGCTGACCCGCGCAACTTCCTCTGCGTAAATTTTCCCCGTTTTTGCAACATTTTTCATTGCTGCTCCGCTCGTAATATGTGTTATTATAGCGAGATATTATATAGCCTTCTTCGATAAATTAACTATCCAACGGTAAAATAATTTTTCAATTCCTGAGATTATCGCGTTCAAACAAACAAATAAATAAACAAACAAACTCTTTAGCTATATAATATTAGTATAGATACAGGGCCCCCAGGTTTACAGGGCCCCCGAACAGGCGTTATAAATTGCACCTCGCAACCCCCCTGCATCGAAACATACTAAAAACATCAATTCATCAACATCCTTTGGCCGTTTGGGAGTTTGGGCACCTGGCCCCTAACAAACTTTGTAACGGGTCCCGTCCAAGGCAAGCTACGCCCCTGCTGGTATTTATTACATTATAATAAAATTCATCGTCGTCGTCAATTTTACCGGAGTAATTTCGTTGTTTATTGCGAGGTGTTGGCCCTAAACCACACAAAAAACAAAGGTTTTACCCTGGGGGTCCAGTCCGGTCCCGGGGTCTCACAGACCTAATAGTAGGCGGTTGTATGACGAAAGTAGGTGGTAGCTGGTTAAGAGTTTATCTATTAAATATTCCAAATTGTTGTTACAAAGTTATTTGTGAGAAATAAAGAAGAAATCTGCCCCTCGTGGGCAGATTATTAGTAGGCATACACATCACCTGTTTGAAATGAGTAGGTACGATAATATTAGATTTTAAACTAGAAGAAAATTAAAAATAGACTCTCAAAACTACTACTTACTAAGAATTTGATTGATGTATTAAATTATCTTATCACTGTCTAGTTGTAAGTAGTAATTGTATAACTTCTTGCAATAAAGTTATTTAATTATTTTATTAGTATAAGTAGATTGTATAAAAGAAAACGTCTGCACAATAACATTTTTTTAATTTACGCTATGAAATGTTTAGTATTATTAAAAAATACTAGGATAATCGTACGAGGATTTTCGCAATGATCCTATTTTTACAATTTTCCGGCGACATATTTTTAGATTAAGTTTTTTTAACCTTCCTAGCAAGGTTAAAAAAACTTAATCAACTAATATCTATAGACAGTTGCGGATTTGCCCTAAGGCTCATTAGGCCCGGACCTAGCGCGACCAGAAATTAGGAGCGGAAATTCGTGACAAAACATTCACTGATGATAACAAGAAATTACTCGAATTTCCTAAATATTGTAAAGGCTCGCGCAAATTACGGTCGGCCGCACTGCCCCGGATCGTTAGTTAGTTTTACCTGGGCGACCTAAAAAACCCCACTTAGGCCTCATTTCCGCAGCCGCGAGGCGCCGCCGCGCGTCCTGTGTGGCGTGGCGTCTCGTCGAAGGTTTTTTCTGTTTACGGAACGGCGGCGGCGCGTGAGTAAGTGGTTTATCATCGCGTGCACATACAAAACACTAACACATGACATGGCAATATACGATGTTGTTTATAGAGATGAAAGAAAAGACGGGAAGCGTGGCGGTGCCGGCTACGGCGTGTACCGAAACACGCGGTGGCCGGCGGCTATCGCTGCGGTGCACGCGGGGTACTAAATAATTCACATTATTATATTATGGTATTAAATAGTTCAGTTTTAAACATAGAATTTTCTTTAAAAAAGAGTCGAAAGGTCTGGGTTGTGCGATTTCCAAATAAGACAGACAGAAATATCCGCCACGGCCAACGCCGCGATACAGGCCATTTGTTTAAAATGAAGCGTTTTTTACGGCGGAGCCCGCTCCGCCGTAAAAAACGCTTCATTTTAAACAAACGCGTGTACAATCGCTTCTCCGTAAACGCACTCATACAATACAACGCAATATATTTGCATATACCTAGTGCGGGCCACGTCGCCCAACGCCACGCGCGACGCCCCGCGTCTCCGTGAATGAGGCCTTAGCCACCTAATTATGCCAACCGATACACTCTCTTCTTCAATTCTTCTCATCGTCGATCCCACAATGTCTAAAGCCTAAATTCTTTAATCAGTGCGTCCTACCCGTCATGACATACGGAGCCGAAACGTGGACACTGACGGTACCTACGGCTAGTCCACAAGTTCAAAGTCGCTCAGCTATGGAAAGGGCTATGCTCGGAGTTTCTCTTAGGGACAAAAATAGAAATGAGGTGATCCGGCAGAGAACCAAAGTTGTCGACATAGCCCACCGGATTAGCAATTTATTTTTTATTTATTTATTTATTTATTGAGACAAAAACGAATTAAAAAAAAACAATTACAATTATCTCACATGCACTGAGTGTAACGATATAAAAATAAATATACAAAAACAATTCACATAGATAAACAAAATTAATTAATTAATAATACAATTATATATGTAAGTCAATAAAATTAATTTAAATGATAATATGAATGTCAACTTAATTATATTAAACAATTGCATTAGTCAGTAGTCAGAGTCGTATGTCAAATTATCATTCATAGATCTATCCCATTGGTCAGTTAAATGTTCACAGTATGTCAGAATAAGTTTCCAAGGAACATCACACAAAATATCGCAATCAGTATTGGCAGCGAGGAGTGCATTAAAGTGGCGTCGGGTACGGATCAGCGGTGACATAGATCGCGCCACAGTACGACCATTATCAATGTGGAAAAGGCCCGGTAGCTGCCCACGCCTGTTAACGGTCATGCCAGGTGCTTTAGGCACAGACAGGCTGCACATAAGGTTGTGTAACTGCAGGTTGTCAACTTGTCCGTTAAGCACTTTGCAGCAAATAACCAGTTGGTCCCGGACTCTCCTAACCTCCAGTGAATTATAGCCAAGCTGGCCAAGAAGAAACTTGGTCGGGTACAGGTACGGATAATACCCATACATTTTTTTGTACAAGGATCTCAGGAAGACTTTCTGTACTTTTTCAATTATCCGCGTGTAGGTGACCTGATATGGGTTCCAGATACATGCACCCGACTCAAGTTTGCTTCTAACTAAGCTATTATATAGGGTTCTGATAACCTGCGGGTTTTCGAAGTCCTTGGCATTGCGTAGTACAAATCCTAAGCGCTTATATGCTGTCTTAGTTAGCTCCGATAAATGGTCATGAAATGTCAGGCCGCGATCAAAGATTACACCTAGATCTTTAACACACTGAGTCCTGTTTATGTTTACACAGTCTAATGTGTAGTTGTGTAGAATGGGATTTCGTTTGCGGTCAAAGGTCATTACACTACATTTACTAATATTAAATAACATTTTATTAGTCACACTCCATTCATGCACAAGGTCAATATCTTTTTGTAAGCTAAGGGCGTCGTCAGGGGATTTGATTTCCAGAAAGAGCTTTAGGTCATCTGCATACAAAAGACAGTTGGCAGCTTTCAATACGCTCGGTAAGTCATGAATCATGATCAAGAAAAGCAGGGGTCCAAGTACCGAACCTTGACTTACCCCCGATTTCGTCTGATAGGGTTCTGACACGTAAATACCATGCCTCACGTACTGTCGTCGATCACGCATATAGTCCGAGAAAAAGTTAAGAAGCCCGGGGGTAAATCCGATGACTGATAATTTACGCAACAATATGTCATTATCTATTTTGTCAAAAGCCTTCTGGAAGTCAAAATATATAACGTCAACCTGCAATGCCCGATCCATCGCACTCGATATGTAATCGACCAAGCACAACAAGTTTGTGTTCACTGAACGTCCCGGTCTAAAGCCGTGCTGTTCGCCACCTAACAACTGCTTTACAGGTAAATTAGCTTGAAGAAATTTTTGCGTTTGTAGTAGTGTATGGTCAGCAAATAAAAAAAACAACATTTTATTTTTAGTTTTTATTGTTTTAAAGGTAATATACGTTTGTGGCTGGAGCACACCAAATGCGTGCACGTCTACGCATACGCACTACGTACTAATACGGTCGTGAAAATGTGTATCCACCGCATTGTAATCTATGGAACTGTATGAGGCAGACAAGCCAGTTCCAAACATTACAAGCATTGAATGCCGGTTTTCACTTCAGTGAAGACGTGTATGAATTAGGTGTTCTCCGGCCATAAATGTTTTATTCTAATAATTCATCAACCCCAGGCATATCACAATCATCCCCATCCTCGCTTTCATCAAATGAATTATTTAAATTAATTATGATTCGTTCTGATATTGTGTCTAAAGCTGCGTCTCTACCCTGATATTTGCTTTCCTCCTCAATAGCATGCAAACAAACTTTTCTCCATTCCTCTACAGTTATGGCGTTCATTTTTTCTTAAGCTAATGACATTATAACCTTCATATTCATTGCGACATTCTTTTTTGCGACATATGTTTTCACTATCCCCCATATATTTTCTATAGGATTAAACTCCGGATGGTATGGTGGTAAACGCAGCACAGTATGACCGTGCTGTCGTAATATTTCGTCTATCTTGTACTCTATAAATCTCGCCTTGTTTTGCAGAATCAGTTCATATAATTGAGGCTTAAGCAACGTGGATGAATGCTCAATGTTTCGAAATGTCAGCCAGTCTATCATTTGCTGTTTTCTAGAATTACTATTCGGTGCAGGATTTTGTATTGAGTTATGATAACACTATTTGGTTGTAAGTTGGGTATTAATTGAGTTTGAATCCACCTTGAATAGTTGTCATAGTTCATATTGTTGTGGTAATCTCCACTTTTTTGGTCGGCTTTAAACATAAGCAATGCATTTGGTATAAAGCCATCGATACCACCGGCATGAACAATGATTAAGCGGTTGCCTTTCGATATATGTTGCTTCAAACCTGAAGTGCTTCCATCTGACCAAGATTTCGAGAGGGTATGTGATGTATGTATATATGTTTCGTCGGTGTAAACAATTGGTCGGCGTTGTTCACGATATTCAGCAATTTTCATCAAATAATTAATTCGCAAGTATCTAATTTCGTGTTTTTCCATAAGAAGTTTCCGGTTATCTTCTGTTTGCTTCCAATTAAAACCTAATGACATGACGTGTTTTCGTAACGTGCTGACACAACCTTTATAATCGATATCTTCTTTCAATTTTGAGTGCAAAGTTTTTAAAGTGGGAACTTCTTTATTTGTGATGTGGAAGTCATGAATTGTTCTTCTGATAACTTGCTGATCAAAGTTATCGATTACTATTGTAGGTTTACGATTCGGTTTCTTTTTAGGAGATTTAAATGTTACTTCCTGATCTGAAGGACGACATTTGCTTTCTGATACTACCTTTCTGACGGATGCTATTGAAATTCCTGTTGATTTAGCAACTAATTGAGTGGGGGTCATAATACTGCTCGGGTTGTTATTACACTCATTTTCGAAATATTTGTACAAACAGTACAAAACTTCCTTAGTTTGAGAAGTCAAAGGCTTGCCTCGACCATGTTTTAACACTGGAGCCATTTTGAATTATCAATATAAAGTTACAACACTTACACACTTGAAATTAAACACTTCAACAAATATTTTAACAATAATAACAAACAATAACAACAATCAACAAATACAAAATTTCACAATGAAACTACTACGTATCTAATAATTATATTTTTTTAATGAAATGCGTGCTTTATGTTCTAACGGTATCAAGCGACTGACGTCAGACTGCACGTGGCACCTGCGGACAGAGTAAACTGGTTTATTCTGGTTTTGTGCGTGTTTCCACTTTCCACTATCAAGTGACGATTTATTTATTTGTTTTGTTTCGTAATTATTATGGTCAAAACTTTTTACCTATAGCTAAACTACTATCATCTAAAGAACGACACGATATTTTATTGTTTCACGGTAGTCGCCTTGTCGTTTGCTCAAGGACGTGAAATTGAATGACATATTTTTTTTAATAAAGTCAAAACCTTTTTCTTTAAAATAAAAACTTGTTTTTATTGAAAACAAAAATCAGAGTGTTGCTAGGGATAAATATTAAATTAAATAGTAATGTTAGGATATTGAAACATTTTTGTAAGGGCCAGAACGATATAGTGGAAACGCGCTCTAATATCTAAGTAACATACACACCACTACATATGCAAAAATTTCTCGAGACTAATTTCACTGTACTTGTCTATATATTTCTTTGTGTAATATATATTCAAATATTTTAGCCGGCGCGCATAAAATTGCTATAGGGCGATATTCAGCAACGGATTTCTTATTACTACTCTTGGGGATAGGCGTCACTCGGGATAACTTCCACTGGGTAGGATATTTGCCCTTTACTAGCGAGAGATTAAATATATGGCAAAGTGGAAGGGCAAGATGTGTTTTATAGGTCTTAAAAATTGAGCTAGGCACATTATCGGGTCCAGAAGAGCTACTGGGTTTTAATTTGTTTATGCCGCCGAAAATATCCATGAGTGACAGGGAAGCCAGAGTGATATGAACACCGTGGGTCCCACATGAACTGCATGCACTACTATCTAGTGTAGGAAAGTTGTTTACGAATACGCTTGCAAAATATCTTGCAAACGCTTGAGCGGCCTCAACACCCTTGCATGATTTGTCTTCATAAGTGACGCACGGCTCGAATCCACCCTTAGACCTAAGGCTATGGACGTGGCCCCAGAAAAGCTGAGGGTTGCGCTGTAAGTTTCCCTCCAGGACAAGCATATGGCTTTTATACGCGTAGGCTATACGCCTCTTCAAACTGGTGCGTAGGTTCGAAAACGATTTATATGAATCGTTGCACCGAGACTTCAGCCACGCCCTATGTAAAGTAGATTTCAACCGAATATCCCTAATTATGTCGCTATTGAACCAAACGGGGTATCTATGGGATTGAGCTATCCGTCTTTTCTTTTTAGGTACCGATACATCAAACAGACCGTATAAAATGCTATAAAAGGCATCGGTAGCTGTTTGTACGTCACTGGACTCTAGAACAGGAGCCCAGGAGGTTTCCGCGAGCAAGGAATCAAATAATGCAATATCCATTTTCTTGAAATTCCAGTCATGTGAAACACGAATATTACTTGGCTGCATATGATCGGAGTTTTTGTGATTATACACTCTTAAAGTTACAGTTATCTCCAGTGCAGGGTGATATAGCCGATCAATTGGCACAAAGCCTTCCGTTTCACATACGGACACCTGCCCAGAACGCGGATCAATGCACTCCCGCACCAATACTACGTCAAGAATACTTCCATGGGAATTAATTACGTTGTTATGTTCCGTCAAATTACAATATGTCAAAAAATAACAATAATAGTTCTTAATAAAGTCAGAAGCACTATTCATGTTTAAGTCACCGAGAATATAAAAATTACTATTAGATTTAAGTACAAACGATTCAATTTTGCAAAACAAATTCATGTAAACTGCATCGGTAGCGCTAGGTTTTATATAGACTACACATATAGTAAAAGAGGTACCGTTGGAAGTTACACAAGCCCATAGGTCTTCTCCGAGTTCCGACTCAAGCTCCTGACGACGTCGTACGGCAACACCCGGTCTTGCAGCTAGTAGGACTCCTCCGAAGGGGGTAGCACGGTCGCGGCGTAGCAGGGTCCAGTTGTTTGGAACAATCTCAGCGTCGGTCACTGAGGCGTCAAGGAAGGTTTCCGATGCCGCTACGAGTATACAGTCAGAGACTAATATGCTTGGGTACCATACACGTAGTTTTGTTTTCAAGCCTCGCACATTTTGATAGAAAACAGTGAAAACAGGAAATTGTGTTGGTAATCTTAAGCGCGGCTCACTGAGTGCCGACTTCAGGCTGAAACTTCTGACTGTCGGGTGTCGGAATATGTTTTTTATAATTAATCCATTGCTTAACTCTTGCATTTGCTGGCCAAATATCAACTGAGAAGCATTTATTAAAGCAATCTTCGGGAACTCCTATTTTGAACGAGTTGTAATGATTTGCTGTCTTCAGTTGTTCCACAGTGATAGCCCTGTTTGGACAGAGCTCGCTCAGATACGTTTTAATCTCGTCCGCGCTAGACAGCATATTCCATAAGTGGAGGTGTTTCCGTGACTCGGCAGCTTTCAGTGACGTCACAGAGGGTCCTCCAACACAGCGCAACGATGAAGGCGCACGTCGCTTTTTGTATAGCACCTTCGTCCATCCGTCCTCGCTCGATTGGGTGTTATCACCGCTAGATTGCAGTTTGTTTGGTACCTCTATACCTGAGGCCTTCGGTGCGATGTCGATGGTCGTCGCTGGTTCTGAGGTGCCGGACGGTGAAAATATTAAAATATTTCTTCTACTGCGACGCGGGCGTTCTTGATTTTGGTCCAGTGTGGGGACATTCGCACTAACATATGCTGAAGATGGACCCACCGTGGCTTCTTGGCTGTCATGTCTTACACTTGCCGTAGTGTTCTTAGTGTTACTGAGGATGACTGTTTTCAACTCTCGAATTTCATCCGTTTGGGTTTGGATGAGATCCGCTTGCTTAGACAACAGTTCCCTGTACGTCTGTAGCTTATGCTCCATACTAGTAACTCTTGAGATAATACTAGTAAGCACCTCAGGCGAGATCTCAACTATTGCAGACATCTTATAGCAAAATATGTCAGCCAGAATTGATTATCAGCGAGAATGCTAACAAATACTGTTAGTGGAGCTTCTTTGCAGAATAAATACAAGAATTGTCTTGAAAAATGTCCAAATAATGTCAAAAAATAAATAATAAGTTCTTCTTTTCGGAATAAATTCAAAAGAAATAAATTACAAATGTCCAAATGCCTCCCAATATCCAAGGTAAACTGCAAAAAGTGAATCTTCAACGCAGGCTCGAACTCGGGCACTCGTAATCCGAAATCCTCACTATGACAGAGTGCGCTAAGCAAACTTAATTCGTTATGTCGAAACAAACGATCTCAAGCTGACATAGATAGGATAATATCCGTCGCTGTAGTCTGTTTTTATGACCATATAAGGTAGCGAAATTTCTCGGTTTGTGTGTTATGACTCACCGGTCAACGACGAATAGGAAGAGCGCACAGTGGTGACTCACTTCTGTAGGCACAGTATTGGTATTATTAGTGTTAGAGCGGCTTGTAACACGACCGACCGAAATGACTAATGACTCTCGACTGAAGCTGAAGCTGAAGTGGCAGTGGGCTGGCCATATTTGCCGAAGAACCGACAACCGTTGGGGTAAACGAGTTCTTGAGTGGAGACCACGGCACGGCAAACGTTGTGTAGGACGCCCTCAGGCTAGGTGGAGTGATGATTTACGCAAAACGGCTGGCAGGACCTGGATGCGAGAAGCCGAAGATAGAACAAAGTGGCGTACAATTGGAGAGGCCTATGTCCAGCAGTGGACTGCGATAGGCTGATGATGATGATGATAATGTGTTAACAGATTGGTTTCGTTTCTTATTTTAGTCTAATGTTCAATTACTTTAATATTTTATTGTACCGAATGTTCGGCATTTGAAAGAAAACCGCCGAATTTTGATTACACCGAATGTGAACCGGAATTCGGCCGCCCTATTAATTATAAATTTTATTTTACCTCATTAGTGAACCAATATACGTTTATGTATAGATTTAGTTTCATATAACTAGCGGTCCCGGCGGACTTCGTACCGCCTCTCGTTTTTTTTTGTTGTGAATCGGGTTCAATTGTAAATCTAAACCATTCCCGAATCCACTGGAACACACACAAAAAAAAATATTAAAATCGGTCCAGCTGTCGGTACCTACAGAAGAATTATATATTAAATATATCGCCCTGTAATCCTGCAGTGAACAGTCAATAGCCGCTAATAAGTTGTAAACAATGTTTTGTGGTTTATATCTTCCGACGTGGATTTGTATTGCACACATTTTATACAAGGTCAACGCGAGTTTGTCGATACTGCGTTGTGTGTCTGTGATGATAACTTGGTGTTTGATGCCGCGGTGGCGCACGCTGCAGAACTATATAAGTGTGCAACAGATCATAATTGCTACATTAGAACTTGTGTGCAAAGTATACTTCTTTGTTTCGATAATTCCTATATGGCAATATTTGTTTCTAACAATGGTCTGTTGGTCCCTGTGCGCGACGTTGGTGGCGCACATCCGACTGTCACTGAGATATACGGGGACCATAAGTTACGAGAAGAGGATAGCGACTGTCTTCACATACTCAATTGTAGCTGCGGTGTCAGGAATATTATGGGCGATTAATCTTTATTATAAGAAGTCTAGATTGGTACAAATATATTCTTACCATGCAGCAATCTCTACAATGATGTTTGTAACATTAGCACTATATATAAGCGTCGCCATGTCCGTTCTGTTAGCATACACAATAATTGAGCGATATGTATTCCATTGGCAACACTGATTTAAACATATTTTTACTTGTTGAGGGTAGCAACACTAACGTTTATTTAAATTTGATCAGTTATTTTTCAAGGCAGTCCGTTCGGAGCTACAGACGTCAAAGGTTGTCTTGAGCAACATTCGAGTGTAAAATTAAGTTGGAAAGTGCTGTGCATGGAACATTAAAAGTGATTTGACTGTCTAAGTGTGGTTTGATCTTTCAAGTCAGAAGTGGTGGATAATAATCTACGCGCCTGATGCGGTTATTTCCTGAACCAGAGACGGTTAAAGGTCAGAATTTATTGCATTATACCCTCTGCTGAATATTTTACTTCGCATTTTCTATAATTGTTGCAGTACAATTATAATTTGAACACCTTTTTTTTTTGTATTGGACTGATCTATGTAAAGCAAGTGCACCTGTATAATTGAACACGCCGGAGATATTTTCTTAAGATGCGTCGTCATAACGGCATTGGATTTGAATCTAAGAAGTCAATATTCGAATTGAAGTGAATATCTATTTTTCAATCAGAACTATTATTACAAACTACTACCTACACTTTGCGACTATTTATAGGTACCCTACAGGTACATACAAATTTTGTAACTATACTAAATTTGACGGTTTATACATATAAAGTTAAAGCGTTATAACTTTTGTGATTTTTGCTGAATGTGTGTTTGAATATTTTGTATTTTTTTTTACCCTTGTTCTATTATTTATACAGTTGATTTTGTTTTGAATCACTCAGAGTAGTTAAGCCGTGATAATGGGACATAATAAGCGAAGGCGACGTGACTCAAGTGAGAGTAGCGAGTCTATAAGTTCTAGTGACAGTGATGATTGCCATCGTAGGTCGCGGCACCGTAAAAACCGCAGGGATAAAAGGCATAGTAGGAGCCATAAGTATAGCAAGAGAGGTAGAAATACCCGTACTCAGCATTATAGGCAAGATAAAAACCGGGAACTCACTAAGACCCCTCCGATAACTACCTCTCCCATAAAATTGAGTGCGTGTAATCCATTGAATACGAATAATTCAATTCAGGCGAGTAATCATAACAGTAATTCTGCGTCTATAACATCTCCCAATTTCTGGGCTCAAAATAATTTTCCCGTGGCTTTTAGTGTTGTACCTGAATTCGACCCAAGTGATAATTATCAAACAATAGAAAACTGGATTAACAAAGTTAGTGAATATGCGCAGATCTATTCCTGGAACGATCGTCAGATATGTCATTACGCGCTTCCTAAATTAAATGGTTTAGCCAAAAAGTGGTACCAGGGGTTGCCCTCAGTTTTACATAGTTGGGAGGAATGGGTACAAAAATTAAAACTGGCTTTTCCGTCAAATGAAAATTATGGTGATCTATTAATGTCAATGTTAAAGCTTCGATGTAGGTTTGGTCAATCGTTGGAACATTATTATTACGATAAAATGGCGCTTATAAATAAATGTCAGATTACGGGTAATAAAGCTGTTGGCTGTCTCATTCACGGTATTGATGATAAATTCGTAAGAATGGGAGCGGGTGCTTGCATGTTTGGCGAACCAGAACAGTTGCTTAATTATCTGCGTACAATCTCCCAACATGAAAACAATACGTCTGGATCTAGCCTTCGAAATCGAAGTAGTACAGTATTTAAAAACTCTAATAGAACAACAAATGAACTAACGAATACCAGCGATACCATCCGATGTTTTAATTGTAATGAAATAGGTCACATAAGTACAAGGTGTAATAAACCTATTAAAAAATGTGGCTTTTGCTTTAAATTGGGCCATGATACGAAAGACTGTTTAAAGAGAAAATCAAATAATAATGAAGTTATTAGTAAAAGTAGTAGTACAACAGATAACAATAAAACTGTCATGTGCATTACTAATAGTGAGGCCGGTAATTCAAAATTTTACAAAGATGTAAAAATCAACAATGTGATTTTGAAAGGATATGTTGATTTAGGCAGTAAATGTACTCTTTTAAGAAAGTCAAATGCAAAGCAGTTCATTGATACTTGGGATACCAACCTTTTACCTATATTACAGGGGTTCGGGAATTCTGCCGTCAAACCATTAGGAAAGTTTATGATAACTTTAGAAATTGAGTTGGTTAAAGCTGAAGTAGAAATCCTTGTTGTAGATGATCATTATTTGTCAACACCAATTTTGGTAGGGCAATCTTTTACAGAAAAGCCAAACGTTATAATTCTTAAAACTGTAGACGAACTGAAATTTTTGTATACTCCAGATTTAAATGATGGTAATTTTAAAATTAAAATTTATGCATATTGTAATACAATCGTGAAACATAAGACCCTCATGCCAATTGATGTTAGAGTGGAAAATAAATATAGTGGCGGCTTACTAGTGCAATACGGTCTTCGTATTTTACCATCTAATGAATATGCTATTTTGTCTGGGCTTTTTTCATTTGAAGATGGTAAGGGATATTTAATGTTAGCCAATTTATCATCTAATGATTTAAAAATAGATAAAGGAACTTTAATGGCTCGCGGTCATATATATCATGAAACTTGTAGTGAATACATAGGTTTGACAACGGAAACTAAACTTTGTGAGCAATTACCTTTAACAGATATAATAATTAGTACTGAACTGTCAGAGCAACAGAAATGTAAATTTTACAGTTTATTAAAACGGTACAGGGATTGTTTTGCCATGAATTTAACCGAGTTAGGTAAAACGAATTTAACTGAAATGACAATTACTTTAACTGACAATAGACCTGTAGTATACAATCCTTATAGGATATCACAGAGTGAGCGTGACTATTTGAATAAAATAATCGAAGAGCTATTAACAAATGGCATTATCCGCGAAAGTTCATCAGATTACTCGAGTCCCGTTATTTTAGTGAGTAAGAAAAATGGCGATAAACGACTGTGTATTGATTATAGATCCCTCAATAGAAAAACGTTAAAAGATAAATATCCGTTGCCCCGTATCGAAGACCAACTAGATAGACTAGGGGGTAATAAGTTCTTTACCAGTCTTGACCTTACTTCGGGATATTATCAGGTACCGATGAGTGAAGCTAGTAGAAGATTTACTGCATTCGTAACACCCGATGGTTTGTACGAGTTTGAGAGAATGCCTTTCGGACTTGCCAACGCACCAAGTGTTTTTCAAAGGACAATTAACTGTATGCTTAAGGGGAAACAAAACTTGGCACTAGCTTATATGGACGACCTATTGGTAACGTCACAATCAATTGAAGAGGGTTTAGATAAGTTAGAAAAGGTTTTTCAGTTACTACGGTCTGCTCATCTAACGTTAAATTTGAAAAAGTGCGACTTTTTCCAGACTCGTATAAATTATTTAGGCTATGAGATCAGTTGCGATGGTATACGCCCCGGAGCTGCCAAAATCAATGCTGTGATAGACTTCCCCATGCCTACAAATGTACACGAGGTGCGACAGTTTGTGGGCCTCACAAGTTATTTTCGGCGGTTTATCCAAAATTATTCTATTATAGCAAAACCTCTTACGATCCTTACCAAGAAAAATGTTTCCTGGTGTTTTGACAAGCCTCAGATTAATGCATTTAATGAGTTAAAAACTAAATTAACAACACGACCTGTATTGGCACTATATGACGCGGAGGCTGAGTTAGAGATTCACACCGACGCTAGTAAAATAGGTATAGGAGCAATCTTGCTGCAGCGTGCGAGTTCTGATTTCGTATTTCACCCTATAGCGTATTATAGTAGACAAACGACCATTGATGAAAGTAAATTACACTCGTATGAACTTGAGACTTTGGCGGTAGTTTGTGCTTTAAACAAATTTCGAGTCTATGTATTAGGTAAATCATTTAGATTATTCACTGACTGTGCTGCCATACGGAGTACGATGACCAAAAAGGACTTAATCCCAAGAGTAGCGCGTTGGTATATTCTAATGCAGGAATATGACTTCATCGTCGAACATCGAAATGGCGGTATTCTCTCGTTTGCCATAAATTAATTTGCACTAATATTGTTTGCCATAATCGTCCCCGATCATAATATTTACTTGCACTATTATCATTTATACTAATAACGTTTGCCTTAACAACTCAACAGTAATAACTTTTATTTGCCATAAAATGACTTTCCATAGCAACATATATCATAATAATTAGTTTCCATAAGTAACACGTCTCATAATCGACTCTTGACATAATCAAAATTTGATATAATTATGAAAATAATACATAATATTGTTAGGTCGAAATTAATTATCTTTAACACCCCGACTCAGAGCAATCCGACTCGGATAGGTTAGGTTAGAAGACTAAGGCGGGAGCGAAGCGAAGCGGAGCTCCCGCCTTAGTCTTCGTGTTAGGTTTTTTTTTTAAACCACCCAAAAGTAGGAGCCCCGCGAAGCGGGGCTCCGTCGAGTTTAGTAAGTAGGCGCCATATGAGGTTTAGTTTCAGGTTTAATTGTAAATAAAAAATCTGTGTCGTATAATCATTTATTAATCAACATAATTCAAGTATAGATAAGTAATAAAAAAAAATCTTTATTTATATTATGGTAAATAAAAGTTATGGAAAATGGTATTATTGAAAACGAAAATTATAGCAAATACATTTATGGATTTAAATTATTATGACACTTGATCGATTATGACCAATGGAATTAGTGAAAGTCATTTTATGTCATTTCACGATTATGGCAACTGAAGCGTTATTTCTAATGAAATTATGGCAAATACCGGTATGGCATGTGAAATTATGGCATTTTAAATTATGACAAACATTAGTAAACCCGAAATGGCACCAAGATGAGTCATGTTGATGCACTGTCACGTAATCCCAGTCCCTTTGAACCCCCACAAGAGATAAAATTGGTCGATATCTTAGCAATAGACGATGACGCGTGGTTGCGCACAGTTCAGGAACAAGATTCAGAAATACAACGAATAATTAACATATTAGGCGATTCAACAACTAAGAACATTGTCGAGATTCATGGGAACTACACAGTCAAAAATGGCCGATTATACAGAATAATTAAAGATAAGAATGATGACATCAATTTAAAATGGGTAGTCCCAAAATCAGTGAGATGGCAGGTAGTTCGCATGAACCACGACGATGCCGGTCATTTCGGCTTTGACAAAACATACAGTAGAATTAGACAAATTTATTGGTTTAAAGGTATGAGACGTTTCATTAAAAAATATTGTAAATCTTGTCTAAATTGTGCTCATAATAAATTACCCGCGGGAGCTAAGGAAGGAGAGCTTCACCCAATTCCGAAAATAAACAAACCATTTGATACTTTACACACCGACCATTGTGGTCCGTTTCCACTTAGTAAAAAGAAAAATTGCCACATTTTAGTAATAATCGACGCCTTTACGAAATTCATATATATAAAACCAGTTAAAAATGTTAAAAGTAGCACTAGTATTCAGGTATTTACAAAGTATTTCTCGTTATTTGGAGTGCCACGCCGTTTGATATCTGACCGCGGTACTAGTTTTACTAGTAAAGAGTTCTCAGATTTTATCAATAAACGTGGTGTTAAACATGTTCTAAATGCGGTTGTTTCTCCTAGGTCTAATGGCCAGGTTGAGAGGTACAACCGAACCATAGTTGATGCAATAACGGCAACCAATCATGAAAAACCAGAAAATGAGTGGGATTTGTGTTTGCCGCAAATACAGTGGTCATTGAATAACACCGTAAACAAATCAACAGGTCGTACTCCTTCGGAAATGCTGTTTGGCGTTCAAACAACTAGTGTGTCCGATACCTTCATGAATTCTTTAGTTTCGGAATCTCATACCTTGCTAGATCGTGACGTAATTAGGTCAGATGCGGATTCGCTAATCCAAAGTTATCAACAGCAACAGAAAGAGCGCTTTGATAGGTCGCATAAGAAACCAACTCAGTATAAAGTAGGAGACCTAGTTCGCGTCGAAAAAGATATACGTACAGAATCTGGGCATAGTCGTAAATTAATACCAAAATGCGTAGGTCCATATAGAATCTCTAAAATAATTGGCAATGACCGTTACGAAATAGAAGATACCCCAATTACAAGGAAAGAAGGTTGCAAACCTTATAGGTCGATTTATGCCGTCGATAAATTACACCCTTGGCTTGTTTATAATTATGATGCCTTCTCGAGTGATTCAGAATAAAAAAAACCATCAACTCTTGATGTATTGTAAAACGTAGTGATTAAATTTTGTTATGTATTGTAGTGATGGCTTACTTCATTTATATACATGACTTGTGATCGATAAATCAAAGTACTTAGTGATGAACTAACATGATTGTATCTAGGAATATACTAAAATCAAACGAAAGTAATCATGTGAAGTGTAAATGTAAATGATTTGTGAATTAGTAAGAGAAAAATAATGTTTTAAAAGTTACAGAGATGAATTTCATAAAATATTTGAAGAGATTGTAATGGTGAAATGATTGACTATTATTATTATGAGGACAGATATAAAATAGCGAATGATAATTAAAGGGATAATGTTAAGTCAGTGATGTTAACGAGTTAATTTTGGTTCCAACTATGATAGTAAAATAGTAGCAATTAGTGAGTCGCTACGGGCGAGAGTGTCCGTAGTCGATGTTAGTTTTAAGAGTGAGTCGCTACGGGCGAGAGTGTCCGTAGTCGATGTTAATTTTAAGAGTGAGTCGCTACGGGCGAGAGTGTCCGTAGTCGATGTTAGTTTTAAGAGTGAGTCGCTACGGGCGAGAGTGTCCGTAGTCGATGTTAGTTTTAAGAGTGAGTCGCTACGGGCGAGAGTGTCCGTAGTCGATGTTAGTTTTAAGAGTGAGTCGCTACGGGCGAGAGTGTCCGTAGTCGATGTTAGTTTTAAGAGAGTCGCTACGGGCGAGAGTGTCCGTAGTCGATGTTGTTGTTCTAAACCGTAATTGTAATCAGCATTTTTTTTTCTAACCATGTTCTGTGTTTATTTATGTTTTGTAAACGCGAGGCCGCGTTTGACGTCAGGATTAGCCGAATGTTAGCATACACAATAATTGAGCGATATGTATTCCATTGGCAACACTGATTTAAACATATTTTTACTTGTTGAGGGTAGCAACACTAACGTTTATTTAAATTTGATCAGTTATTTTTCAAGGCAGTCCGTTCGGAGCTACAGACGTCAAAGGTTGTCTTGAGCAACATTCGAGTGTAAAATTAAGTTGGAAAGTGCTGTGCATGGAACAATAAAAGTGATTTGACTGTCTAAGTGTGGTTTGATCTTTCAGTTCTGTCCTGTTGTCAAAGAAGGATGTCAGCCAGAAACATGAGCCATGTTCTGTCTGTGGTCGGCGTCGGTGTTATATGTGACTCTGTTATGGTGCTGGTATATGCATGCCTTATGAGTTTCTATGTAACTATGTTTGACCACCCGTGGTTTTTTGTGTCTCTACAGTTCGCTTACTCCTTTAGAATAGTGGTACAGAGTGTGTTCGTGTTATTCAGAAGATCGTCTAGAGTACACTGGAACATGTATATAAGGAAGTGGAGGAGGAGCCGAGTTGCGAACAATATTGCACTTCGCTAAACTAGGTACAATCACATCTTCCTAGGCTTTGGCACAAGGCACCAAGTTTTTGCCAGGCATTGGGTTATATATTAGGTACCAATATAGAATCAATTGCTGAATGTATAAACGCGCATCACTTTAGAACGGATTCACCTATTTGACTTATTCTTTTTTATCGTGTTTGTAATTGTAGGTGTAAAAAATAAAAAAAATCAATTTAAATAATTTAATTAGTAGGCACGGCCGTGCGAACCTGGGCCAATAGCTAGTATTTTAATCCAACATTTATGTGTATTTCTGTGTGTAATTAAACTAATCAAACAGTTCCTGGCATGATTCTCTGTAGTATCTAATGTGAGTGTTGAGTTTTTTCTTTGAACTATGTAGGTACCTAACATTTTTCTTTATTATAATATTATTAGTATTCTTTATTTTTTAAAAAACACCAATCAGAAATAAGTAAATACGCAAAATATAAGAATATTCTACACTTTTGTGGTCTTTTTGTCAGACGTGATATTTTTTTTAACTAAAACATATCTGTAATAATAAATACTAATAGAGACAGTTCATTATAGTAGGTAGGTACTTCAGTACACGTGTAATCCTAATGACACCTTTTTAAGAATCATTTTATTGCTGACCTTACGTCATACAATGAAGTTGTAGTCGCAATGTGAATCAAAATGTCATCACGACAGATAACAACTCATTTGAGACGCATAGTAAGTAATAGAGATAGAATCGACACCTTGTTGTTGATAAACTTTGAATTATTAATTAATTGGGTTATATCGTATTTTAATTTATGTAAAATAAAGTATTTTTTATGTTATTGTTAAATGTTATTTTAATCGTAACTATTGTTACGAACACATTGGTCCGTTTTGTGTTCCCTGAATTGTATTTATAACTAAAGATGCGATTAAAATACACTCGTCGGACCTATACTTACATTTTTTTCACACTCTCTAAATCACAAACGAAAAGACTTAGAGTCTAGTAGTAGTACTCGTGAGTTAAATAAAATATGAGAATTTAATTCTAAATTTAGCTACGACTGTAACGCAATTTGCTCATGTGTTCCTACGTTTTTCCTTGCAGGCGTCGGAATAATCTTGTAAAAGTTGTGTTTGTAACATACCTAGGTCTGATATAGAGAGCTATTGTAATGTATCAAATGTAGGTATGTATTGTTTGCTTTGTTCCAAGTAGTTGGTTCTATGTATATATAACGCAGTGTATTTATATATAGCAATAAGTCCGCCATTGTATCTATAATTTTGTGTTTATTACCTTTGATTATTTAATGTCTAGATTCCTAATCCGGCATCTAAAATTGAAGCAAAGAACTGTCAAAAATTACGGTCAAATGGACGTACTTTTTGAGAGGTAAGATGACTTATAGCGTATTGCTATATTTATTGTGAGTCAATGAGAAGCGAGATGAAGGGTTGTAGATTATATTGACTTGACTTAATTGACTAGCTTAATAAATCTTAAACCTAAGTATTTATACACGTAAAAATATAGGAAGTAATATTATAATAGGAGGGCGATTTGTTTATTCAGCGCCTCTTAGCAGTACGTGTAGATTGCGTAATTTATAAATAATAAAATAGACAATTAGGAAGTGCAATCTAAACACGTACTGGTGTTTCATTATTTGGTATAGAAATATACTATGGCGACTGCCATAGATATTCCCCCTTTTGTAAAAAAATTATACATTTGTAAAAATTATAAGTTGAAAATTGTACAAAAAAATTGAAATATCTTATTAATTATATCTATTTCCGACAGTCTTAAGCAGCATTCGAGTCCCTGACGATTCGCAACAGGTTCTTCTCTATTTTTGCTCCGATTGCTCGGTAGATAAAGTATATACTGAGTATTAGTATTACAACTGCGGTGAATATGGCCACCATGATCCACGTGCGGAGGTCTTGTAGGTCCCCAGATAGCTTTGAATGGAGTTTTGTAATCTCCTCTGGGATCGCGGCGTTGTTCTGCACCATATTCACCTGCTCTTTCTCGTGACTGCTTGTAGAACCCATTGTAGTTGGAAGTCTTGTAACTCGAATGAATGACTGTGGTTTTGCATGTCTTTATATACTACGATTGGAATCTCACCGTTGGTCGGAAGATTCGTCCGGAACGTGTTTTATTCGGGCAGTTCTTATCTTCTAATTTTTTATCTTCTATGTTATTTCTAATCGTGCAATTTTGATCTCTTATCTCGTTGTCGTTTATCATAAAAGCTGGTTTAAGACGATCGACTGACACGGAGCTCTGTCGTCCGTTTATCCAGATCGTGAAAACCTTATCATTACGACTAATAACGAGATAAGGTCCATCATACGGAGGTGTAAGACTTGGCCGTAAACGATCGCAACGTAGGAAAACATGTGTGCATACTGATAAGTGTGGATGCACAAATATCTTATCGTTCGTACTCTGCCTATGTGAAACGGAGGTTGCTTTTTTTATGTTTTCTTTAATTTCTTTCACAAAATCGGCGTATGTCGAGTGATCGCTTGTTCCGAAAAATGCTCCAGGTAGTCTTATTGTTGTACCGAGGACTAGTTCAGCTGCAGAGTATCCGGTATCTTGCCGTAGACTGGTACGGATACCGAGTAAAACAGTTGCAAGTTCTTTTGTCCAATTCGTTGTATTTCCTCTTGCTATTAATGCTGTTTTCAAAGTCCTGTGCAGTCGTTCTACCTTTGAGTTTGACTGTGGATGGTATGGTGTGGTTCGAATTTTCGTGATACCCATGAGTTTAGCCAAACTTTTGAATATTTCAGATTCAAACTGGCGTCCCTTCCCTGGTCTGTGGTAATGTATTCAGGGCATCCAAATCGGGCTATCCATCCTTCATATACCATCCTAGATATAGTTTCTGCAGTTATATCGGCTATGGGAAAAGCCTCTGGCCATGAAGTACAGCGATCTATCATTGTTAATAGATAACGCTTATTTTGCGACGTAGGTAAAGGTCCTACTAAATCGATATGGAGATGAGCAAATCTTCCTGTCGGCATGAATTTACCTAGAGGTGATATTGTATGACGATGTATCTTCGCTCATTGACATTGTAAACATTTCTCTGTCATCTCATTGATATCTTTGTTCATATTTTCCCATATGTAGTTTGCTGAAATTAGTTTTCTTGTAGTGTTCTTTCCAGGATGTTCCTATCAGATGTTCTAGCCATAGTTAATCTAGCGCGCCATTTTCAACGAGTGTCAAACGTCAAAAATAGTAGCTTCATTTTTTTGAAGGTTTACTGAGGGAATGCTCCATCTAGACATTATTTAATCAAAGATTATTACTTAAATTTAATGAAAATAAATAAACATGTTTTAAAGGATTAAATGTATTAATAAAATCTTACTACTTTCTAACTACTTTTAACATAGTGTTTTTATTTTGTGCGACAAAGTGGAAGTGAAATACTTAGGTATTAATGGTAGTATTCAGGGGCGTAGCTACTGCCGCCATATCAGCCATATCAAATAAACGGGGCCTCACGTCACAAGGGCCCCGAACAGGCGTTACAAATTGCACCCCTCTCACCACCACCACCCCCCAACCACGGGCCCCCATCCTTGCTTCGAAACACACTGAAGAGTCAATCGTAAATAGGACTCACACTATTCTAGTGTGAGTCGAGAACGAGAGTTCGGGCGCCTGGCCCTCAACAAACTTAACAAACAAACAAACTCTTCAGCTTTATAATATACTTTATCTATAATAATTTTAAGTATAAAGCTGAAGAGTTTGTTTGTTTGAACGCTATAATCTCAATTCAATTCGACTTGAATTTCTAAAAATAATTGAAAAATTATTTTACTGTTGGATAGCCTATTTATCGAGGAAGGATATATAACATCACGCTACGACCAATGCGAATTAAAGGAGCGGAGCTGCAATGAAAAATGTTGAAAAAACGGGGAAAATTTACGCAGACAAAGTAAATTGTCCCTGGTCAACTTGATGAGATTGCGAGTGAGTCTTTTCGACATCATTGGGATCGCCTCTTTCGTGTGTCTGCAGCCATCGGTGTTGTTCGATTCTGCTTGGTGGGAAAATTCTGTTTTTTCTTGCAGCCATGATTTTATTTGAGAGGTAGGCAGGGGGAGTAATGGTTCTGGCACAGAATAAGTAATAGTACTACGTACAGAAGGTTCACTCCCTAACAAAAGTCAGGTATAAAAATATACCTAGACACGCCAGAGGGTAGCTCTAGCGAGTCTAGGTATATTTAGCCTGCAAGCTAAACTGAAACTTATAACCGCGCGGGAACCGTGAATTTTCTTTGCTCGCCCCAGTTTTATGACCGAGCTGAGAAGTCCGCACGGGGTTGTCACTTGAGAAGTTTTTGTACATAGTTAATTTATTAGTTTTAAGATAAATAAGTAGATTAAGCATTACAAACGTACATTTAGCATTATCAACAAAAAAAATCCAATTGTCGTGTGTTCGATTCCCACGGGTGTAGATACTGCTTTATAAACATTATCCTATCCTGTTCCTAATATTATTTCTGCGCAACTAATTAAGGATTTTTATTTTAACTATTACTAAGTACTTAAGGACCTAAGGAATTAAAAATGAACGACCGGCTGCCGCCGCTGCACACGTACTTCGATGACGCAGTGGAATTGTAGAAAATGTTAGTTCTGATTCACTATTCGTTTTATTCAGACATCCGTACTTAAACACAGCAATATCTTTTATACGGATTAAATTGACGTTTAGGCATTGAAGACATTGCGGGTGTCGAAAAGAAAAAAATATTTTCAAATGTGTGCGAGCGCGACGTCCACTGCCATACGCCTCTTCGAGCGGCGCGCTGCCCGAATATACCTAAACTGTGGAGTGACACCCCTATGGTATCACTCCGCAGTTTAGGTATACCCCTCACTCCCCGTATGTGATTAATTTGGATCCCTGCCATGCCAGTTCATCTGCTGCGTCGTTGTATTTTGAGTTGCTGTGCCCTTTGATCCTTTGTAGGGTCACTATGTTGGGTCCAGTGATGTTCTGAAGGGCCATGTGACAGTCCATGACAAAGGCTGAATTGATTGTTCGGTTTTGTAGTGCCAGGAGCACGGATGCACTATCCGAGACAATTGTTATGTTGAGACCCTTGTTATCTCTTGCCGCAACCGCTTGGGCCGCTCTAGTGATTCCAATGCATTCTGCCTGGAATATTATGTTCCTTTTGTCTAAAGAGGTTGACAGTCTGATGTTAAGGTCATCCGAGAAGACACTGGCTCCGATTCCGGTTAACGATTTTAGACCCGTCTGTGTATATTCTTACCGTGTTTGTGCCTGAGCTGTCTTTCGCTTCTGGCATCAGATGGATGCTGTATCCTCGGTAAAAATATATATTGTTGTGGTATTTTATCTACGGGGGCATCAAAAAGAAGTTGCTCTTTGGTGATGCCCGATAAAATTTTCATGTGTGTTGGTCTGTCGTCTTCTTTCCATAGTTTGTTTGACCTATGTCTGAGGGTCGCTGCCATTGCCTCTTCCTGAATCAAATCAAATCAAATCAAATCAAATCATATTTATTTGTGTGATTTAGGGTACATAATGGTCTTAAGATAGTAAAAATGTAAGTTCTCCATAAATCTGCCTGACCGGCTTACACAATTCTATAATATATTCATAATCATCTCAATTCATGACATTACATAATAAGTGCATATATTAAAGTAAATATTATATTCATTATCATTTTATATTCTAATTAAAACTTATCATTTAAATATTCCTGTACAGAATAATAACATTTATTAATTAACATTGATTTAATTTTATTTTTAAAGATATTGATTTCACTAGTATTCATTATTTCTTTAGGTAAATGATTAAATATGCGTGCACTCATACAAAGAATACTTTTATTCATCAGCGCTGTCTTATTACCTGGAATACATATTTTTAGGTTATGCCTTCTGCTATTTAATGTTGTGAATAAATGATTATTCTTCTTTACAAACAGTACAACTTCGAGAATATATATACTTGGCAATGTTAAGATATTAAATTTAATGAAATACTGTTTACAACTGTCTGTTTCTTTCAAATGACAAAATGAACGTATACACCTTTTTTGTGCCCTAAATGCAAGATCTTTGTCAGTGGAGTTACCCCAGAACACAATACCATATCTCAAAAGAGGTGTGACGTAGCCATGATATGCCGTCAGTATCGTAGCAGGATTCACCTTCTTGCTAATCATGTATAGAGCGTAAGAGTATGAGTTTAACCTTGAGCATAATGAGGTAATGTGTTGCTTCCAGTTTAGATTGTTATCTATATTAACCCCTAGAAATTTTATTGTGTCTACTTCATCAATTTTTGTGTTTAAATAGCGTATGTCCATATTTATTAATTTATTTACTCTACTTTTAAATGTCATAATATGAGTTTTGTCAAGATTAATATTCAAATTATTTAAGGTCAACCAATTAATAATATTTCCTAATGTCATATTAATTTCACGCTCAATGTATGTTTTATCATGTCCAACAAATATTATTGTACTGTCATCCGCAAAAAGAATGGTCTTATGTTTTGAAATTTTGGGTAGGTCATTAATATATATAATAAAAAGTAGCGGTCCCAACACGCTTCCCTGTGGCACACCAGTAGTAACCTCTCTGCTATCAGATAAGTATTTAATTACTTTTCTTTCAACTGGACATAATTTTGTAATTTGTGTTATTTGTGTTCGATTATGTAAAAATGATTTAATTAAATTGTATACATTACCTCTGATTCCATAAGCATACAGTTTATTTAATAGAAGTTCATGGTTAACATAGTCAAAAGCCTTAGACAGGTCCATAAACAGCGCACATGCTTGATTACCCTTATCTCTGTTTAACAATACCGTATGGATGAAACTATAAACCGCCATGTCAATAGATTTGTTTTTCCTAAATCCAACTTGTTCCGTACAGAAAATATTATTTGTTTCAAAATAGTTACTAATACTGCCGTGAATAACCTTTTCAAATATTTTGGAAATCACTGGTACAAGGGCTATGGGGCGGTAGCAACTAATATCAGTCCGATCATTTTTCTTAAACAACGGCTTAATTACAGTTAATTTCAGCTTATCAGGAAATATACCATCTGCGATGCACAAGTTAATTATATGACTGAGAATATAGGACAGTTTTACCGATACACGTTTTAATATTTTCGTCGATATGCCATCATAACCAGTACTATTGGTGTTTTTAAGGTTTTGAATTATACACACATCAAAAGTGTCTAGGGATCAAGCATTTTTATGCGGATTTCTTGAGATTGAGATGTGGCTTTGTAATAAATTTATGATTTTATAAATTTATATGGATCCTTTTTGGTGCATTTCATAATTTGAATCAGGAACTGTGAATCAAATTCGAGTAAAAGATGAAAATCAGCTGTCAATATTTTCCCTATAAAAACATACAACGCATTGAAGACATTATTAGTGCTACTGTTTCCCTACTACTGATTAAAACCAACGTTATTATGGAGCGGCGACGTCATTTAAGCAGGGAAGAAATGCTCAGAGCCGTGGGAATGATAGAAGCTGGTTCCCGGCAACGTACTGTGGCTTTAGCTCTGAATACAAGTCAGAGTGTTATCAGTCGACTTTGGACACGTTACCGAAGCACTGGTACCGTGGCTGAGCGCCATGGAGGACGGTATCGCTGCACCACACGGAGACAAGACCGATACATTCAAATCTTAACTCGAAGAGGTCCAACAATAACCGCCATGATGTTAGCCGTGAGGCTTCATCACTCTTCAGGGAACTTAATTAGCGACCAAACAGTCAGAAACCGCTTGCATGAAGTGAACCTTCATTCCCGAAGACCGCTACGGGTACCACCTATAGCAATGCACAATCGTAGGATTCGATATCAATGGGCTCTTGAACACAGAAATTGGGCAGAAGAACAATGGCGTTTCGTGTGCTTTTCTGATGAGTCTCGTTTTGGTATGAGACCGGATACAAGACGTATACGACACTGGAGAACCCCTGGACGCCAACAGCGATTAAAATCCTGCCAGGAAGTCCATCCTTATAGTGGTGGAACCATCATGGTATGGGCGGGTATTTGGATCGGCGGAAGAACTGAGTTGATTTGGATCAGAGGCAACCTCAACGCTCAAATTTATGCTGAGACGATTGTATCAGACGTCATCGTTCCTCTACAAGTGCAAATCGGTCCCTTATTTCAGTTAATGCATGATAATGCACGACCGCACACCGCAAGAGTTGTAAGACAGACTCTCGCCGCAGCTAACATCAATGTCCTGCCCTGGCCTGCTCAGTCGCCAGACTTGAACCCGATTGAGCATGCATGGGATATGCTACAGAGAAGAGCTCTGCCGAATATGGAGGGTATCCAGTCGCAAGAAGACCTTTTTTTGTTGTTGCAACGAACATGGGCGGCCATTCCACAGCGTGATTTGGATGAACTCATTTTGAGTATGCCAAACCGATGTTCTTGTGTTGTTAGTGTTCGCGGTAGAAACACGGATTATTAATTGTTTAAGTTACCCAATAAAATTTTAAAGAAAACTGTTATTTCAGTCTTTTTTTCGAACTTTAATGTTAGTGGTTCAAATGTCAAAAATCCCTTTATTAGGAAAATGGCAAATTTCTTTATTAATGCAAAGGTGACTTGGTTTATCGTTACTGTGACAAACGAAAACACTTTATTTGATGAATCCTTAAAGAAATAAAAAAAAAAAATCAATCAGGAGAAAAGTTATTGCAAAAATATATGTTGATCCCTAGACACTTTTGATGTGTGTATTATAAATATCTTTAGGTATAGTGGGGGGCATAAATATAGATTGTAGTTTAGAAGGAAATTGGCATTTAAAATTACTTTGTTTGGATTGATTTGGAAGATCAATGAAAAAATTATTAAAATGGTTAACTATTTGAAAGGGGTCATCTATATTGTTTCCGTCTATATTTATATGATGTATTTCATCTGTCGGTATATTTTGCTTATTGCTGTTTATTACCTTCCAAGTAGCCTTTGACTTATTAAGTGCTGTAGTTATGTAGTTATCATTACGAGCCCTCTGAGTCAATGCAATGATACGTTTTAGTCTGGAGGATAACGTTTTGAACCTTGTTTTATTAAGTTTTGTTGGGTTTTTTCTATACTCCCATAAAAGCCGCCGTTTACGTCTACAACACATTCGGAGACCTTTTGTAATCCATGTCGGGCGCTCATTTGTGAATACTTTTATTTGTATAATAGGAAAACATAGATTATAAAATAGGAGGAACAAATCATAAAAGTTATTAAATGCGGTATTTGAATCATGACTGTCGATAACATCATTAAAACTAAGAGAATTGATGCATGTTTCAAATTTCTTTATATTATCCATGGAATAGTCTCGTTTCGCTATGCTCCATGATTTCAAAAGGCAGGTAGGTTTAACTGGGCAGGTAAGTATCTGTGCTGTATGATCTGATACTGCATAATCTACAACCTTTGATTGGCATCCTTTAATATTAAACATAATATTGTCAATACAAGTTCCGCTTGATAATCGCGTCGGCTCATTTATCCCTAGCTTCAGATTATAACTATATACTATTTCCATAAACTGAGTTGAATCATTGGTTTTATTTAAAGTATTTATATTAAAGTCACCACAGATAATCACCTTTTTTCCATAGCAAAAACTGTTTAAGAGTGAGTTAAAATTACAGAAAAACTTGCTTAAATCGCCTGTGTTAGATCTTGGAGGTCTGTAGATACATATTATGTATATCTTATGTTCTGTTAATTCAACTCCCGAACATTCAACTACACTTTCTATTGAATATTTATGAATTTCCTTAATCGGTGTAAATAGCAGCGGTTTTTTTATTAAAATGCACGAACCACCATGACGATTGTGTCTACAATAACAGGAACCGAGTTTAAAGTTAGGCATATTATATGTATCTTTGTCACTTACTATCATATTGTGTTCTGTGATACACAACACGTTTATAGATCTTTTTTCATTTTCAAGTATCATTGTTAAAATATCCGACTTAGACATTAAGCCATTTATGTTTTGATGTAAAATTTTAATCTGTTTGTACACGAAAAAACTGATTTGATAGAAGAGAAGTGGATTCAGAATTAATAATCGTATTATTCACTTGCATGGTATCAATCTGAGTACACTTATCCATTGAAAGAGTTGTATTAAACTTATGGCACCTTGATTTTACATTGCAATATAATTCATATTGTAACTTATAGTCTACGTGAAGTATTTCCTTTAAAAGAGATCTACATTTATGCATCACTAAAGAAATGCGCCCAGGTATATAGTCATTATAATTCATGTCAACGTAACAGCAATTCATATACTTAGAGCACAAAAATTTGAATTCATAATTAATTTTCCTTTCATTTAGGAAATTATTGTATGGTACCTCTGTAACTATAATATTGGTATTTGACGCATTTGATATGAAACATCTAAGAGAAAACAATAATTCACTCGGTCGCTTGTCATTTGTACCACCTAAAAGAACAACAAAGTCATTTTTGTCCAGGTTGCATATTTCACTCTTTGCTGTTAACAAGATATGTTGCAGAGTAGCTCCTGAACTCCAGTAACTAATCACTTCATATTTTTCACCAATTAGTTTCTGTAGAGTCTGACGGACCCAGTGTCCCTGTTGGTCAGCTAAAACAATGATTTTTCTTTTTTTCGTTGGGCACAGGTTTTGGTGTGGGTCGCGCAGAATATCCTTAGTTGTTTCCTCGTTTGAGACGGATAACGTTTGTATATCATGGGTAGGATTGATTATAGTGTCATTAGAATTGATGGGAATACTGTTAGCCTCAGACTGTGGTCGATCCTCCTTAGATTGTTCCAAATTAGAAGCTAAACAAGTTGATAGTATTTTTGCTTTTTTCTTACTGGAAGAGCGTGGTGTTCTATTTTTTCTTTCCGGCGTTGAACAAATTTTTTTATAGGTCTCAATTAATTTTAATGATTTTCGCAGTTTCTCTTTCAGGTGAAAATTTTCGCTAGTTAAATTTTCAATCTCATTGTGAGCACTCATTAACTCCTTGTTTAGTGATTCCATCTTATTTTCACGTTCTTTTACAATATCATCCTGTAGGCTGTCATTTGGTATGCTCATTATCGTGGAGTTAAAAAGATCTGATTGTTCTTCGTCAATGCTATCGGGGATATTTTCCGTCGATGTAGGACGGGAAATCTTGCGAAATGTCACATTATTGTATTCACCCATTGTAATTGTTGATTTATCAATAACGATGATTATATTTTAATAAGTTATTGGTTTTTGCTATCTTTGTCCAAAAATAAAACCAAAAAATAGAAATTGTAAAAATGTTGTGTTCTCAATCTGATCCTTGCATTCAATAAAACAATAATATTCTATTTAGATCGGCTTAGAATCACAAAAAGAAACTAACTCCGATTGGATTTGAACTCGATCAACACGTAACGTAGAGCCACTAGTTAGACCAACGCGCCATGACGACTTACGAATGGTCAGTCAAAATTGTGACTGTATTACAACGATTGCAAGTGCAAGTAGGTATAACTTAGTCACGAGTATTTTATCGCTAATGGGGTCAAAGTCCAGTCTTTTGTTCTTTTAAACTGTATAGTCCGAGTATTTGAAATTTTAACCGATTTTAAACAACACTTTTTATCGTTTTTTACCTTATTTTAACAACTTTTATATAAAATGAGTTCACTAATTTATAAAGCGTTAGTCACTGATTGTTTCTATATAAGTCACTTATAATCTTTTGCACTATTTGTTCACTTTTTTGATTTTTATTTACGGAGCTCTACAACAACACGTCTTTCTTGCACTAGCGCTTTTGACAACCCTTGACCCTTTTGAACCCTGAAACCACTACACTTGAATGACCAAGTGTAGTGGTTTCAGGTTTAGGAGACCTTCGAGTGCTGCTGATGGGGTGGTCCTCATGCATCCAGTTGCCGCAATGCTGGCCAGGCGCTGTAGGCTCTGGAGTTTGTTTTTCGTGGTGATCAGCTGTATTCTGGGCCACCACACGACTGAACCGTACTTATTGTTAGTCTGACTGCTGCGTATAGCCATAGTGTAATTCGGGGATTGAGGCCCCATCTTTTACCCACTAGTCTTTTACACTGCCATAAGGTTATGCAGGCCTTTTTCAGTTTTGTTTCTAGGTGACTCGCAAAATTAAGCTGGTTGACCAGGATGACGCCCAGATATTTAACTTGTGTAGCTACGGTGAGTTCAGTTTTGAAGAATTTTGGTAGTTGGAGCTCTGGTAATTTACTTTTGTTTGTGAAAAGGACTAGTTCCGTCTTCTTTGGGTTTACTGAGAGCTCGTGTTCAGCACACCATTCTTCTACTAGTTCTATGGCCAAACGAAGTACCTTGCATAGTACATTTTCTGCAGTCCCATTTATTAATATGGCTAGGTCGTCTGCATAGCCAATGGTTGTATAGCCTCTTACGTTCAGTCTCCTTAACAGACTGTCCACGACTATGTTCCACAGTAACGGTGAAAGGACACCCCCTTAAGGACACCCCTTTGTTACCTTTGTTCTTATGGTGGAATTCACCGTTAACTGAACTGCCCCGTTGCTTATCAGTTCTGTGATACATTTTCTTAAGACTGGTTCCACATTAAATTTCTGTAGGGCGTGATTTATGCTGTTGTGCATGGTTTTATCAAAAGCTCCTTCTATGTCAATGAAGGCGGCTAGTGTTGATGCCTTGTTTGTGATAGCTGTTTCGTTTGTTATCTTGTGAACTACTAGGTGCAGTGCTGACTCTGTGGATCTGCCTTTTCTGTAGGCATATTGTTGGGGGTGAAGTGGTCTTTCTATCAGCGCCCCATTCCTTAAGTGTCTATCTCTCGAGTGTTTTTAACAGGAAGGAGGTTAGACTTATGGGCCTAAAGGATTTGGCTTCTGTGTAGTCTTTGCCTGGTTTTGGCAGAAAGACTACTTTTGCTTTCCTCCACTGTTTTGGTATGTATTTGTATGCGATGCATGCTTTTGGATTCGAACCCGCGACCTCACGATTGCGAGACCGATGCCTACAGTTACAATATATTAGATATATTTCGGGACTTAATCCCGTGAATTATTTAAAGGTACGAACCATTTCTTTACCCGACGTTTCGATCGAATTGCACCGATCGTGGTCACGGGTCGACCCGTGATAAAAAAAATTGTATAAAAATCGCGAAAGTTTAAAAACAATAGTTAAAATATAATTACAATCAACATGGATTTATGATAAACTTATTATTGATTAGTTTCTATTTTACCTCATTAATTAACTGATATAAGTACACGTTTGATATGAAATGTGAATGCCCCCATGTTGCCGCTGTAAACAGTCAGTAGCCGCTAAAAAATTGTGAACAATGGTTTGTAGCCCAGATGATGGGATATGGGTGTGTATATACGATATTATATGCATCGTCAACGCGAGTTTGTCGATACTGTGTTGTGTGTCTGTGGTGATAACTTGGTGTTTGATGCCGCGGTGGCGCACGCTGCAGAACTATATAAGTGTGCAACAGATCATAATTTCTACATTAGAAGTTTTAATCAGAAATTACGCGTTAGAAGAGTTGCCGTATATTGATGTTTATGGATATGAATGGAAAGTAGATGACATACTGCAATATTTGTTTTTAACAGTGATCAGTTGGTCGCTGTGCGCGACGTTGGTGGCGCACATCCGACTGTCACTGAGATACACGGGAACCATAAGTTACGAGAAGAGGATAGCGACTGTCTTCACGTACTTAGTTGTTGGTGTAGTGGTTGGAGTACTTCAGGGGACGAATTACGTGTATGTTAATTTTAATGACAAATATGTTATGTATGCATATGAACAATTTTACTTTGCAGCAATCTTCACAGTAATGGTTGTAACACTAGCACTATATATAAGCGTCGCCATGTCCGTTCTGTCGTGTTGTCAAAGAAGGATGTCAGTCAGAAACATGAGCCATATTCTGTCTGTGGTCGGCGTCGGTGTTATATGTGACTCGGTTATGAGTCTGGTATATATTGGATTTATATTTACTAACCGGTATATTATAAGGTTTCTTAACGAATTGTCTTTTTTGTCTCTACATTTCGCTTATACCTTTAGAATAGTGGTACAAAGTGTGTTCGTGTTGTTCAGAAGATCGTCTAGAGTACACTGGAACATGTATTTAAGGAAGTGGAGGAGGAACCGTGTTGCGAACAACATTGCACTTCGTTAAACTACAGTCACATCTTCTTCGGTTCTGCCTCAAGACGCCAGGTTTGAGCCAGGCATTGAGTTAAGTAGATATTACTGCTATGAGATATTGCAACTAAGTTTGTGCGCTAAGGATTTGTGCTGCATTTATAGAGCACTAGAAATTGTGAAAAAAAATACTATAAACATATAAATAACAGAAGTTGCTGGCCGTTACGTAGATGAGAAAGTCGTTTGCTCCAGCTATTATTATCTAAGTACCGGTATTATAGATATTATAAGTACTTTTGTAACTCTGTATATTTTAAAGAAATAAATGTTTATAAATATATAATCAAATCTTACTAACATATTTACATTGTGTTTTTTTTATTTTGTGTAACGATGTGAAAGGTTTTTTTTTCTAATTTATTTATTGATAAAAACAATGGTAGGTAAACATTACAAGTTAGGTAGAAGTAAGGATCGTAGTCCAGTACAATTTTCAATTATATGAGAGAAAAAACCAAGCTTTTTTTTAAGAAATACGAGCTCTTGGTTTTAAATTAAATTAAGTAATTTAGTATCTAGTATTAAATAAATTCGTTTTTAAATTATTAATAATCATAGTCAAGTTGATGTTCCGCCAGGTTTCATCTAGTGGTTAGTGACCCTGACGCTAAGCCAGAGGCCGTGGGTTCAATCGCTACCCAGGGTAAAACTTTGTGGTATGAGCACGATGGTTTATTCATTGTCTGGGTGTATCTTATCATATGTGTGTAGATTGATACATGTGTTAGAAATACCTAGTCCGGTCGTAAGTTCTGTTACAAATGAAAATGCATTTTTTTTTAATGAAGTAATGTAATATTACTAAAAGTTATTATGTAAGTATATATTTATTAAAGTCTCAGTAAAAAATGCAATATGCAATATTCTATTCAAAATGACCACCTTTAGCTTTTATACAGGTGACCAAGTGCAGAGTCCTGCTGCAAAATGCACGGTACATTTTTAAAAAGTGTATTGCTGAGAGGTTTCACAACACGATCCAAGACTGTCTCTTGATACACTTTGGCTGAAGTTTTCACTCCTTTTGCACAAAAATGTAGCTTTGTGACGCCTTGATAAGACACGCCCCGCCAAATCATCACGGACGTAGGATGATGACCACGCTATATCTTTCCTACCTCTTGAACAGCTTCTTTAGAACTGTGAGCGTACACTTTATTATTTTGCTTATTGTAGTGCTCTTCAAACGTATTTTTTTTTTCATCGGTAAAGAGGATATTTCTGTGCCCTTTAACTGCGTATCGCGACAGGAGGCGTTATGATCGATCCACTCTCTTTAATTGTAAAGATTGATTTAGGGCATGTCCTGTATATCGACGATAAGCACCGAGCTTCTGGTCTTGTTTTATAATACGCGACAGAGTCCTAACGGGATTGTTGACTTTAACGAGCGAAGACGAACAAATCTAACATGCTTAAACAAGCAAAACACACCTGTAAGGTTAACCTTTATTACTAGATTTTAAAACACAGTACAACACGAAAAATAGGATCATTGCCCCTAGTAATAGAAAAATAATATTTTTGGCGTGATAACGTCTTATAAATCTATGACCGGCTACACTCACGAACAATCTAACAATCTTAAAAAAAAGTTAAAAAAGGCTGCTAAGCAACAGCGAATGGCGATTGCAGTGACATGTCATGCGATACAATTGGAACTATGACATCATATATGTTTTCATAGGACGTTATCACGTAAAATTATCGACCGTAAACCGAGTTTACAGACAGCCATTTTTTTTCATGTACCCTCAATTAACTACGTCAGAATCGATATATAAAATTTGTGGTAATGCCTTTTAAAAAGACGGCGCAGTAGAATACTACTATTACTGAAAATAAAAATTGAATAATATTAAAAAAAAATTAACTAGCATAATAATTAAGCAGAATCTGTAATTCTGTCGTTTCCTAATTCTGATGAAATATCAGTACTCAGGGCCGAAAGAAGGTATAAGGCAAGGCATGTTGAAAGGGCGCCAAAAATCCCCCCCCCCACCCCCACCCCCCATCGTAAGAATGTTATTCGAAGGGCGCTATCTTATGTCGAAATAGTATAGTCGAGTCAGGCACTGTCAGTACTTAACTTACATCGAGAAACTATGACGTAATTTTTTCAACAAGTAGGATGAAGGTTCAGATCTGGGTCCATAATCACTATGGTTTTTGTTTGTTTAAGCGGCAAGCCCGCGCTAATTGGCGCATGCGCGGTGCGCTCAAAAATGTCCGTGGTGCATTTCTAAGCGCATCTGTCTATAAACCATTATGTCAAGATTTTAACAGTTAAAAGCGCGGGCTTGACGCGAAAACGAAAAAAAAGAGTGATTATGGACCCTGAAGAGAGAAAACTCGGGTGGCCTTTGACAGATATTGTCCACAAAGTAGCATTGTCTCCTTCTAGAGAGTGGTCAATTTTGTGAGGTTATGGCGCAGTCCTGTCCTCTACGTCAATGTTAAAGTTTTTTTTTTTTTTTTAATTAAGCAACTATGTCAAAGTCAGATGTGCAATGGAGTAACATAAAGTTTGTTTTGTTTTTAGCGTTGAACTATTTTAACTTTAAGTTATTTCCCAAGCCTGGAGAACGCTACTATCAAGTTATAGAGTTGCTTGAAAAGAGATACCAAAAAAAATAAAAGCCACGCTCGTCGGATAGTTCGATGTTTATCTTAACCTACCAGTCAGGTCCTACAAGAAACACCAAAGAAGTTTTAAGAAAACCTGTTAAAACTTCGACTGGTAATTTTTAGGGTTTTAAGCATTTTTTTTGCTGAAATGTATGTTTTTAAATTTCGCTATTCATCAATGACATATCGCTATTCGCGTTGCTTAGCAACCAGTCAACAGGCGGAACGTGTCATTTTTTCGTGAGTGCAGCCGGTCATCGATTTATATTATATACATAAAAAAATTGGTTGTCTGTAAAGTCGGTTTACGGACGATATTTTTACGTGATATCGTCATATGAAAACATTGATGTCATTTTTTTACTTCAATTGTATCGCATGTCGCTGCAATAGTGCAATCGCCAAAACATTGATGACATTGTAAAAAAAAAAACCCTATTGTTGTTAAAAATTTCACATCCATTTCGGCGTAGTATACCTTTTTGTGGTCGGAGAATAAACAATATTGCAATTGGTTTGTCGCCAGTAAAAAGTTGGTGAAGAGACGACAGTCGTTCATAAATTAACTACTAAGACATAGTGGAAATGCGCAGTGGCGGATCCAGGGGAGGGGCAGCACCCCCTCACCCCCCAAATCATCTGAGTTCTTGCGTACAAACCATTAAGTGAACTAAAACCGTGAAGATACAGAATTTGTTGTTGGAAACCTAAAAAAGGGAAAACGACCAATGATTTGGGGGGGGGGGGGGGCTTGTGGTCCCTACCCCCCCCCCCTGGATAGGGAATCCAGGGGGGGGGCTAGGGAACACAAGCCCAATTCATTGAGTTTTTGTGATTATTTTTGTAAAGAAATTGTTTTTCATTTTTTTTTTAGTATTTACTGTAACTGTTCTAAATTTAAACTTTTTTATTTAAATAGAATTTTTATATTGTTGAATTAAAATTTTCTTAGTATTTTTAATCGATTAAACATAATTACTCGTTTTCGTAAGTCATTTTAGGGTCGCATCTCTATGACATGCGCGAAAGTGATAAGAACCTAACTTCAATCCGGTCAAGTTACGTTGATCCTACTCTAAGTGCAATAAAACCTATACTCGGAAGTGTCAGGGTAAAAAGGGAAAACGACCCCCCTAAACGACAATAGGGTATTTTACTCTATATGGAAAAAAAAGGTATAAATATATTATTGAGATAGTTTAGGAAAAAACAGTCCGAAAATGTTAGTTTTAGTCCATAAAATAACTAAATGAATTTTAAAATTCAATCATAGTATACAGTGTTTTCAGTTTTTTAAATCTATTTTATAACACCATGAAATAGTAGCCACCATGTTACTACGTCATACTGCTGTGTAAACTAAACAGTATCAACTGTCAACTGATCGGCGTAATTGTCATACAAAACGTCACCACGTTTGTTTACACAGCCAACTGACGTCATCACCACAGAAAAATATGGCGTCCATGCGTCC
This sequence comes from Herminia tarsipennalis, assembly GCA_945859575.2. Classification (NCBI taxonomy): domain Eukaryota; kingdom Metazoa; phylum Arthropoda; class Insecta; order Lepidoptera; family Erebidae; genus Herminia; species Herminia tarsipennalis. The sequence goes on along the minus strand of OX243849.2, from coordinate 13,351,829 downwards.
AGCGTTTTCGTCAAATTACGCGGGAAATTAGAAAAAAAAAATGTAAAATTAAAATGCATTTTTATGACACTTAAATTAGTTTTTTTTAGTGGCTATCTTGGATTCACCACTGGGAACGAGCGCGTTCCCAGTGGTGTGAATCCAAGATAGGGTATTAAAGTGTCTCAATTAAATTCTATAGTGGTAATTAGCCACTAAAAATAAAAATAAAAATGTTTATTCAATTGATAAGTGTCATAAAAATGCATTTAAATTTTACATTTTTTTTTCTCGACACTGTGTTGTGTGATGCTGGTATAACTGGGTGTTTGAAATCGCGGTTGCGCACGCTGCAGAACTATATACAAACTTGTAGGTAAATTATGACAGCAGGTTAAAAAAACAAACAAAATAATGATTGACTTGTCCTTTATTCAATGCGTAAACAAAAACCGGTCCACCGTAAACAGATATTTGTAAAATAATGTCAGGCAGCTCTCTACAATACATGGACTACATTACTGCTTACTATATCATATACTTTGGAATGATAATCCTGCTTAATACTAACACATTAGGAAAATCAACTTTACAAATAAACCGAAGATCCGTCAATAAATAAATTCTGATTTCATAATTACAAAACTAATCGATTCATAGTACGCTACAAATTCCTTCTGAGATCTAAGCTTATAATAAAAACTTTGGATAAAAAATTATAATAATTATTGACAATTTGTTTTGTACATTTTTACAAAAGAAAATTATTCAAATCCTGTTGAATACTGAGTGAGAATGTTTAAAGAATTAAATGCACATATTAAATTAAGTTGTGACAGTAAACGCACCCTTACCTAAAGAAAAATATACACATTATACTTGCAATAATACATTTTACATTAAAAAATAATACTTTTATAATAATTTCAAACGACATAAATTACACAATTATTGTTTTATGGAAGATTTGAGTCGGTTACTCTTATACGTAATGCGCCAGAACGGGCCGAGTATAAAACCACTTTTACACCAAAAATATAAAATTTGTATGAAAATAACTACAAAATTACACGGTACGTGTATTGAGGAATGTGCCGTCTTGCGATAGCCGTTTTTATATAAAGTATTCAATTTTTATTGGCAATAATATCACAAATCAATATTATCATGTTTCACGATTCAATAGTTTTGTGTGACACATACAACGGCATATGACGTCTCAACACTACGTCTGTCAAAAATCATTAAAAACTTATGACGTGATTTGACGACTATTTTCAAGAGGCGACGTCATATGACGTATGTGTGTAGGTGTTTATATATGAGTGACAGATGCATGTGTACAGAAACGAGAACGAACAGATATGTCGAAGAAATATATTCACGAAGTAGGCAACACGACATATTTATTTGAAGCACAACAATGCCGATGATATGTAAATAGATATCACTAAAATGATTCAACGTAGAGTAGATACGTTTGTACAGATTGTGCAGTTTTGGCGAGTAACGATTGTTTAGAAAAGCTTTATTAGAACCCCTATATAAAAGCACAAAATTATGTCAGACAGCACCTAAATGTATCTAAAATACGTGATGAAAAGACAAAATGGCAGTTTAGGCCGAATATTATTCTGTTTTCTGAATAGAAAAAATATTTTAAAGCATTTTTATGTTCAAAAGTGATTTTATATACATTGTATAAAGTAACAAGTTTAGGCAATAAACGTAAAATACGTATTGACATTAGCATAATACACATTTTGTCTTTCCAACATCAAAAGTTTAGATCAAAAGTGCACGATCCATACAAACATTAATATAAACGGTATATGAACAACTCCGATACACAATGAACGCATGAAATTACATGGATGAGTACAACGACTATATTTGGCTCACTTAAATCGCTACGGGTAATATTGAGCATTCTGTCTTTTCCAAATAAGCGTCGCACTATAAAGAAATAGAAGCGGCAAATAAATTTTAACTGCTACATGAGCATATCCGGATAAGTACACTAGTCGTTCTAACATTATGTCATAGCCTATCGTAAAGCTGTCGACGTCATATGACGTAAATTAAAATTGCCACTACAAGCGAAATGAAAGCTTCCAATAGTTGTTCACCCCTGATCTGTATGAGCTATATTTTGGTCTAAAGGGATCATTTTTTTGCTGACAGAGTATATTGGAGGTGAGTCTAGTTTCCCAGCCAGCGCTTGGACTCGGCTCTTGACGGATTCCATAGGCGCTGAATCGACTTTAACGTCATCTGAGCTAGAAGAAGAATATTGGAATGATGACGCTTCGGTGTTACCATATATATGTTGAGGTTCTTTCACATTCCCGTATAGATTATAGTTATGTATAAGAGCTGATACTCTGTTGGATGTTGCAGGAAGGCTGGAGTGTTCTTTAGGCGGTTGTTCTGTCACTGTAAGCTGGCTGGTAGTGACTGGTTGATTGACTTTAAAGTCTGGCTTAGGTGAAGGCGGTTCTTCGTCTTGTACCGAAGATTGGTTGCTAAGTATGGGGTTCTGGGGGCTAAAGCACTGGTTCTGGGCGGCAAACACCTGGTTTTGTGATTGTAGTGTTTGGTTCTGAGGTGTGGCATCGAGGGAGTTAGGACTGGTGGGTTCTGGCTGTGGTTCTAAGGCCGCTCGCCAGTCGATGTTGGGGTGTCGTTCGCGAATGCAGTCCACTACGTCGAGCAGGTTCTTTGCGTCCATAGCGAGGATGTGAGCCGCTGCTAGCATGTTTCTGGGGAAAAATACAATATCAAGTCAAGTTCCATTGTAACTATAGAGAAGACTTTTGCAAAGACTGATTATATTTGTTTGGCATAGTATTGACAAAAATGTAAAGTTTTTATAAAATAACCAAAAGCTGCAAAAAAATATTCCACGGGAACATTTTTTCAAAATAAAAATTGCTATTCCAGACTATAATCTATATCTGCGCCAAATTTCATGCACATTCGATAACTTGTTGTGGTGTGAATTTATAATCTCTTTGAACTGATAATTTCAGGAACTACTGCTTCGAATTGAAAAATTCTATTACTGTTGGATAGCCTATTTATCGAGGAATATAACATCACGCTACGATAAAAAGGAGCGGAGCAGCAATGAAAAATGTTGCAAAAATGGGGACAATTGACGCAAACGAAGTTGCGCGGGTCAGCTAGTGAATAATAAACATCCATCCATGCAATCAAACTTTCGCATTTATAATATTATGCGAAACTCCGGATCATACATCCGAACTTTCGTATAATATTATAAATGGTGGTGAAGAATCACCACCATCTATAATATAATCATCTTAATTTCGTAAAACTAAATTAATGATTGTTTAAAAACGTTAAATTAATACATACTATTAGTTATAAAGATTTAACAATATAAATTATACAATTTTCAAAAATTAATTTACTAATTTAATTTAAAGCCATTGAATTTTGTATCCAATATCGAAATATTCTGGTTTATATTTAAGTTGCCAATAAAAAAAGCGACATTGGAATACAAATAATATTGTTTTTTTTTTTTACAAATAATAATGTTATACACAGTAGACACTAACTTATTATGAAAGGTTAGGTATACATACTTAGTGTAGTCATGATGCAGCGTGGTGTTGTGGTACTGTATGGCGAGGCGCATGGCCTCCACCAGCGCCGCCATGTCTTTGCTCAGCACTTGGTGAGCCATCTCCACCTCGCTGATAGATTTATTAGAAATTAAAACATAAGCAGCTAGACACACGCTAATTCTAACACTGTGAGCTATTAAAACATAGGTATATACCTTGAGGTTGTTACTGAATTCCTCTTGAAAAAGAAAGTATTTAATTTTATTTAGCCGAAAAAATGTTTAACAAGACTTAATAGCCTTAATTACGTCAATCAAACTAATTTTACATTGTAACAACAATCGGGTAAATAAATGTTGAATCTTTTTGAAGGGATTTTCGAACACGTAGCGCTTGAGGGATTTCTATGATCTTTCAAAAGCATTTGATTGTGTGGTGCATAGTGCAATTCTGCTGAAACTTAGACATTATGGTATAACAGGTACAATGCTTAATCTTGTTGCCTCTGATCTTAGTGAGCGAATACAGTATGTCGATATTAATGATATACGGCTCTTCCATATCATCAGTGAGTACGGGCATGCCACAAGGATCAATTTTTGGTCCTCTTATATTTTTCTTTCGATCTACCATTACGTTTGTATTCCTACATTGATACGTCGTTTTATTCGCAAATGACAAAGTAGGCCGTAAAACACATACATAGATCCTAAAAGAACTCACTGTTAACTAATTGTAGAAATGATATTTTAATTACAAACAAGATTTTGAGGATTAAGAAATGTGCAAGCGACGGTTTAGACCGTAGCTCTCATATTTAAATAAACGCACACGGAGTGCGAGTTTCTATTCTATGCACTTAAACGTAGTCAGTACGAATACTAGAACCACAATTACTGTACGAAGTGTAAGTATTATAGTGAGGTAGGTACCGCTGCGCGTGGTGCGGGAAGGGCACGACGACGCGGTCGACCGTGGCGCACAGCGCGCGCAGCTCGGCGCCCACGGCGCGCACGGCGCCCAGCACGGCGTCCGCGCGCGCGCCGCCGCCCGCCGCGCCGCCCGCCAGCCGCATCACGCAGCGCACCACGCCCGTCGTGGCGCAGTACACCGGGTCCGCGCCGGCCGAGCGCGGGGACGGCTGCGCAACACAATTTATTTATTTATTAACTTTATACACAAAAATATTGTACAAAGGCGGACTTAATGCTAAAAGCATTCTCTACCAGCTAACCTTTGGGTGATGTAACATGAAACAAACAAACAATTGGGTATTTAACTACTAGCAAAATAAAATATTTTAAAATAACCAGGTAAAAATATGTCATAAAGTGTTCTAAAAAGTATGTTCATTTATTAATTTAATGTGTTCCTCAATTTATAATCATAAAGAGAAACATTGAAAGTAAATAATTTGACCATAGAAAACGTGCCGTATGCTAGCATTCCATACAAATTTGCACAGAGCGGCTCGTTTTTGATGTTTCTTAAAATGAGGCTGATTTGACTTTAGTCAAATACCCTATTCTAATCAGCTATTCACAACAATGTATTTTGAAAATATAATAATTGCATTTTCGAAAGAAAAATTTAAAAACCAGACCCAGGAATCGAACAGATAGGAGGTTCGCTTCCGGCCCCGGTTTGGCTACGGAAGTCTCGGGTTCGGTCTGGACTTCAAATTTTTCTATCTTTCGAAAATGCAATTATTGTATTTGTAAAGTAATTGGCAAGAAATACCTTTAAAAATTACTTCAATCATAAACTTATGGAGGATATATAGGATATACTAACGTATAGACGTACATAGTGTGCGAGCAAGAGGATACTTCTTTATGAAAGTGCTACAAGTAAGAGAGAGAAAACAAATAAATACACATCATCCAAATAATCCAGGGAATTGATTTCACAGGTAAGTTGTCATTGGCTTAATAGATCTTATTTATGTTTATTTCGAAGAAATTTATATGAAAACCATCACAGTAAATACATATAATGAAATATTAAACTTTACTTTATTAGGGATTCGTTAGAAGTAGTGTTTTTAGAAAAATATTATTTTGTTATGTTTACAATAGGGCTTGACCCATAATCTTTAACCATAATTTTATCGATAAAATAAGTTCTAGCTTATGACAGGACATATTGAGATCATTATGGTTTTTTCATTAATTATTTTTTATTTGTAGGCCTAGGATATCAGTACCTATTTGCATCAGTTACAATTTTTTTCTGCTGTACCTACCGATTTCCAGTAGATCCTACTGTTAGACAAAAATAGATAAGAATAATAGCCTGACCAAACTGGGCACCAAAAAACTTCCTCAATATGTATCTGGCATTTTGAAGATGAATATATACGCAAAAGAAATATGAATACAATTTTGTTGAATGGAGCGATTTCTACTTTATACTAGTAAATACATTTTTTTTAATGCTCTTTTTTACGTACCAAGCTGGAATTGCCATGGTAAGTTTGTTTTAATGAGAGGCCTAAAATTAAGTCTGCGACAAATTTATATAGTGGTCGTTTAGTGGTGAAATCATATTATGTCGAATGGGTGAAGGTACTAAGTTGATACTAACATCTATTTCTTTACTTCAATCTTTAGGTAATTTCAAAATGCACTTATTAAAATTGTCATCCTACAAAAATAATAGTTTAACGAAAGTGTCCTCCTAATCTTTTAAATAAAAATTTCGTGTCACGGTTTTTGCGATCGAACTCCTCCCAAATTCGTGTGGCATAGTTTTGGGACCTGTATTTTATAATTATCCAAAGACTGAAGTAAGAAAATAGTTGTTATTCAACTTCTATATTTACCCATTCGACATGTTTAACATATATTTTCTCCACTAACGTACCACTGTATAAATTTAGTCGTATACCTACATCAAGTTAAGTTAGACGTCTCGTCAAAACGAAGCTACTATGATAATTCCAGCTCATTTTGAAATTTGCTCTAAGGATGCTGTACTATAATAATTTAATACATTTTTAGTTACAAGTACAATTGAAACATGAGAGGTTTGCAACGTCGCCGTCATGTGTAAATCAAGAAATTACTACGCCGCTGTCGTCATCTTTAGGCCAAAAAGATGAGGTTCAAGTTACAGATTAAAGCAGAAGATAAAAGTAAAACAAAAGCAAATACGTAGTTTGGCAGCCAAAAGTAACAGACTGGCTCACAAGTAACCAAAACGTTTCTGAAACTTTGCCAGCCGCTATCGCAATGTAATTACGATGGTATCCTAACTGCCAAAACACAGGTTTCACCTAACTTTGGAATCGGAGGACCAACATTATCACTCAAATAAACATAAAACGTTACTTTATTAAATATTTTTGATTTAATTGTTTTTAGTACTTATCGATATTTCTCGACTTTTAGAGATCTCGTCACTAGCTCACGCATACACTGATAAATCAAAAATCGTCACACGTCAATGAGCTCTTTGTTCGTCTACTAGTATATCCTAAGTCTATGACTTCAATGTATTTTGCGTATTTTCTTCCTGCATGTGACGACTCTGCAATTTGATAGCTGTCACCTCTGACTGTTCCGATAAACCACCTTCGGTCCATCAATACGCCCAGTCATAGTCCCAATTAGGACTGAAAGTCAATAAAACTTACACGTCCGTAGAGAGATTCGGCGCATGATCGACGAATAGGTCCTGCGCCTAGTCTCTCTTAAACAGCCTTGTGAAATTGATTCTTTTTCAATACATAAAACAGCAACGGGCAGAGCAAGGGGAAGCGGGGAGAGGTCTACCGCTGCCGGGCCCAACACCCAACAAATGGGAACGGCGAGACCCGACACGATTTTTTTACGGACGACCGCCGTTGGCAAATCGTTTCTTGTCGAAGACATAAAAAAATCGTGTCGCTGGAAGTGTGAATCCACCCGATTTTTATTCGGACCTGACACCCGCCAAGTGGGATTGAGCCGTCAGAGATATTCTCCTGTTTTATTCTTTTTTATTTTAAACTATAAATATATAACTATAACTATAAATATTTTTTGCAATTGAAAATGTCATCTTTATGTACATCAAGACGTTATCCTTTTATGGAAAAGCCAATACCAGGTCGCGTTGCATTTTCCCAATAATATTTTTTGAAATATCAAAAGAGCCAGTACAAATTTCAAACTCTACTTGTGTATTAATAATTTATCAACCACTTTTGAAAGTCCTGTAGGCGTGAAGGTATGATATTTTATGTAAGGATGTTTTGATTTAATGATTGTATAGAATTCTACTATATTTCGGCTGTAATGTGAGCTACATTCCTATTTTTACTTCAGACAATAATTCAATAAGATGAATAATTATATTAAAATGATTTCATTTACAAAAATCTGGATCTGGATGTATGGGATACAGCTGTGGGGTAATGCCAGCGATTCAAACATCTCAATATTGCAACGTATACAGAATAACATTGTAAGATCGATAGGTATCCCAAGTAACATGGCTAATCACAAACAGTGAAATTCACCACAATCTTAAAACAAATACAAAAGAAGAAATAGCAATATAATTTAAAACCTACCAAAGTCGGCTGAAGAACCATCCTAAGGCACTTGCAGCTGAACTAATCAGAAAGAGTTACACAAAAGCACTAAAAAGGAAAGACATTTTGGAACTGAACACGGCAGATTTAATGCCTTTAGATGCGATTTGGCTGCCTCTGTGGCCCGGTGGGAGTGTATCCGACTACTAAGAGGTCATGGGTTCGATCCCCACCCAGGATAAAGCTTTGTGTGATGAGCGCAATGGTTTATTCTGTGTCTGGGTGTTATTTATATATAAGTATGTGTTTGGAAATATATAAGTATGTTTATCAGTGGTCAGTCCCAAGATATTATATTATAGATATTAATGCAGTTATTATTTTATGAGTGGATGTTTTCAATCAAAGGCACACTCGACGTAATCTACAGTATGACACTGATTGAAGATCAAAGAACCAGATTAAAAAAAACATACCTTTTCTTCACTGGGTGCCTTTTCTTTAGGTTTCACTGTATTTGCTGGACTGGTTTCTGAAGAATTTGCCGCTGCAACAAACAATCAAATGACAAATTTCCACCTTTTTTTAGTACAACTACTGTTTGTGAAGAGGAGTTTCACTATGCATTTACAGTAACTCACAAATACAGAAGTCAGTGTAGAAACAAGAAATCGACTTGTCAAGCTTTAATCTATACCATTGACTTCTACAGTACAAGTACGCTGGACAGGACAGACTACCGCCGACAACAAGATTCCCATTTGGTTTTGACATTCGGACGGTAAATTCACAAAATCAAATGGTGTCAAATTACCGTCCATAAAACCGTCAAATTCTATACTATTTTCCTCTTCCCTCCGATATTATACGGTAGGGATTATGGCTCGCACATTCTGTGCAAACGCTAGTTTCAAGTATAATTTCTTTCTAGTTTTCTTCTTTGAATCACAAAGTTTCGTACTTATCTAGTTATCACGTATTTCAAGTATATTTAACACATTAAACGCGGAGCTGTAAAAATAGCGACATGTCAGTTTGTCGCTATTTTACAACTCATGGTTAACAACAACGGCCATTGGGGAGTTGTAAAAATGGCGGCAAAGTAACCGGCCATTATTTTTACAGCTCCGAGTTTAACTTGTAAAAAATGATTTTAATCTATACTAATATTATAAAGCGGAAAGCGGTTTGTTTGTTTGTTTGCTTTGTTTGTTTGTTTAAACGCGGTAATCTCAGGAACTACTCGTCCGATTTGAAAAAATCTTTTTTTGTTGGATAGCCCGTTTATCGAGGAAGGCTATAGGCTATATAACATCGCGCTACGACTAATAGGTGCGGAGTAGCGACGAGAAATGTTGCAAAAACGGGAAAAATTTACGCATACGAAGTTGCGCGGGACAGCTAGTAAGTGATATTTGAATATGAAAGAGACTTTGTGCATGTAATAAGCGCGTTTTAACGGCTAATTTCTGCCAGTGCCAAGTATTTATATACTTGGCACTGGCAGAAATTAGCCGTTAAAACGGCTAGATTGCCATAAACTCAAAGAAGAAGAAGAACAACGGCTATTTGTCATTAGTGTCAAAAAAGTTGACAGGACGGTCATTGATTCGATATTTGAAATTGCTGTCACTTTGTGCTGTCACTTTGTACGGGGTAGTCAGTCCAGTCTAGCGTACTGGTACTATAAAGTAAGGTAAGTTATCTACACTCGGTTGAACTAGATTTATACCTTATTCACATTACGTTATTAACAGTATTATAACAAGCGAATATTTTATCTGCTTCTGTTCTATTTTGAAAAAAAAGCTGGATTAGTCCATGCCTTTTTTTGTGGTGCTTTCCCTCCAGGGGGCATTGGTTTGTCAATGCCCCCTGGAGGGAAAGCACCCTAAATATTAACGTAAGCAAATTTTACTCAAAAGAAACATACTTTTATTTTTATAAAAACCTCAAAGATTTCCTAAAAGTCTTTTGCTGGGAATCGAACCCGTAAAATGTAGTTCTGTAGTTCGTCAGTGAATTAAGTTATTTCATTATACAGAAGTATAATGAAATAGTTTACCTCGGACGTATTTTGAAAAAGTGGGTTTAAAACCTGTCCGATTCGTTAATTTGTTGTTGGGTATCATGTTCCCATTTGATTTACGTTTTTTTTTTTAATTTAATGACGAAAAAAAAATAACCTACAACTTTTTTTTTCTTGTCTGAAGTCATATGGGAAAATATGTGGAGGCGGAAAAGATTGTTTCGAAAAATCTTGAAAATGTACACTAAAATTGTAAAAAAATCATATTGACGGATATATTTTGCAATTTTTGTTTTCGCATTGTTAACAGAATAACTACGCACCAATTTCGAGCCGGACAGGGATTTGATTTACACTTTGTATGTATAACAAACACAAAATACAAATTTACAAACTTAACGCGTTTTTATTGTAACGTACCAGAATGCGGCTGACTAGAAGGCTTGTGTTCGTGTGAGTCCGACTTGGTCTCTGCGCCGATCTCCGACTCCGTCGATAACTGCACGTTTGATAGACGTTTCTTCTGTCACATAATAACATACATTAATTACAGATTTCAAAATTCGTTTTGCGATAAATCTATACCAATAATATAAAGCTGAAGTTAGTTTAAACGCGATAATCTCAGGAACTGCTGGACCAAATTGAAAAAAATATTTTACTGTTGGATAGCCCATTTATCGAGGAAAGCTATAGGCTATATAACATCACGCTACGACCAATAGGAGCGGAGTAGCAATGAAAAATGTTGCAAAAACGGGGAAATTGACGCAGACGAAACGTTGTGCGGGTCAGGTAGTCAATTATAGAAACGCCAGGGTGGTCTTATGAGCTATTAGCGGCTCAATATTCGAATTAATAGTAATCGATTTTATGACCGCGGATACCTCGAGTAAGGTAAAGTCCGTCATAGTCCAAGTAATTAGTTACTACATCACTGACTATAAAATCAGGAGAAGTCTATTGTAAGACGTCGCTTCGACAGCTCGATTAAGACTACTGTTCCACTACCGGCACTTCAAATGCAAACGTCAAACGAAAGTCACGCCATCCCACGGCAGCCATGTTGAAGTGAGTCAATAGACTTGCTATTTAATCAAAACAGATGTAGGTTATGGAAACTCTTACCAAGTTTTCTTCCTGCATTTGCAACCATCTTCGGTCCTCTTCACTCTGGTGTTGCTGTCTCGCCAGCTCGGCCAATAGTCTTCGTTCTACAGCTTGTTCGCTGTCGCACTCTTCATTCTGTTATATACAGAGTGTCCGGTTAAGTTGTGTTAAATAATAATTTATTAATACCAAAACTAGACTAAAATTATATTTCAAAGCGTAGTTTAGGGAAAGAATAGTGTAAAGACGCGAAGCGAATTGTACGTATTTTTTTTAAATATGGCATAGATTCCTTGGATCAAATTTTTAATAATGTTTAAACATCATTAAAAGGGAAGCCAGATTTGTAAAAAATAATTTTATTAATCTGAGAATCTTCGTTAAACTTAACTCGGCCAGATTGCCAAAAGGGAAATAATAAATGCGTTCGTACTTAGTCTTTGTTGTTACATTACCAGGAAAAAATATAATCAAGTTTGTTTTGTAAAGGCATTAAAGTGGCTAGAAAAAAAAATCTTAAGTGATTTTTTTATAAGCCTAATGGGCATAAAGTGTATAAAAGCATGCGACATGTAAATCATTCTTAAATAATAATTTAAAGAACTAACATTGCTGTTAGTAACGAAACCGATTTATACAAATTTTGTTATTGACAACATTTTAGTTACGTAGAATGTTATTGACTAGATTATTTAATACCAAATAATAATTTTGATTCCCAGAATGTTAGTTCCTTAGTAATGAAATCAACTGTGAAAATAAAATAAATACTTCTACAAATCAAACAAAATAAATCATAAGTTTCACAAATGATTTCAAAAAATGAAAATAAATAATAATAAAAAAAAAATCCGACACTCTACCGGAGTACCCAAATGACACAAAGGAAAATCTGAAAAGTAAAAAAAATAGGTAACCAAAGAAAAATAAATAATTAAAAAAATAAAATTCGTATTTACAAAAATATAGACTAACACCTTATTATTTTTATAAGACGTCTTTTGAGGAACAAGGAATTATGTAGGATATTTACAAAATAGAGATAATATAGTACAAAAATAAACAAAATCTTCAAAACTAATATAAAGAAATAAACCATTTTACTCAGGCATTCTTCAACATACTGACGTCTCACGTCCAATCCTTAAAAAAAATACTAGTGCCCAGCATGCACATTAAAAAAAATCTACACACACTTAAAAACCTCACTCACACAGTCACACCTTCATAACTACCAAAATTAAATCATGCTGTATATTAGATCTATGAAACTACGCCTACGAATTTCCATTCACCTGTACGACATGCGCTACGCCGGCGGCAGAAGCTACGACCGTAGCAACCGGCGGAGCTACGGCGGCTACGTTCGGCGCTACAACAGGCGAACATTCCAGCCTCGATGTGAACATGACCGATGATTCAGCCGGCTGCATCATCGGCGGACGATACACGGGCGTTGCCAGCTGTCCGCCGGCCTGCGAGCTGGCAACCTGCGCTCGATACATCATCGGTTGCGCGCCGGACACCACGTTATGCGCTGTATAAATCTGTTGAGAGCCATACGACGTGGGAGGAACTATTCCCATCGGTTGCTGAGCAAAGTTCTGTGCTCCTGGAGAGTAAGGTTGAGGACTCGCCGAGCGCATGTACCCAGGAGGTATTTTGGGGGAGTAAGGCACTCCTTGAACCACGGCCACGGGGACTCCATACGCGGACGGATGGGAGGCGGTCATATTAGGCGGACGGTACTGAGGCCGCGCCATCGCGCGTTGAGCGGCGACTGCGACGCAACTTTTGACATTGTCGCCGCCAAAATCGTATATTTCTTCAACGAGGGGGGGTTCGGGCTGGGTCCTCATTTTGTTCATGACGCTAGCGGCCAGTTGGGCGTTCAGAGCGCCCTGAACTGCGAACTGCCCGATGTCCTGATCCCGGCGAGTGCGCGGAGGTGGTGATGCGGGTACTGAATGCTGTCGAGCTAGAGGGGCTATGGGTACTGGGGACGCCCGATGGGATAGACTGCCGCGAGCGTTCCTTTCAAGGGAGCCCATACGCACGGGAGCGCGTTCAGCGCTCGACAGCGCTCGAGGCGCCCGTTCTAAAGACCTCACGCGATTAGCGTACGGCTCGCTCACATACGCGTCACTAGATTCTACATCGGGCGCTTCCGCTTCAATGCGAGGAGAAACGCTCGGTACATTCTGACACAAATTGTCACAACTCTCATGATGGGCACCTACAACAACTGATAAAGTCTCATCTGGGAGTTCGGTGGAAGGGGTCGGTACGATCGGATCGAGTTTCTGGAGACTGGCTGCGGGGATCGGAGCTGTTTGGAGGGGGATGTCGATCTTTTCGTCAGGTCGAGGGTGTATGATTTTGTCGACTATTTCGTGGGTCTCCGGGAGAGTCTCGGCGAAGTCTACAGAGACGGTGTTGAATACCGAGGCGGGGGTGGTATAGGCCTGCGGGTGAATCGCGCGCGCTTGGTTCTCTCGCAGGAGGTGCGCCAGGACTAGAGGGTTTTGTGCCACGATGTATGTTTGCGCGGTGTTGGTCCCGCCGCCCGGCGCTGGGGTCTCACCCACTGTCACCAATCACATAGAGTTATTATTCTGCTATATCTTTGGAATGTTGTACACAAGAAACAGAGTAAGGCTTCAGAAAACACAAGCCATTAATCCAATAATTACATTTTTGAAAGATAGAAAAATTTGAAGTCCAGTTCCGGCCCCGGTTTAGCATACGGAAGTCTCGGGTTCGATTCTTGGGTCTGGACTTCAAATTTTTCTATCTTTCAAAAATGTATTGTTAAACTAATTGGCAAAAAATGTCTATAACACAAACCATATTTGGTTTTAAAATTTGAATATTACACTTATTTTTAAACGTAAAAAAGGGGGTAGCCATTTTATTTTTTTGAGGTTTTTTAGCTTTAGTTGTAAATACACACCGGCGATGTTGTTGGAGGGCCGTTGCGGTTTGGGCGGCGGCTCGTCGCTGAAGGAGCCGGCCGCCACGCGCCGGTTCTCGCGCCGCATGGTCTCCCACGCCGAGTTGCGCTCCTCTTGCAAGATCTCACTGTATTCAATATTATAGTACTTTTACATATAAAGTTTTAAGCGGATGTGATTAGTTCATTCCCATTATAATATAATTCCCATCACTACATAGTATAAAACAAAGTCGCTTTTTCTGTCCCTATATCCCTATGTATGCTTAAATCTTTAAAACTACGCAACAGATTTTGATGCGGTTTTTTTTAATAAATACAGTGATTGAAGAGGAAGGTTTATATATATAATAACATTCAATATTTTTTACACCCGTGGGAAGCCGGAACGGGCCGCTAGTTATAATATAATTTATTCCTGACAACTTTCACGGTGATTCCTATGAGGCGCGGTGGGAGTGTGTCCGCCTGCTACGCAAGAGTTCGTGGGTTCAATTTCCACACGGGACACCACTTTGTGTGATCCACAAATTGTTGTTCCAAGCCTGTTTGTACTTTGTGTCCGTGATTTGTATGTTTGTAAAGAGGGACTCTTTACAAACATACAAATCACGGACACAAAGTACACCCAGACTGGCGACAACAAAAAAAAATGTATATTACGGGTCTTAATCGCGTGAATAATTTAAGGTAAAATACCTTGTTTATTGAACGACGCTTCGACCGTATGCAACGGCCGTGGTCACGGGTAGACTGAGTCTACTATGAGTAATACATATATTTTCATAAATTATTCTTCTAAGGGATTCATAAAAAAAAAACTCAGAGCATCGTTATATTTTTCCAAGACACATCGTGTAGTCGCGGTGTGGTCACCCCGAAGCGCAGTGTTGCCAGAAATATTAATAAAAGATGAACCGGACTTTGCATAATTTGCGGGTTTGTATAGTATTAACTTACAACAATGTCTCCTTTAATTGGTGAGCAGCTGGTCTCTGGCTGGGCTCGTAAGCCCAGCATCGGGACATCACGGAGTACAGGCGAGGAGGACATCGCGGAGGCAACGCAAGCCGCTCCCCGTTTTCTAACTTCCCGATGACGTCATTATTCTTCACCCCACTGAACGGTTTCACGCCCAGCATCAATATTTCCCACATACAAACACCTGGGGAATCAATAGTCAATATAAAGTAGGGAATAATATTCCTATCTTGAGGACTAGGCTTTGTATTATTATCGATAGATGGCCTATTCCATGGCCATGCCACACGGAGGGAAAGTACCCAGTATATTGTAGATAAAGACATTTTATGAAAAGGAGACTTTCTTATGAATGTTATTTAGAAAAAAATAATGAGTGACCCTTTGCATTGGTGTCATAAGAATATAGAATTGTGTTTTTTCCCGGTACAGACCGGCGATTATTTTAAAAACTTTGAATGCAGTTGTAATTATTTAAAAAAAAATCCTTTTTTTTAAATAATTACAACTGCATTCAAAGTTTTTAAAATAATCGCCGGTCTGTACATCCGTAAAGAAGAAGAAGAAAAGTTTCTTTATTGCCATGTAAAAAAATAAAAACCTTAAATTATACAATATCAGTCTTAAATCTTAACATAAACAATGAGTTCGAGTTTGTACGTCATGACTATGACTATAAATGGTCCCATTCAGCATATATGTTGCTAGTTTTGCGACAAACTTGCAACGCTGATTTTCAATGAGACCTATGTATACTGCATATGTATGGATGCCAAGCCAAGCTAGCAATTCATGTCTTTTTTATTCAGTAAAATGTTGTGTCAACAATACAAAAGGTCCCTCCGTGTAGCATCGAATTAGGACATCCTGTATATTTATAGCAACTGTCACAAAATTCAAGGCCCAGAGCGTGTCACATACGAATTGTAAAGAAATAAAAACTGTCAGTTATTTTGCCCAAACATTAGTAGCAGGTGGTTAAAAAAAACATTCTGTATATCGACATCTGTGTAATCTATACACATTATTAATGACAAAATGTGTTTAGGGATTTGTCCTTCTTTCACTCATGAACGGATCGATGTGATTTTTAATATTATAAAATTCATAAACCGGAGAATGGGGTAGTGAAGCTTACTTTGTTCTTTTAAAACAATAACTTACCAAACATCCAAACGTCAGACGCTGATGTAAATCTCCTAAAATTAATAGATTCAGGCGCCATCCATTTGATGGGCAGTTTTCCTCGCGACGCTTTGTAGTAGGACTTGTCTTCAACCATCTTTGATAGTCCAAAATCTGCTAGCTGTTATAGAAAAATATACAATCAGTAAGGATAATGTCGTCTTTAAATAAGAATGATTTTAAAGAGCACCATTTGGCTGACTGCGAGGCATAGCGAGCCTTAAACATAGGCGGATCCCATGGGGATGGATCTCATAAAATATTTTATTTTAATTGACTTAAAAATACTGTACTGTGTTATTTAGGGGGGGGGGGGGGTTGCGCAGTGCCGCCTGAGGCTAATATTGATCAAGTCTGAATCCCACGTACGAGGGAAGCGGGAGCTCCTAAGTACATCGTGCGATGGGGGTTCACTTATACTGTGTACCTTTTTGCAATTTCTGGGGGGGAAGGGTTAACCCCAATCCCCCCCCTGGATACGCGGACGGTAGTATTAATACTATATAGTAATAAATTATAGGTATACCTTAACACAAGTTGGTGTTGACACAAGAACATTTCTGGCTGCGATGTCTCTGTGTACAAACTTTTTGCTCTCGAGGTAGCTGAGAGCTGTCGACAACTGGTATATGTATAAAACCAATGTGCAGGTTTCCAATCTGAAATAATAAATGCGCTTGAATAATGTGTCTGTTTCTAAATAACAGCTTAGGTAACTACTACATCTTTGACTGCCTCTGTGGCGCGGTGGGAATGTATCCGACTGCTACGCAAGAGGTCGTGGGTTCGATCCCCACCCAGGATAAAACTTTGTGTGATGAGCAAAATCGTTTATTCTGTGTCTGGGTGTTATTTATCTATAATATGTATGTATTTAGAAATATATAAGTATGTTTATCAGTTGTCTGGTTTCCATAGTATTGGGATCAGATAGTGTTGTGTGAGTTGTCACAAGATATTATTATTATTATTATTTTGTTTTTTTGTTTTACTCGGTCCAACGACCATACAGCCCCTAGACGCCTATTGTTCGATATTTTGCATCAAATCATTTCTGGCAACTAGCCGAGGTATGAGGAAGCGGGACGCTGCAATCTGATTGGTTTAGACAAGGTCACGCATCACTAATACATCATGATTGAACTAAATAAATAATTAGTAAGTGACATTTTTTAAATATGTACTTAATATTTTTCCATAGTTGATATAATATAAGATATATTTTAAAATGGCTATGTCCATACCATAATATGTATTAGGACGTAGATACATATGGTAAGGACGGGATAGGTATTAATGAACTACAAACATATTGTACCTTATATAATTTTTAATTTTAACATTAAAGAATTAAGAATTAAACAATACTTTGAAATTTCACACAATAAAAGGAAGAATATAAAATAATAATGATAATTGATTGGTTTTAACGATTACATATTTGTTAATGTCTTAAATAAATATAATCTTACATGAACTATAGTTTATATACAACGTGGTAATTAAATCCCCTCTCCGACTGGAAAAAGGCGTGTAGCAGGTATTCTGTTAACAATCTTGATGCAAACCAATTCTCTCGTCTGGTTTCCTTGATCCAAATATATTTTATGGTAGGATCTTTTGGGTACCTAGAATTAATGAAATTAATTAAATAATCTAGCCGTAACAATATTGCATTCATAGTCATTAATATTTGTATATTTAAATGAATATAATTATGTCGTTAATAAAAAATAGTTGTCAGTTGTCGATCGGAATTTTTAGGTGTTTGCACTCATATAACAACTTTTAACTTTACATTATAAAAACAAACAACCTTTTTCACTGATAGCGCGAGTTTTTAATTACGCGGTTATGATTTTTAACAGACGGTCGATACACATTTGTGCAGGAAAGAGATAGTGTAGAATTTAAGTAGGAAAGAAAGAGATGGCATCTATGAAAGACATCAACGCGTTCGCTTTCGTAAGGTTGTTTTATTTCACTAATGTAGTATAAGATGAACTCCGAAGAATTATTTGAAAAAAAATAGTTTAATTAAAATATATGTTTTAATAACTTACCGATGAAATGTTATGCCGTCTTTCCGTAGATTTGAGGTACTGCTGTTTTTTCCACACCATTTTATCGTGCAACTGGCCATATAAATACTTAATTTCACGATTTAAACCATAATTATGCGGTAGTGTTTACGGATCACAGATGTGGTCGACACTGATGAGAACATTTGATGCGGCGAACTACATCAGTGAAAATAAACTGATGTGTTGGCCGAATTACAGCGCCTGTTATGCGGTGTCTAGTGGCTATATGGTCGTTGACTCGGTCTCATTGGCCGGTGGAACTGATGGCAAGGACCTAGGCCAAGTGGGCATCAGTGAGATCATTGGAAGTATGTGATGTGGAGGGTATGATTGGCGGAGTGACTGTGTGTGTGTGTTCTGGGTATGCATTAATCACATTGTAAGATTTTTCTTACTATTCGGCATGTGTTGAGTATAACTGCTTTTTGGATAAGAAGGTAAGTATTTGGTGGTATGATATTATTATTATCTTCTTATTAAAATTTTAAAGTGAATACCTGTGAGCATTTTGTTGTAAGTAGGCTCTCATCTCGCCTAGAGTGGCGAGCTCCATGACTATCCAGATAGGTGGGGAGCTGCATACACCTATCAACCCGATTATATGTGGGTGCGAGAACTGCTGCATTATGTCTGTAAAAAATAAACATTAAACAACGTAATTACAATAATACTTTATAAACAGTATTTAGGCATTTTTTCCAAATGCCAAATTTATCTATACTTCTTACAATACTAGCTCCCGCGCAACTTCGTATGCGTAAATTTTCCCCGTTTATGCAACATTTTTCCTTGCTGCTCCGCTCCTATTAGTCGTAGCGTGATGTTATATAGCCTATAGCCTTCCTCGATAAATGGGCTACCTAACAGAGAAAGAATTTTTCAATTCCTGAGATTACCTATTCACCTTCAGCTATATAATATTATATAGTATAGATTATAAATACAATAATTGCATTATTGTATTATCGCTTCTGGCCCCGGTTTAGCTACGGAAGTCTCGGGTTCGATTCCTGAGTCTGGATTCAAATTTTTCTATCTTTTAATAATGCAATTATTGTATTTGTAAAGTCTTTGGCAAGAAATGCCTATAAAAATTACTTCTAGATTATAAATGTTAGGGATGAACAACCCTTATCACTTAAGGGTATGAAAAATAGATAGTGGCCGATTCTCAGACCTACTGAATATTCAGTACAGTGTAAGTACAGTGAAATTTTATATGCATATACATATAAAATGTCATAAAAATCTGTCTAGACGTTTCGGAGGAGAATATTGTAACTAACATTGTGACACGAGAATTTTATATATAAGGTTATAAAGAGGAAAGATTTGTATTTTTGTATGTAACGAATAAACTTAAAAACTACTGGACCGATTTCAAAAATTCTTTCACCGTTGGGAAGCTACACTATCCCCGGATGACATAAGTTACTTTTTATCCCTATTCCCACGGGAACGGGAACTCTGCGGGTGAAACCGTAAGGCGTTCGCTAGTTGTTCATAATTATGTAGCGGTTTGTCGACACGATGTTGATACATGGATTTAATATTTCTAGAAGCCGAGGATAGAACAAAGTGGCGTGTAATTGGAGAGGCCTATGTCCAGCAGTGGACTGCGATAGGCTGATGATGATGATGATGATATTTCTAGAAACATTGTAGTGTTTTATTTCATCGGGTTATAGCGCTCATTCAGTTACAGGATTCGTCAGTCGCTTACATTACCCCTTTACATAATGTTCTCTTAAGTATAGTTTGGTATTGTATACTTGTAGCAGTATAATAAACTATTTTTATTTGTGTATTATGTAAGATTAATATAAAGTCTTTCAATAACAATTAGGTTACTGCACCTACACATTCCATTTCTACATCACCCTTAGGTGGGCTGGCAGAGAATGCTTTTAGCATTAAGTCCACCTTTGTACAACTTTGTGCATAAAGTTTTAAATAAATCACTACATAGACAAAGTCGCTTTCTCTGTCCCTATATCCCTATGTATGCTTAAATCTTTAAAACTACGCAATGGATTTTAAGGCGGTTTTTTTAATAGATAGAGTGTATAAAGAAGAAGGTTTCTATGTATAATAACATCCATTAAACAGTGGATAAATAAGGAGCGGAGCAGCAATAAGAAATGTTGCAAAAACAGGGAAAATTTACGCATACGAAGTTGCGCGGGTCAGCTAGTAAATAATTAACTCGTTGAGTGAATATACGTAATTTATGATTTTTAAACTTTTGCGATTTTTATACATATTAGATATATTTTGGGACTTAATCGCGTGAATTAATTAAAGGTACGAACCTTTTTATTTACCCGACGTTTCGAATTGCACCGATCGTGGTCACGGGTAGACTCATTAGGTCGATTAATGAAAGGTTCGTACCTTTAATTCATTCACACGATTAAGTCCCGAAATATATCTAATATACACGTAATTTATTGGAAATTTCCCGTCACTTACCTTCAATAGCGCGAAAGTAATGGTCATATTATTTGTTTACACATATTATCCAGCTAATATTATAAATCCGAAAGATTGTGGAGAGAGTTTAGGAAGCTTAAGAAAACTAATTTGTTGCACTTTATCTATACTAATATTATAAAGCTAAAGAGTTTGTTTGTTTGTTTGAAGGCGGTAATCTCAGGAACTACTGATCCGAATTGTAAAATTAATTCACTGTTGAATAACCCATCTATCGAGGTCATAGGCTATATAACATCACGCTACGACCAATAGGAGCTTAGCAGCAATGAAAAATGTTGCAAAAACAGGAAAAATTGATGCATTATAAAGTTGCGCGGATCAACTTTTAAGGGGGTTTTGATCCCTAGCCGACCATATTAAGGTTAAAATAAAGTGTAACTCACAGGCCTCTTCCAGAAACTTCTCGGCGGTATCGAGATCGGCGTCCATCTTGCAAGTCTTGACTGCGACGGGCAGCACGCACTCGCCGCGCGCGTTGGTCACTGCACGACGCAGCGACGGGTGCTTCGATGACGTCACGCGACACGTACCTATATGTACCGTATACAATTAATACAACTGAATCAGACATCACTTGAAAACTTTTAACCATCTTTTCTTGAAAGTTTTCAAAATGTCTCACTCCTTTTTTTTTTTTTTTGGCTGGAAAAAATCCTGACGAACACCCCCACCGTCCGGGGAAGACGGTGGAGGTAGTGTGGGGTTTGCACCCACTAAAAAACCCGCCGTGTATCGCTCGCCACCTTCGCGAACGGGCCGCCGGAATGTGTTATACCGTCGGCGGCCCGCCCAGTGGCAATGCCCGGACGCGATGTTAATGTCTCACTCCTAATACAAGCCTTTGGGCTTAGCTGAAGGGGTTAACAAGATTGCTAGTAATGTAGGACTCAATTCCACATTGCTAGTTATTTTTTTATAAAAAAGGAAAGGAGTTCGGTTTGTCAATTTATTTGATCTGACCTATCAATGTATTCCAATTGTTGTTGTTGTGATTTACTGATCGGGGGTGGGTCCAATGATATTTTAAGTAAAAATACACCTTAAAATCTATACAGTTGACTTAGTTTTTATATGTCAGTGTCGCTTCGCCGGCGTCAACAGATGAAATCAGCGAATTACATTTGTCTCTTTTTATGCTTGCCTGCTATGACATTGTAATATATAGGTTATATGCATTAGTTTGCTGTTTTTAAAGATCAAATGTTGTATAAGTAACCTATCTACACCTTTTTACTTTAAACATAATTGGGTGGGTCCTTAATCATCAATTTAAGGTATTGCATAGCTTTTATCGCGGGCTTTGAGCGTGGGGACCGAATCAAGAAATTCCGTAACGAAAATAAAACACCTCCGCCTACCATGTAGCTCGGCCGAGCGTTCGCTTAACGTATATATATATATATATGGTACGATTGTACAAAGCTGACACGGATAGAGACGAGCTGCTCCGAAATGAAAAAAAAATGCATATGCGTAATTGCATAATTTGACAAAAAAAGCTATGCAATAGCTGTACTGCGGCAGTCCCCGAGTGCCACACATTTTTTTAATTTAAAAATAAAAAGAAGTCTTGTAGACTGACTTTAGAACCTGCATACGAGTCACCATAAATACATATATTATAAATAAAACAATTACCTCTATGTACATCTCCGAACTGGCCTTCACCGATGATGCCCGTTAGTTCTATTTGATTGCGAACTAGCTCGTAATCACGAACTGTTAGGAAAAAAAATATATTTTATAAATTCTTACAAAAAAGACACATAAATATATTTAAAACTTCGACATGAAATTTAATTTCATCAAAATCCGCGCCTACTAACGCACACACATCCAAAACGCACGCCCTTAGGTTTAAGTCATAAATATGATGAGGAGGAGTTTCCGTCATTAATTTGCTTAAAAGGAAACGAGAATGGAGCCTCCATTATATTAAAATATTATTAATATAAAATTGTATTATTTCATGTTCGATGTGACAGATAGACAAAGTAACCTAAGTGCCTTTGTACCTCTCTTTTTCTCGGAATATGATCTTATTTCTATAGAAGGGGTCCATAACTAGGAATGGAGTAGATTTGGAGATCTAAGAGGTAGGTAGTATATAATTTTTTTTTTTTTAAAAAGACGACACCCGCTGTAGGGTACAAGCCCTGTGTCGCGGGGGACTTTACAAACATACAAGTCACGGACACAAAGTAGACTCGGAACAACAATTTGTGGTTCACACAAAGTGGTGTCCCGTGTGGGAATCGAACCCACGACCTCATGCGTAGCAGTCGGATACACTGACGAATAGATGGTCGACTGTTTGACTAAAAAGTCATGACCTTAAGAACACATTAAGCCCCCAATCCTGCGCTTAATCTCCCTCTGATACGTGCCATTGTACTATAAAAGTGAGTTCCAATATGCATTGTGAGCGGTGCAGTAAGGTATGACGTTAATTTAGTATACTGCGAAGCTGTCCCTTTATAGTTAGCTATATTGGTTATAGCTTAAAACGGAACACAGTACAGTAATACATGTTTTGGGGCTGTGTTCACAAGAAAATAATTACAAACGTACAAGTTACCTGTTCAACAAGAAAATTGAATATTTAAGACCCATTGAATTAATTACATAATGTCTGAATTTAAATTTCTAGTCGCTGTTGATCACATGATCAAAATACTGTGAACACCTCGAAAACGCCAGTCACAGTACAAAAATGGCGACGATTTATGACGTCACATATTTCTCAAGGATACTGCTGCAGTAAGACTCTAAGTTCGACTGCCTCTGTGGCGCGGTGGGAGTGTATCCGACTGCTACGCAAGAGGTCGTGGGTTCAATCCCCACCCAGGATAAAACTTTGTGTGATGAGCACGATGGTTTATTCTGTGTCTGGGTGTTATTTATCTATAATATGTATGTATTTAGAAATATATAAGTATGTTTATCAGTTGTCTGGTTTCCATAGTACAAGCTCTGCTTAGTTTGGGATCAGATAGCGTTGTGTGAGTTATCCTAAGATATTTTTTTTTTATTTTTTTTTTTTTTATTAGTAACTGTCAGTCCGTAACGGAACAAATTTCTCCCCAGTTAAATCACTGAACAGTGCTCGCAGTGTATATCGGAGTATACCCAATATACCTCCTGCGTAATTGTCTAGTCCCTGATGAGATGGGCGCTGTCAATAAATTTCTAATACTCTGTAAGTAAGTTACTTAAAAAAAAATACGGAAAAATAATACCAGGGCGGTACGAAGTTCGCCATGACACAGGTAGTAATATATAAACATATGCACATTCGGTGCATGCATCCGCCAATTTTAAGTATAATTTTATTTCATTCTAGTTCTTTGAGTGACAAAGTACCTAATTTCATGTTTTAACTATATTTTACACTGTTTTACGCCTTAAACGCGGAGCTGTAAAAAAAGCAACATGTCAATTTGCCATCATTTTTACAACTCGTCTGCAGGTTAAAAACTTATTAAATATGTCATTTGCTGCCTCTGTGGCGCGGTGGGAGTGTATCCGACTGCTACGCAAGAGGTCGTGGGTTCGATTCCCACCCAGGATAAAACTTTGTGTGATGAGCACGATGGTTTATTCTGTGTCTGGGTGTTATTTATCAATAATATGTATGTATTTAGAAATATATAAGTATGTTTATCAGTTGTCTGGTTTCCATAGTACAAGCTCTGCTTAGTTTGGGATCAGATAGCGTTGTTTGAGTTGTCACAAGATATTATTATTATTATTATTTATTTACGCGCCCTTTATCTCCCAACTTCCGTACACGACGTAGGTAAATATTCTCACCAGCGGGAGTGGAATAGTCAGCATCATCGTCAACTATCTCCGCGTAGTCTTCAGACACGAGAGTGGCGGTGTTGGCTTCCCACGAACTTGTCTTGCCTTCCGACGAACTACTGCTCATCTCCGCTGCAATATAAAACATGTCACATATACTTTTCATTTAATGCTAGCCATCACAGCCTAAAAAAAATTTTTTTAGTCGTATCGTGATGTTATATAGCCTATAGCCTTCCTCGATAAATGGGCTATCCAATAGTATCCAAGACCACTGGACCAGTAGTTCTTAAGATTATCGCATTCAAACAAACACACTCTTATACTAGTACTCTATATATTAGTATAGATATTATAGGCTTTCAGCTTTCCTCGTGGTTTCAGTTGTAACTTTGTAACATAAAAGTAAAATTTTCACACACAATTAACCCATACTAATATTAAAAATGTGAAAGTAACTGTCTGTCTGTCATGCTTTCACGCTCAAACAGCTAAACCGATTTAGATGAAATTTGGTATGGAGATAGTTTGAGCCCCCAGGAAGGACATAGGATAGTTTTAATCGTGATAACCGATATCGCGAAAGAAGTGGGCGCGGTGAACTTCGTACCGCCCC
Organism: Herminia tarsipennalis; assembly: GCA_945859575.2. Classification (NCBI taxonomy): domain Eukaryota; kingdom Metazoa; phylum Arthropoda; class Insecta; order Lepidoptera; family Erebidae; genus Herminia; species Herminia tarsipennalis. The sequence continues at coordinate 13,326,477 of OX243849.2, read as the reverse complement.
GTTATTTTTTTGAGTAGGAAACTTCTACAGAGTATTATTCTCGTAAAGAAAAAAGAATGAATGTAATCGGTGGTAGTAAAGTCGTTCTTTAGTTATCTCGTGACCATCTCTCCTACCACGGAAATAGGGATTCATATAGATTATATATATACAGGGTGTAACAGAAAGGTGTGGTCATATTCAAGGGTTGGTATGTGCCCATGATACTGAGTGCACATACCTAATTTTATCAAAATCAGAGTACCCTAAAAAAACATTTATTATTTTTTCATTCGTTTATTTATGAATGAAAAAGTTATTAATTAAAAAAAGTATGACTTAAAAAGTTCTATACCGTAATAATCCAATCTAATTTTGTACCAGACGAGGTATAATTCTTATGCCATACGCCTTTCACTACTAAATTTTGACAAAAAGAATATGCTATAACTATGTAATAATAATGCAATCAGCTACGGCACCATGGTAGGTGCAATACTGATAATATATAATAATAATAATAATAATGTTTATTGGCATAGTTTACAATCTAGTTGTTACATTTGTATAGAGTTATATTATGAGTACAACCATTCGTTGAAATCTGGTACCCTAAGTAAGATTCAACTTGTGTTAAGGGCACCAGAGCTCTCATGTATTTATTTAAATTGCAGACAGAAACTAGTTGATCTTAAAATATAAAATTCCAATAAACAGTAATAATGCCAGTGCTTGTACGTGAGTGTGTATGCGTATGTGTTTGTGTGTATGTGTGGGTGTGTATGTGTGCTAGAGGATAGATACTTTAAGTAAGTTCTCAGTTTCATCATAGGACTTATTAATAAGCCACTTCGTCACTGTTTTCCTACACTGAGTTCTAGGGAGATGAAAAATATTGCAATGCTTGTTCGCGATGTTGTACAAATGGCACCCAAGAATTGCCTGATGTTGTGCTGCCTGAGTGGTTCTAAACCTCGTGAGAGCGGCGGGTATTATTAAGTTTGGAGTCATATACTAGAGAGGCGTGCTTTCTGGAAATAGTTTCTTGCACAAAGAGTTGTCTCACAGTGAGAAGCTGACAGTCGTCTAAAAGGTGAGCAGTGTGGTATCTGTAGGGTTTAAACGTCATTACTTTAAGTACTGCTCTCTGTGCACGTTCCACGGGTAGTAGATTATTTTTTGCAGCACCTCCCCAAGCGGTTATGCAATATGTCAGTATAGACTGGCATAAAGCACAGTATACCATTCTCACGGTGTCGAAGTCTGCAGAATGGCGCAACTTCTTAAAAATGAAAATCATTTTACGAACTCGCGAAGTTAAACAGGCAAGGTGATATTTCCAGTTAATATGGTTATCAATATAAACGCCGAGGTATTTTATAATGTTAGATCTACATATTATTGGGCAGCAGCAAAGAGTGGAAGAAGTTTTAGAAATACAGTTATCTTTATGGACTTTGAGAGTAAAATCAATAAGGGATGGTTGTGTGGCGATTGTAGGACTAAACGTTAAATAGGTTGTTTTGCTGAGATTTAGAGTTAATAGGTTGACAGATAGCCAAGTCATTACTACATTAAGTGCCTTTTCAGCTCTGGCGAAGACTTCAGGCCAGTCCTCGCCATAGACAAGCATAGCAGTATCATCCGCATAAACAATAATATCGCAATATGCTAACGGTAGTTTACAAAGAGAGTTTACGTATAATAAAAATAGGTTAGGGCCCAATACCGAGCCCTGAGGTACACCGAAATTAATAGGAATGGTTTCACTGATAAAGGAGTCAACTTTAACACACTGTTGCCTATCAGACAAATAGTCTTTAAAAATTCTGAGAGCATAGCCACGTATTCCCATCCTTTCCATCTTCCGCAGTAGGTGTGGAATAGAGACAGTGTCAAATGCTTTCGTAAGATCTAGAAAAATACCCATACACTTCCGTTTAGTATCAAAACTTTCCACAATTTTATCCACGACTGAGGCAACCGCGTCATCAGTAGATTTACCGGTCCTAAAACCAAATTGGTTTGGTGCCAAAATTTCATTTGCGGTCAAAAACTTACTAGACGAGAGTTCAAAACTTTTTCCAGGACTTTTGATAGAGCGGGTAGCACAGATATAGGCCTGTAGTTGCTGACACTGTCTCTATCCCCACCCTTATGGATTGGATGGATTACGGCTTTTTTTAAACATTTTGGGAATACACCTTGAGCCATTGACATGTTATAGATGTGTGTAATTATAGGGACTAATGTGTCTGAACATTTCTGCAACAGTTGCGTTGGTATATAATCCCAGCCTACAGCAGTATTCCTACGCAAGCCATGTATTATTTTGCCCACTTCATCCTCATCTGTGGGAAGAAGTACAAGAGATTTGTCAGTAATGTCGTCATCTATCATGCGTATACAATCTTGAGAGCTTTGATGGTTTTTTTGCGCAAGCTGTCTGCCTATGTTGGAAAAATACATATTAACGTTATTAATCGAAGCCTTCTTATCACTTTCATTATTTAAGAGTTCGGTAGAAGAGTTCATCTGTCGATTCGATTGTATTATGTTTTTTATCACCTTCCACGTTTCTCGGGGATTGTTACGAGTTTTCTGTAATTCAAACCTCTCATGCTCCTGCTTCAACCTTTTTAACAATTTATTGCAAAAGTTGCGGTATCTAATGTATGTGACTTTAAGAACGAAATTTTCTGGGTTTACCCTCAGCTTATGACACATCGAATCACGGTTTCGAATACACCGCAATAGGCCGTTAGTAATCCAGGGTTTATATATTTTATTTTTAAAGGGTATATGTGTAGTTGTCGAGTAATTTTTAATTATTTCCCCTATCATTTCAACCAAAGCTTCTGTAGCGGCATTCGGATCCGACGCATTCAGAATTTTGCTGTGGTCAGCACAGAATACTGCCTCATATATTGAAGGATAATCCACTTTGACGATATCTAGATGTCTCTTAGTTGGTATCAATACATTTTCGATATTTATGAGCACTGGAAAGTTGTCTGTAATAGTGGTGTCAAATATTAAAGTTGTGCTTTTTAGTCCCGATTTTAACAATGTATGATCCAGGCAGTTATTTCCTCTAGTGGGCAGATTATGCGTGGGGAGGAGTCCGTGCGAGGCGGTCATATTAAGATAGTCATTCGCATATGAGCTTAGGTTGGTAGGATTAATGTTTATGTTAATATCGCCTATTACTAGTATATTCTTCCAGTTAGAAATAGATGTGAGCATAGAGTCTAGGCCTGTAAAAAAATTTTTCAGATCATTATTGCAGGGTGAGCGGTATAGGGCTACAATGGCTAGGTTCAATGATTCAACTTTGCATATTAAACAATTCGTTCCCTGTATAAGCGATTCAGAAACTCTGTGGGACGTTGTGGACTTTATGAAGACAGCAACACCATCGTTTTGGTTAAAATTGTGAATAGTACGATAGCTCGTGTACCCTTGAAGTGATGGAAGGTTAGTTGCCTTGCTTAACCAACATTCTGATAGGACTACAACTTCGGGTAATACACATACAGTGTTGAGGAAAACAATAAGCTCGTCGAAGTTCCGGTTTATGCTACGTATATTTAGGTGTAACACTTTAAATGCATTTCTATTATTGTGCATAATATGATCATATTCTTCCACTTTGCACATATGTACTTGTGTTTGTCCTAAGACATCAATATCATTATTTAAAGATGTTAAGTCCAACATTGCAAAATAACAAAAACGCACAGAGAGTTAGCCCACATTGTTAACCTGACACAATTAGATATTAGGTCATATCCTGACATAAATATAATGAACGTTCCGTGACCTCGATAATATTGTACAGACAGTTGTAGTAGATCGATTATCGGCAAATGGTTATTATAATAGTGACATGTAGTAGTATTAAGTAGCGGTTGTTGTAAGAACAGTATGAGATGTATAATAATGTGTGATCGTGTACATTTGATAAGTGTTTGAGTAGATAACATTTGTATATAATGTTGACATGACATGTAATGGTTATGTAGAAATCGATTGTAGAAACATTTATTATATGACTGACAGATTGGCATTATACTGAGAAAAATGTATTGAAATAACAAAAGAATACAATAGAAAATAATTATATGTATTACAAATTGCTTGGGTTGATCAAAACTATTATTGAAAATTAGACAAATTGATAAGACATGCAGCTGAAGTAACATTAATTGAATCCATACCCTCCTGTTTCCTAAGAAAAATCTTATTATTTTGTGTCCAACAATATTTAAAGTTATGAGCACCAGCAAACTTACGGGCTTCATAGAACAACTGACGCTGACTGAGTGGCAAGTGTTCAGCGACATAAACTGACTTAGGCTCCCCTGGGATTCCAATGTGTCCTGTGTTCAGTTTTTCCTCTGAAGGTTTCCCTTTATTAAAGTCACGTGTTGCATCCAGAATTTGTTTTTTTAATGAAACTCTTTGTAGATCCATGACAACTGGCCTATTAATTCCCTTCTTCCCAGGAATGCGATAAACGTCACGCAGGTCCGTTGACTTCAAGGAGACATTAACGGCTTCACAAGTTTTTAGTACCATGGCTGTGAGATCATTCGTAGATTCTTTTTCGCTACACGGAATATTTCTAATTTCCAGGGTGGCAGATCTCGAAAGTTGTTGTAAATCTACAATTTTTCTTTCCAGTTCCATAATGTAGGCACGTTGTTCTTGTCGTTCCTTTGCCAACGATTCCACCGTTTTTTTCATAGTCTCATAGGATTGATTGATATATTCGATTGATTTCTCTATCTCCGTATTTGTTTTCTGTATTTCTTTATTTTGAACCTTAACCTCGTTTAAGTCAGATGTTAGTTTATTTAATAGTATATCTTGATCATTTTTCCAAGATGTCAACATGCACATTATCCTTCCCTCGAAGGCTTTGAGCACATTTCGGCTTTGATCCCTAGCATTAGGGGTAGTATTGGTCACAAGACTTGATTTATTTTCAACGATTGATACATCAGGTGTTGACATTACTCGCTGTTGCCCCTTAGCAGAAGATGGAGGCACTATGCGTGCCGTTCGTGGCATTGTAATATTATAATGAAGGAGTTGTACTCACAGTGTTTTATTCGTGTCTCAAATCGTCGGTATGTAAGAAAAAAATATGTTGCCAACACTATTGCCGCAGGCGCATAGATCAGGAAACACCCCCCGCCCGTAGCCGATCGGCAGCCGGAGGCGTGTCCTTCCGAACACGGAGTTTGCCGAGCGAAGGACGGTCGTTGACCCCACCGCACGAGTTCGATGACACGATAGCCGATGACTCACCCGTCGTTAGTGTTGATTCAAATTGTTTCCAGCCGTTGTTGAAATAAAAACCGTGATATCTTGCTTGATTCTTGATGGATTGTTAAACTGATTACTGTACCGTGAGGCTAATACAATAGGCAAAACAACCATATAAGGTAAATAACAAAAAACAATCTTTGTACACTATTTTTGATCTATATAACGTGAGAGCTAAGTGAATACGTGCTGCTGTGTTTGTAACGCGAGAGCGATCTAAATATACTATCCGCTGCTGAAATTTGACCACACCTTTCTGTTACACCCTGTATAGATAGATAGATTGGTAAAAACTACTTACTTTTACATTGACAATTCAGTTGCTTCCATACCGTTGCTTGTAAGAAAAATGAGGAAACATTCAATATTTTTTTTCGTAAAAGGTATATATATCATTAATTAGTTTTTATTAACATTTGATTGGGTGAAATCAATGAGAAGAGAAATCACTCTGTTCGAGTGGGGGTCTAAGTATAGAGCTACTAAATTTGAGGTTTGAAGTCTTTAACACTTATAAGAATTTCGAACCGTGACTTGGCTAGATCTCGATTGCTAGCAACAGATCTAAAAAAGATTTGTCATCATCAACCTATCGCAGTCCACTGCTGGACATAGGCCTCACCAATTGCACGCCACTTTGTTCTATCTTCGGCTTCTCGCATCCAGCTCCTGCCAGCCGTTTTGCGTAAATCTTTGCGAAAAGATTTGTACCAATAACAAAAAGGGCAAAATACAAAAGAGTACTTACTCGTTCTGTTCCATAACGAAGTTTGCGAGTCTGTTACCAATCTACAATATCCATCAACTAAATCCGCTAAACTTTCTGCAGCCTGCAAGTAAGAAAACAATATTTAGAATACTTAAATAGAGTGAATTACTAAGAATAATTAGATAGGGACTATTGCCATAAAGCCCAGCGACACATTTTGAAGTGATTTAAAGAAAAACTCTAACGAAAATGACTTGGTATTCGGTTTTATAAAGGTGTTACGTCAAAGTCTATGAGATTGATGCACCAAGATGGCGTGCGTTTACAATTGATCTTATCAGTTTGTAACTTCAAATGTTTGTTTTTCTAATAAGTATAGTCTTTCTGTGTCTGAGTATTTAACAAGATACTAGCGCTAGTATTATGAGCCTATCAGTGATTAATTTCAAAAATGAAGTAAAAAATCATCTTAAACATAAAGGTTATTATACAGTTGTTGAATATTTAAATAATAAAGAAAAATGGATGGAGTTGCTTGCTCCTTATCACTTTATTATGCGTGGGTGAATTTTGTTGTCACTTTGTTTTAATTGTCACATCGATTAAGAGCATGATTTGATTTTTGTAAGTAAAGATTCTGCGTGACGAATAAATGCCATCATTTCTTTCATTTGATATCAGAATTAATAGTTTATATTTATTAATTCGTTACAAGTACTTTGGTCAATATTTAAGCACATGTAGTTTTTACCCTTGATGTAAGTAGATGCTCCTACTATGTTGTGCCCATTAAGATTGATTTTATTTTATCTAATGGTTTAACTTTTTAATAATATAATTTACATCAGTCCTTTGGTGTATAGTATATTAGTGGCAGCACCTTACCCCCATATAAGTATTAAAACATTGTAAAATTGGCAATTTGAAAAGAGTGGCCGCGAGTTTTTACTGCCAGGTTCTTTTCTCCGTCTTTACCTATTGTTTGCGAACTTGGCATTACATGTACATGTAGAATCCCGACGTATCACAAGTGTTGTTTTGCATCCCAAGTGAATAAAGAATTTTAAATTTTACTAGTTTTTGAAGCTGCATATTTGAATTACTACTTTAAATCGATGTGAATTGTATAAGAATGAAAAAGCACATATATGCGGAATGTCATCTATACTAATATTATAAAGCTGAAGAGTTTGTTTGTTTGTTTGAACGCAATAACTCTCACTGGTTCGAATTGAAAAAATATTTTACTGTTGGATAGCCCATTTATCGCGGAAGGTTTTAGGCTATATAACATCACGCTACGATCAATAGGAGCGGAGCAGCAATAAAAAATGTTGCAAAAACGGGGAAAATTAACGCAGACGAAGTCGCGAGGGTCAGCTAGTATATAAAAGTAAACTATCCATACTAATATTATAAATGTAAAAGTAACTCTGTCTGTCTGTCTGTTACGCTTTCACGCTCAAACAGCTGAACCGATTTAGATGAAATTTGGTATGGAGATAGTTTGAATCCCGGGGAAGGACATAGGATAGTTTTTATCGCGATAACCGACATATACGCGGGCGGAGACGCGGGCGAAAGCTAGAATTTCTATAAATATAATTGTCTTTAACAAACCTCAACACTGCTGCACGTGATAGTAAGCGTTTCTGATGCACCCTTCACTCGCAGTTGTAACGCCGCCTTGCCGCAGGACCCGCTCTATAAAATACACAACAAATGTTGACTAAATTAACGTTACTAGTGATTTACTTGCATTTATTATATAAGTACGCATATAAATAGAGCTACAGTTACTAGTTAATACCACTTGTTTGGTATTATTATAAACTTTTACATCTAGACCGATTGTCCGACTGGATTGGTGAGCTTGTATAAAAACTATTAGTATTTTTATCTAGCGAATGTTTTACAAACACAAAAGAACGATAGAAAAGATTGACAGCCTCTGTGGCGCGGTGGGAGTATATCCGACTGCTGCGCAAGAGGTCGTGGGTTCGATCCCCACCCAGGATAAAACTTTGTGTGATGAGCTTGATGGTTTATTCTGTGTCTGGGTGTTATTTATCTATAATATGTATGTATTTAGAAATATATAAGTATGTTTATCAGTTGCCTGGTTGCCATAAAACAAGCTATGCTTAGTTTGGAATCAGATAGCGTTGTGTGAGTTGTCCCAAGATTTATATTATTATTATTATTATAGAAAAATTTGAAGGCCAGACCCAGGAATCGAACCCGAGACTTCCATAGCCAAACCGGTTTCAGAATCGAACCACCCATTACCTCAAATTTTTCTATACTTTGATGCTCGCGAGTTGGACCCTCGCAGGCGCCATCTAGCCGGTAGTTAAAGAACTATCACGGCGTTTGTTATTGCTTCGTTACAGAGAGCATTTTAACAAATTATGATGTTGCCGGCCGAATATTGAAGTAATTTTTATAGGCATTTTTATAGCAAATGTTTGGTCTTCTTTTTGGTTTACGGCAGCCAATCTCATTGAAGACTAGCCAACTAAGAGATATTATAATGCACGAGTGTATGCGCAGACCCAAGTGCTTTATTTATTCCCTCACTCCCATAGTCCAGAAGTAAAATAATAAAACTGACCTATTAGATATATTTCAGGACTTAATCGCGTGAATTATTTAAAGGGATCGTAGGGGTCACGGGTCGACTGATGACCACGATCGGTGCAATTCGATCAAAACGTCGGGTAAATAAAACGTTCGTACCTTTGAATAATTCACGCGATTAGGTCCCGAAATATATCTAATATAATACATAAAAATTGCGAAAGTTTAATAAAAAAAAAATGTGTGGCACTCGGGGACTGCCGCAGTAAAGCTATTATAGCATAGCATGTTTTATCAACTTATGCAATTATATATATATATATTTTTTTATTACATTTCGGAGCAGCTCGTCTCGATCCGTGCAAGCTTCGTACAGTCGTACCATATACATATACGTTAAGCGAACGCTCGGCCGAGCTACATGGTAGGCGAGCTGGAGAGTGTTAGGTTTTATTTTCGTTACGGTTAGGTTTTATTTCTTGAATCGGTCGTCGCGCTCAGAGCCCGCGATAAAAGCTATGCAATAGCTTAAAAAAGTCACACTAATGTTATAAAGGCGAAAGTTTGTGAGTGCGTATGTTTGTTACTTCTTCACGTCTAAACGGCTGGAGCGATTTTAATAAAATTTGGTATGGAGTTAGCTAACACTCTTGATTAACACATAGGCTAATAAACCGCGAGTACCACCGCGGGGCACAGCTAGGAAACAATAAAACTGACCTGTGTCTGTGACTGCTGCGTGCAGTTGGACTTGAGCGTCTGCACGGCGACGATGTCGCAGAACGACGCGATCTTGGTGTACGTCGGGGGCTCGCCCGCCTTGTGGGACACGTATGATATATCTGTGGGGAAACGAATTCATTTTATATATTTTATAGTTAGAGGGTTGGTTTTTAAAACTATAAAAAACAACTGTGTTTGTTCACCTGGGTCCTTATTCACTATCTGTTTTTCGTTTCCGCGTCAAGCCCGCGCCTTTAACTGTCAAAATCTTGCCATAATGTTTTAAAGAGACTTGCCGCGAAAACGAAAAAAAAAACATTGTGAATACAGACTCTGTTTTCTGTGAGATTTTATTTTAAAATTTATGTATGTAAGTATACAATTTTCTGGTTGGTATGCAACTTATAATTATGAAAACTGTATTTAGCACTATTTATTTTTAATTAAGCACCTGGACTAAGTGGCGGTTTTCTGCTAGTATATTGATGACCTATTTTGATGAAATTGTGAATAGGTTACATCCAAAGTGATTAATCTTAATATTTACGGTGATCCAAACCAATTCGCCCTAAAAGGAAAGTACCCTAAATATTTGGGTAAGCGTTGCAACTTTAAATTCTTAAAATAACGTTTCCTTTGATTAAAAACTCAAATATTTAGGGTACTTTCCTCCATGGGGAATTGGTTTGGTCCATACTCGCTAGTCATTACGCATGATTGCTACTCAATTTTGGGAAAGAGATTTTTTTTTTTTTATTAGCTAATCAACTACAACTATGATTTAAATCTAGACAAAATGATTAATATATCACATTGTCTACACCCCTAGTAATTATTCATAATATCTAGCCATTATGCATAATCAATAAATAATCACTTTAGCTGTAACATACTATTTATACTTCTATATTAATACTAGCTGTTTTTGCAAAAATCTCATTGCTGCTCTATTGGTCGTAGCGTGATGTTATATAGCCTATTAATAGCCTTCCTTGATAAATGGGCTATCCAACAGTAAAAGATTTTTTCAATTCGGATCAGTAGTAATTGAGATTACCGCGTTCAAACAAACAAACTCTTCAGCTTTATAATATTAGTATCTATGCTAATATTATAAAGCGGAAGAGTTTGTTTGTTTGTTTGTTTGTTTAAACGCGGTAATCTCAGGAACTACTGGTCCGATTTGAAAAAATCTTTTTTTGTTGGATAGCCCATTTATCAAGGAAGGCTATAGGCTATATAACATTGCGCTACGACTAATAGGAGCGGAGTAGCGACGTGAAATGTTGCAAAAACGGGAAAAAATTACGCATACGAAGTTGCGCGGGACAGCTAGTAGATTAAAAAGAGGTAAAGTTTGCGAGGTAGTAAAGGGTAATCTCTGAATCTACTGAACCGATTTTAAAAAATCCTTTACCAATAGAAAGCTACGTTATTTGTGTCATAGTCCCAACAAAGTAGACACGGGTCAGCTAATACACATTACATAACAAGATATAAAACAACAAGAAAGGCTTCAAACAACATTACCTATATCAGGACCAATAGCCAGTTCGACAGGGATAGCCCAGCCGGTGCCGAGCGCTCCGTTGAACGTCTCACGGTCATACCCGTAGTGTGTGTGCATCGTTTCTAAGTACTTCAGCATGCAGTCTGTATCAGCTATGTTTGCCACCTGAAACATTATAGAATAAGAAACGTTTGTGAAAAATGGCGGCTAACTGAGCTGTCATCAAATCTTACGTCTAAATTACAAGTACGGTTAGAATAATAATAATATCTTGGGACAACTCACACAACGCTATCTGATCACAAACTAAGCAAAGCTTGAACTATGAAAAGTGATAAACATAAACTTATATATTTCTAAAAACATACATATTATAGGTAAATAACACCCAGACACAGAATAAACCATCGTGCTCATCACACAGTTTTATCCTGGATGGGGATCGACCCCACGACCTCCGGCTTGGCAGTCAGAGTCACTAGCCACTAGACTAACAGACCAGCCATATTCTATGTTATTTTCCGCATAATAGTGGCAATTGCAGAGACACCATAGACATGTAAGTGGTCCAAATTGATAGTGTTCAGGTTGATCTTGTCGAGTGAGTTATAACTACGTACCTAATGTGGGCCACAAGCCCCCTCCCACTGAGGGGGCGGGGGCAAAAGCCTGCCTAAACACTTCGAAACTCAAACCCACATAAAAAAGGTCATTCAGTAGAGTCTGGGGGGTCGCATTGCCCTGTTGCCCCCCCCCCCTCCCCTTATATCCGCGCATGAATGTATTTTTAGAAAAAGTTTTTTTATTTTTGAGTTATCGTCCAGATAAACGTAAACCATTTTTCTATACCATCTGCACGTGCTGCTTGAGTTACAACCAATTGATATCTCACCCTATATGTAGGAGTCCAACTAAAATGGTTGCAATAATCAACCACGCAGAAATAAAGATACCAATTTGAGATAAACTAAACTGCTTGTATTAGAAGTGGGTTCACGTCGGTAGTATAATGGGTAGATTTGAACCCGCAACTTCGCGATTGCGAGTCCGATACCTTAAATATTAGGCTACCGCCACTTCAAATTCTATTAACTATGATGTTACCTTTTTGAACTGCTGCTGTATAGCCTTCTTGAGCACCTTGGGCTTGATCGCCTCGATCACCGACTTGGGCAGGAACTTGTGCAGCCCGAATTCCTTCTCCAAGTACTCTATGTTGGACTTCTTGTCCATAGATATTTGCATATCCTTACAGAAGTATCTGGAAATATGCATTACGTATTATAGGGCATTGGAATTGAATAATCTTGAAATCTAATCAAAATCAGAAAATGTCGGGATGGACAGGTAACTGTTTGTTGCTCTTTCACGTAATAACTACTAAACGGATTTTGATGAAACTTTATACTCATTCAACCCATATGATGTCCCACTGCTGGTCACGGGTCTCCCCAGTAGAACCTACTTAATATAGATCCTGGGAGTAATTGCCATAATCGTCATGCTTAGCGAGCAGGTTGGCGATCGCAGTAAGGCTTTATTTTTTTTTTTGGCGGGATATATTCCTAACGAACTGGGGGTGTTCGTTAGGAATATTTAATATTATTCGTCCGGGGAAGACGATGGATGTAGTGTGGGGTTTGCACCCACTAAAAACCCGCCGTGTATCGCTCGCCACCTTCGCGAACGGGCCGCCGGAATTTAGGCTTTAAAGTACCTACGCAGAGGACGCTTCTGCCCGTCCTCCGGTGAAACAACCCTTAGTCGCCTTGATAACACCCACGGGAAGAGATGGGGGAAACAGTATAGTAATGTAGTTTATTACATAAGAAAAGTCAATGCCAGATATAACGCACTTCACTTCACCCAATACTGCCATTGAGAGTACCCCGCGCGACGAGATGGTTGTGCAAATCCCGTTTTGGCGCTCCCCTTGATAGCATTTCACGCCCCCATCAACATGGGTAGGTATATTAAACGTGAGGCCCGGGGTAAGCCGGGGGGCTTACCCTCCTCTATATCCGGCCCTTAAAATAGCACATAGGCTATAAAAATCACACAATGCGGGTGGAGCGTCATAGTGCCATCATACCAACCCTAATATCCTCTGGTTGCCCCATTACTGGACTAGATAGAAAAGCCCAGTGGCGGAGTGATATTACATAGTTCAATACAAAATACACTCTAATCAGTCAGTTACATTTTACATACTTACTTTATTTCTAAACAACATATTTGTATCGCCAAATCCTGGTCTACCATAGGATGATTGGCGTTGAGGTAGTCATGTCGCACCTGGAAAACGACAGAGAAAAGTTTTTTAAAAACCGGGCATGTGCATGTCGGGCCACGCACAATGTAGGGTTCCGTAGTCCCCCGGGCATAGAAGTGGGTTTTCTGTTATTTTGTTTCATACTACTAACAACATTTTATAAGTAGGTATTTTTCAATGGAATCTGTACGAAAATGTTGTTACTTCTCACTTGGTTTGCTGTTACTCGTTAAGTTGTAAAGGCTACTTAGCTGTGACAGTTTTCCTTTTAATTTCACTATATATACTATTACCGTGATTTTTTTTTCACATACCCAACATCAATCAGCTGGCACGGGAGGACACTTGACTCTAACAAAAATTTGCACTATAAAGCTTAATATTTTACAAAGAAAAATATTTCAAAAAATGGTCTTTACAACCCCTAAATGTTCTTAAAATACCTATCTAGTGATACCCGACACGATTAGGGTAGGTAAGAAAAAAAATCACTTCTCCCACTTCACATATAGGGGAGGTAACCTAAAAAAAAATGTCATTTTATTCTTTCACTTTGTCGGCATAAGTGATATGTGTGTATCCATGCACAATTACAACCTTCTAGCACTAACAGTCTCTGAGCTAAACTGCAGATGGACGGACGGCCATGGCGAAACTATAAGGGTTCCGTTTTGCCATTTTGCCATTTGGAACCCTAAAAATGGCGTGGCATACATGCGGACTGTGGAGTAATAAACATTACAAAAGCTTTTTGAACGTTAGCTTTGCACTCTTGTCTGTGGAGAAATCTCCTGCCATAATCGCTACGCTAAGTGCCCAGAGGATGCTGCTGCCTATCCCATGGTGGTAAATCCTTTAGTCGCCTTGACGACCCACGGTAAGAGATAAGGTGGCACTATTCTCAAGCCGGTACTTTACCTGATCATAATAATAGTGGAAGGTGACTCGGTCCGCGTCGCAGAGGTCGCGCAGATTGGCGGGCAAGTAGCGCACGCGCAACTCCAGCCGCCACTCGCTCGCCGGCCATTTTGTTAGCAGCTCTGACACCGGCGTGTCTTGGTGGATCCATCGGATCTGGCAATTTAAATAGTAAAGGACGGTTTAAGTATAGTAACCTAATGTGTTTTTGGGAGTTATGAATATGGCGGTTAACTGAACAAGTATGTGAAATTTATAAACAACCAATATTTATGCAGAGAGTGTAGCCAATGTAGGTACAATAAACATAAGGCACTTGTAGAAATTAGTTTGACAATAGGCTTTGGGCTTAATTTGGGCCAAACGAATCACAAATTGGACTCCACAAAATTTGACAACGCGATGGATCTCGTCGCAGATGGCGAGACGAGTTAGACTCCTTCGAAAAAGATTAGCCTCATACAGCGACTGACAAAGAGATGTGGAGAGAGAGAGTAGGCTTTTGCCCTGCAGTGGGACAATACAGGCAATTAATTAATAAATAATAAAATTAATAATAAAAGACTAGATTGCTATAAACTTAATAAGAAAGAGAGTCTTTATCCTTTAAATTAATTTACTGCTGGGCAATAGGAAGATATTCCTAATGCACTAATAATTGGTTGTTAGTGCTTTAGGAATTCTTGCATGGACGTAGAAGGTACCTTGCACCGATCTGACGTCGATGCAAGGAACAACTACGTCGATGTCTTGAATTTGAGAAAACTACTTTAAGAACTTGTTTCCAAAAAGTTTCTGTTTTAAGGACCTCCTAATGCTGGATCTTTAAACTTTCTCTCACCTTCCCAGTAGTAAGTCTCTTGGCTCTTAGCGCGTAACAGCTGGTGTAGACCCTGTCTCCCGCAGCTAGCCTGGCCGCGAGTAGCCTTAGGACCGACCTGACGTCTTCGTCTGCTGATGCCCGCACTACGTTGAACCCTCCGTTTGGAAGGTGCACCTTCAAAGTTGATTGGTCGCCTGCTGCCCCTCCTGGAGATTAATAAGTGGAAAATAAAACCTCTGAAAGTGTATTCTAATGACTGTGATAAGTATGGAATTCAGAGTGGATAATTCTGATGAAAACTATTTATAATCGACTAGCGGGCTGCCGCGGTTAACACGAACTTTTCTCCACGAGTGTATCCAGGAGTTCAATGTCCTCACCACAAAATATTGCGAGATACACAATACTTATTAGGCCTGTATTTAGACAATTGCACCAAATAAAACACCCCTCCCCTCTCGGAAATATGGCGAACGGAGCGGGCGCTTCAGGAGTCCAGGCTATGTGAAGTGAAATATTTGCACGGTGCTAAGTCCCACTTCTCCGTAACTACTTAAGCGGGGGAAATATGATTTGCACCCTACCCTTTCCCCGAAAAATCATTCTGGGTACACCCATGCTTTTCTCTACTTCTATCTAATTATGCATTTGAATTATATAAACCATGCGGAACAAATTATCTATCTAAATGAAAACCGCTTCAAAATCCGTTGCGTATGAGGGAAATATGAAATATGAGGTTTTATGAAAGCAGACTTTTTTAAGCATCCCACTTTTCATCATTGTAAAATTAGGCCATATCGTTATCGCAACCGCACTCGCATGATAAGTTTCATAACACTATGTACGTAACCTAACCTATCTACCTATTTCATCGACTCCGAGACATGCACCAACATAGAAAGGTAAACTTAAAATAAAACAACAAAAAAATACTGACAAAGGACATATAAATACCTTTCCCTACTTTACCTAAAACCCCTCTTAAGCCTCTTACGAACTAGCGGTTAACCCCTAATGAGTAGGAGAGCTTAACAAATCTAGGTAATCAACGACCAACAAACCAAAAACAACTTCTTAAACTTATCTATAAAAATCTTCGAACAACTTCGCAATTTGTACGCTATAACGTTACCTATAGCTGAAAGAGACCTCGTTACGTACCCCGTAGGGGGTCATTACTCTCTATTGATTGGACAAGCGGCCGATGATTGCTGTCTCCTATGGGACACATGCTATGGACACTTTCATAACCGAATAATGGCTGACAAATTCACCAAGAACCAGTATTGAAAAATATTTAACAAATTTTAAATTAAAAAAAATATATTTTGATTTATTCGTGCTTTGAAAATTATGCTAGAAATGTTTTTATATTTTTTTTTATTACATTCTGAAGCAGAAAATATAGGTTTGAATATGAATTAAGATCTAAAGATCATAGATCATTTTGGTAAATGGAAACGCAAATAAAAATTTACTAATAGTTATCCTCTCAACTGTGTAAGTTCGAAAACATGCTTAAATGATTTTTAGAACTTCTCCAGTAGTGTGATCCTTTTTACCTAGCTCTGTATCAAAAGATAAATGAAGACCAATCCCTTAAAACTGTAAATAATCTGCCAATTAAACGTAATCACAAAACACAGCCAATTATGGCCTCAATTTTGACACTCGCGTAATCAAAACTTCTTAGCTAGTTTACTTTCTGATGTTCTAGAATTATAACATTTGAAGGAAACATCGTTTTTTTAACTGATTTTGAGGCACAGAAACCAGACACCAATTCCAATCTAGAAATACATTATTAAATTGCTATTGAAGTAATAAATACCAAACAAATGTCCCAGTTTATTGTCAATACATCTACAAAAGCCGTAATAGAGAAGCTGCACCCAGCTCTTAACTAAATGGGTGTTAAACCAGTAATGGGGTTAATAAAAACTTCAATAATTAACTGTCAAGGCGTGTATTCAGGCGTGGTACAGCCCTACCCTAGTGATGTACCTCCTATGTGATATTTAATTAATAAAAGTAGGTAGGATTTGACTTGTAGAAATGGCGGTAAACTGTCCTCATTTTTATAGTTTTTAGTTTAACGTGTGATAGTATAAATTGAAATACGTTGATGAGACCTTAAGAGACCGAATTTATCTTTGTAATTTGAAATGATGAATTAGCTAATTTGGCTTATGTAGAAGAAGAAGAAGTCTTAAAAAAATAATGAAATGTGTATTGTAAGAGACGCTTCCTTGAAAGTGTTTATGACATATTTACAGAGTTGTAAAAATGGCGGCAAACTGACCCGCCATTATTTTTACAGCTCCGAGTTTACTCGTAACTTGTAAAAAAATATTTGAATACGTGATAATTGACTTAGAACGAGACAATGTGCATGTAATAAGTGCATAAATATTTGACACTGGCAAATTAGCCGTTAAAACGGCTAGATTGCTATAAACTCAAAGAAGAAGAAGAAGAAGACATATTTACGCTTGCCTAAATAATATATTTGATTTGCTTATGTTATTGACTTGAATACTCTGAAATAGTTGATTACTAGTCATAACAATAAGATGCAAAAGTTTGTACTGTGTTTAATAAATATTTCATAACATTTTAATATGGCAGCCATTTACATTTAATCGCTTCACAATACAACAAAAAACAAAATGGCTGACGCACAAAGCCAGTAAAAGCACGTTGCAGTGAGCGAAAAAAATCGAAAAATAATTCTATTATTGCAGAACGCATCGTCAACATGGCTGCCGTATGGCTTGTAGATAAAATAGGAAAAAAACCACTGTACATTAAGCAAGAACAAACATTGGCGAAGCTTTTAAGCCTCGCTATTAATGGAAGGAAGCAGGGAATGGGGGAAGGAGAATTTAATACGTTACTTTTACATAAGTACCTAAGTACTAGGATTTACTCGGCGCTTCGCTAGGGAGGACTTAGGTCTGCCATGATATGGCATCTATGTAGTTGCACATATGTAAAATTTTGCATAAAACTGTCGAGTAGATTGGTTAACGAAGAATCCAATATTTTCATTTGTAAATCACCTGCCTAGACATTGTTAGAATCAAATTATTTAACCGGTCTTATATTGTCCAGGGTTTAAGCTGTTTTAGGGTTCCGTAGTAAACAAGGAACCTTTTTTTACAATGTTTCGTAGGTACTACGATGTAAAGAGGTGTTTTATCGGTGAAACTGGGAGTAAATATTTCAGAGGTGATCCACATCAGATCTACATGAGCGTAAATAAGTAAGACCAAGACGGTATACATCCTACATCTGTGCAGCACCTGTGCCACCGTACGGCCGTTCAGTAAGCTCCATACAAAACATCTCAAAATTCTGTCTGTAGTAGCCAAATCCGTCTGTAGATAGATTAGGAAGCATTCATCTAATCTCTCTAATATTTTTGCCTCTGTTTGTATACTAAAAAATAATTCGTAAATTGCCATATCAACATGTGGCAGACCCATTGGCGTATATACCAGGACTGGGCCATAACCTCACAAAATTGACTAATCTCTAGAAAGAGACAACGCTAATTTGTGGACAATACCTGTCAAAGAGACAAGACCGCAAGGGTATTTTTTCTCTTTCACGCTTTGCAGTCAATATTTACTTTTTAATTGTAAGAGATGGTGCGCGGTCCAGGTCTATACGTCAATGGGCAGACTATAGGTCCCTTCTCTATGGTGTAACCATAGACGTATAGACCTGGACTGCGCCATAACCTCACAAAATTGACTACTCTCTAGAGAGACAACGCTACTTTGTGGACAATACTTGTCAAAGAGACAGGGCCTTACGAGTTTTTTCTTTCTTTCACGCTTTGCAGTCAATATTTACTTTTAAATTGAAATGGCGCAGTCCAGGTTTATATGTCAATGGGTGTAACCTCAGTCATAGAGTACATACCATGTGGTGTTGCATGTGGATGGCGTTTGGGCGATCCGCCCGGTGGAGCGGGTTGCATCGCGCGCGCTAGCGGACTGTCCCCACACCGGCCGCCGCCTTCCGGCTCATGGCTGTAACAAAACAACATAGACAGTTAGACAGGACGACTTTCAGGTAGAAGGACCGGCGACCAAAAGATGGTTGCTATGGAGGATTGGTAGTGGCCTATCTCTCGTAGTAGACCGATAAAACCTGATGTGGATGATGAACTTATTGGTCCAGCTTATAGAAATATAGCTTATTATATACTGTACAGTACCATAATTATTATGTAGTGTGCGTTATCTCAACGAATAAATAAGTTTTTTTTTGTTTTTTTTTTTTAAAGTAAGGGTATCCCTCTTAAAAATTTCCGCTACTGTTGAAGAAAAAGAAAGTATTTCACAAGGCTAAAAGTCAGTACAAGGTATTTTGAGGGCCTATAGAGTTGTTCTCAACCCAAGATCCAAGTAAGCCATATTTTTTTATGCGAGCAAGTCATATAAATAAAGTGTCTTAACTCATAAATCACACAGGCAACCTCATAGACAGGCGTAGGTCACTGAGATAACCTATTGGTTACACGTATTCATGGATTTATGATGATAAAGTGGGATTCACGATTCGAGGAAATCATTGGAGATACATAAGTGGGAAAATGATAAGTACTAGGTATTGTAAACATTTCAGTTTCTCGGTTTCTCCGACTGATAAGAATATGGTTAAGAATTTCTTGATTTGTCATTTCATAGAATTGATGATTAAGAACCTAAAGTATTTGAATTTAATGTAACATATTGAAAAGTATTCAAAGCTTATGTTTAATAAACATAGGTAGGTACACATAAGTGTCATATATTTTATAGTTGTAAGTTTTTACCACTCTATCTATGGCATCGATAGACCTTAGAGGCATATGCCTAACGGTGGGCAAAACAGTGCTGAAGAAGAGGAAGTCTTTCATATTAAAAATATATATATAGCTATGATATATAGGTATGTTCCTAATGTAAAATCAAATATAGCTAAGATGACAAGATGATTATTAGACATATTTTTTGGAAAAAAGCGGGTTTGCTTTTGCAATAATATTTTCATGTAAATTGACGGAAGTACATAGTTATACCACTCTAAAAAACTTATCAAACTCTACATGCCCTCTTAGAGTCTAACCTAATCTATATCCATACTAATATTATAAATGTGACTCTGTCTGTCTGTCTGTTACGCTTTCACGCTCAAACAGCTAAACCGATTTATATGAATTTGGTGTGGAGATAGTTTGAGTCCCGGGGATGGACATAGGATAGTTTTTATCGCGATAACCGACATCCACGCGGGCGGAGCCGCGGGCGAAAGCTAGTACTCTCTAATTATCATCATAAAGTATAGCGTTCTGCGTGAATCCTTATCTTATGTTCTCTACAAACCCTACACCGGTAGTCAAAATGTGTGGCTTGGCCGTTTCTTAAGAGTGATGTTGATACTCCTATCTATACCAATATTATAAAACTGTAGTTTTTATTTCGTTTGACCGCGATAATCTCAGGAACTACGGGTCCGAATTAAAAAAAATGCTTTACTGTTGGATAGCCTATTTAACGAGGAAGCCTATAGGCTATATAACATCACGCTACGATGAATAAGAGCGGAGCAGCAATGAAAAATATTGCGAAAACGGGAAAAAAATTACGCATACGAATTTTACGCGGGTCAACTAGTAAGTTATATATAGGTAGACATGTGCCTAATGTAAAAACTAATATTGCTACTAAGATGACAAGATGCTATTCAGAAATATTTTCAGAAAAAATAATTATCCTGTCCAGTAAATGCACTCCAATATCCTGTCTACAATCGTCTGGTGTCACTAAAATAGATGCGACGTAACTCTAAGGGCAGTGTCATTAAAATTCGTTTAGTAGTTTTTGAGTGGGGTTCGACAAAATAGTAAAAAACCTGCTTCCCTTCCGATAGTTTCTTGAAGTCTTTCTAATTTGTACTAATTTTATAAAGCTGAAGAGTTTGTTTTTTTGTTTGAACGCGATAATCTCAGAACTGCTGGTCTAAATTAAAAAAAAAATAGACCAGTTTAGACCATTTATCGAGGAAGGCTATAGGCTCTAAAACGTCAAGAGGAAAACAATATTAAAATGTTATTATTTGTCATTGTTTAGACAAGTTTTGTGTGAAAGAAAACAGCTCAACCGATTTAGATGATATTTAACATGGATATAGTTTTTGAAAGAAGATAGAATAGTTTTTATCGCGATAACCGGCAAAAACTATTGTTTTTTATACTTTCGCGATTTTTATACATATCTATACTAATATTATAAAGCGGAAGAGTTTGTTTGTTTGCTTTGTTTGTTTGTTTGTTTGTTTGTTTAAATAATCTTAGGAACTACTGGTCCGATTCGAAAAATTCTTTTTTTGTTGGATAGCCCATTTATCGAGGAAGGCTATAGACTATATACCATCGCGCTACGACTAATAGGAGCGGAGTAGCGACGTGAAATGTTGCAAAAACGGGGAAAATTTACGCATACGAAGTTGCGCGGGACAGCTAGTTAGATATATTTCGGGACTTAATCGCGTGAATTATTTAAAGGTACGAACCTTTTATTTACCCGACGTTTCGATCGAATTGCACCGATCGTGGTCACGGGTCGACCCGTGACCACGACGGTGCAATTCGATCGAAACGTCGGCAAAAACTAGTTAGCAATAATAAACCTCACAGCATTAGTTACATTAACAGTGGCACATTCCAGATTGGTCAAGCTTTTAAGGGAATTATGAACAATGGCGTGACAATATCCGAAACAATAGGGCCAAGGGCATAGTAATATTAAGAATATAGCCTTTAATATACCAGTAAGGTCAGACCCTTTGTTTTATTATTGGTTAAGACGGTTTCGTAAAGGGTAAGATAATTGAATACTTACTTTTGTAAAAGGCGTGTAGGGTTTGGAGTTAATGTTAAATGGTAAGGCTAATATACATTTACAGAGAGTGACAATTGTTGTAAAATCACACTAATATTATAAAGGCGAAAGTTTGTGAGTATGTGAGTGTGTATGTTTGTTACTTGTTCACGTCTAAACGGCTGGAGCGATTTTAATTAAATTTGGTATGGAGTTAGCTGATACCCTGGATTAACACATAGGCTAATAAACCGCGGGTAACATCACGGGGCACAGCTAGTATCGAATAATTTTCTTAGTAACTGACCCGCGCAACTTCGTATGCGTAAATTTTCCCCGTTTTTGCAACATTTTTTATTGCTGCTCTGCTCCTATTGATCGTATTGTGATGTTATATAGCCTTTGCCTTCCTCGATAAACGGGCTATCTAATAGTAAAACATTTTTTTCATTCGGACCCGTAGTTCCTGAGATTGTCGCGTTCAAACAAACAAACTAACTCTTCAGCTTTATAATATTAGTATAGATTAAAAATGAAAGACGAACATCAATTTTTTAAAAGGACATTAACTGTTATTCTAATGTATACACTACATTACTAAAAAGTTTTATCGAGATCCATTCAGTAGTTTTTGCGTAAAAGAGCAACAAACATTCATCCTCACAAACCATCTTCAGGTAAAATGGTCTCCTAACCGATGTCTATCGGCGACCAAGCTCTTTAAAGACTAGCAACTACACAGCCTACGCAGGAATTAATATAGTGTACAAGTATATGCACAAACACAAGTGCGTTCTCTAATCCCTCACTCTCATAGTTCGATGGGATGGAAACCCGACACGACCGGAAGGCGCAGGACCGGCGGCTTAACGTGCTCTCCGAGGCACGATTCACCCATCTACGTCCCTTGCAGATATCTCAGGGATACCAGAGGTATAATATTAGTACGTAGGATACAGGCAGCTAGCCTGTTATCTAGAATCAAAGTAGCAGCTCACCTATACAAGAAATAGTATATTCAAGAAATAGCATTGGCGGCCTCTGTGGCGCGGTGGGAGTGTGTCCGACTGAAACGCAAGAGGTCGTGGGTTCGATTCCCACACGGGACTCCACTTTGTGTGATCCACAAATTGTTGTTCCAGGTCTGCGTGTACTTTGTATCCGTGAATTGGATATTTGTATAAAGTCCCCCGTGACACAGGGCTTGTGGCCTAATGCGGGAGTCGTGTTTTTAAGATAAAAAAAGTATAAATTTAATCCTAAACAGAACAAAATAAGCAAACATTCTTCTACATTCGTATATTTTCAGGGACATGCGACTTACCAGCTATAAGACAATGTTGGTACATTTGCTCAGGCATTACGGGGTAAGAGGATTAAGGGATGTAAGTACATATATACCTAGCTATGTACTTAATATTGGGGAAACTTTATAAATAAGGAAAAACAAGAAAATGCTGCGTATTTACGAAACTCATATATTTTCACTTGCTTCTTTTGTTAGAGTAATAACTACAACGTGGTGTAGCAGAAAGATGTGGTCACATTCAAACTACATAACTAGCTGCCCGCCTCAGTTTTGCAGATGAGTACCTACTATTGAAAAAAAATATCAAATTTAATTTCAATCTAAACGTAAATTATAAAGCTGAAGAGTTTGTTTGTTTGTTTGAACTAGTACTAGTTCGAATTGACAAATTCTTTTACTGTTGGATAGCCCATTAATCGAAGAAGGCTATAACATCCCGCTACGACCAATAGGAGCGGAGCAGCAATGAAAAATGTTGCAAAAACGGGGGAAATTGACGTATACGAAGTTGCGCGGGTCATCTATTGAAATATAATCTGATACGGTATATATAAGTTTAGATGGTGCTTCTATTTCTATTGCTGCACGGTGATTATCAAATCTTCCATAATATATCTGTTTAGTGCCCTATAAATGATCAAATTATTTGTCAAATTTTACGTATTTGTCAAATAATTTGACAGTATATCGCTTTGTTTGAAGTGTTTGTCAAACGATGTCTTGTTTGATGACAAATTGGATTGCCGTCGTGTTTGATGGGTGTTTGACAAACATGTTTGAATGTGCATTTTTGAAAGATAGAAAAATTTGAAATCCAGACTCAGGAATCGAACCCGAGACTTCCGTAGCCAAACCGGGGCCAGAAGCGAACCGCCTATCTGGACTATGTTATTAGATTTCGAATTTTTCTATCTCTTGTTGCTCGCGAAATTAGGCCTTCGCAGCGACATCTAGTCGTGTCATGTTTGAATGTGTACGGCGGTGTTTGTCAAATAAGATCTCAAGCGACAAATATTTTAATTGTCGCACTATTTGTTGTTTAACAAATATGTTTGATGGTTGGTTTGAACGTTTAAGCTATTGTTTGATGAAAACGTGAAGTTTGACATATATATTTAATCATTTATAGAAGGGTTTTCTGTCACGTTTTCACGCTTGAACCGCTAAACCAATTTAAATGAAATTTGGTATGGAGATAGTTTGAGTCACGGAGAAGGAGTTTGAATAGGTTTTATTGCGATAACCGACATCCACGTTGGCGGAGCCACAGACGAAAGCTATTACCTACATACATCCATACTATATACTATACTATTATACTATAATCCATACTAATATTATAAATGTGAAAGTAACTCTGTCTGTCTGTCTGTCTGTCTGTTACGCTTTCACGCTCAAACAGCTAAACCGATTTAGATGAAATTTTGTATGGAGATAGTTTGAGTCCCGAGGAAGGACATAGGATAATTTTTATCGCGATAACCGACATCCATGCGGGCGGAGCCGCGGGCGAAAGCTAGTAATATTATACACATAGAAACTGGAGATCTGTAAAAAGCTTGGGCAATTGCTAGTTTTTAATATGTATCTACTCAATATCACTTCCATCTAGGTTCATTTACATCGTCCCATCCCGACGTACACGCTCCACTTCAATCCCATTAACAGTAAATGTTCCTGTAGATAAATCCCTTTGGAACTACATCAGCTAAAAGGATTTGTGTAACAATCGGCTCAATTTGTAACAATTGGCAACTTTGTCCATGGTTTGGGCAGTTTGTGCCAATTATTGGCGTACGTTTGTTTTAAATTAATGTCAATTTTAATCATTTTTCAGATAATTTTGTCATGTGTGAGCCATCGATTTTCCGCAATGTTGCCCGGACAATTTTGTTGTTGTTTCAGTCGCTCTCTATTTAATTGTTGCCGGGTTGTGTAGCGTGTTTAAGAGACTGGATCAAGCGCCATACAATTGCAGACATATTGCCATTATTGGCCGAGCAATTAGTTGCCAATAGTGCCGCCACAATTGCCGTAAAAAATGGCCCGTTTAGACGCCCCTTTAGGATCGTCATTCGGCAATTTATTAATAACAATTCCTAGTATTAATTAGTATTCCAGTCACCTTCACACCTTTAGAAGAATTTTGCCACAAAAATAGTTAGGTTTGACCTTTACAGTCAATCATTTTAACAGAAGTTTTTGCTTAAACAACTAAACAAAAAGAGGTAAACCGTGCCGCGACTTTGTCTGCTTATATTGTGGGGTTTCGGGCAACTCACACAGTCTATACTAATATTATAAAGCTGAAGAGTTTGTTTGTTTGTTTGTTTGAACGCGGTAATCTCAGGAACTACTGGTTCGAATTGAAAAAATCTCTGATCCGTGCAACTTCGTATGCGTTAACTTTCCCCGTTTTTGCAACATTTTTCATTACTGCTTCGCTCCTATTGGTCGCAGCGTGATGTTATATAGCCTATAGCGTTCCTCGATAAATGGGCTATCCAACAGTAAAAGAATTTTTCAATTCGGACCCGTAGTTCCTGAGGTTACCGCGTTGAAACAAACAAACAAACTCTTCAGCTTTATAATATTAGTATAGATAACGGGGTTCACGGAAGAAAAAGTATCACGTAGCAACGGTCACGTAATTGATTGGTTGCTAGGCAGTCACGTTATAGACTGGTTGCTAAGCAACGCGAAAGGCGATTCCGCCTGCTGATAGACTGAAGTATCCATGCGCCCGGGTTCACTAAAGCGGTCACAGGCATAGTTGTTTATTACAATGTCATCAATGTTTTCATAGGACGTTATCACGTAAAATTATAGTCCGTAAACCGACGAAATGAAACATTCTTGTTTTTATTACATTAGCTCAGGCTCCCGAGCTTGCTAAAGAAAGTAACTCTGTCTGTCTGTCTGTCTGTTACGCTTTCACACTCAAACAGCTAAACCGATTTAGATGAAATTTGGTATGGAGACAGTTTAAGTCCGCGGCTCCGCCCGCGTGGATATCGGTTATCACAATGTCATCAATGTTTTCTTATGACGTTATCACGTAAAATTATAGCCCGTAAACCAACTTTACAGACAAGCATTTTTTAAATCAATGTAATGAAAATAAATAAAGGAATTTTCTGTCAGGGGTTGGAGGGGGTAGTTTCTGAGTCTTTTATTTAAGGAAATAAGATCGATTGATATTAAAAAAAAGATTTTGTCAGAATGGGCTGTTTTCTTTCTGATGGAAACACCTGGTTTCGCTAGCGTTTGTGTTGTAGGTAATGTCTGCTTAACATTAAGTAAACTGTATGCTTGTTTGCCACCTGTTTTATATAAACAAACTCCAAATAACTGCAGACACGCAGACACCTGGTACATTTCACAAAATAACATTCTTACTAAAAATGAAACGCGAATACCTACATCTAGTTTCTCTTTTCCTCATTTCAGAGGTAACGAGATGAAACATTCTTGTTTTTATTACATTAGCTCAGGATCCCGAGCTTGCTGGTAGCATAAAATAACGAGTACAGAAAGTAAGGTTCGCTTCGCTAGAGCAACGCATACATTAACTTTGTAATTGTGGCGCGGTGGGAGTGTATCCGACTGCTACGCAAGAGGTCGTGGGTTCGATTCCCACACTGCACACCACTTTGTGTGATCTACAAATTGTTGTTCCGAGTCTGAGTGTACTTTGTGTCCGTGACTTGTATGTTTGTAAAGTTCCCCGCGACACTGTGCTTGTACCCTACTGCGGAAGTCGTCTTTTATAAGAAAAAAAAAAAAAAGAACTGGCCTGTTGGTCTAGTGGTTAGTGGCCCTGACTGCTAAGCCAGAGGTCGTGGGTTCGATCCCCACCCAGAACAAAGCTTTATACGATGAGCACGGTGGTTTATTATGTATTTAGAAATATATACGATGTCCCAGTAAGAGTGCATAATTAAAATTTCGTACGTAAAAGTTGGTCTGGAAATAGTTGCTGCAATAAATCGATTGTTTCTTGGTCGGTGACTTTTCCATTTTTGTAATGAGATTTTACAATGATATCACGTATTTCTCTTGTGTGACACTCCATTTTTGTTAATTGGCACAATCATAGAAGCTTGTGACCACGATCGGTGTAACCCGGTCGAAACGTCAAGCAAAAGGTTTTAACTTTACCTAGATTTTTAATTTGTTTCTAATTTTGTTTTTTATTAGTTAATATTTAACTTTTGCTATGCCGTGTGGTGCCGCATGCCGTGTGGTGCCGGCTTAAGAATAGTACCACCCCATCTCTACCCGTGGGTGTCGTCAAGGCGACTAAGGGATGTCACACCGGAGGACGGGCAGCAGCGTCCTCTGCGTACTTAAAGCCTTACTGCGATCGCCAACCCGCTCGCCAAGCGTGGCGATTATGGCAATTACCCCCAGGATCTACATACTAGTAGGTTCTACTGGGGAGACCCGTGCCCAGCAGTGGGCCATCATATGGGTTGATATGTATGTATATAACTTTTGCTATACTTTGCTCTAGCAAATTACGTTTGACTTCTGTATGTTTTAGGTAGCCGGTAGTGCCGTTTGGTACCGGCTTAAGGATAGTACCACCCCATCTCTTCCCGTGGGTGTCGTCAAGGCGACTAAGGGATTTAACACCGGAGGACGGGCAGCAGCGCCTCTGCTCCCTAAAGCAGGCCAGGCGCGGATCCAGATCTTTGTTCAGGGGGGCAATATGTGACCCACACGGCCAAGTGTAAGCCATTCGAATAGTACCCCAACCACTACCGTCGAGAAGGGGCCCAATTGCTTGTACAGTGTCAAAACACACCGATACAGTCTCAAAATTCTCAAAATGACCCTATAAAAAGATCTTTCAGTTAAATTTGGGAAATACATCAGGGGGGGGGAATTGCCTGTTGTCTTTGATTAAAATGTGAAATAATGAAAAGCTTTAATCCGTAAGTGTAATTTCTTATAAAAGATTTATAATCTACTAGCTTTCGCCCGCGGCTCCGCCCGCGTGGATGTCGGTTATCATATCAACCCATATGATGGCCCACTGCTGGGCACGGGTCTCCCCATTAGAACCTACTAGTATGTAGATCCTGGGGGTAATTGCCATAATCGCCACGCTTGGCGAGCGGGTTGGCGATCGCAGTAGGGCTTTAAGTACGCAGAGGACGCTGCTGCCCATCCTCCGGTGTGAAATCCCTTAGTCGCCTTGACGACACCCACGGGAAGAGACGGGGTGGTACTATTCTTAAGCCGGTACCACACGGCCTGTCGGTTATCGCGATAGGGGAAGGACATAGGATAGTTTTATCCTATGTCCTTCCCCGGGACTTAAACTATCTCCATACCAAATTTTATCTAAATCGGTTTGGCTGTTTGAGCGTGAAAGCGTAACAGACAGACAGACAGACAAAGTTACATGTTATGGATAAATCTCTTTGATAATAAAACTCTTTATCAGTGTACCTAATGACTCAGAGATAGCTATTGGCTTAGGTAACTCTCCTTGTTATTAAAAAAAAAAATATCTATATATAGTGATGTTATGTTGTGCAACATATATCATTGTGTTGTAATTATTATGATTATTAACTATTGTGATACATTGCGCATTGCCTACTGTCCTATAATAATCTTTTGTTTTCTTCTGTTGGATTTAGAATTACATATTGTAGAACGAGACGAAACATTTTTAAGTACCTAATCTAGTGAATGAAGACCAATATTCAATATTTTATTTTTCTTTTCTTGTTAAAAGATATTTCATACACAATTTAGAACACAAGCAACATTTTTACAGCTACAGATTCAATGTGTGAAAATACATCACATTTTGTAAAATCCATAAGATCGAATCTTCGTCAAGGTAATGTTTTTCAAATGTACGTATGTTTAACTATCTGACCCGCGCAACTTCCCCCCGTTTTTGCAACATTTTTCATAGATGCTCCACTCCTGTTTGTCGTAGCGTGATGTTATGTAGCCTATGACACTGACAAGTAATGTATCTTTCTATTGGTAAAAGAATTTTCAAAATCGGTTAAGTAGATCCAGAGATTACCCCCTACAACGTCACAAATTCACAAACTTTACCTCTTTATATTATTAGTATAAATAATATATTGTCCCAGGATATTACTTTACATAAGTAAGTACACGCAAAATGCAGCGGAGTTTGGCAAAAAAATAACTTATAAACAAACGAATTTGCCAAAATTTACGTACAATATCCTCCAATTTCCAACGTACAGGCTTCGACGACTTTTAATTATTGGAACACGGCTGACCACCGGTCACCCCCTAGTAGGGTCAGTCAACCCGCCCCCCTCTTTGTACTTTCACCCCTTCCTACCCCTTTACGCATCGATTGGGGGTTCGGCGCATGCAATTTGCAAATGCACAATGCTATGTGTTGCAAGGCATACATCTAGTTAAGTTAGGTTTCAACACAAAGCACAGGGAGTAACAGAAGCGAAGGGGTAAAAAGTTCCTGGGGTGAGTCGATACAAAAATATATATGTTGTTATACTAATCGCAATATATGTTTAATAACAAAGTGTTTAGCAACTGCTGTCACAGGGTTAAAGTTAGGGTTGTCACTTCTTTTAAGCGCTATTGATTTATTAAGTAAGACGATTTTGGCCAGTTGTCGACACCCTGCCACAGGTTACAAACGCTCAGCAAGCAAAACCTTAAAATTTAGACAATTGACCAAGTAGTTATAATAATATTTCTGTGCCGCAACGCCGACGTCAACAGATGAAAGCTGCAGATTACATTTTTAACTTTTTCGCTCGTTATAATTAAATCATTATGTACTTAATCCCCTATGTAAGAAAAAATAAGAATCAGTGGACCCTTGTTAATGTGTAATGTTAATATTTATTACCTAAAAATCTAAAGGAAAAATTGATATAGGTACTTCAAGCTGGTTTATTTTTTTATTTTTCAAAGAAACAGTATTAAGTATCGTTTTTATAATCGGCTTTGGATTTATTTTAAAGGTTTTTTTTTTCAGCTCGGATTCGTATATTTCCCGCGCTTTTTAGGGTTGCGTTACTTTGCGTTTCCCTCCAATATGGAGAAAGTGATGATGGCTGACCAATGCGTCAAACTCGTGAACGGGTGCTACTTGGGGTGACTGGTCGGCCTTGCTATTATAATTTTAAAGGTTTCATTTTTTAATTAGTGGTTCATAAATATTTGTATAATAGATAAGTAGTTTTTCTTATAATATACGAATCGCATGTTGCCTTTACCCTCTTCTGTATTTTTGTAAGTTGATGCTCCCATCCACACCGTAGGAGGCTAATTCATTTAAAACTTACTTTACTTACTATGGTTATTGCTTGCGTAAGTTTCATGGTGTATTGGTTGCAGCACCTTACTGGCATAGCTGTTTATAATATACAATTACAAATACATATATTGTAAGAAATGGTATTTAAAAAAAGTGGCCATGAGTTTTTATTGTCAAGTTCTTTTCTCACGGCTTTTACTCTTGCGAACTTGGCATTCAATGTAGAATAATTCTAATCCAAATGTTATCTGACGTATATAACGTTGCATTTGTAACCTAAATTAATAAAGTAGGTTGACTTTCTTGTCTCGTATTTTTAGACTAGGTACAGGAATCGACATTTGGTAGACATTATGTGGATAGGTAGGTACTTCATTAAACACAAAACTAAAACTTTACGATGTTTATAATCACAACAACTATTTCTGAATACAATAGCTTCAATGTATTCTTTTATTCTTGTTTATTAAACAAAAAGAAATACCGCAATTGTTTCACAAAATATTTTGGCGGGCAGCCATGTTTGCGTACAGTTGGCATCGACACCGTACAAATATTGCATTGTCTGTTGTGTTGGCACTAGTTATGATAGCCACGGTAACCACTTGATACTTTTTTACACTTTTGAATTTGGAACACGTAAATTTGAATTCGTTCTATTTTTACTAATATTGCTTTGTTAAATTTCATTTGGAATTGGGTATGTGACTACTATTAAAGTAAAATATTTTATACTGACCATGTAAAAATGTCAAAAAGTGTTCTGAAAAATCATGTTCATTTATTAATTTAACGTTTTTATTTATTTTTAATCACAAAAAGAAACATAAAAAGCAAATGATTTGACCATAAAAAATGTGACGTCATTTGCTAGCATTTCATACAAATTTACAAGGGGCAGGTCTTTGACATTTCTTAAAAAGAGGCTGATTTGACTTCAGTCAAATACCCTATTTAACAAAGCAATTTCTTTTGTTATGAAATTGAACTGTTCTAAATTTAAACTTTTATGATCACCTAAAGTTTTTTATATTGTTGTATTGAAATTAAATTAGTCACAAAAACATGAGTTATGTAATACTAATTATGACAATGTTAAGCGTAATCGCATCTCTAATTCTCTTGGTTTAGTTACCGCCCCCCTCCCGCTTCCTGTCACCATTTACTACTAAAAAATGCACCTTCGCAACCACATTTCGCCAACTTCAATCCGGTCAAGTTACGTTGATCCTACTGTACCTACAGATGTATCAATGTAACTCGGCCGGATTGAAGATAGGTTATAACTTAAAACACTTTCGCGCATGTCATAGAGTAGCGAATAGGTATGCACTTACGTTGAGACAACTGTATGTAGAAGTAGAAATCTAGTGATTAGCCTAAGTAACTTCTAACATCCTCAGCTGTATGACAGTGAAAAGTCGCATCAAAATCCGTCCAGCCGTTTTCGAGACTAGACAAACAAAACAATTAAAAATGGTGGTTTTGGTATAAGTATCATATGCATTTAGTAAAAAAAAAACATAACAAACAGAGACTACAATTTCATTTAGATATTTTGTATAGATTCAATAAAATACTTAGGTACTATAAACTACATTCAATTTTCATAAATATGTACCCATCAGTCAGTATCTAGTAGTAGAACTCTTTGGTAGAACCATAGGTATCCTACTCCATCTGCGTAATACCTGTAGGTGTTCGCATATCTTTATTTGAATTACGAACAGGCCAATGCCGATAAAAAAAAAAGTTAAAAAAAAAACAATAAACAGAAAAACAAAAATATTTGCAAACAAACAGCCCACGTCTAGTAGGCGTACAGGTGTGAGGCGATGGAACAAGTTCGAACAAGCCGACAAACTCACTCATCAACTCGTCATGCGGCCAAGTGTTATTGAACTCTATTACTACATAATAAGGTCGATAGCCAGTCAACGACCACTGTCAATCATTCAATCTTGTGAAATATTTCATTTTATGAGCAATAAATCTGGTTAGATGAGTATAAAAACGTAATAAGGAAATTGTCTTGTATTTACTACCAATGAGTAATGAGTTTAATATCAATCGGATATTTAGTAACGAAGCATAACTGCATAATAGTTTTTTTTTTATAAGTATATTTTTAGCATGACGCGGCTAGCGTCTAAATGGGCTATTTTTTACGGCAATTTGTGGCGGCAATGCTGTGGCGGCAACATGGCAGTACACTCTAATATTAAATTGATGGTTGCCGGACGATCGCTGAGTGATTTATTTTCCGCAATGTTGCACGGACAATTTTGTTGTTGTTTCAGTCGTCCTCTATTTTATTGTTCCTGGGTTGTGTAGTTCGTAAGAGACTGGATCATACGCCATACAATTGTAGACATATTGCCATTACTGGCCCAAAAATTAGTTGCCAATAGTGCCGCCACAAATTGCCATAAAAAATGGCCCACTTAGACGCCACTTAAAAGGTAGACCCTCCGATATTATTGGGTAGGGATTATGGCTCGCCCATTCTGTGCATACGCCGATTTCAAGTTTATTTTCTTTCTAGTTTGTTTCTTTGAATCACAAAATCTCGTTATTGGCCAGTTCACGTATGTCAAGTATATTTTACACTGTTTTACACGTTAAGCGCGAAGCTGTAAAAATAGCGACACGTCAGTTTGCCATTTTTACAAGTCCAACACAATAGTTAAGTACTTACAGGTAACTAGCCTAACATATATTTTTTATAGACCAAGTCCCTATATAAAAATTGTAAAGCAAAGGTGAGTTATTCTTTTTCTTTTTGAAAATCATTATTTGGAATAGGTATGTAGGTTATACTTTGACTGCATAAATACAGTCAGTATTAGACTTATTTTAATCAATTTTACTATCAAACATTTTCACTCGTATCGTAGCTTTTGCTTGCCGCCATTTTCCCAGCTATTGATATCATTAAGCAAAGGCGACTTCGTATTCTGCTATGAAGATTTGATTTATTTTTCATTAAAACGAAGGTATCCAATGATTCTACCAAAAGTCTGTAAAGTTTTAAATATATCAGTCATTATTCTGCTACATTGCCGTACGTTAGACCTGGACTGCGCCATAACCTCACAAAATTGACCACTCTCTAGAAAGACGGCGTGGTGTATTTTTTTAACTTTTTTTAAGAAGCCATGTTGGTATGATTTAAAATTGTATAACTTCTTAAAGACACATATAAATACACATGAAGAAATATATCGATATCGATTAATATAATATATTGATACCGATTTTAGTGCGACTATGAACTCGCAAAGTGGACTTGGGGAGTTGTGTAATTGACATAATTGGCACTGCTTAGTTTGTGTAAAACTCGTAAAACCGAGTTTTTGTGCCATTAAAGTTTACAATAAATTTTCCCTTAAAGAAAATCGACACGAATTCCATAAAAAAAATAAGAAGATGAAGAGCGTGACCGTATCATACGGTATAGGTAAACAGTTCATGATTTGTCCTATAACGCAACCGATATTGTTGAAATTTGCATAACGAAATAAACAACTTTTTCTAAGAAACGCACGCGGGCGGATCCGTGGGCAATACTTAGTACAAAACACCTAACGTTGCTATCCTGTACGGCCTACGCGTTATTAAACACAGCTATTAAAATGCCTACCATATAATTAATCCTGAGTCATATACGCGCAAATAAACATCACATCATAGACAACCAATCAACCATAGACTTGTATACATACAATTAAATTATGACAGCGACTAATGAGGCATAACGCCTTTTAGATAAGACTAGATATTGCTTGTGACTTTGTTCGTGTGGATTTATTAGAAGTGTGCAATAAACAGAGTTAAGAAAAATCTTAAAATATCTCTTTCTGGCCAATACGCACTTCTTTTGGTTTGGCTACTGCATCCAAATCAAACCATGCATTTAGGTGCTACCAAACTTTTGTTTGCTGTAAAAGTAAAAAGTAGAAAACGTTGAGGCATAAATTTATATTATAAGTTACCTTGTACTCTTTTATAAAAAAAAAACTCAAAACTCAAAAAATCTTTCGGAAACAATGTCTTCTTCTTCTTCTTCTTTGAGTTTATGGCAATCTAGCTGTTTTAACGGCTAATTTCTGCCAGTGTCAAGTATTTATGCGCTTAATACATGCACAAAGTCTCGTTCTTAGTCAATTATCACGTATTCAAATATTTTTTTACAAGTTAAACTCGGAGCTGTAAAAATAATGGCCGGTCAGTTTGCCGCCATTTTTACAACTCTCGCAAACAATGTCATCCCTAGTAATCAAATTTGACATCTGTCAGAACCAAAAGTGTTATAAAATGCCTCTTTTACCGTTAATTATAGGTACATACTATATCAATTCGAATTAAATGATTGATGGCTGCTCTCAACTTTAATCGAAATATATTGAAATTGAATCAAAATACTGGAACGAATTCGAAATCAGTTGCAATATTCACAACACACGATGGCTAAATATCAGTTACAATGTCAATGACCTTTAAATTTATGTACGTACGCATTTACTTTTAAATTTTAAAAATGGAGTAAGTTGAGCAAAGGGAACTTGTGCTAGAGACAGCAATTTCAAATGTCGAATCGAATGACCGTCCTGTCAACTTTTTGACACTTATGACAAATGGCCGTTGTTGCTATTCTTGTTACACAAGTATAGACTTCCATTTATTTTTGTCCATAAGCCGTCCAAATGTCAAAAGCACATGGAAGTCTTATTGTAGTCCTATAAAGGTCAGTTAGAGAATACCTGTAGAAGGCAACTTTGTACGAAGCGCGCTCAATTGTTCATGGACACGGAATCTCGAAACATCTTCGGAACAGAGTGGTCCGAGTTTATATGTGTGCGTAAGTAGATACGGCAAGTCGAACGTCATCACATAATTATCACCCATTGACGTAGAGAACAGGACTGCGCCATAACCTCACAAAATGGACCACTCTCTAGAAAAACCCAACGATTATTTGTGGAATACCTGTCAAAGAGACAGGGCCGAACGAGTTTTTTCTCGCTTTGCAAGAGATGGCGAGGTCCAGGTCTATACGTCAATGTTATCACCCAATTAAAAGATTTTTGACCCAATTTTGGCAGATGCGTTTGTATGCTAGACAAAAACCATCTGGTTTGCCGAATGGCTGGATTATTACAATACAATTTTCACGCATCAATAAGTCATAAAAATTTACTAAAATAGAATGATTGAACGTGTGTTCAAAACTAAGGAAGTAATGATACAGCGTGTTTTTTTACCTGCATAAAGCAGTAAAATCACATTTTTTATCCTGGAATGTTGGTCTAGTGGTTAGTGACTCTGACTGCTAGGCCGGAGATCGCGAGTTCAATCCCCACCCAGAAAAAACTTTGTGTGATGAGCACGATGGTTTATTCTGTTTATTATACGGGAATTACGGCGCATTGCTTACCTTAAAATTGTTTGGCAATTCCCGTATAATAAATAGTAATCATGCAACGCGAAAGTTTAGTATAGGTTTATTCTGTGTCTGGGTGTTATTTATCTATAATATGTATGTATTTAAAAATATCATTTTTTTACTAAAATTTATTACTTATAATATATTACATAAACGAATTTAAATACATATATTACTTATTAGTTTTATATTTTGACCCTTTATTTTTTGTTAGACTGTACTTTTCCGACCCAAGACCTTTTTGTTTAAATTTGTGGTCCCATATGACGAAGCAAAAAAATAATTAAATTCAATTCGCTTTTTGGGACCGCGGTCCTGGTCCCGAATGACGAATGACCCTTACGTTTTTACATTCACTATACATTTTTGACAGACGTCCAATCCATTTGGATTTATGAATGCATCGTCAGTGGGGCCCATCTTCCAACGCAACGTAGTCTAACTACGCGTAACAACAGACCATAGTTATCACATAAACTAAAGACTAAACAAAGCGAGTGGGTGCGACCCATAATAGCTGACTAACTCCTGATATTAACGCCATGATAGCAATCTGATAGCCAAGGACTAAAGAGTCACAGCTAAGTGGTTATTGTACCGATAGTTACATTTATTGATAAAGTAGGTATGTATTATGTTATACTTTCTGGTCTAAGATCCGGTCTAAGAAATATATACCCCCATCAGTTATTTGATCCTAACAAAGAATAAATGCTAGATAGATATTGTCTAGATCGATAAATCACAATTGGGTTGCCTAGCTAAATTACATTCTAATGTTGTAAACTGGCATTATTAATATACTCGTACACACGACAGTAAGTTGTTATTTAATTGTTTTTTTTTAATGATACTTGAGGTTATACACAGTACCTACATAGATCAAAAAATAAAATTGTTAAATGCTATTTGTAGAATTTTATAAGCTACGGGTCTTAATCGCGTAAATATTTTATTTAGAGTTTACCCGTGACCAAGGCCGTTGCAATAGCCTTTTAAGGGTAGATTACGCGAAACAGGGTTTGGCTATCTCAAAAATTTATATAGAAAACCTAAATATTAGGACACGAAAAAAATTGTGTCACTAGTCAAAGAGTTTTTCTAGTAGATGAAATAAAGAAATTTAAGGATATGTCTTAACATGATCCCGCAAATAAACCTTGAAGTTGCGGAAAAATGCAAAAACGAACATTTTCGTATAGTCATGGCGTTCGTAATCTAACATATGTACGAACGAATATTCTACTTTATTTTGACCTGCGCTCCTGCGCACTGTGAAGTAATGGTTGTGTGCGGAAGAGCGAAGCCGGCGATCATGTCGCTGTATACGTAGCGCTAAATAAATAATTATCTCAGTGGGATGCCCCCTTAAGACCCGAAGCTTAAAAAAATCTATAATGTGTACAAATCGCCAAAGTTTACGAACCTATAGTTATATGCAAGTCGAGCTCGCTCACCGTACCGAGGGTACCGTAACAAACTTGTTTTATCTTATGAAGTATGTAACTACAATATAATGGTTTTCAGTATTTTTCCTTTATTTGTGTTTTATGTCATTGCTTTTTGGTAAATTTCATAATTCTAGATCAACATATCCTTTAGGTTTTGATGCACCTTATTAGCATGTGATTTAGGCAACCCATTTGCGATTTAACATTGTAGACAATATCTATCATTTAATCTTTGTTAGGACCTAACAGATGAGGGTATATATTTCTTAGACCGGATCTCGTACTAAAAGTGTGTCTTTGCATTGTTATATTATATTTAACGCCTTATGGCATGGCATGAAAAGAAATGCTTCATATGCGTATTTTGAAGTAAAATACCAATGTTGCACCACTTTGTGTGATCCACAAATTGTTGTTCCGAGTCTGGGTGTACTTTGTGTTCGTGACATGTATGTTTGTAAAGCCCCCGCGACACAGGGATTGTGCCCTAATGCGGGAGTTGTCTTTAAAAAAAAAAAAGAATTTGTACTATTATGTTCCTTTCTTATGGTCTTAATGCGCTTATTACACTACACTGAATCAGGGACAATAAACCCTTAAAAAGAGAGGTGTAATAAGAGTTAGGGTTCTAATTATGTAACAAATTTTCAAGGCCATCTTGATTTAGGGTCCTGATTTAGGGTAGTGTAATAGCCGTTTATTCACTTTGTCAACGACCTACTTAGGCGGGTTTAAATATTCGCCAAATAACTACCAGTTATTAAAAAATATTAAATTCCTTCTCTCATAAGTCATACCTAGAACCTGTCGTATAAAATTTATTGCATTTTGTATTTACATTTCAAATGCCGAGCTGCAGTGGTTTTCAAAAAATACGTTCACATTTTTTAACCCGAATGAGGTTGAATCTCGAACGCGGTGTGCAATAACTGATATTTATAAATATGCAGTTTGAATATTCCGCAGTCCTCGTATCGACAGATTTCAGGATTTCAGTTGCAGATGTTTTAATTTCCGTCCAATACTCTTCGTGTCTAAATTTTGAAGAGGTGTGAAAGAAGAATCTTAATTCCTTTTTAGTCAAGTTACATAACAAGATTAATTTTATGGTGTCATTTCTATAAGTTACAAAATAAGATTTTTTTAGATGTAGCTGTGCTTTTTTGTCCAGAAATTTTTGGACAACTCACATTAAGCAATCACTGTAATATGGCAACCAGGCAACTGATAATGTTACTTACATTTTTCGAAATACATACATATACCTACCAATAATATAAATCTGAAGAGTTTGTTTGTTTGAACGCGGTAATCTCAGGAACTACTGGTCGGAATTGAAAAACTCTTTTACTGTTGTATAGCCCATTTGTCGAGGAAGGCTATAGGGTATATAACATCACGCTACGACCAATAGGAGCGAAGCAGTAATGAGAAATGTTGCAAAGACGGGGAAAATTTACGCAGACAAAGTTGCGCAGCTAGTATAATACGTCACAAACTCACAACATCACAAACATTACCTCTTTAAAATATAAGTATAAGTTATGAAATTCACTCCTCCATGACTCTTTAGCGTAAGCAAGTGTGTAAAATTAAAATTACGAAAGCGTACGGATTAAGATGAAACAGTAAAATAACTAAACAAGATAAAATGAGGTCAAATAAATGTTTCTAAATGAGTACTATTAACATTTCCTACTGAACTACATAGAACGTTGGATTCATTACTTCAATTTAAGATTGTCGTCTAAGACGATTTAACGTACAATAATTGAAGTAAATGTTACTAATCTGAACGTACTTTGAGGATGGAAATAGATGATATTTAGACCTAAAACACACTGCATTATTAAGATGACATTTGGACCTAAGAACAGACTATTAAAGTCTAGACTTCACTATATTTAATTACTAGCTGTCCCGAGCAACTTCGTATGCGTAAATTTCCGTCGTTTTTGCAACATTTCTCATTGCTGTTCAGCTCCTATTGATCGTAGCGTGATCTTATATAGCCTATAGCCTTCCTCGATAAATGGCCTATCCAACAGTGAAAGAATTTTTCAATTAGAACCAGTAGTTCCTGAGATTATCACGTTCAAAGAAACAAACAAACTTTTTAGCTTTATAATATTAGTATAGATTTTCTAAATGCTAAATATGCATTTCGATTTATGAAAACAAGACTAACTCCTAAATCGATATTGTTTTAATCATTAAGGACTGGTCTCAATAATCTAACTATCGATGGATTTGGCTACTAGAGGTATATATTTGACACTAGCTGTCCCGAGCAACTTCGTATGCGTAAATTTTCTCCGTTTTTGCAATATTTCTCGTCGCTACTCCGCTCCTATTAGTCGTAGCGTGATGTTATATAGCCTATAGTCTTCCTCGATAAATTGGCTATCCAACAGAAAAGTTTTTTTTTAAATCGGACCAGTAGTTCCTGAGATTAGCGCGTTTAAACAAACAAACAAACTCTTCCGCTTTATCATATTAGTATAGATAAGCTCCATACAAAATATGTCAAAATTCTATCTGTAGTAGCCATTGACAGTTAGATTATTGAGACCGGTAGTAAATGTCAGTACTAACAGCGATTGTAATGTCAAATGACATCACAGTACTGACAATATCCTAAGGAATGCCCATAATGAGAGACATATCGTGCAAATTGCTTACGATTCGTGTTCGGCATATATTACATGGTCAATTGAACATTTATTGAGCAATATGTGGTGATAAATAGCTGTTGATTGGATGATTAAATAATGATTAAGATGTCCTAGATAGACAACTTGTTGTATTTTAAGTTTAAGGAAGTAAGCATTTGTAATTAAAACTATATAGTTACGAAAAAGAAGATGCGAAAAAGGATTTGAGATCGTTCTTCCATTTAGTTGGCTACCCATATTCTTTGCTAGCTGTCCCGTGCAACTTCGTATGCGTCAATTATCCCCGTTTTTGCAACATTTTTCATTGCTGCTTCGCTCCTATTGGTCGTAGCGTGATGTTTTATAGCCTATAGCCTACCTCGATAAATGGGCTATCCAACAATTCGGACCCTAATGGTCCGAACGCGATAATCTCAGGAACTACTGGTCCGAATTGAAAAAATCTTTTAATGTTGGATAGTCCATTTATCGAGAAAGGCTATAGGCTATATAACATCACGGTACGACCAATAGGAGCGGAGCGAAAACGAGGAAAATGTACGCATACGAAGTTGCGCGGGACAGCTAGTTAATTATAATAAAACAAGCGTTCAACGAAAACACTCTTCAATAGCTTATCATCACCATAAATTGACAATCTGTGCGTATGTTTCTAATAGAAAATTATACAATAACCCCGGCTAACTGACTCAGCTATGATTGATAAGGCTATTAAGATACAATGTCTCGGCTAAACGTTACCAACTTGGTCAGATCAAGTGCAAATTATATAAA
Source organism: Herminia tarsipennalis (assembly GCA_945859575.2). Classification (NCBI taxonomy): domain Eukaryota; kingdom Metazoa; phylum Arthropoda; class Insecta; order Lepidoptera; family Erebidae; genus Herminia; species Herminia tarsipennalis. The sequence goes on along the minus strand of OX243849.2, from coordinate 13,285,802 downwards.
GCAAATCGTTTGACACGATAACGTATTTATAATGAGCCTTATCGGTGTTGAGATCAAGGTACTACGCTATGAGTATGTGATATATGTTATTATAGCTTCCGTATTAGAGCGGACACCGGAGAATGTTAGACCAACGAGGTTAAACAACGTTGTTACTGGTCTTTGATTAAAAATCCCTTCGTTCTTCGAGGTAACAAAATAAAGGGTAGATTACGCGAAACAGGGTTCGGCCCTCTCAAAAATTTACATAGAACACCTAAATATTAGGACACGAAAAAAATTGTGTCACTTATCAAAGAGTTTTCTAGTAGATGAAATAAAGAAATTTAAGGATGAAAGAAAGGAAGGATGTCTTAATATGATCCCGCAAATAAATCTTGAAGTTGCGGAAAAATGCAAAAACGAGCATTTTCGTATTGTCATAGTCATGGCGTTCGTAATCTAACATATGTACGAACGAATATTCTACTTTATTTTGACCTGCGCTTCTGCGCACTGTGAAATAATGGTTGTGTGCGGAAGAGCGAGGCCGGTGATCGTGTTGCTGTGTACGTAGCGCTAAATAAATAATCCTATCAGTGTAATGCCCCCCTAAACAACATAGGTACTGGTCTTTGATTAAAACCCCTTCGTTCTTCGAGGTAACAAAATAAAAAGCGGCGGTAGCCTAATGGCTAAGGCATCGGTCTCGCAATCGTGAGGTCGTGGATTCGAATCATGGCCATTATACTACCGACGTGAACCCACTCCTAACACAAGCCATTGAGTTTAGCTGGGGGTTAACAGGATTGCTAGTAATGTGGGACGACATCCCCAGTGTTAGTGGGTTCACGTCGCCGATGCCTTAGCCATTAGGCTACCGCCGCTTCCTCTTTTATTATAATTTCTATTTCGTTTACTAGCTGTGCCCTGCGGTGTTACCCGCGATTTATTAGCCTATGTGTTAAACCAGGGTGTCAGCTAACTCCTTACCAAATTTTATTAAAATCGCTCCAACCATTTAGACGTGAAGTAACAAACACACTCACACACTCACAAACTATCGCTTTTTTAATATTAGTGTGATTATCAATATTTTTTTTTATTGATTCATCGATATTCATTGCCGTATTAGATACATAGCTACAAAATGAATAAAAGTATATAACAATAAAACGACGATGAGTTTACTATGACGTCGAATAAACCAAACACAACAAAAATACATTGTATTGAATCATCCAGTTAGTCTAAATTCCAAGATGTATGGACACATGCATTTCCTAGAATACGCACTCACATTCAAATACTGTGACGTAAGCACTTTAATAGAAATAAGAATTTGAATTTTAATGCTTATTTTTTTCGGCTCTACTTACTGGCTGACCCCCGCCACTTCGTCTTCGTCAATTTTCCCCGTTTTAGCAATTCATACAAACGTATTTATAATAATAATATATGGGAGATCCGTAGCTACTAACGTTGGCCGGTACTGAAACCGAGGGAACCGGTCTAATTCCTTGTCATCAGATATGTTGAAGCGTAAGCAATCATATAATGGTAAAATATAATGTCAAATATGTCAAGAAAAAATAAGTTTGTGTCACATAGCCTTTAGATGAAAGTGTCTAACAGGCCTCTACTTATTGGCTTCGGCTACACGCACGCCTCCCAAATGACCGGGACTCCATAGTCCTGTGATATGGGATCTTGGGACAACTCACACAACGCTATCTGATCCCTAACTAAGCAGAGCTTGTACTATGGACACCAGACAACTGATAAACATACTTATATATTTCTAAATACATACATTATAGATAAATAACACCCAGACACAGAATAAACCATCGTGCTTATCACACAAAGTTTTATCCTGGGTGGGAATCGAACCCACGACCTCTTGCGTAGCAGTCGGATACACTATTTCGCAGAACCCTGTTTACTTTTCTATTGAACCCCAGATTGGGAAACGCTGTTAAGTATAGATTATTCATTTTTCTTTACGTCACCGAACAAGTTTGAGTAATTCACTTAAATGAATGAGCAGTTGGTATTTTCCAACTTACCTACGTCTTTAAATATATTTTGTAAAGTACCGTTTTGGGTCAAACCGTTATATGGTTTATTAGGTCATTTTACAATACAAAGTAAAAGAAATAGTGAACAGGAAAATTAATAAACAAATTACAAGGATAAAAAATATATAAATCCAAGGTTTTTAAGGAAAATTTAAACTCTTAAAACATGTTTTTTAGGGTTCCGTACCTCAAAAGGGCAAAACGGAACGCTAGGATCACTTTGTTGTCCGTAAGCTCATCTGTCTCTCAAGACCATTTATCTCGGGAACACGTGGAGGCATCGAGTTGAAATTAAAACCATATACTCAGGTCTAAAATACCTTGAAACTATGAAAAAATCAAACTTCCAAGTTAACGTAAATAAAAGATACGGCCGTTTATGCCGAAAAAAACATATATTTTAAAAACTGCCCGACTCGATTACTGAACTATTTGTAATATGTACCTACAAATATGTACGGAACCCTTGGTGGGCTCCAACTCGCACTTGACCGGTTTTTATAAGTGTAGAGTGTACACATTTTAAATATGACGATTTGCTAAATATACTTCGTATTGCTTTACAGACTATATGATGGGCCTTAATCGCGTTAAGGTATTTAGCCTTAGAATAAAATATTTACGCGATTAAGACCCGTCGCGTAAATCGCGAAAGTTTAAGAACATATAGATCATATGATAAGATGATAGTTAGACGTTTTGCTTCGAGGATATTTTGTTAATTAGCTTACTGCTCATTAGACGTTTTGCGATGTTGGACGTTTTGCTACTTGGACATTCTGATCAGGAGGGATTTAATCACTCTACCACAATCTAGCATCAATTCACGCAGAAGGAATTGCGGCCAATACCTAGTAATTCTATGCATGGTTTAAACCCTTTAAACACTTATTTATCTATATTCTATTTCATAGATAAATATTATTTAATAATAATACCTTGGGACAACTCATACAACGCTATGTGATCCCAAACTAAGCAGACGTTGTACTATGGAAACCAGACAACTGATAAACAAACATACTTATATATTTCTAAATAGATACATAACACCCAGGCGTAGAATAAACCATCGTGCTCATCACACAAAGTTTTATCCTGGGTGGAATCGAACCCACGACCTCCGGCTTAGCAGTCAGGGTCAGTAACCACTAGACTAACATGCCAGTCAATATTGTATACCTTTCTCTTAAATCTATTCAAAATATTTACATTTGCATCACAGCTATGCTGTCGAAATTTCATTCTAAACACTAAAACACTAAAAACATACAAAACATTGTTCTTCCTTGTTTTAACACAATTGTTTACAAATATTGTCTAGGTTTAGCAAAAAAAAAACTCAAGTTCAATCACCTCTTTCACGAAATACTGGGTATAAAGAAGGTTAGATTCATGCGCACTTCGAGCAACGCACATAGACATCGTTTACGGACACGGAATCTCGGAAAACCTTCGGAACAAAGTGGTCCAAAATTATATGTAAACGGAGTCTTCCAAAAAAAACTAAGAGTACAGAAGGTAACCGTCACACAATACGCTTTTTAGAGTTACACGGTCTACAGTGGTCCGAAGTGGTCCCAGATCCGTCTCCGTTAACGAAGTCTATGTGTGCATTGCCCAAGCTTTTACATAAGCTTACTTTCTGTATTCTCGGTATTTTATATATTAGTATAATAATACATCAGATCTGACGAAAAACATTTCTGCGAAAATGGCGGCAACACAATCGTGATCAATGAACTTGAAAATTGTTTCTACACGTAATAGTATTCATTGGACGTTGGATATAGGGTTGCCAACTTTTATTATAAGAAATAGAGTATATCTAATTTCAAAGGGTAAATAAAGAGTACAGGCTTATAAAAAAGAAAATCATTTTTTAAATTTTGTTTTAAAGTATTTTTGGTACTTTATGCAGCACATAACAATGTTTCATTGTTTTAATAATAATAATAAAAATGATTTTATTCACTTGGGAAGCAAAATACTACACTTGTGAAAAGTCGATTCTACATTTACTTGTAATAATGCCTGTTCGCAAACAATAGGTAAAGCCCGAGAAAAGAACAGGCAATAAAATTTCGCGGCCACTCTTTTCAAATTGCCAATGTTTACAATGATTCTCTGTTTATAAACTGTTTAAGCAGGTAAGGTGCTGCCACCATTATATTGTACACCATATTAGAGGCCTGATGCAAAAATGAATGCAAAAGAGGTCAGTAATATTAATAAACTTTCGCGATTTGTACACATTATTAAAATATATATATTACGGGTCTTAATCGCGTGAATAATTTAAGGTAAAATACCTTGTTTATTGCCCGACGTTTCGACCGTATTGCAACGGCCGTGGTCACGGGAAGGCAGTCTTCCCGTGACCACGGGCCAAGGTATTTTACCTTAAATTATTCACGCGATTAAGACCCGTAATATATATATTTTAATAGTCAGTAATATTTATTTTAAAAGAATTGTACGACTCCAAACATTCTAAATATAAGTTTGTATAGATCAGGCCTAGTATTATATTAATCTAGTAACCATTGTGCAAAAAATACTATTTTAGCGTTCTCTATTAGTGTTATAGATTATAGAGTACGCCTACATCATATAGAGTACAATACTCTACTTTTAGAGTACGGTTGGCAACCCTAGTTGGATACTACACGTTTTTAAATTACACGACACGACATGGAGACGACATCGGTGCGATATGTTAAGCAAATAGGTACTATAAGTGGTGGTTAGCATGCGCCCAGGATCGGTTGTACACATGGAGTTGTAACATGTCGCGATCCGTCAATCTAAAACGTTAAACAGTCAATCTGGATCAAAATCCCTGATCACGATCTATGAAATCTAGGATCTATAATTCCATGCTTACCTCAATAGTTGAATAAAAACATGAAATGGTTTCAGTTATTTTTAGTATTTTAAACTTGAAATATTCCCTGACAAAATTTCCTTGAAACTTTAGAATAAAACCTGAAAGAAAAACGGCCCAATTTGAAACAAACGGGATTTTTTTTCTTGCTTTATCAACACTAATGTCGATCTAGCTTGAACGAGTAATGGCTGCCTTATTTAAGGCATTTCGACGCACCCCTTTTCATAACAGAGTTGTTTTTCTATTAATTATCTGTGATAGGTAAGTAAAGGTACCATAGTATGGGCCTATTAGGGTGGGTACCTACCTACTAAATGTCATTACAAGTTTATTAAAAGCTACATACAAAATCGCTACCACACCGTACATTCTAAACACCCATCCCGTTTCCAACAGCAACACAGTGTCGTACACACGCCATGTCATAAGGGATGAATGTACGACACAAATGACGCGTGTCATGTGCGAAGCGTCGTTTTACACGGTGATGTATCGTGCGCGATGATGGAGAAGCTTGATTATACGGTACGTTTTTCATTATGCTGTGTTATTTTTACTGAGAATACTTAGGTTACTAACAAACATAGTTACTCAGCTCCTATCAGATAGTTAACATATAGTCTATAACCTGTTTTGAACTTATATTCATCGGAAGGCTGTTACCCCATCGAAAAACATTCATCTCTCCCTCGTACCAATATTTCATTACACGTTTTAATTCACAGAATGCCTTTCTGATTCATCTTATCCCATAATAATAGTTTATAATTTATTGAATAAAAAGCGCGGCTGAAATCGAGAAAGCAAGCATTAGTTTTTATATTTTATTTACGGTTTTTTTCAGAACGAGTAATGAAATGTCAACAACGATTTTCACTTGCGATTTGCTTTTCGAAATAAATAAGGTTGTGTAACTAAATGTCTGTCAATTTTCTGTAAAATGTCAACTAATACCAGTAACAGGCTAAGGGCACAATTTTCAATTTTCACAAACCAAAATTGTGATTATAGCAAATTGATTGATCTCTCGATTCTATGTATATCATCCTTCTAGTTATAGTTATTATGATTCTCTTTATTCATTAAATAGACATTTAAATTACATTTTTGAATATATAAAAATAAATAAATTTAAAAATTAAAAGTATTTTTTATCCGCACGTAATAACAATAAATTGTTTCTGTGACACAATTATTTAATGCAACATGTGTTTATCTTCGGTGCCTTCTATTGGACCCGGTATTAGTGACGCCTTTGTCGTAAACCAAAATTATTTTAGGGATTTCAGTGGCAGGACAATGTCTGCTGGTTCCGCAAATAATTATATTATAATAATAACAAAAAAAAAAAACACTATACGAAAAATCCGTTGACAGTTTTCGTTTAAATTATAAACTTCAACAGATCTATAAAAACTAAACGATTGAAGAATATTAATGTTAGCAGCCGTTTTATGTATATATTAATAACTGATTTTAACGTTTTTGCATTCTTAACATATTTAGTGGACAAATCTGAGTAGTGACGTAACTTAATTATTGTTAGACGCCAATATGTGTCATGTTATCATTGTGAATGTTCACGAAACGCCATCAACAAAGAGAGATGGAGAAATACCAGACAATCCAAGCATCATGACCGCTCCGCCAGGAGTGTACGACCAAGAAGGAGATGAAGAATCACTGTCACTTGGAAGCGAATAGTAGTGACAAAAGTAGGTACTTTTGAGTATGACTCAAAGGCATTGATGTATAGACCTGGACTGCTCCATAACCTCACAAAATTGACCACTCTCTAGAAAGAAACAACGCTACTTTGTGAACAACACCTGTCAAAGAGACAGAGCCGCACGGGTTTTTCTTTCTCACGCTTTGCAGTCAATATTTACTTTTAAATTCAAAGGTATGGGCGCGCTTTTGCGCTTAATGTTAAAGCGCAAAAATTGCTTTTTTTTAAAGTAATTAAAAAAAACTCGCTGCTCGATAAGATAGTATCATTAAGTTTGTTTTTAATTAACAGTCAGGTAGCAAACAAACGGCCAAATGATTTCTATCTACATACACTAATAAATACTATCGTTCTAACAGTCTACCATTAATAGTGTATAGCAATTTATCATTGCAATGATATTAACATAACATATTTATTCGAAGCCCATATACAGTCGAATTATGCAAAATAGTCCGCCATTGACGACGCCGTGTAATTAAATATAATAAAGCATTTTAATCTCATTGACCTTTGTTAACTATCACGACATAACAAGGAATGGTAAGGCCGAAATTTAAAATGAAAATCGGCTACCGAAACCACTCAAAATTAAAATAGAGTATTTTAATATAAAATAGTGCTATATTTTAGGTTATATTCTTTTATTTTCTTCTGTAATTATGGCTTAATTCCATTGGTCGCGGTCACCGTAGTTTTTACAATTGTACAATGTATGTATTTTTTAAATCGACAAAATACTTTTATCTCTTAAAATACATTTTATTTCTACAACATGATATCTTTATTGCAGTTTAAATAATGTTGATTTTCTTGTGGCATTTTGTGTTAACAGTAAGGATGTTTATTACATAATATTAGTATTTCACAGTGAAAATGAACAGACAGGCAGACAATATCCTGGATTCTTACATAACCGATAGCCGATGTTCATGCGGGCTGAATCGCCGACAATCAAACCATAAAGCTGAATGCCGAAACCAGAAAAAGGTCTAGTTTGCGCAGCACTATCATAAAATTAAAATTACGCCTACGTGCAATAGCCATTAATACAAACATTTAATTGATTTTATCACAGGCTATGTATGTTTATTGGTTTTTAGTTGACTATAATTTATTGGGGATTATGTTGTAACTTATGAACATTAATATTTAGTGATGACCAATACTGATGAATATAGAATCATTATATCCCAAATTTTGTCTGACTTTCATAAGCGTTGCATTTGTAACCTTAATGAATAAAGTATTTTGACTTTGACTTTGCCCTACCTCCTTAATAAGTTAAAGTTACTGATGTTATTGTAAGTGGGTACATCGCGTCGTAAATACAATATTTTGTGTGCTTTATATCATACGCTAAGAAGTGCGTAAGCGACGCGACGTTACATTATTGGAGACTTAAAAAATATATTATCCAAGACTAGAATGAGTTAAATTTAAAAACCAAGCTGCTTTTTATTTTAGACTTATATGTATAACGGTTTCGTGTGCTTTTACTCGTCCCGTTGTTTGTGAAAAGAATACTAATTTGTTCAATATTAATAACGTCTAAAATCTATACTAATATTATAAATCTGAAGAGTTTGTTTGAACGCGATAATCTCAGAAACTCTGGGTCCGAATGAAAAATTATTTTACTGTTGGATAGCCCATTTATCGAGAAAGACTATAGGCTATATAACATCACGGTACGACTAATACGAGCGGAACAGCAATCAAAAATGTTTCAAAAACGGGGAAAATTTACGCAGACGAAGTTGCACGAAGTATTTCTATCCAAAATATAAGAACAATTGCACAATCTTTAAGTGCAGATTTTGATTAAAGCTTGTTCATTGAAGAACAAGCCGTTTAATCTTCAAGATTATTAAGTCAACGAGTTACACAACAGTAAAGGGTCATCGAGATAAACTGAAAGCACTCGGCTGTTGTCAACATAATTACACCTACTCACCCTCCCACATACACTCAATAAACTGACGAAACACTTGAGAAAGCTGATGATCCAATATTAATTAGACCACAGGCTGCGATTACTAAAGATAATTCAAACGAAAGTGAAACATAATTAACAGTTGGAAGCATCGATATAATGAATCAATTCGATATAATGATCTTGAACACGATAAAATACCTACAATAGCAACTCATTAAGGTAATAGCCTAGCTTCGTATAAGAAAGTAGGCCTAATAAATCATGTCTACTTAAAAATCGATATTGACTTCATAATTTTTATGCCACATAGTAAATAGAAATCAACAGGTGTTATTTTTTACATGGCATTGCATAATAATGTATGCTTTTGAGTTGAGCACCTTGAATTCATTCACATGCCCACGCGCGAATTCTTTAGAAATGATTTCGGAATTCAATGTGACACATGCCAACATAAATATCTTAACGCTTAATTCTTTATTAATATTACGAACCTTTTTGATCGAACTCTGGTGTATCTCCAAGTGTTGCTACTGTAATGTCCTGAGCTTGAAGGACATAGTAGTAACTGAAGGCTGTTTGGTCTTGGCTGCCTTTGCTTCTTCACCCTCAACTTCACTACTTCTTCAGATTTCTTAGGCTCTTTGATCGGAGGCTTCTTCGAATCCACACTCCATCTGTGCTCGTCTATAATTATTTTTTCCTCCAAATTCAAATGATCCAGCCTGTCCTTTATAAAACTCCTTGTTCGGAGCAAGTCTGGAGTCGTATCTAATTTATCATGTCTTCGCATTTCAATTGGAGATAAAGGTGGTCTACGGGGTTCGAAAACCACCTTGGAGTACTCGTTACTTCGACGCCACAGTCGCGGAGACAAGGGCCAAAAGCGCCCATTTTGTTGACCAGATTCCATAACCATTTTCGCTTATTTTCACTTCACAAATTTCACAAAACACTCGACTATATCAATGCTGTTGAGAGTAAAACAATAAACTTTAGATTCTCGGACAATTAAAAGTCATTAAATATTTATAAAAGATTACAGTCACTAATTAATTCTTTGGATTAAATTAATATTCAATGTAAGAAATGTCTATACGTCCGCTACATCCGAAACCGATTCATGAACTGAATGAAAAATGCATAACAAACGCGGCCCACGCAATCAATCATGCTGAGCGTCAGGAATCATAGATAAAGAAGGAATGACTATGTCGATGACTCAAACGGTAGGACGATGCCTTTTAAAAGAAAACAAATAAAACACTGAAATATTTACGTCGAAAATATTTTTAGTTTTGTTTGGATAACCTGTTATAGCTATGTCTTTCTATTCAGTCTTTATATTTTATTAGATACTAATAGGCATATTATATGCTTAGGTTACATACCTACGAAAACATAATTAATACTTGGCCAGTGCCTCAAAAAAGAGGTTTAAAATGCGATATGTGCCTAAATATAGAAATGAGATAAGTCGAACAGTAGGTATGCGGCGTAATAATGAGAGAAATTACGAGTATCGGTGACCTATTTGAGGTTTTTACAAAAGTCAGTATCATTTTTGAGCATCTCAATTTATTACGAGATATCCAATCGGATTTTGGTATAAAGTAAGCATTTGTAATAAAATTTCACGGTTTCGAAATAACATTAAATTAAGCAATTGTATGTCAGAGCCATACTAGGAATTACTGATAGTGCATAATTAGCCTAAAGTGTTTAAAATGGTTTGACCTAAAACGACATAATTTCTATCGTCACTTGCAAATTCGACATCAATTAACAAAATCGAGGACAGCCACCGGATAATCATAATGTGCAAGTGGCGTTTGTAATAAATGTAGAGCTTTTACATTAACAATATTGAAACTAGATCAGTCAAACGTTCCATGTGTTTACCTTCTCTTTGAGACTCGTTAAATTCTTTACTGTTGCAATTTCCTCAAACCCGTTACAATTTTGATGCAGATTTGTTACAAACGCGCCATTAAAAACAACTTTTAAAAGTTTATTGTCCAAATACATTCAAGAGACGCATTCTTGGCGATTTTGTTTATCTCTAAAAGTTGTTTGATCCCACTTAAACTCACAAACCTTTTATGGACAAATCGTGATCAACTTCGACGGAAACCAGACTTTCAAGCCTTTAACAGAATGTCGGTGAGAGCAAAATTGTTGACGATTTCTGACGGCAACTGATAGGCATACCACAAGGAAGCATAATGGCTCCCTTATCGGATGTCGCCGAATAGCATTGCATACTAAACACGCAGGAAACTATGGACGACAGGACGTAATATATGTACGTGTGTCTATGCTAATGCTGTAATAGCGCACAGATATTGATCTAACTGCAAAGGGACCGCAGTAGTGAGGTTTATATTTAAGCACTGATTATTGATAAGCCTTTGACTTCGTTCTATATGTTATGGTAATTAGGATGACTAAGGCTGAGCATCCTTAAAGAGCATCAAACATGTGCATTTTTGTTTGTTTTACGTATTTATGTTAAAGACGTTAATACGTCTTTAACATAAATACGTAAATATACTAAATATATTTGTATTGTAATCAATACAAATATATTTAGTATATTTACAAAACATCAGATGGATATTTGCAATCATATTATTTTATAGAAAATGTTAAACGTTTTTGAAATTGCGACATTCAAAAGATCTAACAATAGACAAGCTATTATAAAAAATATAGGAAACGGAGATAGTTTAAACAATGGATTTAAAAAAACTGATGCCAAGAAAGGGGCAGGAAGTAACCAGGATTGAATCACAGGAAACTACCAAGTGTTTGTTACAATGGAGTTGAGTCAGCTAGCAAGAATTCTTGAAAGGACTAAGTTTTTGACATTTACTAGTTGAAATGTGCATCGGAAATGCGGTAGCGTGATTCATTTCAGGAACTTTGTTATATGGCGAAGTGTTTTTGGTAGATAAATTAATAAAAAAGTTACGTAATGCAATATTATATTAGGTGTTTCCCCAGTATTTGATTGAATATCTTGACTGCCTCTGTGGCGCGGTGGGAGTGCATCCGACTGCTACGCAAGAGGTCATGGGTTCGATCCCCACCCAGGATAAAACTTTGTGTGATGAGCACGATGGTTTATTCTGTGTCTGGGTGTTATTTATCTATAAACGTATGTATTTAGAAATATATAAGTATATTTATCGGTTGTCTGGTTTCCATAGTACAAGCTCTACTTAGTTTGGGATCAGATAGCGTTGTGTGAGTTGTCAAAAGATATTATTATTGTTATTATATCAAAGGAGGGGAAGCACCTAATGCGTTTTATGTGACATAATGTACTTAAGTTTACCGTTTTCTGTCTTAACTAATAGTCACGAGTAATCCAAATCTGTATATGTTTGTTAAGTGTAAGTTCTTATTATTTTTTTCTGCGTATGTTCTTTTGTTCCATTCACAATTTTATTGGTTTTAGTAAACCGAGATCATCATGGTGTTTTGACACATCAGTAACAAGGTGTCGTTTAAAAAAAACCAGCGTTATTATTATTTAACCTAAGTATATCTAATTAAGCAATTTAATTAAAGCGACGGTAGCCTAATGGCTAAGGTATCAATCTCGCAATCGTGAGTTCGCGGGTTCGAATCCTACCCATTATACTATCGACGTGAACCCATTCCTAACACAATTCTTTGAGCTTAGTTGGAAGGGGTTAACAAGATTGCTAGTAAAGTGGGACCCAAACCCACATTACTAGTTATCATTTAAAATAAAAAGTTATCCTTTTTTTTTTAAATTGCATCGATCGTAGTCAACCTGTACCTTATGTGTATTAATGAGCAAATGTTTGCTATATTCTAATAATCTTTAACAATATTATAATTCAACAAAGACATTACTGTAATACTCAATATTGTTTGAAGCATTAGTGTGAGAGCCTGTAAGCCACTGTTTCATCCTGAAATGATTTACAGCTCCCAGAGGAACGATATCTTTGAAACGCGAATTCCAAGCGAAAGCTGAGGGCAAGACTATCATAATTTATTGACTGACTACCGCCCGCAATTTGGTTTGCGTTGTTCATGAGGTTTTATGTTTATGTGCAATGTAGGTACTCTGTGTTAATCTATACTAATATTATAAAGCTGAAGAGTTTGTTTGTTTCAACGCAGTAACCTCAGGAACTACTAGTCCGAATTGAAAATTGATTTTACTGTTGGATAGCCCATTTATCGAGGAAAGGCATAGGCTATATAACATCTCGCTACGATCAATAGGAGCGGAGCAACAATGAAAAATGTTTCAAAATCGATGAAAATGTACGCAGGCGAAGTTGCGCGGGTCAGCTAGTTAATAATAATTCTTAATTCTGTGAGCGATTTATCACAAGTTTTACATTTATTTCATAAGTGAGAAAAGTTTAAAATTTATAGAAACTTTTAACTAAAGACTGGAACAAGAAGCATTGCCTTACCGAACCGCCTTGCAATTGCTTTTCCCATTATGAAAAGATTTCTTCATTCAGAGTTTAAAAATGTTACCTATACGAGTAAAGAGTTCAGCTCTTTCCAGCTTTCCACGGAATTGTAAATTTCATTGAAAATCACACACAAAGAAGAAGAAATAAATTTATTTTGTCCTCAAAATTCAATTAGTAGTATCGAGAGACAAAAATGGTACTAGCTCAGCTAGATTGCAACTCCGCTTAATGAGGAGCTGCGCTGGTATTCTGCTAAGACCAAGGTGACGACATGAACATTAACCGTCAATATATAATAATAAAGTATAAAATAAATATAAACAGAAAAAATAAAGTTTATATAAGCAAGACTATTAGTCAAAGCTGGTCTACTAGGTACCTATTAGCTGACACACACACACATATGTACAAATGACCGCGTTAAAAAACGTGTTATACCTATGATTTTGTATTGCCATAGGAATTAAATTGTAAACCGTTTATTGGGACAGTACAAAAGGACATAGATAACCTCATTCCAGCCATGTAGGTAAGTACGTATGTGCTTTATTTCACGTAGCTATTGGTGATTAATGGGTGATTCAATATAATTGTCGCAATTGACATGTTAGACGTTGACAAATATGAGATTTATACCATCTTGTTCGCTGAAAAATTTATCGTAACCGGGATTATTTATTGGTAAATTGCTGCAGGTTTATTTGTAATTTTATAGCAATAAATCAACACTGGTTTTTGTTTTGTGAAATTGTTGTTATGCTTTATTTGTTCACTAGCTTTCGCCCGAAGCTCCGCCCGCGTGGATGTCGGTTATCGCGATAAAAACTATCCTATGTCCTTCCCCGAGACTCAGACTATCTCCATACCAAATTTCATCTAAATCGGTTTAGCTGTTTGAGCGTGAAAGCGTAACAGACAGAGTTACTTTCACATTTATAATATTAGTATGGTTTATGTCTGATACCCAGCCAGTGTATAACCTTCGTAGAACTCTCGTTTTCTTGTTAAAATCAATTTAGTGATTTTTTTTTAAAGACGTCTCCCGCAGTAGGCAAGCAGTACAAGCCCTGTGTCGCGGAGGACATTACAAACATACAAGTCACAGACACAAAGAACACCCAAACTCGGAACAACAATTAGTGGATTACACAAAGTGGTGTCCCGTGTGGGAATGGAACCCACAACCTCTTGTGTCAGTCGGATACACTCCCACCGCGCCACCGAGGCATTCCAATTTTAATAAATGAAAGTGAAAATGTCATTCACTCACTGACTGTGCATGAAATCCTGAACACTACTTGACATAAAAAGCTAAAATTTGGCAGTTATGTAGTTTACTGACAGGACACGTCAACTAACAACGATTTTTTGGAAATTTCTTCTTTTTATAGTCAAAAAAGGGCCTATATTTGGTTCTGACACATGTGGAGAAAAACTAGCAAAGATATATTAATGCTGACATCATAAAAGACCTTCTGAACAGATATTTAACAGTCATTATCGCTTCACTTCCCTTATTTTGCCGAAATTGATAATATTTCATAGTCACTTAAAAATGCATTATGTGTTCGCGCCACTGTTGAATAAGTATCTTGATGGTGATGACAGAAATATAAATATTAAATCTTATTTATTTCTTATAGAAAATTTAAGGGTAATAAACGATTTTGGAATAATTAGGTATATTTTTTGGGAACAGTTTTCGGATATAAGAGGCACAGTGACTTTCTTTGCTCAAGTTTTCTTGGTTTTTAACAAGTTATTACCATAATATGATCGGGACTTAATCGTGTGAAATTTTTAACGGTATAAACCCTTTTATTTATGAGAAGTTGCGATCGAATTGCTCAGATCGGGTCACGCGTCGACAATTAGGTTGAAACGTCTGGTAAATAAAGGTTGGTAACATTTAAATACTTCACGTGATTACGTCCCAATAATTTATACTAATATTATAAAGTATAAGAGTTTATTTATTTCTTTGTTTGTTTGAACGCGATAATCTCAGGAACTACTGTTTCGAATTGAAAAATTATTTTAGTTTTGGATAGCCTATTTATCGAGGTAGGCTATATAACATGCTATGGCCAATAGGAACGGAGCATTAATAAAAAATATTGCAAAAACGGGCAAAATTGACGCATACCTACGAAGTTGCGCGGGTCAGCTAGTTATTAATATTAGAATGTACTTAGCTGACCCGTATGAGTCGTAGCGTGATGTTATATAGCCTATAGCCTCCCTCGATAAATGGGCTACCTAACAGAAAAATATTTTTTCAATTCGGACCAGTAGTTCCTGAGTACCGCGTTCAAACATACAAAGAAACAAACACTCTTCAGCTTTCAATATTTTATAGATGTTTAAAAAAAGCTAAGGCTATCCCCACACTAAAGTATTGAGTTTAGAACGCATTTAATTCATAGATTTTGTCGAAAGTACAAGGATTATACTTTTGCTGGGCGGTCAATAACTCTCTGTGATCGCTTGGCCTAAGCTCAAAGATTTCCTTCAGTTATTCCCACTACACTAATCCGCAATGTAAATAAATCTCACCAGTCCCAAGGCTGCTGACTTATTAAACGGTAACACGATCGCGATTGGAAGCCCGCTTCGATTAGAGAATCATTTCACAATGCACTTGCGAAATGTAGGTAGGTAATGATGCAGCCACACTACTAAATATGTAGGAACTAAATTTTGGACAGTATATTTATTTGTATGTCTATGCTTTCGCTGGGCATGGTTATAAATATTACACAATGTGTCATAGAAGGATATGGTCAAATTCTTGAGCCGATAACACACGCGTGGGTTATTATTTTTATATTTTTTTAAAGATAAGTTTTTGTCCTACATGCTCAATGGCTTGTGTTAGAATAATGGGTAGTATAATGGGTAGGATTCGAACCCGCGACCACAGGATTGCGAGTCCAATGTCTTAGCCATTAGGCTACCACTTTTGTTTCATACTTTCAACGTTATATTTTTATAACGTTGAACAACGTAATGTTATACAACTTTCAAAATTATTAATTAGTAGGTATACCTACTAATTAATAATTTTCAATGGAATTGGTACAAAATGTTGTTAGTTCTTATTTGACCTGCTGTTACTCGTAAAACGTTATATTTTTATAACGTTGAACAACGTAACGTTATAGAACTTTCAAATTATTAATTATTAGGTATACCTACTAATTATTAATTTTCAATGGAATTGGTACAAAATGTTGTTAGTTCTTATTTTACCAGCTGTTACTCGTAAACTTGTAAAGACTTCTTAGCTGTGATAGTTTTCCTTTTAATTTCACTATATATACTACTACCGTGAGTTCTTTCACATACTCAACATCAACCATTTAGCTGGCAGGGGGGGAGGACACTTGACTCTAACAAAAATTTGCACTTTAAATCTTAATATTTCATAAACGGATCCCTAAATCTAAATATGGTCTTCCCAACCCCTGGACGTTTTTAAAAGACCTATCTAACGATACCCCACACGATGGTGTAGGTCAGAAAAAAAATCACATCCCCACTTTACATATAGGGGAGGTACTGTGGCAGGTGCGTCGGAAACTCGACTGGCCACTCGCATAAAGCCTCATTAATTGTGAACTGTTTGTCTTGACGTTCCAAAACTTTGAAATAATGACGAAGAAGAAAACGGAAAAAACAGTTAGGAGAATTGGACCAAGCGTCAAGACGGATGGTCAAGGAAAAGAATTCAAATGTAAAGGAATAATATTACAAGTTATTTAATATATAATATCGTTCTGGGCTTAAGAAAGTGTTTGATTCCTCATCCCCGAGAGTAATAATCCCGGCTGCGCACCCCAAAGCCAGCAAGAGGTTCACGTCACATGGTGGAGGCGCCGAACTCTTCAGAGGAAGTCATTTAAAGAGCTAAGTCGTATTTTTATGTAAAATTACCTAATTAAAAATGAGTGAATTCACGGGATTGTATGAGTCCGTAGATGATTTTGTCAACCAATTCCAGATCATCTGTGTGATTAATAAAATCACTTCGGATGAAGAAAAAAAAATATTTGTGGCGGCGTATCTGGCTGGACCAGCGCTACACCTATACAAAGCAATCATAGAAGATTGTGATAGCTTCGAGAGCTTCATCACTGCATTAAAAGCAGAGTTCCCAAACCGTACTAATTATACGGAAAAATTCTATGAAAGGATACAGGCGCCAGAGGAGAATATTGTTTCATTTTACTACGAGCTTTCAAATATAGCCAAAAAGGGAAAAATTGACGACAATACGTTCGTAAGGAGCTTTCCAAAGAAATGTAATAGTTTCTACAAATCAAAGCTCGCTGCAGTTGTATGTGCTGATAAAAATATTTTAAAGGCCACAGTTTTACAATTACATTCAGTATATGATAAAGAGGTTGAAAGGGAAATCAATCTTAAGGTTAAGGTTGAGAATGCGGTAGCAGTGAGGTCTGGGCAGCAAGGAGACTCCAACAGACCGACCAATAGTCCATTCCGGAGCAATCAATCAACTCCGTATAGTAAATACCGGTCCCCGTTGTCTCGGGTTCCGCCCAATGATTCACCAAGCGGTTCGTTAACACCAAGGCGGGAGTCAAATCCCCGCCAGTACTTTTTAAGGAGCAGAGAACCTCGGCCGATGCCGGTTCAATCAGCTGGTGATGCAGCGTCGTCGACAACGAGAGTAGGCGAGCATCACGTCGCAGCAATGAGTACGCAGCGGCGCTCAAACATAGAAGACGTCAAGAAGAATAATTATGGTCAGTCCGAACCAGTCATTTTAGTAGAATTAAGTTCAGGTGCTATTCCTGCTTTATTAGATAGTGGGGCTTCAGTGTCCTTGCTATCGGAAAAAGTAGCGTTAGTGAATAAAGCAATTTTAGATATAGACAATAATATTATATTAAAAGCCGCGGACGGCAAAGTTATACCGGTCCTAGGAAAAACATACCTCAACGTGATAATTAACAATGTGGTATATAACACACTATTTTATGTAGTAGTAGATATCAGTTGTCCACTGATTTTGGGACAAGATTTCCTAATTGATAATGAGGCAATATTAGACTTTGTGAATAACAAAATAATATTAAGAAAATGGAATGAAATATGTTTTGTGAAGAGACCGGACAAAGTTCCTAGTATCGATACAGAGGAAATAGTGTCTGTTAATATTTCGAAATGTGATTATTTATATTTTGTGGATGTTTGTAAACTTAATGACAATAAGGTCTGTAAACTTCCTGACTTAATTTTTTTTGGTGAAAAATTTGTTATTAATGAAAACTTAAGTATAACTAATAAGAATAGATTGCTTGAAATCTTGGAAGAATACAGGCCACAATTCTCATTTAGTAAGGATAGGCTAGGTTGTTGCCGGGTGAAGCCGATTAAAATAAAAACTTCGAACGAGGTTCCTGTGAATAGATCTCCATATAGGGTCTCACTCAAACAGAGTGAGATCATTCGTCAACAAGTAAGTGAGATGTTAGATCTTGGTATTATTCGTCCGTCCTGTAGTGATTATGCCTCTCCAGTTGTTTTAGTACAGAAACCGGATAAATCCTTTAGATTTTGTGTAGATTATAGGAAATTAAACAAAAACGTCATAAATGATTGCTATCCAATGCCACGAGTAGACGACGTGCTACATTATCTTAGAGGGGCGAAATATTTTGCGGAGTTGGACCTCAATTCCGGATTCTGGCAGTTACCAGTGAGAGAAGAAGATAAATACAAAACAGCGTTCGTGACGGACGCAGGATTATATGAATTTAATGTACTACCATTTGGTCTTAAGACCAGTAGTGCAGTCTTTCAACGCGCGATGGATGAAATGCTCGCGGATTTGAAGTATAAATCGTGCATGATATATATAGACAACATTTGTATATTTGGTAAGACGTATGAAGTTTTTTTAGAAAATCTAAATAAAGTATTGCATAGATGTAGGCGGTTTAATGTTACGTTGAACATGAGTAAATGCAAATTTGCGTTTACTAGTATGTCGGTGTTAGGGCATGAACTTTCAGGGGAAGGAGTGTTACCGGATAGGAATAAATTAGAAAAATTAAAGATGATTAAAAGACCGAACAATGCGAAGGAATTGAAATCCATTCTAGGACTGTTTTCTTATTATAGGAAATTTATAGATAATTTCGCAAAAATAAATCAACCTTTATGTGTGTTATTGAAGAAGAACAGTAAATTTATTTGGGAAAGTGCACAACAAAGAGCGTTTGACATAATGATAGAGATAATGTCTAACCCTCCAATGCTCAGACATTTTTCAGATGATAAGGCGGTGAACACAAGGTTGTTTGTTGACGCTAGTAGCGTAGCAGTAGGTGCATGTTTAATGCAAGGGGATAAAAATTTTTTTCCGGTTGCATTCGCATCGCGATTATTGAATGATGCGGAAAAGAAATATTCTGTAACAGAAAAAGAATGCTTAGGTTTAATATTTGCTTTGAATTATTTTAGATCGTACTTATGGGGGCTTAAGTTTCAGGTGGTGACCGATCATAAAGCATTGTGCTGGCTAAGAGATAGAAGAGATATGAATGGTAGACTGGCTAGGTGGGCTCTTGCCATTCAATCATATGATTTTGAGATTGTATATTGTTCGGGAAAACAAAATTCGGTGGCGGATTATCTGAGTCGAAATCCGTTAATAAGTCAAGATGATCACGTAGTCACTGACGGGTTACAAATATTTAGGATGAGATATACAGAGAATAATGAGCAAATCTGCAAATTAGAAATAGACCCAGTAATAAGGGCTCAAATGAACGATAATTTTTGTTCATCTTTAAGAAATAAAATCATAGATGAAAACTTACAAAGATATAAAGGATTTATACACAACGGCATGTTATATAAATTAAATACAAAAAATAATGTTATAAAAAGATTGCTGGTAGTTCCGGATGAACTGTTTCCAGTAATTATGCGTGAGATTCATGATGATCCTTTATATGGAGGTCATTTAGGTTTGATGAAGACAGTAGAAAAATTTAATTCAAGATTCTGCTGTCCAAAGTCATATAAGAAAATAGAGAATTATATCAAAGCATGTAAAGTATGTCAAGAAGTGCGGGCGTCAAATAGGGTGGTGCCGTTGCAACCGATTGTTACAAACACGTTATTTGAAAAGGTAGAAGTGGATACAATAGGCCCGTTAAATAATACGAATAGATATCGATATCTTAGTATTTAATTTTATGTAGTTGAGAATTTTTATTATATGAACATATGTTATAATTAAGTCATGATAAACATGAGTAGTTGATGAGAATTATCTTTTTAGGAGTAGGTGATTCCAGAAAAGAAGTGGCAACGTTGTTAATAGTCTGACGTGTAAACAATTGTATATTTAGGGATGGTTAATGGTTTTAGATCTGATTCTAAAATGTTGTTTGTTTTTGCATGTACAACCACACGGCGAAGAAATGTCCTACAATGTTGATGCCATAGAGCACTAGGCAAACAAAAACGGGTGTATTATTGTTTTGAATTATAAATACAACTCTGTGATTAAGCAGACAGTTTTGCATTTGGTTCAATCGAACTTGGGAAGTTCGTTTGTGATTATTTTATCTAAATAATCAATAGATGTGATCAGATGGTCACCGATAGCTTGATTGACCAATTATTTAACTGATATAAGATTGATACTTAAAGATGAATTTTCTTCCAGTTACAACAAAGCAGGACTTTCACCCAATTTGTTGCCTGGGGTCAATTGGTGTTTAATGATTGATTTAATTAATATAATTTAAGATAGATAGGCCAGCTCTGCCGATGCAGTGGCTTTTTTTAGGCGATTTTTTTTGCCTTGCATGGTCATATGACTGTTGGATGAACGACAGTCATATGACAGCTTTTGCATAGAGACGGCAGATTAAGGGGGGTATAAAAAAAAAAAAAAAATCTATATCGCCAGCATAGGTAAATGCACAGCTAGGTTCATATTTGTTGTTTTATATTATAAAAAAAAAAAAATTGACTTAGTAGTCAAATGTAAAGTTTTTTATTTTTTTTTCATAAGGCGGCGGCGTGTGGCAGGTGCGTCGGAAACTCGACTGGCCACTCGCATAAAGCCTCATTAATTGTGAACTGTTTGTCTTGACGTTCCAAAACTTTGAAATAATGACGAAGAAGAAAACGGAAAAAACAATTAGGAGAATTGGACCAAGCGTCAAGACGGATGGTCAAGGAAAAGAATTCAAATGTAAAGGAATAATATTACAAGTTATTTAATATATAATATCGTTCTGGGCTTAAGAAAGTGTTTGATTCCTCATCCCCGAGAGTAATAATCCCGGCTGCGCACCCCAAAGCCAGCAAGAGGTTCACGTCACAGTACCTTAAAAAAATGTTTTTCCAGATTTTATTCTTTCACTTTGTCGGCGTAAGTAATATGTGTATCCATGCAAAATTACAGCCTTCTAGCACTAACAGTTTCTGAGCAAAACTCCGGACGGACTGACGAACGGACAAAGACTCCGCGCCTCAGTGTAAAGACGTAGGTGTAGTGTGTAGAAGTACCGACAGTACAAATTATCAAAATTATCAAGACCAGGCGAGGGTAGTTGAGAAACCCCGCGCCTCACGGAGACATCGCTAAGCAGCCATCAGTCGACCCGTGACCACGATCGGTGCAATTCGATCGAAACGTCGGGTAAATAAAAGGTTCGTACCTTTAAATAATTCACGCGATTAAGTCCCGAAATATATCTAATATATAAAAAAACGTTTTATGGAAATCTATTTTTTTATTATTATTTTCTATTAGCAAGAGTATTCCTTGAAAAATTGTTCCCCAGTGTTACAAAAGTTCCTTACAAAGTACCAGGATCACATATGTATATAGCAGTTGTGTGAATGCACGGCAACTCATTGAGCGTTCGACACTCGACACGCATTTCACAATACCGAGTCTGTTGCGAGCTGTTTTCATAACGCTGTTTAGTGTTCCTATGTTGTTTCATCATGTTTACTAGTTTACACGTAGTAACTGGGTCGGTTCTGTGAGGTTATCTATACGAATATTGTAATGCTGAAGAGTTTGTTTTGTTTGAACGCGGTAATCTCAGGAACTACGTGTCCGAATTGAAAAATTATTTCACTGTTGGATAGCCTATTTATCGGTGAAGGCTGTATAGCATCACGCTACAACCAATAGGAGCGGGGCTGCAATGAAATATGTTGCAAAAAACGGGCAAAATTGACGCATACGCATTGCTAAAATGATAAAAAAAATATCAATTTAAAAAAGTTCTATGCCTTAATAACAATTCCAATCGAATTTTGCGTGAGAGTCGGTATAACACTTATGCCATACGCCATACGCTACAGAAATTTGACAAAAATAAAAAGCATTTGACTAAAAGCAAATAAAAAACGACCCTATTAAACAATTTTTCTAATAAAAAAAACTGCATCCAAATCTGCTAATTCCTTATGCCGCTACGACGCCATAAACAAGCTCTTGTTTTAAATTGCAATATCTTATTCGCAGCGTAACGCCCCATCATTTTCACGAACACCATACATAGAATAATGACTACTTATAGTAATAATTCAAGTAATTACGATGACAATCTTATCTTCTGTAGCCACTGGGCATGGGGCTGTGGCCATAACGCATGACCAAGCCTGACATACGGCCACATCCATTTCCCTGATAGATTTATCTGTTATATCCGGATGTGGACGGATTTCATTGTACGGTGTTCCGCTTTCGTTGTGTTCCAAGGTTTATTTTACGTTAATTTATATGACTTGTTATGAACGCATTGTTAACTGAGAATGCAACCATTGTATTATGTACTTTATAGTGTAAACCAATAGGCTTATTAAGAAAATATTTTTTTTGTAAATAAAGGTATATGCTTTTATATATCACTACATCTACCTATAGGGATATAGGGACAGAGAAAGCGACTTTGTTTTATACTATGTGCTTAAATCTTTAAAACTACGCAACGGATTTTCATGAGGTTTTTTTTTAATAGATAGAGTGATTGTAGAGGAAGGTTTATATGTATAATAACATCCAATAAATAGTGGAGATATAAGGAGCGGTGCAGCAATAAAAAATATTGCAAAAACGGGGAAAATTTACGCAGACGAAGTTGCGCGGGTACGCTAGTTCTAAATATAAAATACCGGACAAGTGCTAGTCAGATTCGCCCGACATCGCGTTCAAACAAATTTTTCAGCTTAATGATATTAGTATAAGATAAAAACAAATAAAATTGTAGTGTACTCAGATTTTGATAAGATTAGGTTCATACCTAATCTTATTAAAATCTGAGTACACTGAGTAGGTATTCTTATATCTACTCAGTATCGCGGCCGTGTGGTACCGGCTTAAGAATATTATGACCCCATCTCTTTCCGTGGATGTCGTCAAGGCGACTAAGGGATGTCACACCGGAGGACGGGCAGCAGCGTTCTCTACGTACTTTAAAGCCTTACTGCGATCGCCAACCAACTCGCTAAGCGATTATGGCAATTACCCCCAGATGCCTGGAACGCAACAACATCGCGTCCGGGCATTGCCACTGGGCGGGCCGTCGACGGCATAACAAAAAAAAAAAAAAAAGAAAAAAAAAAAAAAGAAAAAAAAAATCCCCGGATGGGGGGGTGTTCGGTGATCCGGATTTTTTCCCGCCAAAACAAAAAAATAAAGGGGGGGGAGACCCGTGCCTACCTAGCAGTGGGTAAATATAATACTTGGTATCATGGGCACGGGTCTCCCCAGTAGAACCTACTAGTATGTAGATCCTGGGGGTAATTGCCATAATCACCACGCTTGGCGAGCGGGTTGGTGATCGCAGTAAGGCTTTAAGTACGCAGAGGACGCTGCTGCCCGTCCTCCGGAGTGAAATCCCTTAGTCGCCTTGACGACACCCACGGGAAGAGATGAGATTCTGTTACACGTTGTTTAATAATTCCATGGGAGTGATACGTTGGATCGCATACAATATTAGACACCATATTAGGTGTAAGCAGTAAGCACGCACCCACTGTCTTCACAATTAGTTATTCCGGCCATTGTATTGTCTGTACCGGGGTTTATTTCTACAGAAGCTCACTGGGTTTTCACGAAGGAAAAGTGCCGTGAATTCTTGGCTAAAGGGCAGAATAATTTGTCATTTTTTATTATATGGTTGGTGAATGAAGAGTTATGGTTCAAAGAAATACGAAGCAAGCAGGAAAATGATTTCATTACACGAAAAAGTTCTGAGGAATGAATAGTGGATAAACCTTTTTGCACATTTTAAAATATTTGAAGTATAGGAAAAAAAAAATATTAGAAACATTGACGTAGAGACCAGGACTGCGCATCCCATATAATAAAAGTAAATTTTGACTGCAAAGCGTGAAAGAGAGAGAACTCGTGCGGCCTTTGACCGGTATTGTCCACAAAGTAGCGTTGTCTCTTTCTAGAGAGGGTCAATTTTGTGAGGTTATGGCGCAGTCCTGTTATCTACGTCAATGATTGGAAACCTTACATAGATTGTACATATTTATCTCTCTCTGATTCATAATAAAAAGGATTTCCACGAAAGAGTTCCGAATTTATTTTTCTATCAAATTTCAGCCAGTGACAAATATATGTACTGCACAAAGACTATAGAGTATTACAGATTCTACACATACATACATATTGTATTGTCAAACATTAAACGCAAAACTGTGAAAAGATAACATCTCAGTGTTGCCGCCATTTTCACTGTCACTTTTAAATTTAGAATTCAGAACTTTCATTCAAAATTCAAATTGTCACGAGCAGCCACGAGTTTGTACGTCTGCTCTACATAGATGAGTGTTGTCGTGGTTAAACAATGCTTTACTCAAAATCCAAGCGAGTTTGCTAGGAAGAGTTACATCGTTCTGAAATTGATTTCGGCAGTGTAAACTTAGCTCGAGTGTAATACAAACAGGACATGTTACGTGATCGTTCAACAACGCTATACCGCAGTACTCTACTAGAACGGACGAAAAATAGATACAAATACATATTTTGGTTTTAGCTCATACTACTCTTTCATTATGTGTATAATGTCTTGAATTCTCGTAAATTAAATCTGTCAAAAGTTACACCTAATTTGGTGTACCTAGGTATTTTTATTTTTTTATTTTTAAATAAATAATATTTTTATTCGAAACCTACCCATTTTACATTTTTGTAAGCCTGCCAAACTGCATAGCAGTTTGTCGGCAGTTTTGATTTGCTCAATACAAAAATGTCAAACGTCAAATTTTTCATCAAACAATGACTTCATTTTTGATCCCACTGAGAGGTCACTCTATACACATAATGATTTTTAGTATACTAATAATTAACTAAGTTCGTTATATATTTTTTGGGAATAAAATTACAAATGAACCCTTCACCACCTACCACCTACTTTTATCACACAACCATTTATCACACATCTGTCACATATCATCTGTAAAATCGATGTTTCTTTGTCAGGTGGAGGACCTAAACTTACAATAAACAATATTTTTACTGCAGTTAAATAGTTTGTAGGTGGTAAAGGTCGTAACTCCAAAAACAAGTGGTACTTAGGTAATTAAGGGTTAAAACCAGAAGCGGGATAATGATAGAGTTTGCAAGTTTGTATTGAATTCCGTCAGTTTTAAAGTTAGATCGGTGAAATTTTGCGTGTTTCAGCATTTTTGGAAAACCAACCCCTAAGGGGATAAACTAGGGGTTGCGATTTTGTGTGATACTCCGTCACAAGATAGTAGTTCTAAAGTTCACTCTGTCAGTTTTAAAGTTATGTCTGTGAAATATCGCACTTAGATTTGTTGTAATACTTGTGTCAATGGTTGCTAAGCAACTTTGTTATTAAACATTTCACATTGATTACGGTTTTAATATGGTAGTACACTTTAACGTATTTTGTAGTAGACTCTAGACAATATAATAAACCTACTTTAAGGCTAAATACCTTTGTTTATTGCCCGACGTATCGACCGTATTGCAACGGTCTACCCGTGACCACGGCCGGGTCGAAACGTCGGACAATAAACAGCCTTAAAATAAAATATTTATGCGATTAAGACCCGTAGCTTATAAAATTCTATAATGTGTACAAATCACGAAAGTTTACAAACATATATAAACCTACTTATTTAAAGTTTCTATTCCACGTACAGATTTTAGTCTACGTCCCAAACACGGATGTGTGCGGCGCTTTCGCAAGTATTTCAAACAGTTGCTTTACTAGTTGGTAAACTGATCCACCTGATTCGTTTTCCACATGGAAACCCGATTATATATAGTCTCGCAAACAAATTCACGATACAAATATGACATAGCTGGCATTAACGACCTGGCATTTATCCACAGGACTTCATATGACTCAGGTATACCAGGAATTCCTGAAAATCATGATGTCATACAGACGACGTATTTTGGAGAACGATTAAGACCCGGCACTCATTTGGAAGGCGCGACATAGAATTGGATGACAAATAAAAATATGACTTAAAATTATACAGTTATGGTTGAAATTTCAATGATAGTGTAAATTTATATTATGGTCAAAGGGATAAATCCGGATATTATATATATAATCGCCGGCCAATATGCATAATAACTAAATTAATGTTGAATTAATCATCTTGTACGGCTTTTATGTATTAGTAAGGCTTGGATAGAGTAATAAAATGATTGATCAGTGTATAATATCGTACCACCTAAACAAAAGGAACCGTTTGCGATAGTGTTTACACTTATAATAAGTTGCTTATAAAGCTGAATTAACTGGGATAGTTTTTAGTTATATTATGAGAACGATGAAAATACGATTGGGAGTAAAACTTTTAAGATATTTTACATATAAGTAACAGTCCCAAGTAAAGAACGTAGCCGACAAAATATTCCATTCATTTTGTTCATTACATTTTTATTTTTTTTAATTTGGCTCAAATCACACATTTTATTGTTTTCTAATAATCTGTAGAAGGTTCTTGCGTAAAAAAAATGCAAAATAACGAAAAAAAGTAACAGCTAGTCAACCGGGACAGCTAGTCTATACTATATATAAAAATGAATATTTGTCTGTATGTCCTATATGCGTTTCGAAACCATTGGTCAGATTGTGATGAAACTTTGGTAGGGTGTTTTGGAGTCACCCACGAGGGTTCCTGGCCCAAAAAGCCATTGCGAAGCATGGCCGGATTCAGTTCCTTGCTCACGGCATAACTAAACAACGTCTTTACCGCTTTCATTTATTATTTTTCTATTACTCTGTAAAAGGTTTTAACAAAAAATAACGAAAATAAAAACGGGGTACGAAGTTCGCCGGGACAGCTAGTTATAGATAAATACCACCCAGACACAGAATAAACCATCGTGCTCATCACACAAAGTTTCATACTGGGTGGGGATCGAACCCACGACCTCGAGTTTAGCAATCAGGATCACTAACTACTGGACCAAAAGGGCAGTTCATTTAAATGTAAATATTATGCCATAAAAAGACCATTAAACCGGAAACAATCAACTTATATCCCTCCAAAACAACACAAAACGTAATTACATAAAAAGCAATAAAAATATATTTCGCACAATTTAAGTTCGTTGACACACATTTATAATATAAAAATAGTTATTAACAGTCTTATTATTACCGTTACCTGCATTAATTACATCGAAAGACCTCGCAAAATAAAGTGGGACCGGACATGTTCACCACGCGTTGATCCAGGGGACCCCTCCCCTGGATCGTAATGGTGCGATTCCCCCTTCCACATTTGAAACTCTCCCTCCAGACTTGACTGAAATACCTTCTTTTTGGGGGAGTTTTAGGAATTTGACACTAGACCGATGTGTTTTGACCGGCAATATTGATGTTGAATCAAATGTACCCCCTCCACACTTCGCCAGTTGAGTCGAATTGCCCCCCCCAGAACAAAGTTCTGGATCCTCGCATGCTGTTCGCAAACAATAGCTAAAGCCGGAGAAAAAAACGAGGCAATACATTTGATAATTGCAAATAATCATTTCACGAAGTGAAGAATATTAAACTTTGAATTTATTTACTATTGTGAGTAAATTCGGAAATGTATGAAATAATATATTTAACATATAAATAAGTATTTAAACCAACAAAAGACAAAACTTGCCATTTTATGAAAAACCATTAACCATGTGAACCAGACATTTTTTGTAAAACAATTTGACTACACTGCGGTATTCAAAAACACAATTGTTCTGGCAACACTTAATTGGAATGAGAAAAAAATAAAGGTGAGTGTTGAGTAGCCACCCACTCATCATTATTACAGATAATAAAATAAAACATGTCACAAATAACCTTACAATAACTATATAATGTTATATTATTACGACTGTAATTTATTCGTAATTATTACATGAATGAAACAAGAATAATAACGACCATTATTAATAAGGTTATTCACTTTTATACAATAGTTCATGGCCAGATATACCCCAGTTTTTATAATTATATGTAATTTTGACGAGTTGTCAACAAATTTAAAGTAAAGGGACAATTAAATTTTATAAATTTACTAGCTGACTTGCGCAACTTCGCCTGCGTAAATTTTCCCCGTTTTGCAACATTTTTTATTGCTGCTCCGCTCCTTATTTCTCCACTATTTAATGCATGTTTTTATACATATAAACCTTCCTCTTCAATCACTCTATCTATTAAAAAAAACCGCATCAAAATCCGTTGCGTAGTTTTAAAGATTTAAGCATACATAGGGATATAGGGACAGAGAAATCGACTTTGTTTTATACTATGTAGTGATAATCACAAGATCTTTTTCAGGGTTCTGTAGCCAAAATGGCAAAACGGAACCCTTATAGTTTCGCCATGTCCGTCCTTTCGTCTGTCCGTCCGCAGCTTTGCTCAGAGACTGATAGTCCTAGAAGGCTGTAATTTTGCATGGATACTAACTACTACTACACAACCTCACCTAGCGTAAATTTTCCCCGTTTTTGCAACATTTTTCATTGATGCTCGTATTCATCGTATCGTGGTGTTGTATAAGCTATAACACTACGCTATCGGGGAAGGTTATATAATAGCCTATAGCCTTCCTCGATAAATGGGCTATCCAACACTAAAAGATTTTTTCTATTCGAACCAGTAGTTCTTGAGATTATCGCGTTGACCCAAACAAACAACAGCTCTCTTCAGCTTTATAATATTAGTATAAATAAAATACAACTTCGCACTAGAGTGCAAGCCTTATGTTGCGAGACTTGTGGATACAAAGTACAGACAAACCGATCTTCTTGTGTAAAATACGTAACGTAAAGTAATCCTAATGACAAAGGCATTGGACTCGCAATCGTGTGTCTCGCCACAGTGGCCATTATACTACCGACGTGAACCCACTCCTAACACAAGCCATAGAGCTTAGCTGGAGGGGTTAACAGGATTGCTAGTAATGTGGGATCACAATCCCACATTGCTAGTTATCTTTTTTTAAAGAAAAAAGTAAAAAAAAATAATTTAAGTTTTCTTTGAACTAGGTACTTCGTTTCTCTGATAAAATGACTCGTATTTATTTTTTATTAGTTCTCGCCTGCGACTTCGCTCGCGTGTATGTCGGTTATCGCGAAAAAATACTATGTTCTTCCCCGGGACCCAAAATATGTCCATACTCAATTTCATCTAAATCGCCTTAGCGGTTTAAACGCGAAACCGTAATAAAGAAACTCACTTTCGCGTTTATAATATTAGTTAGGATATTTGTAACGTGAGAACAATAAAAACAATTAACTGCAATGGCAGACTCGCGTCATAAAATAATTTTGGTATGATGAGTCTACAGTTTCCAAAAATCTTGACAGCCCAAATTATAGTTGCCACACAAAAAATGAGAACTGCATTAAATATCAACTACGTAATCAGACAGTCATTTTGATTACTCATTTATAATTGCACCTTCCATTATTATCTTAAACAGGAACAATGCTTTTTAAATGTATTCGTATATAATTAATTTAATGTGTCTTTTGTTTTTTAATATTTCTACAAGATGGCGGTCATCGAGGTGGCCAACATAAAAATGATTTTAACGGTTTTTTTGCGCTGTTCGTAATTATTGATGAATGACTTATGTGCATATTCGACAGAGGGCTTATTAAGTACTTAAGAATTTTAATAGTAATGAGTCTTAATGCAGTGTGTGAGTCTAGTAAGGCAATATGCACCAAAAAGAAGCGGAAACTCGAAAAACGTTCCCTTTTAAATAAAGACGTGATATTTTTGGCTACCGGCATTTATAAAGGTGGGTGTTAGTGTGTGGGCCCCAGGCCATAGCATTCACATATAACCTACTACATACCACGGGCCCCTAGGGCCCCCGTAGGTCTTAGGGGCCCCTAGTCTACGCGTGAAGTTAAATACAAAAGCGAAAATTATGCTTTCAAGTCGAATGTGACTGTGATCTCTGGTCATGAGTTGGGTGCACAAAAATAGTTAGCCCATATTACAGGATAAGTCTTTCTTATTTTTAGTTTCCGTACAACAAAAGGAATAAGCGGAACCCTTATAGGATCACTTTGTTGTTCATGCGTCCGTCCGTCTGTCTGTCAAGTCCCTTTATTTCGGGAAGGCGTTGAAATTAAATAAAATATACTCAGATCTACAATGAAACTGTGAGAAAATCAGACTTCTAAGTTAACGTAAAAAAAAGATACGGCCGTTTATTTTTCAATAAACTGCAAGACTCGATTCGTGAACTATTTATAATTATGTACATTACAAATTTGGACGGAACCCTTGGTGGGCGAGTTTTTTTTATCATGAATCACTATCATTATATTTGTTTTTTTGGTTAATTATGGTAAAAGATATTTTTATATAATAATAAATCATATCGGGCGTGGTGGTCGATGTGTACTTTAATATTGAAGCCAGGATATAAAAATAAACGCTGGGAAGCCTACAAATTAACTAGTAAAAAGTCTACAAGAAAAATGGCGTTTTCTGTAGAAAAATCCTATTGTGTGAAATGAAAATGGATTGGCGAAGAATTCAATTTACATAATAAACAAGTTTCTCGATTTGAATAATATCATAAATAATTTAGATTGACATATTGTTTTCTTTTATTTTACACATATCCAATTGTTTTAGAACGAATCCGCGACAAAAAGACAGAATAATATGGTAACTACATAGATTAATAAGTATATTGACTGATCTAGCTGGATACTGCTAAAGCTAATACTTAATATTTAAGATACTACTGAAACAAAACATATGAGCTAAAAGGTGCTAAAATGAAAATTCAATAAGACAATTCATAAACGATAAAGATGGGCACAATAACTAGGTATTTCACTATGCTAGAATTCAATTTGTTTATTGACGATGTTTACCAACAAAATAGCGCCGCATGATAAAGAAAGCCGACTCCTCGTAACGGGATTAGGTGAAGGCAAAGAAGATGATGCATCGTGAGGACTTAAGGGATTGATCTGCCCCCCACTGCTTGCCTGACACTTAACCAATAGTTATAATTCTCTTAAATAAAATTGTAAATAGGATATGGTTTAATGTGAATGTCAGTGAACTCGTCTCCTAGTCATTATGCGTTCAAAAGTGTGAGCGTCTAGAAACATTTTAAAAAGTAAACATCTGACTTCCTTCAAAACATTGGATACGAGTAAATGACTCCTAGGTATCCAATATGTAGACTACTCTGTAAAGAAACAAGAAGAAAGGAAACTAAAAATAGACATTTAAAGACAAAGAAAGACGGATATGTAACATGAGATTTAGCCGTAGCCGTTACTAATACACAGTTACTTTCTAAGTTTAACCTAGCGATCATGACTCAGTCCACGAAACTCGACGAGACGATTTGTTTAACAACAGCCGCGCTGTCACTAAAAACATAGGACAGATCGGCTCACAGGCCTACACCAAACACACGCACACATCAACGCACAGAAAACAACCGCCTGAGGGCCCCGTGCCCCCCCAAGGGGGCCCCCTAAGACGGTGGTTTTCTGTACCGAATTTCTTGTATTGTATTGAGTTTCTTTACCCATTTGCCTGTTGTGCCCCCCTAGAACGATTTTTTCGTGGCATTACGCCCCGCCCTGTCGTGCGTGCAACTAGCATTAGCCGGTCGGGAAACGACATGCCCGTCCTCCCGTCGTAAGCATGCCCCAAATGAAATCCTGGATCCGCCCATAACATAAGTGCGTAGTCTCGGTCGACATTTGAAAGAGTTTGACCGAGATTTGTGTACGCGCGCGTCTTTGTGTGTGTGAACCTGTTTTTGCTCGTTGCGGGGGGCCGGCTTTCTATACGTATGTATTACGTTGTGCTGTCCCAACGCACGCGACAACAAATAACGTCATTTCGATATAAGTGTTTGTAATATTACAAAAATAGATGGCGCCATGCCAACAGGCTACAATTTAGACAGTTTTATTATGTTATTAAAATTTGATACGATTGTGCGTTGAATGTCAAAGATAACATCTTCTGGTTAAAAAAATTAAAAAAATATTTTTATCGTTGGCACGATTAACGCATAGTCCCCAGATTTCATGCGCAAAGTGGAAGCTTTAATATTAGTATCTACTATTTTGGTAAAAAAAATCTTAAAGGTATTGGAGTACAGAACAATTAATATGAAAAATTTTGGGAACAAAAAATAACATCTGAGATCGGAAATTGTACAAACCTTTAATTAGAGGCACGGAACCGTACTTTGTGAATCATTGCGATAACATTAATTGAAGATCATGAAGGAATTTATAAAACAGCAATTTTGTTAAAATATAAAAATTGTTGGGTCAAATTTGGGTTTTGCATTGGGCCCCCATGCCTTAAAGGCAGGGGGCCCACCACAAAATCACCCATACAGACGGGGCCCTAAGCTGCAACCCAAAAGCTATTTATAGCTCTACCAAATAACAAATATTTTTGCATAGATACAAGAGAGAGTAGGTACCGTCTCAGTTGTCTAAACACAACGCATAGAAACAAACTCATAAAACAGCAAGAGTACAGAAGGAAGTCTTCATACAAACCTACTTCACAAGGGATTTTTTGACGTGAATCGATGCCGGCTGCATTCATGAAAAAGTGTCTAAAAAAAGTCACCTTATTGCCTGGTTGCTAAGCAACCCGAATGGCAATTGCAGCGACATGCGATTAAATTGAAACTAACGTTATTGACTGAATAACGATATGTCGTCAATGTTTTGTTATGACGTTATCACGTCAAATTATAATCCGTAAACTTTACAACCATTTTAAAAAATATATCAATAGGAACTATGTGTGAAATGTGCTAATTTACATACGGCTAGGTGCAATAAGTTTTCAAAGTGTAGAAGTTTCATCAAAATCAGAATTTGTGGCTTTTCCCACAACTTATTTGTGAGCTGGATTCGCGCCTAATAGACTCGCTCGCGGACACGAAATCTTTTTTTTTTTCTTAAGAGACGACTCCCGCAATAGGGTACAAACCCTGTGTCATGGGGGACTTTACAAACATAAGTCACGGATACAAAGTACACCCAGACCCGGAAAAACAATTTGTGGATCACACAAAGTGATGTCCCGTGTAGCAGTCGGACACACTCCCACCGCGCCTTTGGAACACTTTCTAAACAAAGTGGACGAAGAATCGAGTATCCGTCAAATTCAACACAATACAAGAAATTCGGAACACCAAGCTGGAAAATTCGGAACACCTGTGGAGGGGGGGGGGAGCCAGCGTGCCCCCTGTATTCGCCTATGGGTATGTGTGCGCTGCCAAGCGAAGTATGTATATGAAGTTTTCCTTCTGTATGTTCTCTCAGTGTTTGGTCGATATTTCTTCATCTCGATTCGCAAAAATCATAACTGTTTACGCATAGTGATGACAAATACGCATCGTAAAGCAAAATATTTATGTAAGCATTGCGCTAGTGCTGGACAAGAGTATGCCAATTACATCTGTCAATGATTCCATTTAACAATATTTACATTTAGATCTTAGAACTAGAAACATTTGACCTGAAAACGGTTTAGAATTTAGTTCACACGGTTAGGATAAACGGTTTGAAGTGACTAAGGAGATAAATCTTCGGTTCTGTTGTAAGTGGCCAGAGGCCAGATAAACGAAAATCTTGTTGATTTTGCTCTCGAAAACATAAATATAGAATCTCTCTCATGTGTTAATTTGTACTGTTATTTATCGTATAAATTAATATTAGGTACTTACAGTCCACTTCAATCAATAGTTTGGAATAATTCAATTTGATTATGAATGATTTTTGTATGATGAATGTTTTTTTTAAAGATAACTAGCAATGCCCACATTACTAGTAATCTTGTTAACCCCTCCAGCTAAGCTCAAAGGCTTGTGTTAGGAGTGGGTTCACGTCAGTAGTATAATGGATAGGATTAATATAATATAATATCTTGGGACACCTCACACAACGCCATCTGATCCCAAACTAAGCAGAGCTTGTACTATGGAAACCAGACAACCGATAAACATACTTATATATTTCTAAATACATACATATTATACATAAATAACACCCAGACACAGAATAAACCATCGTTCTCATAACACAATGTTTTATCCTGGGTGGGGTACGAACCCACGACCCCCGGCTTAGCAGTCAGGGTCACTAACCACTAGACCAACAGGCTAGTCGATTCCAACCGGAGTCCTCACGATTGAATTTTTAACTCACTTTCGTTAAAAAACCTCTACTTTCTACTAATGACAAAAATGTTAACATTTGGATATAGGCTTTTGGATACTTGGATTATCTATGTGAAAATGTTTATCCATCACCTCTGTACACTCTCCTCGGAAGGGTCTTGCCATATAAAGAAAGAAAGAAAAGAATGAAATTTGACCATCATTAATTCCTTCTCCTGCGTTAGGTGGCTTATCCGTTGAGATTGTCATAAAGAATCCAATATTCTAAAAATGACTTAACAGCTTTGATTGCAATTAACGCTTCATACAAATTGTCAGCGCTTTTGAAAGGAACACTCAAATACGTCAATTTTATGTATGTCTAGGTGAGCAAGGGACCTAGAACTGCATAACATGCTAAAATTATGGCATGTCTCGTTCTACTAGTTGAGATAACGTTATGTGACCTCAACATGCCATAATAGCTTTGAGGAATTTACGATATCTCCAATAATACAACTATTCAAAGACTAGTCCTTAGTAGCACTTTTCATTCATTTCGAATGCTAAAAAGAATTATATTTACTGTTTATTACTTATTGCGTGCGAATAATTATACTTCTTCTGCACGGATGTCGAAATGGTTACCGACAAGAATATGATTAAAATCAAGATCATTAATCTGATAATGTTTTACCTGTTTTGTAAAACGGGAATGTTTCTATAAATAGTTATATTTGTACGTAATAAGAATAACAGTATGCAAAATATTCAAATATAATAGGTATAAGTTCAGTGCCTTGTGGAACACCCTAACATTTTTTTCCAGAACTTGTAATAACAAGTCTTGATTAAAACAATCATATTTTTTATATGCTACATCATAGAGTAAATAAAAAATATATACTATTACTATTGTTTATTTTTTTAGATTGTTGTCAGAGACGTGTCTTTCTAATCACTTCCGCTTCATCTATTTATCTATCTTTATCTGTCTAAAATATTTTATTACCGAAAACTTTAAAGCCAGCATCTGCCCCATCAAATGCAGCATTCAATAAAACTTGTATTTCTAAATAAAAGTTGGTCTGTCTCAAAATGTCAGCGTGGTGTAGTGTCGCCCGTTAACTGCCGAGTTTATTTTTGACTACGTATAAACAGCTATCACAAAGACGCCCTGTTGTATGTAAAGAGAAATTTGGAAATGAGATTTACAAGTTTTAAGTGGGTAATGTCGGTGCAAGTTGCGATGTTTCACAATACTTTTTCGTCAAAATTGTGAAAGTGTCTTGAGGGGACGACAAACATTTTGTTAATATTATTCATTTATAATTTTATCATATAATTTATAATAGAGAAAAATAAGATACACTTAAGACCACAATAGGCAGTTTGTAGACCTCTTCTAAAAATCCATTTTATTTAATCCTGCACACTGCATCAAATGCCTTAATAGAATCTTTTTTTTGCGTGATTATTTTAATAGCTTCTAGTTATAAATCATAATTATGCTTGAACAGGAAGGCACTGGCCGCAAAAAAATATGACTAATAATGAAATTACAGATTAGTCCAAGAATCCAAAGCTTAGATAAAAAAGAAACGAAAACAACACCTCTCACAAATTCACAGAAATCCACTGAACAAGAGCACATCGATAAACTTCGTTAAATTTCGAATATCGAACGCGGCAATTCGTTATTTCAATAACGCAATGCGCGGTTGCGCCGCACGCGCAGCGGCTTGAGACTGGCTGGAGTCAGAGCTTACCGCACGCATCATTCACCTTTAGCACCCATCTCTTTTACTCCCTCAGATTTTACTATAGTTAGAAAAGGACGCAGCAAGATTGTTAATTTTTCCCGTGATGTCGCGGAGGTGTTATTTCGCAAGGCTCTATAGTCAAGGACGTTTTGCAAAACAATAATGGTATTAAAATATAAATAAAATGTGGATTCTGTTGTATGAAATGTCATCTGTCTAGAATGGCGGCAGTAGGCGCGCTGAGGGCTTTATTTTTAGGTCGCGTCGTGCCGTGCTATTAACACATGGTTTATGGGCAGATTAAGTTGTTAAAAATAGCTGTTTTTATGTAACTCCGATAGCGGACGATGAAAAGTGTAAACTAAAATTGCTTGCGTTAATTAACGATAAATATTTCTGAAAGTAACAAAAAAGTAAATGTTTTTGGTATTTTTTAATCAGTAATTGTTGAAGACTGCATTGGTGAAGGTATATAAAGATTTCCGACTCATCTTTTACGTCATTTAGATGGCAAATAAACAACTCTTCCTGATGGTAGATAATTACCGTTGGTTTTTACACCTTTTTCCTGAGCTACATAAAAATACCAGTATCTAGGTAGTTAACGATCACCGGTAAGGTGAGGCGTAAATTGGATTGCAGAAAATTTAAATCACGTCCAGTCCAACAAAAATGTAAAGGACAAAGGGCTTAAGCCTTGAGGTTTTTGTACAAATTTAAAATTGCCACCCATTTCGGTAACTCGCAAATAACCATAATATGTTCAAGATTCATAAGGGTATGTATTAAAGGCATTAAAAATAATTGCTGGCAAATCGACTAGATTGCCCTCAACATAAAACTTCTCTCTTGCTTGCCAAACTGTCACAGGCTGCCAGTCATTGTCTGCCGCTCCTACTTCTACTACTTAAGGGAGCAGTAGGCTCACTTGAAATTCATGACTTTTCGTTTACTTAAATTTCTTAAGTTTAAGGGGACTATTCAAATCAATTTTTGGATAAGCACAAGAAGTTCAAACCTATGGACAATTTCATGGAACAAGTTAATTAAATAGATGTTCCTGGCTTTGTATATTATCACCTCATTTTTGATCGAAACTTCGTTTTCATTGAATTAGAGTAGGCCTCCTGTAATGAGATACTGCTCTGCTATACAATAAATAATTTTCGTCGATCGAATTCCTTCTCCATTAGAAGCAACGTAATCATTACAATTATTTTTATCATCATCATCATCTGTTTGCCTTGATCTCAAGTTTTTATCTGATGTCAGCGCAATATATTATTTTTTTCTATTTATTCTTGTCAGTCGCTATGGAATATACTAGTCGTATAAATTCAGATAACTGTGACAAACTTCGAAACAAATCGGCTGATAGATCTTGACACTAAGCGCCAGATACGCAAAAACCAAGCAAAGCCCTCTATTCTTATATATATTCTACGATACCAGCTATTTTGCTCTCAATGTGGCCGTATTTTAAAAACAATGTGTGGATATGCAAGTCGTCAAAAAGCTCATAATCGAAAGACTCAGATTACTTAGTCTGGTTATTGCTGTCACCGGATATGGTGAAGAGGACTATGCACCTACACTGACAATTGTTTTATTAACAAAAAAAGAACTATGTACCAAAGCGGACGTATATTTAAAATTGACCAATTTCTCGTATTTCCTGCTATAATTTCAAGTGCTTCAAAAATCATTAAATGCAATTGCTCGACTTTTTGCTCATATTGATCTACTACGAGTAGGTTGAAGCTATTTTGCGCTATTACAAACCAATAAATACCTCTTTAATGTAACGGAAGGTATTCGAGGTCCTGTAAAATAAATATTTTATGCCCATATACGTTTATTTATTTATTATGTTGTCCATCTGTCGTTGGAAGTTGAAATTGCACAAGTTTTGGTTATTTGAATAATATTTTGGTTTTTGTCACGATTGTCGCAAATAAATAGGTTTCTTGTTTTCAAGGTTCACGTGGGTATGTGTGTTTGTTAGTTTCTTTATTCCAACACAACTTGTAAACGCTTGATCGGATTGAGATGATTGCGCTATTGTTAACATCGTTTAATAAGTTCGGCTACATGCTCAATCTTATTTGGAAAAATTCTTGTTTGTGCAAGTGTGCGATATACCGTTTTGCCGTCTTAACGTACATTGTTACGACGGAAAAACTTTATACCGCACAAATGGCTTGCACAAAGTTTGTATAAAATTGATTTGCACAATTAAGTATGCAAACGTTTGATAATTGCATAAGATTACGTGTTTATTATTAGCGTTTTCAAGTCGCTGTCGTGTGGACGCTACAGAGTTTTTGCGTAAATTTTAGCACAAACTGTTAGCGCGTTCATGTCGCTATTGTGTAGACCCCTTGCAGTTTTTGCGCTAATTTTTGCGGATGCAAGTCGCGTATAGCCAGACCCTAACATAGACCTACCGAACAAAATTATACGAAGTCGTCTGAGATTTGAAAGACATCATTTTGAATCGACCTAAACAAAGAGAAAGTTCTCTATTTTTTTGTTCGAACGAGGTTTGACCTGTTGGTCTAGTGGTTAGTGACCCTGACTGCTAAGCCGGAGGTCGTGGGTTCGATCCCCACCCAGGATAAAACTTTGTGTGATAAGCACGATGGTTTATTCTGTGTCTGGGTGTTATGTATCTATAATATGTAGGTATGTATTTAGAAATATAAAAATATGTTTATCAGTTGTCTGGTTTCCTTAGTACAAGCTCTTAGTTTGGGATCAGATGGTGTTGTGTGAGTTGTCCCAAGATATTATTATTATTCCGAAATGCTCCCATATAAATTTCGGATGTGTTTCGAAGATAGACAACGAAACTCATTAATGCCAGCAAATCAACCGTGATTAAAGTCGTCTAGATCCTCTTTCCTCTTTAATAAAGACGACTCCCGCAGTATGGTACAAGCCCTGTGTCGCGGGGGACTTTACAAACATACAAGTCACAGACACAAAGTACACTCAGACTCGAAACAACAATTTGTGGATCACACAAAGTGGTGTCCCGTGTCGAATCGAACCCACAACCTCGTGCGTAGTAGTCAAACACACTTCCACCGCGCCACAGAGGATGTTTTTTTTTGTAAATAAGGTTTATAACTTGCAAATGTTTTATATTTGTTTTTGATTCTACTTTCAAAACGAAAAGAAAAAAGGGCAGCGTTTTGTGTCTAACCGACGGTCTCAATAATCTAACTACCGATGGATTTGGCTGCTAGAGGTACATATTTGACATAAGCTCCATACAAAATATGTCAAAATTCTACCTCTAGTAGCCAAATCCATCGGTTATTGAGACCGGCCGTAAGTCGTACCTAAGTCACTACAGCTCAAGCATTTTCAACCTCATTATTGCAGAAACTTAACCAAATACAGGCAAATACGTAATTCAAGATATTATTCATGTTTAGTTATACAGTTATTCACGGAAATGATAGTGCGTACGTCAACCTCTAGCTAAGGTCGTTTAAAGCATTGACTAATAATAAATAATGATGAATTATAGAACATTAATCGTGTAACTAAGACATCTGGTTGCACTTGGCAAGCAATTATAGACAATTAATCTGGTATTTTTAGAAAAATCGCATCTAAACAATCTCTCAATCTATGAGATTAATGCTGTGTTTTTAAATGGCTTTTAATGGCAGGAGATGTCGATGTTGACAATTCTGCCAATGTCAAGTATGCTATGAAATATCCTTTAATTATATAACGTCTAGATGGAGCATTCCCTCAGTAATCCTTTAAAAAAATTAAACTACTATTTTTGACGTTTGACACTCTTTGAAAATGGCGCGCTAGAATAACTATGGCTAGAACATTTGATAGGAGTCTTCTTACCTGTCAAAAAGTACGTCCATTTGACTGTACTTTTTGACAGTCATTTGCTTCAATTTTAGATGCCGGATAAGGAATCTAGACATTATCACAGGAAATATCAATAGGTATATAAAAAAAAAATGTAGAGAGCAGGGGAAAATACACTCAAGACAACTCTAGTTTCTAAACGGTTTGTCAAAGCTAAAATCAAATAACATAACTGTCATTAGAACAATAGATTTGACAGTTGTAAACTGATCGGCCATTATTTTTACAGCTCCGAGTTTAACTTGTAAAAAATGATTTCAATACGTGTTAATTGAATAAGAACGAGACTTTGTGCATGCAATAAGCGCATAAATACTTGACACTGGCAGAAATAAGCCGTCAAAACGGCTAGATTACACTAAACTAAATGAAGAAGAAGAAGAATAGATTTGACATTAAATGATTTTGAATCCTTAAACCAGTCCTTTACAGAACGGCAAGCGTGGCGTTTTAACGCCGAATGTGTTAAAACGCCCGTGTCAAAATGAAACGCTACTTTGGTACTACGATGAAACACATTGTTGCAAACGCAAAACATGGTTATTAATGAAAAAGTATTTAGCTGTACCTACGTGACTATACTGAACAGCTTTCACATACCTACTATTTATCTCATTATCTCATAGATATTACGGTACATTTATATACAAACTACAAACAGCCGCTCTTCAACAAACACAAATAGATTCCGTTTTTATGACTCACTAGCTAACCGGCGTACCTAACTTCTTCTGCGTCAATTTTCTTCGTTTTCGCAACATTTTTCATTGATGCTATGCTCCAATTGGTCGTAGCGTGATGTTTTGTAGCCTATAACCTTCCTCTATAAATAGGCTATCCAACACTAAAAGATTTTTTCAATTCGAACCAGTAAGTAGCTCATGGGTTTATCGCGTTGATGCATTGCTGTTTATGGGACAGCGGCAGCAAAAACAATTAAAGGGCCTACGAGAATACCAGCGTTGCAGCGTTGCAGTCCACGCATGTAAGTTTGTTCTGTACATTGCGACAATTTTTTTTTTAAAAGACGACTCCCACAGTTGGGTACAAGCCCTGTGTCGCGTTTGTGGATCACGCATAGCGGTGTTCCGTGTGGGAATCGAACCAACGACCTCTTGCGTAGCAGTCGGATACACTCACACCGCGTCACAGAGGCAGTCAAAGAAAATTATTTTCTTTCTTTAAACAAACAAACTCTTCAGCTTTATTATATAAGTGTAGATTATGTCTTATGACTCATGTAAAGACTATTCCTATCTCAAGACATTCATAGACCATTCACTTTTATTACAGTTGCACACTACTAGCTTAATACTAGCCCACACGTTGGCCCTAATGTTGGACCCAACGCCACTCATTCAACATGTGGATCTAGAAAATAGCATTGGCGCCAATGTTGGGACGAGCATTATTCTAAATCCACAGGTTGGACCAATGGGGCGTTGGGGCCAATCTGTGGAGACGGTGTTAAAAGATAGTAATACCTAATAGCCAATGATATTTTACCACTAGTACTAACGCAAGATTCTAAAAATGTCAAGTAGATTTTTATAAACCAAGCTAGTGCATGTCGGGTCATGCACAATGTGTATAATTTTAGTTTCAAAGTATTTATGAAGCGTTATGATTATTTTCATATTTTTTGGTCACACGGTTCAAAAGATAAGGGGGGGGGGGGAGGAGCACAATTTATGCAAGTTTCGGTGCGATTACTTCGAAAAATATTAATTTAATGGAAAAACCGGGCCACGTACAATGTAGGGTTCCGTAGCTGCCTGGAACAATAACGCGGTATTATAAGTGGGTTTTCTGTTGTTTTTGGTTCATACTACTAACAACGTTAGGTATATAAGTAATTTACAATAGAATTTGTTAGCTCTGAAAGCCTACTTAGCTGTGATAGTTTAATTTCGGTATATTTTTTTTTCCTTTTAATTTCATTACATATACTACTACCCTGTTTTTTTTCACAACGCTGGCGGGGGCGGGGGGGGGGGGCTTCTTGACTCTAACAAAAAAACACTTTAAGGCTTAATATTTCATTAACGTGTTCATTTCCCAAATCAAAAAATGATAGTTGTGCATATCATTAAGAGACCTATCTAAAAAGATGACAAAAAAAACTCTAAAAAAACTACCTTTAAAAAATCCGCTTTAAAATCCCTTCAGCCGTTTGGCCGTTACAATGCAACATATAAACGAAGAGATACTTTTTTTTTAAAATTGAAAAAAGGTAACTATGTGGGACTAATAACAACGTGGGATTGGGTCCCACATTACTAGCAATCTTGTTTACACCTCCAACTAAGCTCAAAGACTTGTGTTTAGGAGTGGGTTCACGTCGGTAGTATAATAGGTAGGATTCGAACCCGCGACCTCACGATTGCGAGACCAATGCCTTAGCCATTAGGCTACCGCTGCTTTTTCTTTTCTCTCTTTGACTTTGGCGGTTAACAAAATCCTTGATAAATATATTATTCAGATCGTAATATTTTGACAAGCCGAGGATATTATGACTCAGTGACGACCGAGCAGATCAAGATATCTGCGAGGTGAAGCAACGTACCACTGTCGGTCCATAGATGGGTGACCGCTTTCGAAAATTGTCACACCCCTCCCCTCGCAGAGCACGATAAACCGGTCGGTTCTGTGTCTAATTAAGAAATAGAGAGTGGTTTATAGTATATTAGTCGCAGCACCTTAGTTTATAAACATTCAAACATTGTAAAATTGGCAATTTGTAAAGTGGTGGAGGAATGTGTAAAGGAGTGGCCGCGAGTTTATATTGCCAGGTTCTTTTCTCCGGCTTTACCTATTGTTTGTGAACTTGGCATTACATGTAGAACCCCGACGTATCACAAGAGTTGTTTTGCATCCTAAGTGAATAAAGGATTTTGAATTGAATTGAATTTTAGTGCACTTGTATCTGCGCATACTTTTTTTTTTATCTTTATTTAT
The DNA here is from genome assembly GCA_945859575.2 of Herminia tarsipennalis. Lineage (NCBI taxonomy): Eukaryota > Metazoa > Arthropoda > Insecta > Lepidoptera > Erebidae > Herminia > Herminia tarsipennalis. Next base: position 13,242,407 of record OX243849.2, on the reverse strand, counting down.
TTAGGGGCTTTTAGTCATAGTATGACCATGTCAGTCCCATCGTACCAATTACAGCATATACTAGTGTACTATAATATATCCTGCTAGTCTTTAATGAGATTTGTCGCCGTAACTAACATCGGTTAGGAGACCGTTAATATGAATCATCTAAAAATACCTAAAACCAGTTTAAAAAGAAAAGTAAAGGAGAGGTTTCTTGCTACATTAACTTAAGAGTTTAATTAGTGTAAAGGTCAAACCATTTAAGTCGTTGAACTTTTGTTACATTTGCCCAGGGTTGCTTATTAAGTAACTTCAAAAACAGGTGCTCTTATTGTTTTTAAACTTTCGCGATTTTTATACATATTAGATATATTTCGAGACTTAATCGCGTGAATTATTTAAAGCTGCCGTCAGTCGACCCGTGACCACGATCGGTGCAATTCGATCGAAACGTCGGGTAAATAAAAGGTTGTATCTAATAGTTGGTTCTCTATTTGACCCCTGGTATGTTTCCGATTTTCTCGAAATTTAGATGGGGTTTTGGCTATTCGGCTGCATATTTTTCTGGGAGGTTTTAGTGTATAAAACGTTGTCCCAGCTTATAAAACACAAGAGTTATAGACTAAAACATAGGAGTGAGTCAGTGAAATTATTATTATGATAATATTTTTTTTCCTTCAAGGAGGTTCATTTTTCTTATATTTGAAAATTCCCCTAAACGAAAACCAGCTAAGCTAGAGAAGTCGAATTTGTTAACTCGTGCGACGGGGGGGGGGGGGGGACGACACCGACTTAAGCCATTGTGAAGTAATTCTAATGTCCCAAAAATAGTCCCTAAACGTATGAAATCCTTATAAAACAACTATCCAGCTTATTCAGTTTTTATCTAAGACGACTCTCGCAGTATGGTACAAGCCCTGTGGCGCGGGACACTTTACAAACGTACAAGTAACGGACACAAAATAAACCGAGAGTCGGAACAACAATTTGTGGATCACACAAAGTGATGTTCCGTGTGGGAATCGAACCCACGACCTCTTGCGTAGCAGTCGGACACACTCTTCCGCCACAGAGTTATACTGACTGACTAATTGTTATGTGATTCTGATGATATTCTACAACAGATATACTAAATTTCAGATCACGCATTCGATAGCACGCCCTGATCGGGCACTACTAATGAATACAACTTTAACACATGACTGACGCGCTAGGTTACAAAATTTTTCACGATTGACAATTACATTGAATAACAAATGACAACTTATTTTGAATTTATATACTTCTAGAAAATATTTTTTTGAATATTAGAAAGCAGTTTCACTATATAGTAGTAGTTCATTCGAAAACAATTAGCCTGCCACTACGCCAAACGCTAAGAAACCCAGCTAAATGACCAAAGTATTACTTGTTTATTACACTAATGTGACGTAATATAAAAAAACAGCTTTTATAAAGTACGAGCTGTGCCCCGCGGTGTTACCCGTAGTTTATTAGCCTATGTGTTAATCCAGGGTGTCAGCTAACTCCATACTAAATTTTATTAAAATCGCTCTAGCCGTTTAGACGTGAAGAAGTAACAAACATACACACTCACATACTCACAAACTTTCGCCTTTATAATATTAGTGTGATTGCATTTTTTGGCGCACCCCTCTTGGACTATAAGTATGACTTTGACATTTAAACAGAAACGGTTGAAAGGACGGAAGTCTGGTAATTAGCTAACAGTGTTGTTTTCCATTTCTGGAAGTCGAATATTTACGGTCAATGACTTTGTAACTTTGAAAATTAAAAACATTTTGACATGTTACTATTAATTGTAATGTAGCTGTGTCTGTATCAAAACTAACTTAGATCAACGAATGGGGGTCTTCTGAACCCAGAACTAGGCTTTAAGGTTAGATTACGCGAAACAGGGTTCGGCTCTCTCAAAAATGTATATAGAAAACTTAAATATTAGGACACGAAAAAAATTGTGTCACTAGTCAAAGAGTTTTTCTAGTAGATGAAATAAAGAAATCTAAGGATATATCTTAATATAATCCTGCAAAAAAATATTCTACTTTATTTTGACCTGCGCTCCTGCGCACTGTGAAGTAATGGTTGTGTGCGGAATCGTAATACATAGCGCTAAATAAATAATTTTTACCAGAACCAAGAAAAAGAGATACACTTTAATGTTTTTACCAGACGTTTATCGCTTGTTTTTGCAACAGTCCTCTAATATGGTGTATAATATAATGGTGGCAGCACCTTGCTTGCAAATCTATTCTAATATTATCTATACTAATATTATAAAGCTGAAGAATTTGTTTGTTTGTTTGAACGCGGTAATCTCAGGAACTACTGACACCGAATTTTCGTAAATCGCTTAAATTTTCCCCATTTTTGCAACATCTTTCATTGCTGCTCCGCTCCTATTGGTCGTAGTGTGGTGTTATATAGCCTATAGCCTGCCTCGATAAATGAGCTATCCAACAGTAAAAGATTTTTAATTGAGTTCCTGAGATTATCGCAAACTCTTCAGCTTTATAATATTAAATATAGATTAAAAATATGAGTGTAAGTATTAGTCGTGATTCTAAATCGTGACCAGATCCAAATGTCGACATACGGTAATTAATCGTTTTATTCTTATCTGGTACTTAATTATATCCGTAGGTATCTAATACGATCTTGTGAGTATGTTATCGTATATTATATTAATAGGGACAGAGTTCCGCAATTATTGTCTTGCAAAGTAAAGTTATCAATCATCAGGTTTTATCGGTCTACAGCTCTCTTATAATATACCTACGTCAGATACCTGGTCATCTAGAAGCCAAGATACAGCATTATAAAGGTATGCTATTGTCGGTGAAACTGTTGTACTTGCATTTATCCCTGTTATTAATGTTCTTTTCAGGGTTCCGTAGCCAAAAACGGCAAACTTTTAGTTGTTAGTTTGTCTGTCTGTCCGTCCGTATGTCACTCATTTTACTCAAAGGCTACTCAATGAATATTGATGAAATTTGGTGGAAAGGTGTGTTGTAATAGCCGCTACTTAGTTTAATAGCTTTATGATAAAAATATTTGGGGGGGGGACTCTATAGGTACATGTAAGAAAAGTTTTCGCCTGGACGGGTGTCGAACCCACGACCTCTGGCTTTGTCAAATGTTAGTCCTTACTTTATAAAACAAATATATATCTTAGGACGGTCACAGAATAGTATAGTAAATGGCTCAAAGATTTTAAATCCAATCGTCAGTTTCATTTAGTAACATTCATCGAAATCTCCCGAGGTTCTGTGGCCAATATGGGCTCCAATCCTTTCATTATACATTGCCAAAGTTTAGTAATCGTTTGGCCGACAACTTTACGGGCTGCGCAAGTGGACGAGTGTTTTGATCGGCCAAACTGGTCAAGTTTTGGTCCCGGTGGCATTTATTTATGGACCAGCTGTCTTTTATTGAGACATAGAAACAAGAAACTTAAATATTGGTTTGGTTTACCGCACTTTATGTTATTTGAAGAGCTGTTTTCGAAATGAGTTGTTGACTCCAGCCTTTGTGTATGCCAGTTTATAACTGAGCAGAAATTAAGATAAAATCGTCTATAAGTACGAATAAAGATTATTTGGGCAGTTAAAACGTACAATAATAATCATATCTTGTCTGGTTTACAGTATAATTGTACATTTTAACTGCCCAAATGATCTTTATTCGTACTTATAGACGATTTTATCTTAATTTCTGCTCAGTTATAAACTGGCATACATTTTATAGATAAATAACACCCAGACACAGAATAAACCATCGTGCTCATCACACAAAGTTTTATCCTGGGTGGGGATCGAACACACGACCTCTTGCGTAGCAGTCGGATACATTCCCACCGCGCCACAGAGTAGTCAAGAGGTAGTAATAAATAGTCGATACTGGCAGAAATTTATCTATAAAATTCGTGACTCAACTCAAAAATTGGTAGAAGAAATATCTTGGTGTCACTGTCACTGTAACAGAAATAGTAGCGACCATTGACATATAGACCTGGACCGCGCCATCCCTTTTAATTAAAAAGTAAATATCGACTGTAAAGCGTGAAAGACACAAAAAACTCGGGAGGCCCTGTATCTGACAGGTATTGTCCACAAAGTAGCGTTGTCTCTTTCTAGAGAGTGGACAATTTTGTGAGGTAATGGTGCAGTCCAGGTTTATACGTCAATAGTAGCGACCTAGCGACAGATCATTGACATATAGAACAGGACTGCGCCATACCTTTCAATAAAAAAATTGACTGCAAAGCGTGAAAGAGAGAAAAAAATCGTGCGGCCTTTGACAGATATTAAATAATAAATAGTAAAAAAAATAAAATAATAATAAGATATTGTCCACAAAGTAGCGTTGTCTCTTTTTAGAGGTTATTAATTTTGTGAGGTTATGCCGTAGTCCTGTTCTTTACGTCAATGCTACAGATTCTATACAGTGTTACAAGCATAGACTTAGGATATAACTTAAATCCGAATTAACGCCGCCATCTTGTAAAGCGCCATGAGGGCGCTATACAAGATGGCGGCGTTAATTTTAATGTTATCGAAGCGCCAAAAGATCTTTGTAGGACTGCAACATTGAGTACCCTTAAAGTAACCAGCGATATGTCTATAAAACTAGTACAATATGTAATATATTACGTATAAAGTGTACAAAAATAGCGTAATTAAAAAATATGCACAAAAATGCAGTAACCTGAATCATATTCCCAACGGATCTTGTTACAATTTAAATAAAGAATCGATAACAATCTCAAACTATACTTCATTTGCGACACACCATAGCAACCATGCCGATCTGATAGCCAGAACACGTCATTTTAATTAAAAACTATACATTACTCTACCTTATATAGCGTTGGTAGGTCCGCCATGACGGCTGTCGGCAAAGAAGACCTATTTTGCATAGTAAAGCTTGATTGGACTATAAATATCGTTGAAAATGTCGATATAAATTGAAATAAGACAGCCGTGGAAGAAATTGAGTATTACAATGTAAGTATTTGCGATATTACGGACAGGTATTTTACACAAAACACTGAGAATATAGAAATAAAGAGGTATACAACGAGCATTCAAGCAAAAGATACATAAAAATATATATTATATTATTATTATTATTATTATAGGACACGGAATCTGGGACCACTTTGTTCCTAGAGTGGTTCGAGATGTGCATGTGTGTGTTGCTCGAATGAGTATGTATAAGTTTTACTTCTGTATTTTTGGTGTTATGTGGTATTAAGGTAGGTTACAGACATGTGGTATGATGAGCTCTGCCAAGTAATGAGTTAATATATTTTTTTAAATAAATCACAAATTTTGGCAGCAGGTGTGGGTGCATTTCAGTCTTATAATGAATAGGAACAGGCTATTAGATATATTTGGGGGCTTAACAATTGCACCGATCGATGCAATTCGATCGAAACGTCGGGTAAACAAAAGGTAAGTTAAATAATTCACGCGATCAAGTCCCGAAGTATATCTAATATGTACAAAAATCGCGAAAGTTTAAAAACAATAGGAACAGACTAATTCCAAATACCTTGACCATACACTACCGTCAGTTCAAAATTTCAGTGTTACATGAAAAGTCTAAGGACAGCTATAATTAAGAAACGGAACCGGAGGAACTCCCAAGTAGTATTTTTTTTTAGCAAAAGACCTCAAATAATAAGACCTACACTTAAATTTGTAATGATTAGTTGTTTATCTCTCAAGAAGCAGGTACTTATATATACCTATTGTACAAGTAACTTTATATATTATTCCTGGAAAAAAACTACACAAAAATAATTTAATTGGGACATTGACTAAAATTTCTCGAATTCCTAAAACTGGCGACACCGTGCCAATTTTTGTTTCCTCGCTTCTCAAAACTGATTTAAAACGGCACAACACGGAAACGATAAAAGTATCGCCTGCAAAGCGTTGCAATTAAATAAATGAATCAGTTACACAAGGTATTAAGGAAACGCCCTCGAAAACAGAATCGGGTTAGGTGAGGACGTTGTCGCCCTCCCCCCCTCAAACTAAAAAAAAAATGCTCTCTATCAATTGTATGACTCACTCGCTCACTATCTATTAAATAATAATTTTATCGTAAATTATTACGATAAAATTGTAATCCGAAAGATTGAAAGGATGGATGTTTGATGCTCTTTCACGGGAAAACTACTCACCGAATTTTAATGAAACGTAACGTTATTGTAGTTTATACTTCACAATACACATAGGCTATAAAATACAAACATAACGGGGGTGAGGCCGAACATGTAATGTTGCACAACAAAAAACAGCTGACACGCTCGGTCATACATCTGTCACCAGCTTTAAGTTCATTTAAAGAAATACTACATCCCAATTTGTCTGTTCGTTTATATCCTTGATATATGTACACAAGATTTGTGTGCAATTAATATTTTTGATTAAATATTAATTTATTTGACTTAACGACACAAATGGAGGCGCCTGTTTAATGACCACGCACGTAGTATGGATATGAACTGCGGTAGGGAAATGTTGGTCATAATTTCTTTATTGGAATACTTAATGAATGATTTATTTTTCTTTATTGAAACTTTAATGGATAAAGGAAGAAATCGTAAAAATGTGTTATGTGAATTCTGTCAATGACTTAACACAGCCGTTTTGATTCAATGAATAAAGAATTTTGAACGTGAACCCGCTCAATATACGTAATTAATAACTTGCACAATAGGTTGGATTTATTCGCTAGCCCGGAAAGTGAACTCACAATAGCATATCTTGTACCACACTGAGTAAATTTGATTAATCATTATAGATACCTAGTTATTTTATCTTTTAGTTCTCAAGATATTTAATAAATTTATAGTATAAATTGTAATACATCTTAGTTAAGCAACACAGTATGTATATTTTAAGTAACGAACTGTCGTATTAGGTTTTTGACAAGCCTGTAAAGATAGTTTTAAGTGTGTGTGTAAAAAACAATCCATACTAATATTATAAATGTGAAAGTAACTCTGTCTGTCTGTCTGTCTGTTACGCTTTCACGCTCAAACAGCTAAACCGATTTAGATGAAATTTATTTTATTCCCGATTTAGAGTCCCGAGGAAGGACATAGGATAGTTTTTATCGCGATAACCGATATCCACGCGGGCGGAGCCGCGGGCGAAAGCTAGTAAAATAAATAAATCTCTAAACAAGATTGTTATACTGTGTATCCCACATTGCTAGTTATCTTAAAAACTTAAACATTCAGTTTGTATTTGAATTATAGGGCTGGAGTAGAGCTATTCATCCTAGGTCTAGGCTAGGCCTGTGAAAAATTCTGCGAGTATTATTTACGCTATTCTCAACGCCTAGGGTTGCCGTGTGAACGTGTACTCGGGAGTGCACTTGTTCTATTTGAGCGATTTTTGACGCGCGTTAAATATACGCTCGTGCGAATGAGGTCTTATTTGTAATAACTCATGTTTGTATTATGTAAATATCGTGACATGATTTTACAAGTGTTCTGAAACAAAAGTATTTTGTAGTTACAATGTTGTTAAATCCTTGTTGGCTAGTGTATTTATTCCAAGCCTAGATGCCAAACTAGCTGCGAGATGGATATACAGTACGATCAACGTAACTTGACCGGATTGAAGTTAGGTTTTTATCACTTTCGCGCATGTCATAGAGATGCGACCCTAAAATTACTTACGAAAACGATTAATTATGTTTAATCGATTAAAAATACTAACAGCATTATAATTCAACAATATAAAACCACTATTTATATGAGTTCATAAAAGTTTAAATTTAGAACAGTTACAGTAAATACTAAAGAAACTTTGAATAACAATTTCTTCACGAAAATGATCACAAAAAAACATGAGTACATGAATACTAAATAAGACCACTAAACTTGTCGCCTACTTCAGTCCGGCCTAGTTACGTTGATCCAACTGTAAATATGAAGGGTCCTTACTCCACACACTTCTGAAAGGTATACCTGTCTATGCTCGTGATGTAGGTCTATGTTTCTTATCATACAGCAAACTACAGTGCTTACCTGTAACAAAAAAAAACATATGTATCAAATTGTTATTAGTAACCCCCTTTATAAAAGAGGGGTATTATAAAGGTACAAGCTAGCGACACTACTGATCGCTAATGATGCCTCTGTGGCGTGGTGGGAGTGTGTCCGACTGCTACGCAAGAGGTCGTGGGTTCAATTCCCACACGGGATACCACTTTGTGTGATCCACATAAAGTGTTGTTGTTTCGGGTCTGGGTGTACCTACTTTGTGTCCGTGACTTGTATGTTTGTAAAGTCCCCCGTGACACAGGGCTTGTAACCTACTGCGTGAGTAGTCTTTAAAAAAAAACTATTTAACATTGACGTATAGACCTGGACTGCGTCATAACCCCACAAAATTGACCACTCTCTAGAAAGCGACAACGTTACTTTGCGTACCATACCTGTCAAAGAGACGGGCCTGTCTCTTTGACAGGTATGGTCCGCAAAATAGCGTTGTCTCTTTCTTTTATTTAGAGCACGAGTTTTTTCAGTCAATATTTACTTGTTAATTGAAAGAGATGACGCAGTTCTGGTCTATACGTCAATGGTTTTTTAATAAGAAAATGATTACAATTTTATATTCCAAGACCAAAAAACAGTACAGTGCTAAAAGGATCTTTAGCCCCGTGGCCGAATTCAGAACTAACGCCGCCATCTTGTAAAGCGCTCTCATGTCAATGTCATTCAAGTGCCATTGGCTAATATTTATTGTTAACTCATTAGTGGCGGGTCCTTAGAAAACCATTATTTTCGGTTTCCCTTTAAATTGTGTTTAGTTAATATTGTACGTACAAAAACCGTCTTTAAAAAGATACATTCGTATCGGGTTACCTCAGGAAAATTGTAACCCTTCGCCTCTATAACTCATTGCATTGGCACGTGGCCGAAATCAGTACTAACACCGCCATCTTGTAAAGCGCCCCCATTTCAATGTCATCAAAGCGCTAAAAGATCTTTGTAGCGCTATAAGTAACCGACATTTAAACCTATTAAATAAACAATCACAGTAAATAAATTATTTAATTATATTTAATAATAATGCATGTAATTGATTTTTTAATAATTTATGTTAAGTATTTTTAGTGTTGACAATATTTTTTCTAATTTTTTGTTTTTAAATTTGCAAGAAATAAAAGGCTTTTTTATTTATTTATTTTAGGTAACCGAAGAAAACTTGTCGGAGGCTGCCATTCGCTACCCTCTCACTTACACTAAAGAAACAAAGAAAACGTATTTATTACTGAAACTTAAATCCACTCCAAAGTTTACCTTACACGGCTAATACTATTGTATCGATATTGATCAATATATTGCACGAGTAAGGAGTATATTGTTAAGTATAATTGAGTCGTATGATATTATATTGACTCAACAACTTGACCTTACACGGTCAATTCTACCGTGTAAGGTCCGCTTAAAGTAAGCATGCACGGCAGCGAATGAGAAAATAGAGTAAAAAAACAAAGCATAGTTGACGAATAAACGGTTCGTTTTTTATAATATTTTCAATGTACAGAGTTACAGACACAGGTGCATACAATAGAACCTCGTTTATCCGAACTAATTGAGACCGAGACTAGTTCGAATAATCGAAATGTAGGTTTTTTAGGACATGATCAAACAAAAGCAACACCTATTTACATAAAACCAGTACAGTATGTACGAACATACATTAAAATTGCATGCGGAATCTGCGTTAGCAGGGTAACAATAACAACATTCGATGAAATAAAACGCGTTTCAACACGTTCAATATCTACCTATGCACAGCGTCAGCGAGCAAAGTCAGCGTTCGAATAATCGAGGTTCCACTGTAGTAGATATTTCCTAGACCAAGTTTAAACCAATCACGTTGACACACGTAATGAGAACCAAGTCTAACTTCCAGGATGGTGGCAAACTAACCCATTCTCAGGATCAATGGCTCAGTGCACATTAGTATGCGTCCGTCGTACCGTCGCGAGTTCGATCTACGACTAGATCGTGTGCAGACATCGCTCGTCAGAGGATTGCAAATGTGGAAGTTACTTTATTTTGTACCAGATGTTTCAAGAAACTGCGATTACATGTTGGTTATCTATACTAATATTATAAAGCTGAAGAGTTTGTCTGTTTGTTTGTTTGTTTGTTTGAACGCGGCAATCTCAGGAACTACTGTTCCGAATAAAAAAAATATATATCTGTTGGGTAACCCATTTATCGAGGAAGGCTATATAACATCACACTACGACCAATAGGAGTGAAGCAGTAATAAAAAATGATGCAAAAACGGGAAAAATGTACGCATACGATGTTGCACGGGACAGCTAGTAATAAATATCTTGGGCAACACACACACGGCCGAACTATATGCTGACCACTATTTATGCGCTGATATTTGTCATAGGGAGGACATTCATGTATTTTTGAAGTGAAAACTTCTTTATCGGCGTTGGGCACTTTTTTTGGTATGGGTATAAAATGTTAAACTCGCATCAGGATCACGTGACTGTAAGATTGGTGAATTGGTGGGAAGACAGGTGGGAAATCGGGCGGTCTAGAAACCAGAAGACCCCAGTTCGAATCCAAATGATTATTTCTACTTTTTCTACTCCCTTTTTTTAAAATTTATGTTTTAATATTTCATAGATAATCAATCGAATCATTGCCTAGGACGCCCTTAAGTCTTCCGAATCGAAATATGTTTGCAGTTCAACATAGCGTTAAAAAACAATGACAGATTATTACATAATGTAATAAAACATTCATAATACATCAATTAAAACCAGCCCCATTGATCATAAGCTCTACTTATTCCACTCTTGACCGTTTCCATTAACATACAACGAGTTAATCACTTATTTCCATTAAACCGTAACTGTTGAATATGCATCAGGTTTCCGGCACGTCACAACTCCCGAGATGACGTGACGTTTGTGTTTTTCCTCTATGGGAAATGTCGCGATGACTGACGATTTATAATCTAACGAGAATCAGAATCAACAGCATGATTAAAATCTAAATTGGCATGAGGAAATATCCGCTATGTATGACGTAAAAAATGCAATTTAGAAATAGAGAGACTAGATTTAGAATTAGACTGGCCTGGTGGTTAGTGACCGTGACTGCTAAGCTAGAGGTCGTGGGTTCGATCCCCAACCAGGATAAAACTTTATGTGATGAGTACGATGGTTTATTCTGTGTCTGGGTGTTATTTATCTATACGTATGTATTTAGAAATATATAAGTATGTTTATCATTTGTCTGGTTGCCATAGTACAAGCTCTGCTTAGTTTGGGATCAGATGACGTTGTGTAAGTTGTCCCAAGATATTTATTTATTATTATATTTAAATATAGTAAATAAAATAAAGTTTATATATTATCGTTAGTTTGTGAAAGTTAAAGTTGTATCAAAACATTACAGATTGTATCCAATAGCGAATGCTTGGTGAGGGAGCACCCTTAAGGGGGTATAATCATCCAAGCGGGCGAAGCCTCAAGTCAGTCTCGCAGGCCGAGGATTAGCAAATGACACTAATATTATAAACGCGAAAGTTTGTGAGTGTATGTTTGTTATTTCTTCACGTCTAAATGGCTGGAACGATTTTAATAAAATTTAGTATAGAGTTAACTGACACCCTGGATTACCACATAGGCTAATAAACCGCGGGTAAGACCGCGGGGCACAGCTAGTAATATCATATATCACAACTTGAGGAAACTTCGCACAATATTTAGTATCCATTATCATATTTACCTCGTATTAGAAACAGGTAATTATGGTAATCTGATTTCCATTAAAATTGTAACAATGAACTTCCCCACAGGATAAAGAATGTTGATAAATTTTACAGGAAGTCAAGCAACTTTGACGCGGTTATGTAGTGGATGGATAATAAATTGGACGTTCTCAGGGGGTTTCGGTGCCGGATTGATAATGGCGTGATGATCCTATAATCTCAGGTTCGAGTCCCGTCTTAGATGATTTTTATCCTTCACCAACTGACTTCAAAAACAAAAAAACGGTTTTCTGTTTGACCCGAATGTGTGTATGAATGTATGTTCACGATTTTCTTAAAAGCTACTGATCCGATTTGGATGGGGTTTTGGCTATTCGACAGCAATTTTTTCTAGGAAGCTTTTAGTGTATTAACCTTCTCTAATCGGTGTTAGTGATGTGCTTGTTTATTCCCTTGATTTTCAATTGAATCGGTTCATGGTTCTTAACAATAAAAAAACTTTACTTTCTATGTTATAATAGTACGCAAGGTACAATAATTATGCTATTTATGTATATATTTTTAAACATAACTAGCAATGTGGGATGGTGGATCCCACATTACTAGCAATCCTGTTAACCCCTCCAGCTTAGCTCATTGGCTTATGTTAGGAGAGCGTTCACGTCGGTAGTAGGTATAATGGGTAGGTTTCGAACCTGCGACCTCACGATTGCGAGCACAATGCCTTAGCCATTAGGCTACCACCGCTTTCATACTTTCCACTAACGAAATTTGACCACACCTTTCTGTTGCACGTTGTATTTGATTGTTAGTGAAGTTAAGCAACCTAGGCATGGTGATGGGTGACCGCGATTAACGTTAGCCACGCAGAGTTTCTTCGATATAGTATACAAAAAGTAATGTTATGGAATGTCATTAAATAACCCTAATGATTGATGGTTCACAAAATATATATAAAGAAATAAATAATGATGAAGTCACATAAACTAAGATATGAACCATGTCGGTACAGTTTCCATATAGGGTAACCACGATAGCGGAAAGCCATGAGCCCATGTTGTTCACACGAACACAAGGCCTTTACTGTGACTATGGTTTGAAATTATTGAGGATATTCTCCGGCTTTACCTATTGTTTTCGAACAGGCATATGTAATGCCTGTCTGTGTACCTACATGTATAATACGATTCTACATGTAGTGATTAAAGAATTTATTGTATTATTATTATTTCCATTTCAAACGTAGGTACACTATTTTCTTGGATTCTACTTCCATCGTGTTTTAGGTTTATTAAAAACTTTCCCGTCTTATATAATAACTTCGATGTGGACTTTTTTATGATTACTTACGTAGTATCTGCCGCCTAGTGCCTAGGCACTTAATAATTAATAATTATCTATAGTTACAACATAGGCATTGGCACCTTGTAAATAAAAAAATAGTTGGCTATCACTATTTTATATTAGTAACTAAATAATAACAATGCGATAGTGTCAAGCATTAAACCAGTCAAATTACTATGAAAATTTCTCATGTGTCCTCTGAATAAAAAAACTGCAGCCAGTACAAATACCATTCAATTCTGACAGTAGTTGTTGCAAACATCCTAATCTACAACAATCTAGTTGCAGAGATTGGCTAAATTCGACCACCTGGTTATTCAGGACTATTCCCAAAACTCTAAGACATTGTCACCCTACACTGATCTCATTGATTTCGATATAACATTTATTTTATGTAAATTCGTTGACTGGATTTGGTTTGAACACAGAACTTTTTGATACAAATTGTGTTTTATAGTTTTTTATGCCGTCAGGTTACAGAAACATGTGTTTTTGTTGTAGGTAGTTAAGTTACGATTCTATAAATATGTTACGAGACTTTCGAGATTGATTATAGAACTTACAAGCTATTGGCTATGACTTTACCCACGAGGAAGCAGCTATTTTAAAGATTTCCGAAATATAGTCAAAGTTCTCTTTTTCAAACTTTTACCCCTTTATGTAACCCACTAATTTTACAAGCAACACATGTTTTATTTCGGTTTCTGAGACGTAAACCTCGGAACAGCTTCTGAATGAAATGGTCTGAGAAACCAAGTTCGTAGGCAATGTCAGTGTTTGCGTTGCTCGGTGTTTTATTATTTAGAAGTCCATTAATTACGTGAAGCGTTTAGAGGGGGGTCTTGGCAAATCTCACGTACCAATCAATTTCAAACGAGTAGATCAACAAACAAGTACGCGCACAAAAGTATGCTTATAACGGAACGATAGGAAGGGAAAAGATTGACTCAATCCGCCGTGCAATTTGGATTCCGAACGCAGCGAATGCATATATGGACGCATATCGAAGATCGATCTGAGGATCGTGTTCAATCTTGGTTTGACTGCAATCTCAAAACACGGATCGTATATTAGGTTCGGGCGTTAGGCGGTATGGGGTGAAAGGATTTGCACACCCACCCGCCGTCACGCGAGGATTTTGCCAGGGCGGCTAAATGCCTAGATCAGGTTCTGCCCCTCCCCCGTAATGCGAGCGACTCACACTTGACTAGTGTTAATAAAATGTGAAATCTCTCGTGAGATTAGGTAGGAGAGAGGGGGGTCAAGCCAAATCTCACTAGAGGGAGGGTTGGTTCAAAAATCCGCCTTAATAACCTCACGTAATTAATGGACGCCCCCTTACAAAAAGTAAAGGCCGTCGACAAATCCCATCCGACTGTATAAATTTACTAAACACAGTTTTCCCAAATTTTTACTTCATTATTATTAATTCATAGGATGTCCTATATATAAATTTTAATAACCGCTTGTGTAAACAACACGAGCAATAATAACCAATTTATGTATGTGTGTTTAATCCTTCCATTCAACCCATTCAACCACAGTGGCTGGAAAATCAATGAGAACCGTATCGGATGATACTGATATCAAATACTAATGAGCTGTTATCGGATATACGATATTATGTATATTCTAATTAGCGATATTGTATGTAATATTACATTAATATCAGTATTAGGATATAATGTTTCATTATAATGACGAATAACATTCATAATACAATGTAATCTATACTATTATTATAAATGCGCAAGTTTGGATGTATAATATATATTACGGGTCTTAATCGCGTGAATAATTTAAGGTAAAATACCGCGCCGTGGTCGTGGTTACGGGTAGACTGAGTCTACCCGTGACCACGGCCGTTGCAATACGGTCGAAACGTCGGGCAATATACAAGGTATTTTATCTTAAATTATTCACGCGATTAAGACCCGTAATATATATATTTTCATAATGTGTACATATCGCGAAAGTTTATCAACATTTGTATGGATGGATGTTTGTTATTTAACGGGTAAACGGATCAGAGGACTAATAACAATTCACGTATTTAAAGCAGTGCAGTTGCAGATAAGTTTCGAATATACGAAAACGGCCGTTTTAATCTAAACTTAACTAAGTTTCGATTAAAACGGCCATTTTCGTATTCACTTGTAACTTTGGGATCGATCTCAAATACGCTTGTATCAAGTATATACCTCGAGAGCGCAATAGCAGCATTCTAGAACGGTGCGTCAGTTGCGCAAGCGTATTTGAGATCGATCCCAAAGTTACAAGAATACAAAAATGGCCGTTTTAATCGAAACAACTGCAACTGCACTGTTACTGCATTCCTTTAAATACGTGAATAGGCCTCCTAGTGTTGTGGCGTAAATCAGGAGAGCCTATGTCTAGAAGTAGAAGAAGCAGAATAAGCATCAAGAAACGAGATTTTTCTAACGTCTACAGACATAGGCCAGGGGCCAGGGGATGTTGCACGGGGTAAGTGCAAGACGGTTAATTTGTACACGGATTTTTCTGTATTGTATTGAATTTATTTGACAATTGGTCTCTTGTACCCACCCCCCCCCCCTCCCCCACAAAGTAAATCTTTTTGTATATCGTGCTGATTCACACTTGGTCAGTGTTGAGTATTAAATGCCTTCCTTCTCCCTCGTAAGCATGTTAGATCCGGCATTGCAATTTATTTGCTTCTGGTGCACTGGTGCCCCCCCCCCCCCCCCAGAATAAGATCCTGGATCCGCTCATGTCTACAGGAACCAAAGATGATTTTTTTAAATTTATTTAATACTTTTTGTGTTTAGTTGTAAGACGTAATAACTGTAACTGGCGAAAATTTGAGTGAAAATAGTTTATAACAAACTTAAAATCGCTATAATAATATCCTACACAGTTATTTTAACTGAAAAATGATTTAAGAAACCTCATCGTAATTTCAAAATACCTACACGATAATACCCCACATGACATAGTTTGTTGACTTTATTTTTTTCTCATTACAATATGGCGTCTGGCTGTCGCCATTATGAATTTTGATAGCTGTCATGTCATTAGTGTCGATCGCAAGATTAAGGGTAGACTTCGCGAAACATGGTTCGGCTCTCTCAAAAATTTATATAGAAAATCTAAATATTAGAAATACGAAAAAAAATGTGTCACTACAGTCCATCAAATCTAAGAGGTACCGTTTGACGTTTCATATTTTTCAAAATGAAACAACTTTGTTCATACGTACATTATTCAGTTTCGATAACCTTTTTCATAAAACCATGAATTTAGAAAGATTTCATTATTGTATCTAAAAATGTACAATTCTTAATATCTAAATGTAATTGAAAACTTTCAAACAAAGCAAAATAACACATATTTACACAGTAAATAATTTCTAATAGTTATATTCTTGACCTCATTACAAAGTTACGTAGTTAGGTCACTGCACGTAGTGTTGCGACTCTTCGGATACACTTGTATGCAAAAAAATCGTTTACATATACGAAAAATCGAATGTATTATTTACAAATTACACTTGACAACCAAACAAATATTTTTTCATGTATTACGATTACATAACTAAATAGTTATGTAATCGTAAAATATGAGATAAAACCCATTCACCAAAAATACGTATTTATAAATCAAATATATTTGCTTCTTTAAAAAGTTGTC
The DNA here is from genome assembly GCA_945859575.2 of Herminia tarsipennalis. Classification (NCBI taxonomy): domain Eukaryota; kingdom Metazoa; phylum Arthropoda; class Insecta; order Lepidoptera; family Erebidae; genus Herminia; species Herminia tarsipennalis. The sequence continues at coordinate 13,225,608 of OX243849.2, read as the reverse complement.
GAAAGCGATTTGTCGATTTTTGATTTTCGCGCCCAAATAAGTCGGGGTTTCTCGCGCTAACGCTGTCGAAATAGTAAATGGAGTCAGGGATAGTGTTTTTTACATTTATTTTTGTGTATGATAGTATGGGTTTGCATATTACAGAGAAATAAACAAATTTTTAACAAGCACATCCATTGATTTTACAATTACAATTTTTTCTTCTAAGTCTCATTTCTACGTCTAAAACTAATAAAAATAAGGTATGTAGAACCCATTCACAAAAATGTTGTTGCCTGATGTTATAAATTAACGACGTTACTGCGCGACCGCATAATGCACTGAATACACAGATACCCTAAAATAAATTAATTTAATTATTTTTAGGTCAATAGGCAAAATCGCAGGTGTCCAAGTCTCTACAATTTTTTTTTTCTGGCAACACTGCCAACTACAAGCGCACGCGGTCCGCTCGGTCGGTTCGGCGTCAGCAGTCTCTCGCCATCTTGGAAGCTGACTGTGCGCGTACTTGCTTTCTCGTTTGTGTTTTACAAATTGTGACTTGGCTATTACTTTTCTGGACTGATCATTCTTTATCCGTTTACCTTGGCAATATTTATACTGGACTCCGAACTAAGCAAGTGTTTATTAATAATGTCGAAAAGAGGACGTACTTTGAACAGCCAGGCTCGTGAATTGGTGGTGAAATTACACGAGTATTTTGAGCGTGAATCTCAAAATGGTGGACTTCTACTGCCAGTTACACAAGTTCGGGATCGCGTCGGTGAAGCTCTCGGTATTGGTAGCCGCACCGTTGGCAAAATATTAAGTGAAAAATATGGGCCTTCGGGGAGTGACAGTAACGTACTTCACACACCGAAAAAACGAAAAAGAAATAAACCTGTGACAGGCATCGATGAATTCGATAGTCATGCTATTAGAAACCATATATACGGGTATTTTACAAGAGGCGAATTTCCAACATTGGCAAAGTTATGTGCAACTTTAAAAGATGCCGGGCTGTATAAGGGAAGCATAGAGTCGTTGAGAACGGTAATAACAGGAATTGGCTTCAGATACAAAAAAGTTGACAAACGAAAAAGTGTTATGGAGCGACATGACATAATTATGCAGCGACTAACATTTCTGCGCGAAGTTAAACAAATTATAAACTGGGATAATGTAATATTTTTGGACGAAACCTGGCTAAATTCCAACCATTCTGTGCCGAAAACATGGACTGATGATTCTGAAGCTTCGTGCTCGAAGGTGCCGATAGGAAAAGGTGGACGCCTCATAATATGCCATGCTGGGTCAGCGTCTACAGGCTTCGTGGAAAACTCTTTATTAGCTTTCCAATCCAAAAGCACTAAAGAGTATCATGAAGAAATGGACGCAGTAAGGTTCCGAGAGTGGTTCTTAAATTTATTACAGAATATCCCTCCTAACAGCACAATTATAATGGATAATGCCCCATACCACTCTGTGCAAATTGATAAAGCACCTACGTCAGCCAATAAGAAAGCAGATTTGGTGGCATGGCTGCAAAGAAAAGGAGTGGATGCCGACATGTCACTATTAAAAGCTGAATTATTACAGTTAGTGAAATTGCATAAACCACCAAAACCGACATATGTAATTGACCAATTGGCCGAAGAGCACGGGCACAAAGTCATACGACTTCCTCCGTACCATTGCCAATATAATGCCATTGAACTGATTTGGGCCCAAGTTAAAGGTAATATTTTATAATATTATAATAATAACACGAGTACTTCTAACATTTATAATTTAAACAATGGTTTTCGTCTGCTATCAAATAGTTACATTATTGTTTTACAGGTTATGCAGCAAGACACAACACAAAACCACCCTTCAGTGTCAAGAAAATGGAAGGTTTATTAAAGGAAGCATGTGCCCAAGTTACACAGGAAGATTGGAGTAAAGTAGTACAAAAAACAAAGAAAATAATAATGGACGACTTCGAAAGAGACGTACACTTTGATAATGTAATGGACAATCAACTGGTCATTAATTTAAATGACGATGATGACGAAGACGACGATACTAGTACTAGTAGTGAATAAAAAAATATCCTAAACATTTCTTTTATTTAATTATAACAATTGATTTCTTAAAATTCGGATATTATAGTAATCGATCTCTTAAAGTTCGGATATTATAGTAATCGATTTTTTCATCCCATCCCTATCATTCAATTGTCAGAACTGTCAAACGGTACTTCTTAGATTTGACGGACTGTAGTCAAAGAGTTTTTCTAGTAGATGAATTAGAGAAATTTAGGGATATGTCTTAATATGATCCCGCAAATAAATCTTGAAGTTGCGGTATAATGCAAAATCGAGCATTTTCGTTTTGTTATAGTCATGGCGTTCGTAATCTAACATATTTACGAACGAATATTTTACTTTATTTTGACTTGCGCTCCTGCGCACTGTGAAGTAATGGTTGTGTGCGGAAGAGCGAGGCCGGCGATCGTGTTGCTGTGTACGTAGCGCTAAATAAATAATTCTCTCAGTTTGATAGCAATCGATTGACGTATGAATCATCAAAATCGGCCCACGCGTTTGGTCTATATAAGTCAAAGTCAAAGTCAAAGTCAAATATCTTTATTTCGTAAAATCAGGTTAATGATTATTTGAAAACGTCAAATTAAAACATACTAAAAAATTTATAAAATTGTTTGAATTAAATTATAATAAAAATTTAATGTTTGAAAAAAAAAACAAAATGAGGTTAGGTGGCAGTTCCAAGTGTAAAGCTCATGAGAAGAAGCTGCCAAGAAACTCATGTGCCACTCTTTTAAAATCATCAAGTTTTTCCTTACAAAAATAAATTTTACTGAATGAACCATTGTGTTTGGTGAGTGTAATCGTTTATAAAATAAGGATAACTAAATAATAATACTATTTGTAACTCTAAAATGAGTATATATAAACGTATTCAGCAAACACAATACTTCACTTCTTACAAAGTAAATATGTATCTAAACATATAATCTTAAAGTACATTTTAATAGCCTGTGAGAGAAAGCAGTTCAATCCCAAGCGTTTTTGTCTTCCATATAATCAATTATTGAGTAGTAACTTTTCATACACAATTTTTTCTTAATGGTACACTTAAATTTATTACGACTTAATTTTTGAATATCGCTAGGGATTTTATTGTAGAAACGTATACATTGGCCCCGAAATGATTTGTTTACTTTTTGTAACCTTGACGCTGGTACAACAAGTTTATGTTTGTTCCGCGTGTTAATATTATGTATATCACATTTCTTACAGAAACTATCAATATTTTTGTGAACATATATAAGGTTTTCATAGATATACTGACATGCAACAGTCATGATATTGCTTTCCTTAAATTTTTCTCTAAGTGAGTGTCTACTACCAAGATCGTAAATTGATCGAATAGCCCTCTTCTGCAGAACAAAAATGGTTTTAATGTCGGCAGCATTCCCCCAAAGTAGAATACCGTACGACATTAAACTATGAAAGTAACTAAAATAAACTAATCGCGCTGTTTCAACGTCTGTTAGCTGACGAATTTTCCTAACTGCGTACGCTGCAGAACTGAGTCTATTAGACAATTCACTTATATGTGGGCCCCACTGAAGCTTAGAATCTAAAGTAATTCCTAAAAACTTTGTGGTCTCTACAGGGTTCAACTCATCTTCTTTTATTTTTATAGTGGTTTTTACTGGTTTCACGTTAGGTGTTATAAATCGAATACATTTAGTCTTGCCCTCGTTTAAGAGTAAATTGTTAACATCAAACCAGTTAACCACTTTTGAGATAGCCATATTTACATCTTCAAAGTCTTTTTGCTGGCGTTTTAATTTAAATAAGAGTGATGTATCATCTGCAAACAGGACTATCTCATGATTATTATTTACTAAATATGGTAAGTCATTTATGTAAATTAAAAACAACAACGGCCCGAGAATAGAACCCTGTGGGACTCCCATTTTGACCACAGACCCCGGGGAGCGTTTACCATTAACATCAACTTTCTGAATCCTGTTACTCAGATAGGACGTAAGAAGATTCAGAGCTGTGTTTTTAATACCATAATGTTGCAATTTCCTGATTAATGTTTCATGCAGAACACAGTCAAATGCCTTGGATAAATCACAGAAGACGCCTAAAGCATCTTGCGATTCCTCCCAGGCGTCAAAAATATGTTTTAAAAGCTCCACACCAGCATCGGTATCGGTATCGGTATAGTGCCACAAAGGAACATACATACATACACATTATCCTCCGCAGTCGGGTAAAAATTAGGCTAAACTATATCGATTCACACGATAGTGCTAATCACCGCCCACCGTAAACGCACAGAATGAACTCGATACATACTACGTACACACAAACAATAGATAATCTAAACAATCTACATTGCGCGCATCTGATATTCTAGGCAAAGGGCAATGACCTGTGCAAAGACTAATTATTCAGTTGAACACAGACTCGACACGCGTTGTCGAGTTGCTTACCCAGATACCTATAACCTAACCTAACACATAATTTATTACCATTGAGACATTACTTCATATACATGTAGTACGTCATATACATGGCAATAAAGAAACTTTTCTTCTTCTTCTATTACTACTAAGTATACAAACAGGTGTAAATTAATCCCTGTCTGACCAGAGAGAGATGTGTAGGTATTAACAATGCTAAAAATAATAATAAAATAATATTAAAATTTACGATTTTAGTACCCAATTTCGTCAAAATGTGTGAATTTTCAAGATTTGTTATCAAATTATTTGTCTTAACACTCTTTACAATGAAAACATTTCTTTCCGCATTTTCGATGTTTATTACGTAAAAATTACGGCAAATTATCACCATTATTCACAGGTCCGTCAAATGTAAATAATGATGATAATTCGAGTAGTAACCCGAAGCCCTTACCACTGCTCCAAAAACTATAGGTACCAATAAAATACCCAAGTAAAAGAATTCAGCAGTAGTAAAACCTAGTCTTCTGTCCCCAAGGTTGTAAAATTTCAAGACAAAACACTTGTGTGCACTTTAACATTTTCAATTTTCTCTCTAACTATTTCAATATAGTTCTGAATGCTGAAAGGTATTTTATTTTATCTACTTCTAAAACTTACGAGTTCAGATTTTAGTACTTGTGTTTGAAATATGGGCTCAGTGGTACAGTGGGAGTGTGTACGACTGCTGTGTAAGAGGTCATTCACACACGGCACACCATTGTGTGTCATCCATCCATCAAAAGTTTCAAAAAATCACGCGAATGAAGTAACAGGCAACAGATAAACACCAAAAAAAACCTTACACAACGATTCAAAAAATTTAAACAAATTCAAAAATAACATGTTTAAATGAAAATAGCTAATTAACTTCAAATGTAACAAAGCTTTCATAGGATCGGTACATCTATAATTAACTGCACATTGTTTATTCTGTGACCAAGTGAATTGCACGGCTGGCAACGCGCCAGTACCGAACCAATTTTATTAAAAACCTTGTAACTAGCATTGCCAACATATGTGTCGTTTATACAGACATTATACGCCACTTTATATCACTTAAGTATTTAGTTTTTTGCTGTTTATTATGGAACTAACGGGAATCTCGTTGGTCTCGTGTAGATTTTAACAAAGCTAAAATATTGTCACGAAATATTTTACACCCCTGTCAAGAGCCATACAACTTATAGATACATATTTATCACTGTAGCCTGTTATAATTTACAGAAATAATTGAAATATTTATCTTGGGACAACTGACACAACGTTATCTGATCCCAAACTAAGCAGAGCTTGTACTATGGAAACCAGACAACTTGAGAATGAGATCGTCACAAGCGCAGAGGAGTTAAAGTTTATCTTTCACGATTCCGTGGGCACAAGCGGGCTTGAATCGAGAACTTTGTTCAGGGGGGGGGGGGGTAACATGTGACCCAATTGGTCAAGTGTGAGTCGTTCGCATGACGGGAGGAAGCGGTGCTTTTGATTCATCATCGGTACACCGGCCACCACCGCCGAGGCAATTGCCTGTCAAAACTTAACGGTACAGTGTCAAAATCCTCAAAATTTTCCAAAAAAATGTCTTCCAAAATGTATCCTATTTTTACGCATTTACAATTTTAGTTATTTGAATGCTAAATGTCAAAGGTATTTTCATAGGAATCTTAATTTTTAACAAATAACAAAATCGTAGCGCGCGTAAATAAAGTGTCAAAGGGACCTCCATAGTGACCTAAATTTTCTAACAAATAACAAAATGGCAGCGCACTTAAATTAATGAATTTTATAGGCAAATTTTTGATACCTTGGGTTACATTATTGTAATTTGCTTCCCTAAGCTATACTGACTTAACGAATAGAAAGCTACATTATTAAATACTGACATAGGCCTTTTTTTAAATAGAGATCCCTATCTCTATTTAAAAAAAGGCCTATGTCAGTATTTAATAATGTAGCTTTCTATTCGTTAAGTGATGTTTAAAATACATTCAGTGGTTTAGACGTGAAAGCGTAACAAACAAACTCATTCTCGCATTATTAATATAATAATAATATCTTAATAATATCTTGGGACAACTCACACAAGCTTGTACTATGGAAACCAGACAACTGATAAATATACTTATATATTTCTAAATACATACATATTATAGATAAATAACACCCAGACACAGAATAAACCATCGTGCTCATCACACAAAGTTTTATCCTGGGTGGGGATCGAACCCACGACCTCTTGCGTAGCAGTCGGATACATTCCCACCGCGCCACAGAGGCAGTCCAATCAATATAAGTTAGGATAATCTCTTTCTTGTAAGAATCTGTTTCCAAGACCGATTTTATAACGATTTTTATACCCGTCCCAGCTCCTCAGCTCATATTTAAATAACTACAGCCTCCACCCGTAAGAGATCTTCATATTACTCTCAAATATTCTCAAAATTGCACATCATAATAATTACGAGCAAGCGAGGCGGACTCCCACGCGACCATTATGCACCGCATTGTGTATTAACTCGTAAGTTAGGGTACTTTGAAAGGTATTTCAGTAATGCTAAATACATGTATATATGTCCGTAAGCTTTCGCGATTTGTACACATTATAGAATTTCATAAGCTACGGGTCTTAATCGCGTAAATATTATAAGGTATTTAGCCTTAAAATAAAATATTTACGCGATTAAGACCCGTAGCTTATAAAATTCTATAATACGTATAATTATACTTTATTTCGGTTCTCTTGTACTTGACTTTCGCTTCGTTCTTCAAACGGTCTTTTTCCACGTATATAAATACTATATACAACATAATTTTTCAGCAAAATTGTATCCAAATCTGATGAGTATGCTGTTCAGAAGAACTACACGAAACAAACAAACGCAGAAAGCGGTAATTAGTACAAACATTTTTTTTCTTTTTTAAAAGACGACTTCCGCAGTAGGGTACTAGCCCTGTGTCGCGGGGGACTTTACAAACATACAAGTCACGGACACAAAGTATATCCAGACTCGGAACAACAATTTGACACACATCATGGATTATGATCACATTTGGATCACACCAAGTAATGTCCGGTGTGGGAACGTTTGGAACCGCCTGGCCAACAGTTCCATTTGCAACATATAATTTACAAATATATACTCTACGCCCTAGATCAGACAAAGCACACAAGATTTGAGATTATTACACAAAAATACAATCAAATTCAATCAAATGTAATAACTAATACAGCATAGACAAATCAACCAAATCGACCAAGTCATTTCCAACCGCTAGCTGCAATTGCAATTGAATTGCAAAAATGCTCCGTCAAATTTCAATTTACGAGTAAATAATATAGGTTCCAAATGAACTTTAATAATTGCACGTAGAAAAGCTAATAGTATACCAAAACATTGCGCAGCGCAGACGCATCTGAAAGTGCCCTAAAGTTTAGCACTCGACATCAATTTGAACGGTTTTACGCCGCAGTGTTGTGTGTGATTATGATTGCGGCGTGTGGGCGGGCGGATGCGAGCGAGTTATCGCGTGCGCTTGCGCAAACTTACTAGGGATGAGACACGGATATCGATATTCGTTTTTTTTTTTTAAGAGATATTAAAGTGACGCTTTCGCAGTTACTTCTGTCGCTAGCTAAATGCTAAGCTCCGTGTTTGAGGACTAACTTTAATGAAGTTCGTTTTTTTTTAAGAAGTCTCCTGCGGTAGTGTACAAGCCGTGTATCTCGGAGGACTTTGCAAACATACAATTCACTGATACAAAGTACACTCAGACTCTAAACAACAATTTGTGGAGGACACAAAGTGGTGTTCCGTTTGGGAATCTAACCCACAACCTCTTGCGTAGTGGTCGGACACACTTCCACCGTGCCACAAAGGCAGTCAAATTCGATGATATATGACGTTAAGTTTAAGATATATCGAAGGTATTTCAAAAACTTTTAAACCTTAGTAAATATATAAAAACTAAGCTAACCTTGTTCGTTTACTAAATATAATTTGACAATTTAATCAAATTTCCCGAAGTATCACAAGAGTTGTTTTGCATCCTAAGTGAATAAAAAAATTTAATTTGAATTTTTGAATTGGAGGTTCTAAAGTGAAATTAATTAAAAAAAAGCGTATAAGGCTAATGGGCTAATGAATAGACACGAGTAGTAGTATGAATGAAATGAGTATAAAGTTTCACCAATCTCGTTACACAACTCTAAAAGACAAAACATTCAAGTTCCGTACTTCCGTTTCGTTATTAGTTCATTGGCATCGGTTCAAGCCACATAAATCCTATTGTCCATTTAAATTCCTGCTGTATTTTACTGTTAACCCAGATATGCAACGGACACAAGTGCTCTAGTTCTCACAGTTTTAAACTTATGCCGACTACGTGGGCTGATTGAGATATAACATATAAGTTGTATGCAAGTTAGAATGGAACTGAAATATGATTAATGTCGTTATAACGTTTCTCTGTTCCCGGCAAGAACAGCAAACACGGGTCTCCTCTCGGAGAGAGGATAGTCAAGGTGGGGGGAGGGGGGGGGCATTGTGGATTGGTGGATGTTTTTGAATTTTTATTTTGAAGACATGACGGTTTAATTACAGTGTTCTGTATCCTTATTTTTTTTTTAACAAATTTGAAAACAAGTTCAATCCCGTAAAAGTATAAATAACAAAATGTAATAATTTAAATTTAAGATTTTTTGACTTTCTACATAAACAAAAGAATATTACAGTGGACCCCCAGTAATACGCCTAACGTTTTGCAAGGTGGTGTGGGTGGGCTATTAAATTTGGCGGATTGTTTGTCAGTAATGCATTACAATATACAGTGAGAGGATGTCGGATTAGCCAGGGGCTGTTGAAGCAAAAAGATTACATTGTTCATAGACTGATCAGCATGATAGCTGACATAGTTTTGAATTTTGCTGTTTACAACAGAGTGTGAACGAGACTCATACAAACACGATCGCCAAGCCGGATCACCGAGGGTCTATTGTATAAATTGAACTATCGATATCGACATCACACAAGTGTCCCAACGCTACGCCGCGAAGTACATCGATATATCGACGAAACTCAACACTAACTTATGGTAATTGACAGCCCGTTGTTTACGACTATTTAAAAAATACATTGTGTAATAATTTAGCATTGTCACTTTATGGTTTTGTAGATATTTCGTAAAGCTAAGGTAAAAAGCATGTGTATGAGGTAGACTCGTATTGTGGGAAAGAATCTCAAAAAAACGGTTGTTTGTAAAGTCGGTTTACCGACGATAAAAAAATATAAAACATCTTTATCAAAGAAATATACTTAATAATAATAATATCTTGGGACAACTCACACAACGTCATCTGATTCCAAACTAAGCAGAGCTTGTACTATGGTAACCAGACAACTGATAAATATACTTATATATTTCTAAATAGATACATATTATAGATAAATTACACCCAGACACAATAAACCATCGTGCTCATCACACAAAGTTTTATCCTGGGTGGGGATCGAACTCACGACCTCATGCGTAGCAGTCGGACACACTCCCACCGCGCCACAGAGGCAGTCTACAACAATATATCTACAACATTAAAATTTGAGCAGATATACAACATTTTTACTTAATGTGGTAATCTACGTTGAACACATAGAAAGGAACCTCGGACCAGGCAAGAAGATCGTGCCTGGCGGCCGCGGCCTAAGTGTTAACTATTTATGTGATTTTTTCATATATTTTGGTCACATGGTTCAAATGATAAGGGAACACAACTATGCAGCTTTCGGAGCGATTTTTTCCAAAAATATTCACTTAATCAAAAATCTTTATTAGAAACCTCAAAATGTTTTTGAAAAACCTGTTGAATTATGTACCACACGTTGATATTTGCTGATTTTTTCAGCTTCTGTGTGTGGACACATACATGTAACAGAAGCTGAAAAAAAATCCCCTATAAATATTTTTTTTTATTATTTAGCTGTCAAACTAAGAAGCGGCTACTACAGGACACCTTTTCAACAAATTTCATTAATATTCATAGTCAGTATCAGTAGACTTTGAGTAAAATGCCTGTGACAAACAGACGGACAGGCAAACGGATATGACGAAACTATAAGGGTTTCGCTTTTGCCATTTTGGCTACGGAACCCTAAAAAGGTATATCTAACTATTTTATGTTTATGGCTCAAAAAGACAGTACTCGTAAGTAAAATCCAGTTTACAGGGCGTAGCAAGCAGCCCTAGCAATTGGAAAGAGGTAAGTATGAACAAGGTAAACTAATCAACACTCGCACTAGACTACAAGCCCTGTGTCGCGAGGGACTTTAAAAACGTACAAATAACATTATGTTAATATTATCATGGTGGGCTGCGGTATGCAAATTTTTAGTATAATTTCAAAACGCTAAAATGAATACTCGCCCTTATTTGGATACAGTACAGTAGAGTCCTCCCTAAAAAACACATATACCCATATGATGTCCCACTACTAGGCACGGGTCTTTTTATTTTTGCCATAATCACCACGTTTGGCGAGCGGGTTAGTGATCTCAGTCAGGCGCGAATATAAGGGGGGAGGGAAGGCAACAAGACCTAAGAACTTGCACGCCCCCCCCCGGCTCGATTTTGGGAGGAATTTGAGAATTTTGACACTGGATGGGAGTGTTATTTCCCTCCTCCCCCTTAGCGGTGGTGTACAGGGTTTGAATCGAATGTAGCCCCCGTCATGCGAGTGACTTACACTTGACCGGTTGAGTCAAATGTTGCCCCCCCCCCAGAACAAAGTTCAGGATCCGCGCCTGGTAAGGCTTCAAAGTACGCAGAGGACACTGCTACCCGTCCTCCAATGTGTACTCCCTTAGTCCCTTTGAAGACACCCATGGGAAGAGATAGGATGATACAATTGGGTATTTGACTACTATCAAAATAAAATATTTTAAAATAACCAGGTAAAAATATATCATGAAGTGTTCTAAAAAATATGTTAATTTATTAATTTAATGTGTTACTTAATTTATAATCATAAAGAGAAACACTAAAAGTAAATAATTTGACCATAGAAAACGTGACGTCATATGCTAGCATTCCATACAAATTTGTTCAGAGCGGCTTGTTTTTGACGTTTCTTATAAAGAGGCTGATTTGACTTTGGTTAAATACCCTATTCTTAAGCCGGTACCACACGACACACAAAAACACTCACTAATTTACAACTACCTTTTTAAAAGTGGAATAAAAACATAACTGCTACAGTTGCCTAACAAGTTGGACATAAAAGTTTCAAACTGCGTGATTTTTGTCCATAAACAGGCATTGATATCAGTAATAAAGCCGCTTACACAACACAACAAGCGCTTTATCGTTAAATGTTGAGCAATTTATACGATTTACGATAATTATCGGTATGTTATTTCAATATTAAGTACCTACGTATGATTTTATTAGTTCAGGGGTCTGTGGTACTGTAATGTTGAGTTAGTAACATTGCCACTATTAGTCATTCATTCATGGTATGGTCTAATGATCATGATCCAACAAAGAGCTAAGAGAATGGCTAAGGCATCGGTCTCGGGTTCGAATCCTGCCCATTATACCACCGACGTGAATCCACTCCTAACACAAGCCATGAGCTTAGCCGGAGAGGTTATCAGGATTGCTAGTAATGTGGGACCAAAATCCCACATTGCTAGATATCTGTAAAAAAAAATACGCATGTTGACTGTCAAGTCAAATCAATCTTTTTTTATGAAATGTCAAAACGACAAGCTCTATAGAAATGTGTATGGAATAACAACCTGTGACGTCATAAGTTCATATCGTCAAATCATTACTTTTAGTATTCGTTTTCATGTTTGTAAATTCAAAAAACATGTTAAATTGTGGAAAATAATTTATTTTCAAAGCATTTTAAGACCTACTAATGTCTAATTTGTTTAAATATATATTTTTTGTAGTGAATTACCCGATTCTATTTACATTTTTTTAATGTAATGAAGAAAAAATAACTTAAAAAAACCTTGATTGACGTCCCATGGTAGACATGTCATAAACGGCGGCAGCATAAATTATTTTGATTATAACGTGCACTTAGACTAAGCGATGGTAATAACTAATCTTGAAAATTTGCTACATTTCGTTCGTCATTAGACGACTGTATGCTGCTGCTAAGCTGGTGCCGCCGTTACCGAAATCAATCAGATAGGAAAACATAATCATTAATGGCCGGTCTCAATAATCTACCTATCGACGGATTTGGCTACTAGAGGTAGAATTTTGACATATGTTGTATAGAGCTTATGTCAAATATATACCTCTAGTAGCCAAATCCAACGATAGTTTGATTCTAGCGCGTGCCTTGAGTATTTAAGACGAAAAGACAGACCAAGTGTCATACAGATCTCAAGTAATATGTTTACTCGCTCTAAGTACAAGGCCAGTAGACACATTACTACCTACTTTCTCAAAAATGTCACTCTCAACTTGAGAATTGCAATTATAACTTTTAAACTTACGCGTTGCATTATAAATACAATTTAACACGGGAATAAACGCGTTTGATCTAGGTAAAGTGTTTACCTTAAACTCGACGTTTCGACCGGGTTACAGCGACCGTGGTCACAAGCTGACTCGGTCGGTGTAACCCGGTCGAAACGTCAAGCTAAATTGTATTGATAGTTTGATTATTGAGACTGGCCGTAACAGATTGAAATCCAGGACTTTTCGATATCGAGAAAAATAAACCATAACACCCATCATACAAAAAATTAAATACCAACTCCAAACATAACGCGAATCAACAGACAACAGACCTCTACAGACATTAACTGCAATCATCTACACCTATCTATGCCTAACTATCTACAGGATTGCGTGCAATCAGTGCGGGTTCGGAACAGGATATTGCATTTCCACCCTCCCCTAAGTGGGTATAGAATTAACTGGAAGGGTTGGCATAACTACATACGTGTCTCAATATAAGCGTATTGGCAATTGCGAATGATATTTCGAAGTGAATCGTCGGCTCGAAGAACCATGTATCTAGTTATGTATGTATATTGTATAGTATAATTATCGCTGGAAGGGATTGGAAAAATGAGTGTCAAGGCTGTTTTTAGGGTTCCGTAGCCAAAATGGCAAAAACGGAACTTTTATAGTTTCGTCATGTCCGTATGTCACAGGCATTTTACTCAAAGACTACTCAATAAATATTGATGAAATTTGGTGAAAAGGTGTCTTGTAGTAGGCACATCTATCGACAGGTCTTTTTAAATCATTATAAGGTTTTTAATAAACTTTTTGATTGAGTGAATATTTTTGGAAATAATCGCTGCGAAAGTTGCACAAAAATTGAACTTTTGAACCATTTGACTAAAAAATATGAAAAAAATCAGAAAGGTAGCGCTTAATAAATACTTTATTTCGGACATGATCGGACATCCCGTCACTGAGTTATTGCCGAAAAACTGCGTTTCTCAACAAAAGGGCTCATATGCCATGAAAATAGCTCTTCTGCTGATGCAATTATTAAGGCTGCAGAACCCTACACTGAGCATGGTCCGACATGCTCTTGCCCGGTTTTTTTATACTAATGCACTAGGTTACAAGCCCTTTGTTGAGGGGGGACGGGGACGGACTAAAAGTGCATCCAGTGTCGGAACCAACCACCATAATGGATCTCATAAAGCTCTGTCCCGTGTGAGTAGAGGATCTACAACCTTTTTGCCCAGCCGTAGATACTCCAACAGCGCCTACTCTTATGTCCAGGATTGGACGACAACCAAAATATGCAACTTATTAGGCAGTAAACTGTAAATGGACAACAATCTACACTTCGTTAGTGTTTGTATATAACTTGACTTCTGAACCGCTATTAAAATAAATATCTTGGAGCAACTCACACACGGTCATATGATCCCAAATTACAACAAAGTTGCTTAGCAACCATTCTATTTTAAACTTTTGTCAATAGTTGCTAAGCAACTTTGTTAGTAAACATTTCAATAATATTCGTTATACTTAAAGCCCTACTTCTTAAACGACGAAACAATATTTATTAACGTATTATAAATTTATGAATAATTCAAACTACAAATTGTCTATAAAACAAATCCTCATTTCATACCCTAATTATCTCAGACAAAGAAATCATCCAAGTAGCATTAAAGGGTTAAGTACAGTACTTAACACCATTAGGAGTTGACAGTAGGCAGGAAACCCTTCGCGTGCAGACGACGGCTTATTACGTCACAAACATGACAGGGTTACCACAACATTTTAATATAAGATTAGAAAATAAAAAGAAAATATTAAAGACGTCAAAATCAGGTGCTGATAGAAGGTTATAAGAGTATTTATATAACTCCTTTATTATTAACTATCGTTTATTTATACGAATATTAAAAAACTGAAGAGTTTATTTGTCTGTTTGTTTGAGCGTGATAATCTCAGAAACTACTGGTTCAAATTCAAAATTTTTTTTACTGTTGGATAGCCCATTTATAGGGGAATGCTACAGGCTATATATCATCAGGCTTCGACCAATAGGAGCGGAACATCAATCAAAAATGTTACAAAAACGGAGAAAATTGACGCAGACCAAGTTTCTCAAGATCTAGTATTAAATATACCTCAAACATTTACATGGCCCTATATAAATATCTTGCCAAAAAAACTCTATCACAAGGATACTTAGTTCAGGGTATAAAGAACAGGTGAACTGATCCTTACCCTTCTGAAGTTCGCTCCAAACTTCGGAAAAAGTAGGTGAAAGCTGGACTTTGCACGAACCTGTTTTTGTAGCTCTAAATGTGAAATGTATCTTTATTGTACGTATTAAATGGATACAATTTGACACGGGAATAAACGCGTTTAACTGTGAAGTATTTACCTTATGCTTGACGTTTCGACCGGGTTACACCGACCGTGGTTACAAGCTGAATGGGGGGGGAGGCGGGGCGGCCGTCACGACTTCGTGTGATTAAATGGAGTTCTTAATGAAATGGCAAAAATACATAGAAGACTATTTTATCTATCCGCTCAAACACACATTTCCCTAATACCCCATACAAATGTTACAAAGATTTACATTTCGGCGTATAGAAACACTACTCAGGGTTGCCCCTACCGAAATAAACAATGAAAGATTAAAACATAAAAACAAAGTTCCACGCATCGACCCGTCAAGATTTCATTCATTTTAAAACCAACTCTAAATGCATGAAGGAGAGTACAAATTTAAATGTAAATGTAAAATACGTTAGCTCAGGAAGGACGAAGTTAGGTGCAACCGTCTGAAATGTAAATGACGTTATGAATTTTTGTTATGACAAGTCGATTTTGAAATTGAACGAATTGAAAATGAAACAGTATGTCTGTTTTGACTATTGTACAGTTTAATATTAGTCTACCTACTGTTATGTATCATGTCATTGTAGTTATGTAGTCTGTGCCCAAATCGCAACACAATAAACATTTCTTTTTTTTTTCTTTCTTTTTAAATGTTATATCTGGCCACTAGAGCCGTATTATTGTTATTTTTAACCCTCAGCGCAAAATACAATACCAACACAGAGAGTCTGAGCCATAGGCCGTCTTGGGGAGTATCACCACGGTAGCAGTTATTCTTCTGTGAAATAGTGATGTTAATACATCACTGTATTTCGGTTGAAGGACACTGTAGGAAATGAAATGACTGGACAAATAAGACTTACTAACTAATGTCTCAAATGAGGAGCGCGGTGCGGAGATATTCAGATCTTTGCCGAACAATGATTTGGATGGCACTGATACTGCTGTGGTCTAGCGTGACGCTTACCATCAGGCGAACGACAAGCTCGTCTCTTCATTTAGTGGTATAAAAATCGATTATGGGACCACTATTTTTCCTAATTTATATAAATGACATCCACAAGCTAGGCCTAACCGGGGACATATCATTATACGCGGATGATACCACTTTATTTTATTTTGATAGTTCAATAGACTCGATCATAAAACAAGCAAACGATGATTTACAGATTCTGCATTTCTGGTTCCAAAAAAACTTACTTACAATTAATACAACAAAAAGTAGTTATGTAATATTTGCTGCAAAAAATAAAATTATTTCAAACCACTTACCTTTGATTATTAACAACGAAATGCTAAAGAGATCTGACTCGGAAAAATATTTAGGTTTAATATTAGATAATAAGTTAACATGGAAGCCACACTTAGAAAAACTCTCATTAAAACTATCGCAACTTGGATCACTTCGCAATATAGCCCGCTGTCTGTCCGTCCCAGTCCGATACCTTATCTATAACTCTTTGGTTAAATCCCATATTGATTATCTTATTGAAGTATGGGGTTCTGCCGTTAAAACCAATCTAAGACAACTACAAATAGCTCAGAACAAAATTGTTAAACTTTTATTTCACTATAACTACCATGCGACTTCCAGTAAAGTCTATACCGAAACGAAAATTATGACAATAACACAAACTTACAAATACAAAACATGCCTTCTTATCAGAAACATTTTGCATAAAAATATACACACACACTATATACACTTTACAAAAAAATCACAGGTACAGATACGAAAAACCAGAAGATCACAGGATATTTGCTTACAACTACCTCGAACTAATTACGGAAAAAAAAATATTTGTTTTTAAGGAGCACGTTTATTTAATAAATTACCTACTGATATTAAGAGCATACAATCCTTCACACTGTTCAAAAAGAATCTAAAATACCATGTCTTGAGAGATTTCTCGCAGTTGGATTAATAAATGAAAGTGTGGGTAGATGAAAAAAAAAATGTTCATATTTTACGTAAACACTCTCTGTATCTTATTGCTGACAAAATGTATACTTATCTAAATTTCTCAATGTAAGCGAATGTAATTCTTTTTTGAGAAATAAATGTCTTAAACCGTAAAAACACACACACACTAGCTGTGCCGTCGTCGTAGAGTTTTTTTTTTATTATTCTTGGGTATAAACACAGATTAGGGGGTAATCTGTGGGTATAAAGAACATAGTTCTTTACAATTAATTATGATCTAGCCTATAAGGTTAATAAGCAATTTTACTCTAAGTTATTTTTAGACGTTTACACTAATTTTATAAATTAAAATAATGTCTGTTGCACTATCTTAGAGTCTGATAACATGAAAACACTCTCACGACCGGAGACGAACGTTAAAAAAAACAGATTTTTATTAAAAACTTACATTGATCGGGATAGTTCTTAATTTTGTTTAAGAAAATTCATTTAATCGTTTTGAAGATCATCAACAAATTAAATTATCTCATGTGTGGGTGTGGGTAGTTTTTATAATATCATGTTCGTTAGGAAGGTTTCGTACAACTACACAAAAAAGTGAGTGTATGCATGGGAGCTGGCAGCAGGGTGCAAGGGTGACGAATTATTTAGCCTGTAAGTGTAAGGCATACAGCCTTACAGGCTAAATATATGTCCTTAAAAAAATAGATCATAAATAAGACAATCCCAGGGTTACGAAAATATTTGTTTGCGAACTTGGCAATACATGTACATGTAGAATCACGACGTATAACAAGAGTTGTTTTGCATCCTAAGTGAATAAGGATTTTTTTTTTTTTCTTTTTAAAAATATACTTGCAATGTGGGATTGTGGTCCCACATTACTAGCAATCTTGTTAACCCCTCCAGCTAAGCTCAATGGCTTGTGTTAGGAGTGGGTTCACGTCGGTAGTATAATGGGTAGGATTCGAACCCGCAACCCCACGATTGCGAGACCAATGCCTTAGCCATTAGGCTACCGCCGCTTCTCTCTCTGGTGTAGTATTGGGTGCAGATGCAACAAGATCCTATACCACACGGAAGAATCTTGCACCAAAAGAATGTTGAACCCCCCTAAAAGATATCCTGGCGACGCCCATGTGTGATGACCGGTTTTGACGTGACAACGTCTTATAAATCGATGACCGGCTGCACTCACATAAAAAAATTAAAATAAGTCACGTGGCGCGGTGGGATTGTATCCGACTGCTACGCATGAGGTCGTGGGTTCGATTCCCACACGGGACACCACTTTGCGTGATCCACAAATTTTTGTTCCGAGTCTGGGTGTACTTTGTGTCCGTGACTTGGCTGGGCTTTTACCCTACTGCGGGAGTCATCTTTTTTTTTAAAAAAAAAGTTAAACAACGAATGTCGATTACAGCGACATGACATGCGATACAATTGTAACTAACGGTTGCAAAGCAACGCGAATGGCGTCATCAATGTTTTCTTATGACGTAAAATTATCGTCCGTGAACCGACTTAACAGACAACCATTCTTTAATTATTTTGTTAAGTACTCTAACTTACACTTTACTGAGTTTACGCTAAAAGTCTGAAATCCGAAGTATTTAATATAGCCGTGTTTATTGTTGTTACCAAGTACAAACAAAGTTTAGTCATAAACTCAGTACTTTGGGTGTGTAAATGGAAGACGGTAGACGAGTTTCTCCATATTCATAAAAGAGATGCGCCTTTTCTATTCGCTTCGAAAGTTATAAACTTCATTTATGAAACAATTGTTCTATTTAAATCGATTAAAAATTAAAGGTAAAATTGTTTGTTCATTTTATTTTGGTCATATTCAAATCAAATCGTAAAGTACTAACATTCTTTTGAATATAATAGCCTAAGATATTTATCTTTCGATAAATACAAAGTAAAAATTTATATAAATACCCAACTATTTTAATAAAATGAAGCCAACGTACTCTGCGTGACAGAGGCGGGGTGACAGCCATTTTTGTATGGAATTTTGTAGATAAAATGGGTAATTTCTATATCGGCTTATATTTCAAATATGTATTTCTTAGAAAGATGCGTATTTTTTGTGTTGTAATAGGTATCTAGTTATTTTTGTAAAGAACCACAATAAAAAAGTACCATATGATACTATGTTTGATAATCTATAGTATAGCAATAAATTAAAGACAATAAATCAATTTAAGCTACTTTTTATACCATTACTAATTAAATATAAAAGAGTGATACGAATATTATTAATTATAAAAGTAATCGATAATCGAGTAATAACGTAAATGAAAAAGTGCACAACAAATATGTGCACCCTCATCTCTAGTTTAGTTACCGCCCGCGCACGCCGCAGTTTTGTCCCTAAAAAGCGCATCTGCGCAGCCTGTTGCGACTTACTTCAGTCCGGCCAAGATACGTTGATCGTACTGTAGCAGAAGCTGAGTTTTTTTAGCAAACATCTACGTGAGGCACATCATTCGACAGGTCCTTAAAAAACATTTTAAGGTTTCTAAGATTTCTATTTTGACTGCCTCTGTGGCGCGGTGGGAGTGTGTCTGACTGCTACGCAAGAGGTCGTAGGTTCGATTCCCACAGGGGACCCCACTTTGTGCTATCTACAAATTGTTGTTCCGAATCTGGGTATGTCCATGACTTGTATGTTTGCAAAGTCCCCCGCGACACAGGGCTTGTACCTACCCTAATGCGGGAGTCGAAATGTTTGTTGCAAACATTTGCACCGAAAAATACTAACAAACAAAAAAATTTGACAAAAAAAATACAGAGGTAACACTTAATTCCTACATTTTTGCGAAAATCTACGCTTCTGAACAAAATGACGTAAGTGCCATAGAGTTACGCTGTTTTGCTGGTGAACTTTTTCAGATCGTATTTTTTCATATCTGCATTGCCATATCTAATCACTGATTTAACATATGCGTAATATGCTGTTATATGTACCACATCCTTAAAATAATTCTCATTCTTATTCCCCATAAACGTTAATAACATTAGGTATACAAACGCAAAGCCTAATGCATGTTGCCCTGACACGCAAATGTAATTATTATCAATCACTCTGCAAGGGTGTAAACATATTTCCCTTTACATATCAAATTAAATTTACTTTCCACCCTTATTACAAGGTATTAGAGTTCATATTTCAGATAGATGTTTCCGCCTCAATTCTCGGGCTAATCACTAAATTGTCTAGCCGTGTTTACTAAACATTAGACAGACGTGTTCAGTCTAGGGTTGCTACTTGCATAAATTAGAATATTTTACGTAGTAAAACGGTTTTAATCTCATAATTTTTTGGTGTCTAAAGCCACAAAATAAAGAGAGTACAGAAGCCAAAGTCATGTATGTACTACGACTTTTATATCTACAGTACGATCAACGTAACTAGGCCGGACTGAAGAAGGCGACGCATTTTTTGGAAGTAAATGGTGACAGGAAGCGGGGGGCGGAGCGGTAACTAAACCAAGAGGATTAGAGATGCGATTACGCATCACATTGTCATAATTAGTATACTCATGTTTTTTGTGATTATTTTCGTAAAGAAATTGTTTTTCCCCGTTTCTTTAGTATTTACTGTAACTGTTCTAAATTTAAACTTTTATGAACTCATTTTTATAGTGTTTTTATATTTTTGAATTAAAATGTTGTTAGTATTTTTTGTCGATTAAATATAATTAATCGTTTTCGTAAGTAATTTTAGGGTCGCATCTCTCTGACATGCGCGAAAGTGATAATAACCTAACTTTAATCCGGTCAAGTTACATTGATCGTACTGTACACTTACACGCGCGCACAAAACGAGCATTCGCACCGCGCGAGCGTGGCGCTCGCTCTATCTCTGGTCATTCGTTCCGAGTCTCCGCGCCCGTGACGCTCTTGACCAGCTATTCTCAACCTGCGGCCCGCGGGCCACATGGGGCCGCTGGGCTATTGTGGTTGGCCCACCTGATGTTACTTTATTTTCAACCATTTTGAATTTCACACCCCATAAACGTAATATTACAATTTACAATATTGGTTGGCTGCCTCTGTGGTGCGGTGGGAGTGTATCCGACTGCTACGCAAGAGGTCGGGGGTTCGATCCCCACCCAGGATAAAACTTTGTGTGATGAGCACGATGGTTTATTCTATGTCCCAGACATAGAATAAACCATCGTGTAATACTGTGTCTAGGTGTTGTTATTTTTCTATAATATGTATGTATTTAGAAATATATAAATATGTTTATCAGTTGTATGGTTTTCTTAGTACAAGCTCTGCCTAGTTTGGGATCAGATAGCGTTGTGTGAGTTGTCCCAAGATGATATTATTATTATTATTTTGTGTACCCACTGCTTTATTTACTGAAAATAAAAACCAACTGGTTTTTTCACGACTTAATTTCGAAGAAAAATGTCCGAGCGTTTTGACTTTATCCGCAACTTACTTGATTGTGTATGTTAGCAATTGCGTCGGGCATAATGATAAGAGGTTACTAATTGTAAATATCTTATACAAGCCTCATATAATGGGACAATTAGACGACAACTTCAGGTGGATTTTACTCATACCTAACTTAAATCTTTCACATTCTGGGTCGGTATTCACTATGTTTTTTTCGTTTTCGCGTCAAGCCCGCGTTTTTAACTGTCAAAATCTTGACATAATAGTATATACATATAGTAGTATCGCGCATGCGCGCGGCCATCTTTGAGCGCACCGCGCATGCGCCAAAATGCGCGGGCTTGCCGCGAAATCGAAAAAAAGCATAGTGAATAAGGACCCAGTATTTCGTATGAATTTCGCGGTTTGCATATTCGGGCGAATATAGAGGACCAACATGAACGTTAAATCTCAAGTAAAAATGTTTGACAACCCTATTGAATCGATCGCATTTGGAAGTTTTGCATAAAACAGATAAGGTTAAATACAGTCATTAAGTATTTAGGTATCTTAAAATCAGTCTAGTACTGGATTTACGACTAACCGTCCCTAGTATAATGTGCAATCTACAGACTTTGGTAATATCTTGGCACGCCTTAATTACACAGCATGTACTACACTACAATATGTATACAGGATGATTTTTAATATACTAATAACCTCTCTTTACATTACACCAAATAACTTAGTAATATAATAAAAAAAACACAGTCAACAAAGTCACACAACCATTTATCAAATATCTGAGAAAAACCTGGAGTAAAATCGATGTTTCTTTCTCTAGTCTAAGCCTATTTTACTACAATAAAATAGTGTGTAGGTGGTTACATACATATCAACCCATATGATGGCCCACTGCTGGGCACGGGTCTCCCCAGTAGAACCTAGTAGTATGTAGATCCTGAGGGTAATTGCCATAATCGCCACGCTTGGCGAGCGGGTTGGCGATCGCAGTAAGACTTCAAGTATGCAGAGGACGCTGTTGCCCGTCCTCCGGTGTGAAATCCCTTAGCCGCCTTGACGACACTCACGGTAAGAGACGGGGTGGTACTATTCTTAAGCCGGTACCACACGGCGGGGTTATGGTCATAACTCAAAAAAAAAATAGTGGTAGGTGATTAAGGGTACAAAGTTATTTAGTGTTATGTAAAGAAGTCATTTTTTTCCAGGCCACTTTTCATATAAATGAAATTTGTAATATGATTATTTGACATAATGTCCAAATCTTTAACTTAGATGAATTTTTAAATTGATTTAGTTATGTATTGTATTTATTTTGTTCATTTTGCGTTTACGTATAAAATTCTATATTTAGTTCTAATAGATTTTGCGTATTATATGCATCATAGGCGCACCCAGGTGGGGGTCGGGGTTTAAATCCCCCTACCCACCCCGAAATAGCAAAAAGGTAGGTATGTATTTGGCCGGTGTTTAGTCAATTACACCACCTACCGCCCCCCCCCCCCCCCATCCAAAAATCACAGTCCCTCCATTCGCGCGAAGTACTAAGGCGATATCGAGTGATTTTTTTTTGCACCGTCCGGTCCCCCGTTGCGCTGCGTAAATGCCCCGCCCCCCACTGCCCATTATATGCAATGGATAATTATAATAACTTCGCCATGAATACACATAGCCACCACCATGGACGTCACATGTAATACATGGTGTGTCTTACCGGACGAGCCGCGGCAGAGAGAATGTGACTCGCTTACTTAACATAGAGACCGATGTTCATAGCATGCAGCTAACTACAGCGCTTACCTGCAACAAGGAAAAATAAATTATGTATTGGTTGTTATGTAGAAGGTTATTTTTGGTATAATGCAAAGCTCAGACACCACACAAATATTTTTACTTTAAGAAAAAAAAATAAAAAAAACAATTGAAAATATTGAAAACTTGCATATTTAGCTACAAAACTGAAGAGTTGGTTTGTTTGAACGCTATAATCTCAGGAGCTACTGGTTCGAATTGAAAAATTCTTTTACTGTCGAATAGTCCATTTATCGAGGAAGTCTACCTAGACTTCCTCGATAAATGTAGTGCTAGTATAACATACCTATGTTATACTAGCTGACCCGCGCAACTTCGTATGCGTCAATTTTCCCCGTTTTTGCAACATTTCTTATTGCTGCTCCGCTCCTGTTGGTCGTAGCGTGATGTTATAAAGCCTATAGCCTTCCTCTAAAAATGGGCTATCCGACAGTGAAAGAATTTTTCAACAACAAACAAACTCTTCAGCTTTATAATATTAGTATAGATTTAGTCAAGGGGTCGTCATCACGTGATGTTTTAGCCACATTGTTCATTTGCTTCGAATTTTGTTTGTTAATTCTTTTTAAAACTTGTTGTTGTTAAAAAAAAATGGCGGATGTCGTTGGTTGTATTGTAAAGCTACAAGCGTTGTGTTTTATGAAACAAACCGATTCGCTTACAAAGAAGTTTGTATGTTTAAAAAAACGGATTTTTTTTTTAAATAAACCCACGAGAACTTCTCTCATCTCATCTCATGTCCCACTGCTGGGTACGGCTTTCTCCAGTAGAACCTACTTTTTATAAATCCTGGAGGGGATTGATAGTCGTCAAGCTTGGCGACCGAGTTGGCGATCGCATTAAGGTTTTAAATTTAAAGTACGAAAAGGACTCTGCTGCCCGTCCTTCGGTGTGACATCCCTTAAACAGCTATTACACTATCCTGAATCAGGGCCCTAAATCAAGATGGCCTTGGAAATTTGTTAGAGATTAAGGGCGATAACTCTTATTACACCTCTCTTTTTAAGGGTTTAGGGTCCCTGATTCCGCATTAGTCCAATTGACGACACTCACGGGATGAGATGTGGTGGTAGGTACCATTCTTAAGCCGATATCACACGGTAAGCTGGCCGTGTGATATCGGCTTAAGAATAGTAGATTTGTTAAAAAATTTACCATTTTAATTTGTGATTTTGGTTAAAAGTTTGCATTAAAATTAGGTAGATAAGTAGGTATTGTCGTAGTTTTAGTAGACGAATGAAAATATTTTTAGTAGAAGTTGTTTATGAGAAAGCTAATATAATCGAAAATATTCCCTGACGTGGGGGACTTTACAAACGTTTACAAACTATTGCTTGATCGAGTAAAACGGCATGTGAGTACAGAGTTTAAAACTTTCATTCTGCATGTCGACTCTAGTGTTTATGTTCAAGATGTTACTACCAGCAAACAACGAGACATAATCAAATGCAAATTGAAGCAAGTTTATTTAAAGTATCTACAGACAAGATGTTTTGCATAATACAACAATTATGGATATGTAAACAAATAAAGCGTGTTCTGTACTAACGAAGTTAACTGTAAAAGTCATAGTACTTTCTGGTCTTATTAACCTACAACGCTTAAGAAGAGGTGTTATAAGTTTACCATGTGTAGGAGATAGTAACCTAAAACGGATTTACAGATTTGTATGTGGTACTTTGTATAATGGTAAACGAGTTCTTGAGTGGAGACCGCGGCTCGGCAAACGTAGTGTAGGACTCCCTCAGGCCAGGTGGAGTGATAATTTACGCAAAACGGCTGGCAGGAGCTGGATGCGAGAAGCCGAAGATAGAACAAAGTGGCGTGCAATTGGTGAGGCCTATGTCCAGCAGTGGACTGCGATAGGCTGATGATGACTTTGTATAAAAGAAGTTTGGTAAATGTGTCTTTTTATTATAGCATCCCAGGCGCGGATCCAAGGGGGGGACAACAGCACCCCCCCCCCCTGCCCAGACTCATGATCTTCAATTGTTCGCCACACATTTGGTCCGCGTTGACGGGCAAAACTACTCACACTTGGCCGCTGTTGGGTCAAAGTGCCCTCACCAGAACATGATCCAGGATCCGCGCCTGTAGCATCCACATATCGGTCATTTCGATAAAATGTGCATGTCCATGTGCTTTCTCGGGATTCAGACTATCTCCATACAACATTTCATCTAAATTGGTTCAGAGGTTTAAGCGTGAAAACGAAATAGACAGAATTACTTTCATATTAGTAATACCAATTAGTTTAGAGTACCTACGGCTCGGAAACGTTATTTAAAATACAGTTTTTAAAATGTTTGGAACATTTCTTTGACAATATGTGTTCAACATTTTGTTCGGAACGAGAACGAAACAAGAACATTTAAAAAAAAAACGGTTTAATCCGCAAGACACGACCGTGCGCTGCGTGCGGCGACAACTATGAACTAGTATTCTACCTGCCACATATGCTCCTTTCATTTTATCTTTAACTCTGATGCGCATTGATTGGCGTTATGTAACATAGGGCATTTAATAACGGAATACTTTTAGAAAACCATGTTTTTCGGTTATTAGTTTAAAAAAAAATAGGTTTTTTTCGCCCGATAATCTACATTCTAAAGTTTAGAGTGTAGATTATCGGGCATTTTTTTATAGATAGGGCAGTAGACTAAAGTTATAATTGCTTAAGAACTTCACTCTCAAAATGTAAAACACAGGAATACAAACAAGCAGTCTATCTTGGCATAAATACACAACAGCATTCACCATTACCGGATACTTGAAGGCTATACAACGCAGACGAGCTTCGGCGATGAATCCACTCCTAGCTGAGAGCTTCAAGTGGCCAATTTAGCTGGTACGAAGTGGGCCTACTTTTGCATGTTCTGCATTTTGATGCAAGGCCGTTTTCAGGACATCGGAGATGTTTTAAAGGTACTCCATAATGAAAGGTCTAAGAAATAAGAAACCCTGGAAATTTATATGAGTATATCAACTCGGGGACGAAAATCGGATTTATAGATTATCTACAAGCAAAGCTTTCATGTTTCTAGCCTATGTGCTATTCTGTTCCTATCGTCAAATGATTACTTTTATTGTATTCGTTTTCATGCTCTTAAATTCAAAAACATGTTAAATTGTAAAAGAACACTTATTTTAGGAGCATTTTGAGATCTACTATTACCTGATTCACTTAGTATAAAATAATTTACTTTTATTGTGGTCAACTACACAATTAAATTAAGACAGATAAAATATAATACTAGCTGACCTATGCAACTTCGTCTGCGTAAATTTTCCTCGTTTTTGCAGTATTTTTCATTGCTGCTCCGCTCCTATTGGTCATATTATATCGTATCGTATCGTATTATACAGCCTTCCTCGATAAATGGGCTATCCTATAATTTTTCAATTTGGACCAGTAGTTCCTGAGATGATCGCGTTCTAACAAACAAACAAACTCTTTAGCTTTGTAATCACACTAATATTATAAAGGCGAAAGTTTGTGTGTGTGTATGTTTGTTACTTCTCCACGTCTAAACGGCTGGAGCGATTTTAATAAAATTGGGTATGTAGTTAGCTGACACCCTGGATTAACACATAGGCTAATAAACCGCGGGTAACACCGCGGGGCACAGCTAGTATTTGTATAAATGTACAGCTTAAAGCGTGGAGAAGGACTTAGGCTATCTTTTATGACAATAGCTGCTATTAGCGCACAGAATCTCGATAATCAATTAATACATTAAATACATATTAAAAAATCCTTTATGGCAAGGATATCATAAATTTAACAGAACATCAATCTTTTCCAAACGCGCTGAAGCAGGTGAATATGCTGATATCAGCTGAAAGAGCTGGCAACCTCTACCCCTACTTTACATTCCGAAGACGTATTCCAGGAGAAAATTCAGAAAATGTGCTGACTCGCACAACTGTTCAATATTTTATTGTTTGATAGAAAGAGTTGTAACTTCGAAGAAAAAAAAGTGATACGAGCTCGGTACCTGTGTCTGTTTGAGGCGTCATAGCTTCTAAACGAATGGATGGATTGAGCCCTTTTTAAGATGATCAACTTTTTATAATAAAGAAAAAGTAGCGGTTTTTATGTAATACTTAGACAACTTTCCAATATGTAATAATCCGTAGTTGTAAAGACATTTAACGTTTTATTTTTCGTATTTGAAACTTTTATCATTTTATTCAAAAACATTGGATGAACGTCCCAGAATTAAGATCAAATAGTAAGAAAACATAACTTTATGTTGCCAAATGTAACAGATATTTCATGCAATACTATAATACTTTTGCAGCAGGAAAATCGCCACTCGACTCTCAGCCAGGAGTAGCTTCATCGCTGAAGCTTGTCTGCATTTTGTATCCTTAAAACTTGTTTATTTGAATGGGCTTATCGCCGTAACTGGTGAGCCGAAGTGAAATGAAGTATGGAAGACGAATGTACAGTTAGAGCTGTGAGGAATAGATACTCCTATTAATATATTTTTCTTTCTTTAGATATCAGAAATAATATTGTCTATTTAATCATTCTTTACCAGTACTTTGAACAATGTTTTTAAGCACATATAGTTTCTACTTTTGATAAAATTAGATGCTCCTACTATGTTGTACTTACTAACCAAATGTTCCATTATTTTTAATAATTTAACTTGTATCAGTCATTAATGCAAGCACCGTACCATATTAAGTTTATAAACATTCAAACATTGTAAACTTCGCAATTTGAAAAGAGTGGCCGCGAGTTTTTATTGCCAGGTTATTTTCTACGGCTTTACCTACTGTTGTTACTTGGCATTACATGTACATGTAGAATACCGACGTATCACAAGAGTTGTTTTGCATCCAAGTGAATAAAGAATTTGAATTTTATATAGATGAAAATTGATCTCCTTCAGGCCAAAACTACTGGACGGATGTTTATGAAACTTGTCAATGTATATATGTCAACATTCCTATTCCGCCAGGGAATCTACTCGTCACCAATTGTTTCTTGTTGATTTGACTTTCATTCTAAAAATAAACTCCCACGGTAATGAGGTGCAAAGATGCATCCTCATTAATCATAGTCACAGAGAATATTCTACGAAAGTATATTCTCTCTTCCCTATTCTTCTCTCTTCCCTCGGACCTCTGAGCTGTTCAGACGTGTTACAAGTAATACCGTTTTTGAATTTTGTAAAAATAGTTAAATAAATTAAATAGTGTAATATTTTTATACTAAATTGTGCAAAGTACCAGGCGCACATAATCACCGAGGAGGACTTGTTGAAGGACGCTGCAGTCTCCGCCCGCTACCCGCTACGGCCCGCCCTGCGCTGTCATTGGACGCCCATTAATTAGAGGCGGGGTCATTGACCTTGAACGCCAGTTCATCGACCGATAAGAGTGCTGCACTGGCGCAGGCGCATCCCACCCCTCTAGCGTTGGGCGAATACCAGTTTAGAGACGGGGAAACGCAACCTCCACACTACTTGTGATCGCCTAGTACATCGAGTCACGTTATTCGTCTGTACTATTGTTTTTGGGCGAATACCAGTTTACAGACAGGGAATCTCAACCTCCATACTACGTATGATCGCCTAGTACACCAAGTCAAGTAATTCGTCTGTACAATCATGCCTCTCCGACGTTCGACCCCC
The DNA here is from genome assembly GCA_945859575.2 of Herminia tarsipennalis. NCBI lineage: Eukaryota > Metazoa > Arthropoda > Insecta > Lepidoptera > Erebidae > Herminia > Herminia tarsipennalis. The sequence goes on along the minus strand of OX243849.2, from coordinate 13,196,456 downwards.
ACTGCCTCGCCCGCCTCCATAGCCATCGGATCCACTCGTACTAAGCTCACCGCTCATGCAGCCCAAACATGCGAATCGGATACATCTGAAAGAAGTGGTAGTGAAAGTGTCAGCATAAGACAGAAACGCAGACGTGATGACGATGACTTCAAAGAACTGAAGTGTCTGATGTCTTCATTGTCAGCCAAGTTCGATCAAAAGTTCCAAGAACTGAAACAAAACAACGAAGAACTGAAGGAAAGTCTTCAATTTATGTCTGACAAATATGACACCTTGCTGAAGACGCTTCATGCCATGCAGGAATCTAGAGCAGAAGATAAAAAGACTATCCGGACGCTGGAAGAGAAGATAGAAGCACTCGAACGGAAAAGCAGATCTACTAGCCTAGAGATACGCAATATACCTATTTCGCTAATAGAAGGCAAAAAATTTGAATCAAAGGAAGACACAGTTATGATTGCAAAATCTCTATCTAAGATAGTTGGGATAGACATACACGACGTAGATATTAAGGATGTGTATAGGGTTGCGACACGGAAAGAAGGATGTAAACCCATTGTAGTGGAGTTGAACAGCAGCCTGAAAAAGGAAAAAATATTACAGGGAGTCAAGAGCTTCAACATAAAACTGCAAAACAGTGACAAATTAAATACTGGACACCTCAACATACCTGGGCCTGTCAAACCAGTGTTCGTTTCGGAAACATTAACACCTAACGCTCAAAAACTGTACTACGCCGCCCGACAGCTAGCGCGGGAGAAAGGATACTCCTACTGCTGGACCTCCCGAGGCCTAATCTATCTACGCAAAGCTGAAGGTGAGACGCAAATCCGAATTGACAACGAAGCATGCCTGAAAAGTTTAACAAAGCAATGACTATATTACAGATGCTTTTATAGACTAGTTTTTCGACCGCTTCATATAATAGTTGTAAGTAACCTCAATACTATAGCATTACTAAAAATACACTTTCCCGCCAAACATCTATTCCATTCTCCAAATACATGTTTTATATGGTTTTACTTATTGCTTTTATCATTATGCTATGAGCATAAGAATTATGTCTGCGATTTTAATAAACCACACACTAAAACACTACCTATACATAATAAATGCAACTTGCTACTATTTACTTATACACCACCAGGCATACATATATACAATTGCAATATACTGTACTTTAGAATACTCTTTGCACCTAATGAACACAACACACCACAGCTCACTCATACACTAACATTCACACACAAATACCTCTACACACACCCTAACCCAATAACTCCGCGATCAATAATACTCCTTTATCCAAATGGCTAATCAGCATGATGTTATATACCAACTAGATCAGTTTACAATAGCCCATTCATCAACCTGTGACATTGAGGACTGTAAACATTTAGTGAAAAATTCAAAATATTCGCTAAAAATAATACACCAAAATATACGAAGCATATCACGTAACACTCCTAGTTTACTAACACTCTTAGCACGGTCACAGATAGATTGGGATTTTATCATTCTAACTGAATGCTGGTTAACGCGTTCTCATTACATCCCCACACTTAAAGGCTATAATTCCTGCAAGACTAGCAATAATATAACCCAAAATGAAGGTGTTGTTGTCTTTTACAAAGACACCATCAGCGCCTCGATAGAAGAACCCGTAGTCTTAGACTGTAATATCCTCGCCATAAAAGTAAACAGCAAAACAATTATTTTAGCGGCTTACAGACCGGCAGGCTACAGAAATCTAAAGAACTTTTTATCGTCACTAGATGTTTACATAAAAACACTATCAAATTTCTCTAATATTTTACTGGTAGGTGATCTTAATATCGACATTGCGGAGCATTCTACAGACTCATACTCGCACCTATACCTAAACCTATTAGCATCACATGCTATGTTACCCGCCCATGTGATACCTACCCATGGTAAAACCTGCTTAGACCACATAATAATTAAAACAAGACTTCCAGCTACGAGCTATGTAGCTGAAACATCTATCACAGATCATGATGCCATAATACTTATTCTGGAGCTTAACTACCCTCTAAACACATCACGCAAAATTATCAAAACACTCGACTATGACAAACTAGACAATGACATGGCTAGCATTGATCTTTCCGCAGTCTTCGCAAGCACAGATGTAGATGTAGCAGTATCACTCTTTACGAGTGCACTGAATGACAAAATATCAAAAAACACCAACACTATTAGACCACCTAACCGCAAAAGAATCTTTAAATCGTGGATGACCACGGGGCTTTTGAGATGCATGAGGAATCGCGACAAACTACATCAAAAGGCTAAGAAATACCCAAATAATAAAGACTTAATGCTAACATATAAGCGATACAGAAATTTCTGCAATGGGCTAATAAAAAACATTAAGACACAACACAACAGAAATAAACTTGCAACTGCCACAAGAACAGGTAATAAAACTTTATGGAATGCGGTAAAAGACATCACACACACTAAAAAAAAAAAAAACGAAGCCTTTCAATTAATTAATGCACTAGACCCATCTGCATCTGTTAATCAAGTAAATCATTTTTTTTGTAAGTATAGGTAGATGTATTGCAGATAGCCTAGGTAGCCACAAAAATAACCCTCTGTCGCCTCCAAAAAAATCATACACACACTCATTAGTTCTCCTTCCTACAGATGCAAAAGATATTGAGAACCTAATCACTGGCATAAAAACAGATTGCGCCGTCGGTTGTGATAAAATACCTACTACATTTATAAAAAGATACAAGCGAACTCTAATTCCAGCGATCACCTTTATCTGTAACTTAGCTATAACAACCGGTAGATTCCCTAATGCATGGAAGTTAGCGGAAGTACATCCGATCTTTAAGAGTGGTGACGGAGCCCGTGTCAATAATTACAGACCGATTTCTATATTACCAGCGTTCTCGAAGATACTAGAGAGAATTATGAATGGGTCCTTGGTAAAATACCTAGAGGATAATAAGCTTCTCTCCTCTTCCCAGTTTGGATTTCGATCGAGGTTGTCTACTAGTGATGCTATTCATGAACTGACAGGGTTTGTCTCAAAAAATTTAGACGTACACAAAAAAGTAATAGTTGTCTTTATGGACTTGGCTAAGGCATTTGATACGGTCTCCGTCCCATCTCTGATTAAGAAGCTGGAATGCTTGGGAGTCAGAGGAACCCAACTCGATTTGTTTTCCGATTACCTCTCTAACCGCTGTCAACGAGTCAAAATAGGAGAATATGTTAGCACTGACCTTCTTACGGATCACGGTGTACCGCAGGGAAGCATTCTCGGTCCTACCCTATTTCTTGCATTTATCAATGAACTCTGCGACCTGAAAATGCCTAACGGAAGAATTATTAGTTTTGCGGATGACACCGCGCTTTTATTTGAGGCAGACACATGGGAGCAAGCGTACGGTTACGCACAAACGGGGTTTGACGTGGTTATGACTTGGCTATATAAGAATAGACTCGCCCTAAATGTTGATAAGACCAAATATATTGGTTTTTCCATAAAAAATTCCGCCCATCCTACAAAAGATCTAAACATTGTAGCACATAGTAGCTCGTGTCTGTCCGGTACTGAAGCCTGTTTTTGTCCAATTCTACAAAATGCTACTACAGTAAAATATCTAGGTGTTGTTCTGGACCGAGCGCTTAACTATAATGCCCATATTGATCTTCTTGTAGCAAGAACAAGAAAATTTATTTATCTGTTTAAGAATCTTCGGCTGGCTGCGGATAAAAAAGTTATAAATATGGTATATCGAAGTCTCTGTCAGTCAGCTATAACATATTGTATCACAGTGTGGGGTGGCACTTCAAAGACATGCTTATTGAAATTAGAAAGAGCTCAAAGAGCTGTACTAAAAGTAAGCAATTTTCTACCATTTCTTCATCCCACAAAATTAGTGTATGAACTCACCGAAATGCTGACTGTTCGACAACTCTATATCCAGCATGCGGTTCTCAGGCAACACTCCCTACTTTCTTACAATCCCTATCTACTTGCAAACAAGCGACGTAAGCATGCGGTCTGTACCACGACTCGTTTGAATACAGGTTTTTCACATCACCAATTTAATTTTCTTGGACCGTACCTTTACAATAAATTAAATAAAATTCTAACAATCTACAAGCTAACCAAAAATCCATGTAAAACGACACTCTACAATTGGTTAAAAAAGTTAAGTTATGACGAAACTGAACAATTCATCATCGTCCCTCGCTAACGCATACCACATACACACACACACACACACACACACACACACACACACACACACACACACACACACACACAAACACACGCGTACACACACACACTTCACACACCCCATAAATTTATTATGTACTTTTCCTTTGCTCATATATACACTCCTCAATAGTGATTTAAAACAGTAAATCAAGCATTCATTCATACAGTTTCATACCTATTGCAATGTCAAACTGTTCTGACACTTGTATAATAATTTGTATTTTAATTATTTGTAATATGTATCCTAATTCTAATTGTATTTCCGAGGTGAGGGCCTGGTGATCCGTCACACAGGGTTTCCTAGTATGGACACCAGCCTCTCACAAAGGATCATAAAGTTTCCTAAAGAAATGTGATACTATAGATGTGTAAGAAATGCCTTTGTGAAGGGAGAAATAAATAAATATTATTATTATTATTATTCATTACAGTGTTGCGACAAAAAGGTTTTGTATCAACGTCAACATGGTTGCCAACTTAGGGATTTTGAACCTCCTAAATTTAGAGGCAAATTAGTGGCTTGGGATTTTTCAGGGGTTTAATATGTTTAGGGTGTTTTGGAGCTGAAGCCTGAGTAATTTCACCAGTTGGGTGAGCGACTCACGTTTGACCGGGTCAGTAAATTGCACCTTCTTAAAGAGAAATCTTCAAATTTTCTTGTGAACATTTAAGTATTTTTTTATTTTTATTCTGGGGTACCAACATTAGGAGTTGACAACCCTGAACGTCAAGATTGATTTATAATGATGAAGTAACGAGTGTAAAGTTAATGTTGATAATGTAAAGCTTGTTTCAAATTCCTTATCTGATTAAAAATGTAATGTAACAAGCGTAGTGATGGCGCTTCGTAATTTCATGTAGCATATACGAAGTGGCTTAAACAATGATTTTAAAGTTTTTGTTTCATGTATAGAAACTACGAATATGACAGTTCTAAAATAAAGTAAATCAAAGTAGATATGACAATGCAATAAACAATCATGACTGAATCAAGTGAAAACATCTTTAGCGGCGTTGTGCAATTTTTGGGAAGGGTAAAAAATGTAAAAATTGCGTCAGGACACGTGATCTGATCGAAAACTCGTAAGACGGAGGGAGAGCAATGAAAAACTGCTACAATATCATTGGGTGGGAAATCCAGAAACCAGAATTTTGCCGGTTATCAAAAAATATTAAGATCTGAACATTATTTGATAAATAAAAAATAACTTCTTTGAAGTAGTACTTCTCTAGAATAATAACTGTTCTCCTTTTTGAATTGATGGCAATTTAGACGATTTTACAGCCAATTATTTATTGTAGACTTTAACTACACATACGAATTTTACATAAACATATTTTAATACGTTAAATGCGAAACTATAAAAATGATGACAACTCTGTTTCCCGCCATTTTCACAACTCATGAAGTCGGATAGAAAGCGTAAAACCCTTACACACGCTCCAAATACATCCAATTTAAAGCCAAAGTCACACGATCGCCAGTTGAAAAGCTGGGTGGTTGCCAGTAAATCAAGTAATCCGGCTCGTTACCGCGCAAGTTAGTGGTCGGCATGGGAACTCTCCCTGTCTGCCTCACTTCTAAATAGGCTGGTTATAGCGACACTAATACTCTTTGTTTGTGAATTAAGCTTTGGATGAGTATATTTTACTGTAGATATGGGAACAATGTGTACACATACTACATATACGTATACACGATTATGAGACATGCATTGAGTTGTATAAAAAAAACGGCAATAGCATGTCGGACCATGCTCAGTGTAGCGTTCCGAAACCGTTGCCGTATGAAAAAAATCAGGTTCGAATAATTGCACCAGCAGAAGAGCGTATTTTCATGGCACTTACGCCATTTTATTATCGTCTCAATGAAGGTTTATCTGATTATGTTCAATATCATTTTAGTTTAAAGAATTTGTTAAGAGCTACCTTTTTCATATTTTTTGGTAACACGGTTCAAAGGGGGGGGGGGGTGTGAATTATGCAACATGCATGGATGGAATTATAAAAATGGCGAGCGGCAAACCAAGCTGACATAATTTTCATTTAATAAATAATAATTGTCTATTTATATTACTTATGTGATTGTACCTAATACGTATAAAATTCTATATGTAGTTAAAGCATTTAATGAAAGTGTACAATACTATTATTAGTTCAAAATCCGTACTCTAACATTTGCCATTGGCTGAAATTACCAACAAAATCAACTATTAACTTCTACACGAAAAAAAGTAAAAGAATCCATAGCTTAACTTTGACACGTGACCTAAAGGCCCAAGCGACCAGGTCCTTAAAAATTAAAAAAAAAACACTTTGAGAGAAAGAAAAAAAGAAAACATTCTAAATTCCAAATTCAAACAACGAAAACATGAATTAAACCCAGCACATACAAGCGGTGGCACCTAGTCTTGTACAACCGTTGTCTATTGTACTCCCGGTTCAAACTTGACGGGTACAATAGCCCACACCGCTCTCTTTGCTTAGTTTTACTTCAAACGGTAGCCATTGTTCCCTTTTATAGCAGTTAGATATTAAATATTTTTCCCTCGTACGTTTTTCATATATTGTCGTTTGATATGAGAATAAAAGACCGTGAATTATGAAATGGGAGTTGAATGCTTGTTATTTAGTTGGCACATACCTATAGAATCCTTTTTAGAACATTGTAGTTTATTTGTGTTTATACATTCTTTATCCTTAACCTAATAAAGGATATTTCATCGAGTAGGACTACATACAATAAAAGAGGTAGGAAACATAATGAAAAAAAAAACAAAACAAAAAGGTGGCAGAGTTCGCTTGTTCTCTCTATTAACATTATTTATTTTAGTTCCAATATTGTCCCCAGCTCCATGGAAGACTGGAAGAGAGAGATAGGTAACGTCATTCTATACCAATGTCTACAGTTGGATCAACGTAACTCGGCAGGGCTAAAGTTGGTGAGAAGTGGTTCCGCCGATACATTTTTTGGAAGTAAATGTTGACAGGAAGCGGGGGCAACTAAACCAAGATAATTGAAGAGATGCGATTACGCATTACATTGTCATAATAAGTTTTACTAAATCATGTTTTTTTTTTTTCGTAAAGTACGAGTAATTGTTTGTCAAACTTTCTTTAGTATTTACGTTAACTGTTCTAAATTTTAAACTTTTATGTACTTGTATTTATAGTATTTTAATATTGTTGAATTAAAATTTTGTTTTTATATATAATTATATATATTATAATAATTAATCGTTTTCGTAAATAATTTTAGGGTCTCATATCTATGACATACGCGAAAGTGATATGAACCTAAGTTCAATCCGGTCGAGTTACGTTGATCCAACTGTACATTACACAATAAATTGTCAAATTTACAAAAATGGAATCCCTCAGAAACTTGATGAGTGAATATTAATAACGCCAGGCGTCACTAAAAAAATACAGGGACAGTTGTGCACTTTCCTTAAAGCCAGTTAATAAAAAAAAAAAACATAATATTTACACATGACTTCCCAGAAAACAGTCATTTTTTATGCAATATTGACTTAACGTCATTTATAACACACTTTTGATGTTTTGAGTAATCAACCAATCAAATTCAAGGGTTTCAGGAAACTTCAAAGTTCCCGTCAATCACATGCAACAAAGTAACACGACGATAATCACCTACAAATAGGAAATGAAATTACAAACAACGTTAATCTGGCGGTAAACGAAAAGCCTTAAACAAAAGATGTCAAAAGATTAATCTGAACCAAGGCGAATATAATAATTTATCATCATTTTAAATGTGGCAGTTGACCACCCAGATAAACATTTAAAATTTTGTTCGCGGCTTTGTAGCTGTGACACGCATTAACCCGGGTTTTTGTTTATGGAACTTGTAGCGTGTGGCCAATGTAAAAAAAAATATATTAATAGACATGACTTGAGATCTAAATAGATTAATACATTTTAAATTTATACAGTCGAATTATTGCCTGGAAGAAATCGCAGAATGCGATTACAGCTAAACCTGTCACAACTTACAAAAAAAAAAGTTTTGACAGTTATTTCGCGAACCCATTGACGTAGAGACCGCGGGGCTGCGTCATAATCTCACAAAATTGAGCACTCTCTAGAGAGAGACAACGCTTCTTTGTGGACAATACCTGTCAAAGGCTGCACGAGTTTTTTCTCTCTTTCACGCTTTGCAGTAAATATTTACTTTTTATTTGAAAGGGATGGCACTGTTCAGGTATATACGTCAATGCGCGAACCAAACCTAAAGGAATGCTCCATTTAGACAACATAATAATCAAATTCTTATTCATAGCTTCCAACTATTCAATTATGAAAGGCTATTCTCGATCTCAATAACAAATATTCATTGAAAGATAAAAGAGAGACCACAAAGTAAATAAAAAATCTCACAGGCAAAGTTGCCAGTGTTCAATAAAAAAGTTGCAGCCTTCAGGCCGAAGAGTCAACCTTTGAACATCGGTTTAGCTTAGGGGACCGACGCAATCTAGTCTATTTTTTCACCTATTAGCTACCAATTTAATTTTTATTTATGCTTTTACTGGATATGGATTTGGTCTTGACATAAGTATTCTATTGTTATTACACGTCAATTATCAGTCGCATATGAGCGCAGGACTCTTGCGAATATGCGGTCGAGTTTTTTCTTGAAAAATTAACATTTTTACTTTCAGAAGATTTTAATATCAGTAACGTACCTACTTATCTACCGCTAATATACCTATAAAAGGCAGGAAAAATAAAATAATTAGGGTCCAAGTAACTGTTAATATATAACACTAGTTTGGCTTCATTAAAAATACAATCAATTTGGTGTTTAGGCCGGTTCATTCAATATACAAATAGTAAATGTCAGTCTTTTATCTAACAGCGACTTCATTTTTTTTTCTAGTCTTAGATAGGGAACACATCTAGAATTTAGTTATTACAATTACAACCAAATATGAAATAGACAGACTAAAGCGTCAAACTCATAAAGCCTCCTTTTGCTTCAGCAATATAAAACAAGCTTTCCAATCTAAATTAACAATTTTCTTCAGTCCTTTACGAAGAGGTTTTAATTTTGTTGAAATTGTATAGTAATAACGGACAGCTGGTATCCCTTGAATAAACGCAATTAAAAAGTTGCCAGTTTGTCTGTGGTCGAGACTCGAGACTCAAGAAGACTCGAGAGAAGAGCTGCCTTGTGAACTTTAGTTATCCCATTACAAGCTTCAAGTTTGTCTCCTGTAAACTTATTTTATTCCTATAAAATTGTTTTAAATTAAATTTGTTGGTGTGTCATTCAGATAAATTAAGAAAAAAAAATTCAAAATTGACTGTGAAAATACCGCATTCTAATTTACCTTTATATACCTAACCTTATTATTATTATTAATGATAAAAAAAATCGAAAAGATATTGTTTGGCAACGTGGCCCGTTTATCGGCTAATTTCTGCCAGTCTAAAGATTTCTTGTACACTTTAACTGTACAAAGACTCGTTCTTATCAATTTAAGACGATTATCTGACGATGACAGGTCAGTTTGGCGCCATTTTCACAACTCTCAGCATGAAAGTAAACCCTTTTTTTTTCTTTTTTTTTTTTACTTCAAAAGCATGTTTACACGTTCCTTAAAAAAAAATAAAAGAGTTCACAATTATATTTGAGCTAAGGTGCAAGGTTTCCGGCGGCGTGTAAAGTCACTAGATTAAAAGTATTCGTGCTTTTACTTTAACACCTTCATTATGGAAAGTATACCCTCTTAGGTTATGGTAGCGACGCGGAACGGAGAGTACCTACTGTCATGTGTGTGCAATATGCATTTAGGAATTAGTAAAATGTACAGTAGGTACTGTAATTGGTGATTAGGGTATTTGACTAAAGTCAAATCAGGCTCTTTTTAAGAAACGTCAAAAACGAGCCGCTCTGTACAAATTTATATGGAACTAGCTGACCCGCGCAACATCGTCTGCGTAAATTTTCCCTTTTTTCTTTTTCTTTCTTTTTTTTACAACATTTTTCATTGCTGCTCCGCTCCTATTGGTCGTAGCGTGATATTATAACCTATAGCCTTCCTCGATAAATGGGCTATCCAACAATAAAATATTTTTTCAGTGCAGCCCAGTAGTTCCTGAGATTATCGCATTCAAACAAACAAACTCTTAGGGGCTCTTATGAAAAATAGATGTTGGCCGATTCTCATAGATACCGGATACAGCACAAAAAATTTCATCAAAATCGGTCAAGCCGTTTCGGAGGAGTATGGCAACGAAAACTGTGACACGAGAATTTTATATATTAGATGTTAGCATATGACGTCACGTTTTCTATGGTCAAATTATTTACTTTCAGTGTTTCTCTTTATGATTATAAATTAAGTAACACTTGAAATTAATAAATTAACATATTTTTTAGAACACTTTATGACACATTTTTACCTGGTTATTTTAAAATATTTTATTTTGATAGTAGTCAAATACCCAATTATACAAAATTTAAGGACTTTTTAAAATGTAAGTACTGCTTTGAGTAGGTACTATACAAATTTTGATCTTGCTCCAAATCTGATCTCGGGCTGGCGACACTGCAAACAGTTGAACCTAGCCACGAAGACAAGACTAGCCACTTAACACACAAAACATTACTTTTCACTAAGTTTTTCTAATCTTATACTGAATGATCTAATTAGCAACGATCAAATAATTGCTTATAATTTTTTTACGACTTTATTGATTGGCAAATAGCAAATTGTATTTACCTGCTTGTTGTTGACAAACACCTTATTAACATACGTGCGCATGGACGAAAATAACTCATGGCGAAGTATTGTTCTTACACAAAACATATTTCACAAAACACGCACACGCAAAATGCACATCAGGCACCCAAAAAACAAAAACTCACGGCGAACATTTGTTTTGACATAAAATACAAGCAAAAATTAAATATAACTAAGCGATTGCGAACATTTGTTTCTGAAGTCGGCTTCGATCACAAAATTACAATTTACATTTTGTTCTTACCAAAATTATTTTCGTTTTTAATTAGACATGTACGAATGAAGTTTGAAAATTTTAAATTAATATCACTACAAACCTACTCATTAAATATAAATACATCAAGAACTCACAAATTCATATTATTATTATACTGCTACTGTTAATTTGCTCATAATATTGACATTAGACTCACAATTAGACACAAAACACTGCGAACACTTGTTTTAAATCATAAACTGCGAAAAATTGTTCTTCACGACTTAATTTTTTGGCGAAGACTTGTTCTAAATATTTTTTGTCGACGGTTAAAATTCTACAGTTCGCTAAGAGGAGTATTACAGCTATGAAATGAAGTGCAACTGAATGTTTTATAGTAAGGAAAATGAATTGATTCAATATTATTATTGTTTCCCTATAAGTATGAACAATAAAATACCTAGTGTTAACTATAGTAAAAACTTGCAAGTTTATTTATGTAGTTAATAATTCATACATTAATGTAAATAAGTAATCTATATATATAAAAATGAATGTTTGTCTGTATGTCTGATCTTTAACAAAGTGTTGTGCATGAGCCCACGACGGTTTACGTGTGCTAGCTACCCGTTCATGGGGTATCAATGTAAATGTTTGCAAAAATGGGGAAAAATAACGCAAACAAAGTTGCGCAGGTTAGCTATTCATATTATAAAGAGGAAAGATTTGTACCTATTTTTGTATGTAACGAATAAACTTAAAAAGTACTGGACCGATTGTCTATGATTACAATGTCATCAATGTTTTCTTAGGACGTTATCACGAAATATTATGGTCTGTAAACCATTGAAAATACAAATTCAAACTGGCAATTTGAACTGACAAATTGGAATAAAAGTTCATTACCGTAATCAACAATTTTCATTCAATCCGTTTTGGCGGGTAAAAAGGCTGTACGGAACGCCATCAAAGTCTATCAACCTGTCAAACAGAAAAAAATGCAATGTTCAAAATTGCTACGATTTTGAAACGCTTTTGAATTTCGAATATCTCGTAAAATACGGCAGACATTTTAGAACAGGACAGGGCTGGTCTGTTTTTTCATTAATTCCGGTATAAACAAAACGAAAAGAACTACGTAATGGAAGCAACTGGCGAGGACGCCACCTCACCATCGATTTAACGTGAGGGAGACTCCCTCACCCCCTATCCAGATAGACGGTGAAATATTTAAATTGTCTCAGGTTTAAATACTTTTGCCTCTCTCTACATATGGTGGTGGTTACGTGTTAAAGTAAGATGACTATATTTTTGTCGCGCTTATGACAGATTTTTTTTATCTGTTTAGCTCTTTAGGGCTAGGTCAAAACCAAGGACTGGGCTCACAACATATTGTACTATATGTTTAAATGTAGGATTAAATAGGCCTTTATTTAATCCAACAATGAAACATAAAATATCATAAGCTGACCCGCGCAACTTCGTCTGCGTAATTTCTTCCCGTATTTACAACATTTTTCATTGCTGCTCCGCTCCTATTCGTCTTACCGTGATGTTATGTAGCTCTAACCCATCCTCGATAAATGGGCTATCCAACAGTAAAATATTTTTTTCAATTTGGGCCAGTAGTTCCTTAGACTATCGCGTTCATACAAACTCTTCAGCTTTATAATATTGACTGCCTCTGTGGCGCGGTAGGAGTGTATCCGACTGCTACGCGTTTAAGGGTAGATTACGAGAAACAGGGTTCGGCTCTCTCAAAAATTTATATAGAAAACCTAAATATTAGGACACGAAAAAAATTGTGTCAAAGAGTTTTTCTAGTAGATGAAATAAAGAAATTTAAGGATATGTCTTAAAATGATCCCGCAAATAAATCTTGAAGTTGCGGAAAAATGCAAAAACGAGCATTTTCGTATTGCTATGGTCATGACGTTCGTAATCTAACATATGTACGAACGAATATTCTACTTTATTTTGACCTGCGCTCCTGCGCACTGTCAAGTAATGGTTTTGGGCGGAAGAGCGAGGCCGGCGATCGTGTTGCTGTGTACGTAGCGCTAAATAAATAATTGTCTCAGTGTAATTCTCCCTTATCGTTTGAAAATACATGAAAGACATGACAAACAGATTAAAACGAGACTTTGTATAGTAAAAGTGTACAATAAATACTTGACACTAGCAGAAATTTGTTGATAAACTGCTGTTAGCCATGATTTCATAAATGAAGATGAACACAGAAAGTGTTTTTTTTATAAAATCACCCCGTTTCCATAAATAATTGGTCACGTTAACGAACTAATAATTAATCTATACTAATAACATAAAGCTGAAAAAGAAAGTTTGTTTGGTTATTTGAAAGCGATAATCTCAGGAACTACTGGTCCGAATTGAAAAAATATTTTTACAGTTGGATAGCCAATTTATATATAACATCACGCTGCGACTAATAGGAGGGGTAGCAGTAATGAAAAATGTTGCAAAAACGGGGAAAATGTACGCAGACGAAGTTGCGCGGTTCAGCTAGTTACACATACAACAACAAGACTTTCATATGATTTTGACAATCGGACGCCCATATGACAAAAAAAAAAACCGGGCAAAAGCATGTCGGACTGTGATCAGTGTAGGGTTCCGAAACCGTTGCCGTATGAAAAAATCCGATTTGAATAGCTGCACCAGCAGAAGAGCGTATGTTCATGGCACTTAGGTCCTTTTGTGGAGAAACGTTGTTTTTTGGCAATAACTCAATGACGGTATACCCGATCATGTCTATGATAGTTACTTGTACCGTGATTTTGTTCACATACCCAACATCAACCATTTAGCTGGCAGAGGGGGGGGACACTTGACTCTAACAAATATTTACACTTTAAAGCCTAATATTTCACAAACGGATCCCTAAATCTAAAAATGTTTTTTACAATCGCTTTTAAAATAACAAACGTTTTTAAAAGACCTATCTAATGATACCACACACGATGGGATAGGTGAGGTACCCCCAAAAATAAGCTTTTCAAGATTTTGTTCTTTCATTTGGTCGGCGTAAGTAATATGTGTATCCATGCAAAATTACAGCCTTCTAGCTGTAACAGTCACAGAGCTAAGCTGCGGATGAACGGACGGACATGGCGAAATTATAAGTTCCATTTTGCCATTTAGGCTACGGAACCCTAAAAATTCTGGAATCCCGGGATAAGTCCATGTTAACATAGCATTTGAGACATTCATCCAAAATGGCACTACCTGCGCCGATCCTTCATTACCCCTCTTTAAATGTCGGGGTTAAAAATGCAAAATGTTCTATGCTTAATTTGAAACAACTACCGCCAGCGTACATCCATTAACTACGGAAATATCAAAGGAGTCGACTCGGAAATTTGTATTACCAATTCATCTCAAATTACCGGCTCAGACCGCCATAGGAAATTATACCCAGCGGATGGAGAGGTCACGATCGTACAAAATAGATAGATACCCAGAGTCAGCTTCTTACAGCAAGCGAAAATAGGCTCACACACACATAGACGTGAACGTACACAGGTGTCGGTTGAACTCGGTTGAATGACAACCGAGACTGCTCACGTATAAGTACTACTCACTCTATGTGTGCGTGGATTTCTTGTTGATCTGTGAGCCAACCGCTCACCTCTATACTAACGTTGGAGTGGCTACCCCGTGAAAAGTGACAGCAATTTCAAATATCGAATCGAATGAGCGTCCTGTGAACTTTTTTTGACACTGGCAACAAATGGCCTTTGTTGTTATAAAGACAAGTATAATATTCCATTTGGTTGTAAAAATGGCGGCCAACTGACCCGCCATTATTTTTACAGCTCCGAGTTTAACTTGTAAAAAATGATTTGAATACGTGATAATTGAATAAGAACGAGACTTTGTGCAAATAAATTCTTGACACTGGCAGAAATTAGCCGTTAAAACGGCTAGATTGCCATAATCTCAAAGAAAACGAAAATTGCATTTGATTCTGACAAATAGCCGTTCAAATGTCAAAATGAAATAGAAGTCTTGTTGTAGACGGCGATTGCCTATCCAATCCACCGTACTAGTACTATATAGGTCAATGGACCATCTGTATGTTTTGTAACGATTACATTCTTGCTCGAGCAACGTATATGGACACTGAATTACCCATACGTATAGACCTGGACCGTGCCATCCTTCTCAATTCAAAGGTAAATATTGACTGCAAAGCGTGAGAGAGAAAAAACTCATGCAGCGGTTGACAAGTATTGTCACAAAGTAGCGTTGTCTCTTTCTAGAAAGTGGTAAATTTTGTGAGGTTATATTTATTTTGTGTTTTAGTTGCTTTATATTTATTTTTGAAGTCGGTAATATTTTTTTGTAAAAAAGTTTTTTTTTTCATTTAAAGGGATATCTCATAGCTGGAGCCCAAGTAGCTATTTTGGATTTACTTGAGCATCGTGGGGACTTATTTGATTTTGAAGATTATTATGTGTGAAGAAAAATGTTTAGGATGTATCCTTTCAATGGTGGGGAAGGATGTTGAGTGAACCCACAAGCGGCAACACGAGACGCTCCCATTCAAATGACTTACGATTCATACAAGCCGCAAGCTCGTGGCGGCTCAGATTAAGAAAACCCTTCCACATTATCGTTGAAATATTAGAGCGTGTCTATAATCTAATGCGCTGGAATATCTCTATTGGTATATTTTTTTTACTAAATATTTTGATCGGCTGTCCAAGACTCGCGCCACTATATAAAGAGCTAATATTCAGTACCTAGGGGAAGTTACTCAACCGGGTACGAAGTATTCCCCTGTTAGCTACTTGGGCTCTCCCCCCTCGCCCCCCCCCCCCCGCCTAGCTATCAGAACAAAGTGGACTAAAGAGAGAGGGGCAATGCGAAGAAGGCCTTACAACAGCTCAAATTCATAATTCGAATGCAGAGCTTACAAATTTAAAATGAAGGTCTCGATATTCTCGATTAATATTCGATTATACGCTTATCGAGTTGGAAGTGCCGCTATCGATTACAATCTAGTAGCTGTTTCGAACAAGTTAATTTGATTCGATGGGTGTTGACTCTTGTTACGATACATTAATTTTGTAATGAGTAGAACATTAGCTTTACCAAAGTGTTAACAAATTGTGGCATTTTATATTTGGCGCGAAAGATGTGAAAATGGCGGCAAACTGAGTTGTCAAACATTTTTTGTAGCTATATTTTACGTGTAAAATTTTTAAACTATGTACCTACAAACAAAGTTTTTTTCTAAAGTTTTTTTTGTTTTAACAAAACAACTTAATTATTTATAACTTTTATTAAAGTTGAATGATAAAACACGGGAGTATGGGGATTTTTATTGACATGCCTAATATACATATATTTTTAAGCAAAGACAAAACATTTATAAATATAATTTTAACAGCTTAATGAGTGTATTTAACAAAATTTATTACTTTAAATTGAAATTGTGTTTGCGGTGTACAGCCACATTGTTACCACGTTCAGTATTTTGTATTCAAAATCGTATAGCGGATACGAAATATAATATCTCATATAAAATTATACAAACACGTATTCATTTCCGTGCAGACTAATGTAAATACAGAATCCAGAATGAATAGGAATGGTTGACTTTTTGTAAGGACGACGTGGAAGTATTTGATATACGGTCTAGCGCGTGCCTTGAGTATTTAGGACGAAAAGACAGATACCAAGTGTCATACAGATCCAAGTAATATGTGTACTCACCCTAAGTACAAGGCCAGTAGACACATTACTTACTTTCTTAAAAATCCAACTCTCAACTTGAGAATTGCAATTATAACTTTTAAACTTACGCGTTGCATTATAAATACAATTTGACACGGGAATAAACGCGTTTAATCTAGGTAAAGTGTTTACCTTATGCTTGACGTTTCGACCGGGTTACACCGACCGTGGTCACAGCTTGTGACCACGGACGAGCAAGAGGTCAAGTAGGTTTAAGGTAAATACTTTACTTAGATTAAACGCGTTTATTCCCGTGTCAAATTGTATTGATAATTGCATCTTCTTCAACTCTTAAAAAATACCCTGTGTAACTAACAAGTACCAAATAGGGTTGCCAACCGTACTTTATAATAAAGTATTATACTTTATTTCGGTTACTATATATTTTATGAGAAGTATAAAGTACCCTTTATTTTACACGATTTAATTCTCCGCAATTCAATTTACATACTTAAAAAAATAGACGTAACTTAAATATACACTGTAAAGATGCTTGATTATGATTAGATATTAATTAAAATTTGCTAAAAATAATTAATATATTTTTAGAAAATAAATTAAATTAAATTGTACTATATTTTGACACAACGTAGGTACTTGTTTTACTTGTTGTACCAATATAAGTACTTTATTTGGCCCAAAAAGGTGGCAATCCTAGTAACAGTGTCAGTATCAAGTCAGGGTTATTCATAAACTGAAGATTGGTATCTGACATAACTAGAGATGTTACGGAGGTGGTTTTATCGGAACCAAAGTCGGAGTCGGAGTTTTCAAATTTGGTTTGTCAGAGTCGGTATCGGAGTCGGAGGTGATGGGAGAAGGCAAATAGGTATGTTGAAATACTTAAGAAAATAAGATAAAAAAAAAAAAGAAAAAAATATCTAACATCTATACATACTAATATAAAGCTGAAGAGTTTGTTTGTTTGTTTGAACGTTATAATCTCAGGAACTACTGGTTCAAATTGTAAAATTATTTTACTGTTGGATAGCCCAATCATGGAGGAATAATATACGCTATGACCAAAAGGAGCGGAGCAGCAATGAAAAATGTTGCAAAAACGGGGAAAATTTACGCAGACGAAGTTGCTACGCTACGCTTAAACATTTTATACAAATGTTAACACATTTTCCATTCTCTCCACATAGGTACCTACTCGTTCCAATTTTATTTGCTCACGTTACGTGGCACTCCCGTGTCAATGGCATTCGTGAAACGGAGCGGCGAAATTTGAAACTGTGGACTATTTTGAAAGTGCTCTCCTAGTGAATGGTTGAATACATTTTACAAGGACTGACACGGTGCAATGTTTCACTAAAAATTTGATTGGAGTTTTGAATAAATACAGATATGAGCTTTTGTGCAAAATGGCTCCGATTTTTTTATGGAATACTGAGGCGTGACGTCACAATTCAGGATCGTCAAATCGTTACTTTTAGTATTTGTTTTGATCATCATAAATTGTTACATATGTTAAATTGCAGAATGTTGAAGATAGCAACTACAGAATATATATTTAGCTTATTAATTTGCACAGAATAGATAATTTAGCAATTTTCTACTTTAATTAAACAAATGACAACCCTAACTTTGTCATTTTTGACAGGAATTGCTAGGCGACAAAGTTAGTAAACATTTCAAATCCATTTCGGCTTTAGTATAGGCCATTAACGTATAGACCAGGACTGCTCCATCACTATCAATTAAAAAGTAAAAATTGACTGCAAAGCGCGAAAGAGAAAAAACTCGTGCGGCCTTTGACAGTTAACGTCCACAAAGTAGCGTTGTCTCTTTCTAGAGGTAGTCAATTTTGTGAGGTATGCACACAGTCCTGTTCTCTACGTCAATGGTTTAAGCAACTTCAAACTCAATAAGGTCATTCGCCCTCACGTAGTCCCTCTAAAAACACAACCCAATGACCTAGACTTCAAACAACACCTAGGCAACATATTATTTTCATGTTCACTAAAGGTTCACTACTATGTTTGTACACAATGTGTGGAGTACCAAGCTAGTGAAGAGAGGCATTTACGGCCCATTGGGCGATTCGCCACTATTCACTGAGTTTGTTAGGGTTTACTATATGAATACTGGGACTATGGTGGACTAAAGCTTTTACTTACTGTTACACATTGTTTAAATTTATGTTTGGTTGGTTTGTTTTCAAGTTTTTCATGTTGTTGTCCGCGAGTGCGTTCGCGTGGAAATTCAGAAAACAAATCTATTCCACGAGAATACGTTCTGTTTTTCAATGTCGCGGCAAGCCCGTGCGACATGTCAAAATCTTGTCATAATGGTTAATAAAACGAAAAAAAAGGCTGGCTGTATGGTGCCGGCTTAAGAATAGTACCACCCCATCTCTTCCCGTGAGTGTCGTCAAGGCGACTAAGGGATTTCACTCCGGAGGACGGGCAGCAGCGTCCTCTGCGTACTTAAAGCCTTACTGCGATCGCCAACCCGCTCGCCAAGCGTGGCGATTATGGCAATTACCCCCAGGATCTACATACCAGTAGGTTCTACTGGGGAGACCCGTGCCCAGCAGTGGGCCATCATATGGGTTGATATGTATGTACTATGGAAACAAAACAACTGATAAACATACTTATATATTTCTAGATACACATTCACATACACATATGACATACATATAGACTAGCTGACCCGCGCAACGTCGTCTGTATAAATTTTCCCCTTTTTTGCAACATTTTTCATTACCTATTGGTCGTAGCGTGACCCTATAGCCTTCCTCGATAAATGGGCTATCCAACAATTTTTCAATTCGGACCAGTAGTTCATGAGATTATCGTGTTCAAACAAACAAACTCTTCAGCTTTATAATATTAGTATAGATAAATAACACCCAGACACAGAATAAACCATCGTGTTCATCACACAAAGTTTTATGCTGAGTGGGGGTCGAACCCACGACCGCCGACTTCGCAGTCAGGATCTTTAACCACTAGACCAACAGGCCAGTCAATATAATTATATACTAATAATACATTTATGTAAAAAAACGGACAAAAGCATGTCAGACCATGCTCAGTGTAGGGTTTCGCAGCTGTTATTACAAAGAAATAAACTAGAGATGAATCTATACTAATATTATAAAGCTGAAGAGTTTGTTCGTTTGTTGAAACGCGGTAATCTCAGGAACTACTGATCCGAATTGAAAAATCTTATACTGTTGGATAGCCTATTTATCTAGGTAGGCTATAGGCTATATAACATCACTCTACGACCAATAGGAGCGGAGCAGCAATGAAAAATGTTGCAAAAACGGAGGAAATTTACGCAGACGAAGTTGCGCGGGTCAGCTAGTTTGTATTATAACTACGGCTAACATTTTGAAAATTGCTGCGGGCATACCCATTGGTTATAGGTGCAACTTATTACTATAAATCTTAAGCGCACTAGCTAAAGGGGCTACCACACTTCGTAAAGCGCACGATTGGTTGTTGTGTTTTCCAGCTCAACCTTATCGAAACCATACGTAACATATACCTAGGCTCCTCTGATAGTTTTAATATGTATGTCGGAAAATTAATAAATCGCTAATTAATTTCCGTTGACCTAACATCTGTTTTTATTAAATAGCAAGTCCATTGACTCATTTAAACATAGCCGCTGCAAGATGGCGTGACTTTAGTTTGACGTTTACCTTTGAAGTGACGGTAGTGGGGCAGTGAGTCTCATTCGGCAGTCTTAATCGAGCAGTCGAAGCGACAACACATCTTTTAATAGACTTGTCGCTATTTTCATATAATTTGTGTAATCGAATTATTAGAACTATAGATGGACTATCCCTTGCTCGAACCCTCGAGGCAACCGTGTTCATATGATCGATTACCATAGTGTTCATTTGAATACTGGCGCGTTCTTAAGGTAGTACAAATTTCAGTCAAATAAAGCAAAATGCTCATTTCAATGATTAGTATACTGTTATTAGTATACTGTTTGAGTTATTATTTATTTATTTTTTCTTTTATAAAAAACAAATCTTGTAGAGACTACTCTATGGCAGCTGAATATGTAATTCTCACAACCTTCACAAGAATTTAGTTCTTTATTTATTTTTAAAAACTTTAGCGTTATGCATATGCAAATTTGACATTCTGAACCTCATAATGTCCGACGGTTCCAAAATGTCCAATTCCCGAAATGTCCAATTACCACAATATCCAATTTCCGAAATGTTCAACTACAACAATTTCCAATTCCCGAAATGTCCAATTACCATAATATCCAATTCTCTAAATGTCCAAAATTTGAATATGTGGTGATTATCACCGAGCGCTTTTTAATTACTTAAATAAGTATACCAAACAGTGAAAATTATTCAGATACAGGCTGATGCTGATAGAGACAATGATGTCGCAACGATAAACTTAATGCTAAAACCATTCGCTATCAGTCTGACTGAGAGGCGATTACATTGTCGAACGATTATATCATTGTAGGCGAGTCAAATTAAGTGTAGCGCCACGTCACGAATGTTCCCCGAGCTATGCACAGAACTATTATTAAGGACTCTTACACACGAAGCATCGCGTGACGTTTGCCAATCACTCGTCTTGTATTTAAAGTAGGTACTTGTCTGACATCCTACTTTGTGAACCGCCATGTTTAAAAAAACAAGTTGGAGGCGCCGTTCTGTTGTTGTAGAAGTGATACACTAGGATAACATAACTCTGCTACAGTTGAAATAAACGAAGTTGCCCGGATCGAAGTTAGGTTCATAACACTTGCGCGGATGTAATAGAGATGCGACCCTAACATTACCTACGAAAACGATTAATTTTGTTTAATC
Source organism: Herminia tarsipennalis (assembly GCA_945859575.2). NCBI lineage: Eukaryota > Metazoa > Arthropoda > Insecta > Lepidoptera > Erebidae > Herminia > Herminia tarsipennalis. The sequence continues at coordinate 13,174,647 of OX243849.2, read as the reverse complement.
GACTAAAAATACTAACAAAATTTTCATTCAACAATAAAAAAAATAGACAAACGATTTCATTCAAGTTTAAATTTAGAACAGTTACAGTAATCACTAAAGATAGTTTGAAAAACAATTTATTTACAAGAATAATAACAAAAAACATGCGCTAGTCATACTAATTATGACAACGTAAATTACGTTGTCATAATTAGTATGACTAGCGCATGTTTACGTTACGTAATGTGTTTTTTGTTACGTTACGTAATGCGTAATCGCACCTCTAATTCTCTAGATTTAGTTACCGCCCCGCCTCCTGCTTCCTGTCACCATTTACTTCTAATCAAAAAAATATTTTTTGGGGTAGCCACTCCACACTGATTTTTTTTTAGCAAACATCAACGTGTTTAATTTAAGGTTTATATTAACTTTTTGGAAATAATCACTCCTAAAGTTGCGTAAATTGTGTCCCCCCTTAACTTTTGATTGTGTGACCAACAAAAAAAATCACAAAGGTACCACTTAATAAATACTTTACAACTAGAATGATTTCGAACATGATCGGATATGCCGTCATTGAGTTATTGCCGTGCAGTGTTTGGTGCAAACGTTTTATGGAATTGTTGCTGGTGGGATTCAGATCTCTTTATATTATATTTAGTTAGTGCGGTTTGAATTTCTAAACATTCATTTTGGATTTAATTCGGCTTGATCTCTATCATTCAACAAACCATGTAGACAAATGGAAAATAATAAATGTATATATATACGCGGGTAAACTCCCAATTGAATGAACACAGTTATGATATGACCACGTCGTTTCCTGTCGATTTAAACTGTATTATCTTTGTAACAGAATTCACTAGCTCGATTTCAACATAAATAAAGTTCGCTATCAGTTTTAATTTATATCTATATTAATATTATAGGTAGGAGGTAAAGTTTGTAAGTTTGGAAGCTTGTAGGGGGTAATATCTGGGTCTACTATACTAGATATTAATAATTACGAGTCTAAAGCTAAGTACATTATTTGTGAGTGTCGTGATATATAACATCACGCTACGACACACACAGCATGTTGCAAAAACGGTGAAAATGACGTAATAAATGTTTTTTTAATCATCTTCGAATTGTCAAAGCTTGTAGCTCCCCGTTTTTGTTAAGGTTATTTCACAATGATAAATTAACAATATCCTGTAGTCCTCTATTTTGAATAATCGGACCAATCATAGGTGACAGCTGTCAAATTTCAGAGTTACCACCTGCACAAAAAAGTGACACAAATTTAAGTAGTGTATTCTTATTGAGATACTCTTTAAATTATAATTATACTTATGTTAATCTGGCCTCTTTGCGGGGTGTTTGTACAATCTGCTTTCAACACTTACCTGTAACAAATAAAAAAACAAACATTAAATTGATGTAATTATCTTCAACATGAATAAACGAATTTTCATCAAACATAACAGAACTATCCTGGTTAAAACCGCCGTCATAAAACACACTAATTAATAACAGTCTGGAAAAAAATTAAATCCCAAATTGTAATCTGTACAATATTGTGCTATTTGTAAAATATATCTGTGACAAATAAACATTGTTCTTATTTTATCAATTGTGGAAAAAATACGTTAAATTGCTGACGAATATAATATAAGGGGCTTCTAAACGAGCAATATTTTTCTGCAATTCTGTGGCCAGCAACATTGCAAGCAATACTAGCCAGACTAAACAACATTGCAGTAATATCTCGGCCAAATAGCTAAATGTGTTTGATATTTTTACGTATGTTTTTGAAAGGTTGCCAGACGATCGCTCAGCGATCGATTTTACTGCAATATTGGCAGGCCAGTTTTTTATAAGTATGCTGTGAGTAACGTTGTGATTTATTGCGATATTATGTGCTTCTACTATTGCAAACATATAGGTGCCAATAGTGCAGCTAAAAATTCCAATAAAAAGCCCCTTTACTTTATTGTAGCAACCATACCGATTAGGGGCCAGTAAAGACGGCAGTCGAGAGCGTTTGGAAGCATAAACTCGCACCGGTACATTAAGAAAATACCTAAGGTAGAGCGGTCGTACTAGAGATCTGTTTTTGTCACTGTAGTTACGTTAGTGTAACTAGTTGGACATTATTCTAAGCTATAACTGCTTATGTAACCATTTACAAATTTTATTTTAATGTTACTAATGAGACTTTTGTCCAATTAGTTATAGTCCCTAAATGCAAATTCAGCATCGCCAAAACAAATGAGCATCACGAAAACAAGTGGCTAGGTGGCAAGGCCAAAATGCCAAATAGCATTATACATGCATTTTTTATTTATTGAAAACCAACAGTGTTAAGAGTAAGGCTAATGACAGGTTTTTCTTCATTTTATTTAAATACAAACAAAAGGAAACTCAAACAGAAACATTTTTTATTTAAATTTGAAAAGGAGTAAATTGTTTGTAACACATAATTTAGATTTCAAAAAAAAGTATTAGGTATACAACGTTATTCTTGGTAAAGTGCAAACCTAAAAGCAGTCTGCTCAGAATCAATAACGCCATCCATTGAGGTAGTTTTTTCAATTAATTAATTTATCAATCATTCTAACAGTCCAAATCCTGTTCACAACGTGATGTCAAATGTAATCATCACTTATTCAATAATATCCATGGTTTACGTACTATGCGACGCAATGAGCACGATACTGCAACAAACTTATGACAACTTTAATGGCTTATAACTCTGCAAGCTTACATTATTTTCTTGAAGCAAAAATCTTTTTAAAGTGAGCTTTGCACTATACCAAAAAGAACCTTGTATATCTAAGTTTCATCTAATTGTTTGTTTTTCATTTGAAAGATTGTTTAGAACATTCAAAATAAAATTATGATGGTTCCTTTTGAGAAGCGTTAGTCGATCATGCGCTGAAAAACAACACTGGGTACACTAATTGGCTTTGTCGAGCCTGAACGGGCGCTCGGCGCTCTGCCAACTAGTACGTACTCGTAGCTCATTGTTACTGGTGTAGTGGTGTGACATTGAGACCTACTAATGATTGTCGAAGTTCAGACATAAAATAGCTTGTACACCGGAACATAATTTGGGCAAAATTTGAGCACATATAGTTTTAACCTTTGTTTTACGTAGATGTTTCTATGTTGTACCCACTGAGGCTTATTTTGTTTTATCTCATGTTCCAATTTTTAATCAATATAATTGGCATAAGTCCTCTAACATGGTGTATAAAATATAAGTGGTAACACCTTACCCCATATCAAGTTTAATAAACATTTAAACATTGTAAAAAATATCGATGTGAAAACAGTGGCCGCCAGTTTTAATTGTCATGTTCTTTACTCTGGCTTTACCTATTGTTTGTAAACTTGGCATTACATGTAGAATCCGTGTGAATAAAAAAATTATATGAAAAATAATTTAAATTCTCATTAAATTTCATGCTATGGTAGATATATAAAATGCTTAAAATTTAGTTTAGCTGGAGGGGTTAACAAGATTGCTAGTAATATGCGACCCGCATTGCTAGTTTTTTGTTTTTAGAATTGACGCAAGTAAGCGGCCGCAACAGTTTTTTCGCATCATCTAAACGCAGCCTTAGTCCGTAGACATTTCAACTTTCGCGATATTTCAAGTGTTTAAGTCTTACACCGGCTCCACACGTTGGCCCCAACGTCAGTATCAACGCCACTCGTCCAACGTGTGTAGGGTTGCCAGGTCGCCAAACCTAATAGCCAGACAGACCAACCAATTTGACCGGACATTTGGGTTAAAAAGCCGGAAATCCTACATTAGTTCCTACAGACTCCTTCTGTGGCGCGTTGGGAGTGTATCCGACTGCTACGCAAGAGGTCGTGGGTTCGATCCCTACCCAGGATAAAACTTTGTGTGATGAGCACGATGGTTTATTTTGTGTCTGGGTATTATTTATCTATAAAATGTATGTATTTAGAAATATATAAGTATGTTTATCAGTTGTCTGGTTTCCGTAGTACAAGCTCTGCTTAGTTTGGGATCGGATAGCGATGTGTGAGTTGTCCTAAGATATTATTATTATTAAGAATTTTGTGTCTCAATATTAATAGGTAGGTACGACAAAACCGCTCTTCGGCCACCGCTCGGCGCTCGCTCGTTTGTGAAATGTAAAAAGCCGGACTCCGTTTATTTTGGCCGGACACGCAGTCAAAAAGCCTAACTATTTCCGGCTTTATCCGGACGCCTGGCAACGCTAAACGCGTGGATTTAGAATAACGCTCGTCCCAACGTTGGTGCCAATATTTTCTTGCGTTTAGATGACGGGCCAACGTGTGGAGCCGGCGTTAAATGTGTTTGAAACTAACTTTCGGATGTCAGACGAATCGTTTAACTTATTAAAACTTTATCTGTAGGACAAATTAGCTATGTCTGAGTTTGCACCGGCTTGCAATGTGTATCTGTCTTCTTAGGTGAAGTTCTTGAGCAAAATAGATGTTTGTACCTCTGAATTATGTTTGTAAAGTTGCCGGCTACACAGGCAATATGCCGTAATGCCGTTAATGTATTTTTAAACTGTTTTCTTATATTTCAATAAATAATAAACAAAAATAGGTAAGAATATCAAGGTTCTAAAAGGGGGTCACCCTTTCTCTGTGCCACAAAGGAAGACTCATGGACATGTCCGCTCTTACCCATCTTCGCGTATGATACCTAAACAACCTTACTCTCCCTTTAATGAGAACAAAAGTAAGTATTTGGAATAGTTATGCAATGTCAGTACGCATTTTTAATCGCTTACCCCAATATGTCCGAGACTTACCACTTAGTAAATTTAAAAGACAATAAATATAGGTGGTTTGTTGAACAATGTTTCTACTCTGTTAACGATTTTCCAAGTTTAATTAAATTAAGTTGAATAATAAGAACTCTTATGATTACCTAAAATTATTTTCTATTTAGTTTTAAGTTTAAATATTTGTGTGTCATAAAATTTAAATGACTAATGTGCTGATCTTATCTCGATGTAACATCCATTTGCACCACATTATGACAAATAATTGATTTGATTTGATTTGAATGCAGCATAGTAGTGGTCAGAATAATGGACAGGACGATCTAGACAAGTTCTATTGTGTTCAAACATTAACGGTTGCGGAAAAGAAACTCACATGATCACATAAAAAAAACGTTGAGAGTTTTTTTTTTGAGATAATGGAAAACGAACAAGCGGCTCACCTGATGGTAAGTGCTTACCACTCCCAGGACAGCCGCCACACCAGAGGAATAGCAGATGCATTGCCGGCCTTTAAGGAAAGATGAGGCTCTTTTTTTTTAAGGTCCCTAATGTATAGGTGTAGGTCCTGAAACTCAGCTGGCGACAGTCGATTCCACAAGATGTTTTTTTTTTATCTCCCCGGGGTTAAAACCGCCACGGAGAGGAGTTTATTGCGACGTATTGCGCTCTGCTATTTGATACAGAGTTTTGGATCTAAATTACAAATTGTTTGTGTGTATGTGTGTGAATGTGATTATGTGTTATTGAGTCTTTTTTAATATGGCGCTGCGAGGGTCTAACTCACATGCATCAAGGGATAGAAAAATTTGAGATCTAGTAACATAGTCCAGAAAGGTGGTTCGCTTCTGGCCCCGGTTTGGCTACGGAAGTCTCGGGTTCGATTCCTGAGTCTGGATTTCAAATTTTTCTATCTTTCAAAAATGCAATTATTGTCTTTTTAATGTGTTTACTATGTGTGTTAAGTGTGTCATGAAGGCGTTAGTGGCTGTTTCGTCGGTGAGTATGGAGTCTAGGTCGTAGGGTACGAGCTGTTTGAAGTGACAGTGTTGTTCGTGGTGTAGTCGTGTGTTTGTGTATTTTGGGCATTGAGTTAAGAGGTGAATGAAAGTTTGGGTGGTGTTGTTATCACAAGGACATGCGTCACAAGGTTGTGCGTGGTATAGAATGGTGTTTAAAACGAACTGTGGTGGATTGTCAAGTATCGACATGGTGAGGGTGATACTTGGATGTTTGTCGCGTTGTACGGTGCCGAAACTTAGCTGATGGTAGTCCAAGCAATTCCTCAGATCATTCCCCATAGAAAGTTCTAAAAAAAAACATTCAAAATCATATTTTTCTTTTCGGTTAACGGCTAAACACAATGGAACTTATCTAGACCCCCGGATCAAGAACACGACTCTGCGCTCAATAACGCAAATAATTGATGTCACCCAAAACCAAATTAAAGTAGGAATGGGCCGGACATGTTAGTCGCATGGCAGAAGAGATTAAGGCAAAATAACCACTGAACATTAAATGACGGCAGACCCAGGCAAAGATGGCGAGCCGAAATCGATTCGCACCGGAAAAACTGGCCAGCTTTAGTTCAAGGCAGCAAAAATAGCAGAGAAACAGGGACTGACTTTTAATTGACTAAACAACTTTGTACCTACCTTTTTGCAATTTCGGGGGAAGGGGTACTAAATCCTCAAATCCCTTTTGAGACTTTAAGGACTTTTCGACCTCTAAAATAAAGCATTTTATTATAAGACAAAAATAGATAGCATGTTGGTCGAATTGGGTATTTGACTACTATCAAAATAAAATATTTTTTATTAACCATGTAAAAATCTATACTAATATTATAAAGCGGAAGAGTTTGTTTGTTTGTTTAAACGTGCTAATCTCAGGAACTACTGGTCCGATTTGAAAAATTCTTTTTTTGTTGGATAGCCCATTTATCGAGGAAGGCTATAAGCTTTATAAAATCGCGCTACGACTAATAGGAGCAGAGTAGCGACGAGAAATGTTGCAAAAACGGGGAAAATTTACGCATACGAAGTTGCGCGGGACAGCTAGTATGTCAAAAAGTGTTCTAAAAAAAATTGTTCATTTATTAATTTATAATCATAAAGAGAAACACTAAAAGTAAATGATATGACCATAGAAAACGTGACGTCATATGCTAGCATTCCATACAAATTTGTACAGAGCGGCTCGTTTTTGACGTTTCTTAAAAAGAGGCTGATTTGACTTCAGTCAAATACCCTGTTTAGCGGCTTGCTAGCAGTAAACTGAGCTGTCCTAATGGATTAGTTTTCATCAAAAGATACGTAGATAGGTATCTCATGCTTTAGATATCTAGGTATCTATTTAACTAATAAAACTGTTAACAACATTAATCAATTTGCTTATTTGTTAAGAGATAATTAAGACTAAAATAATTACGCATCACTATTTTAACCCTCACACAACATTAGTTATGTGTTGCCCTTTCCAATATATAACTCCTGTTTTGTATAAAAAACCGGACAAGTTCGAATCGGACTCGCCCACCGTGGGTTCCGTACAAATTTATAGATACATATTATAAATAGTTCAGGAATCGAGTCCCGCAGTTTTTTATAGACTTAATTTATGATTTAATTACAAATGTACAGTGTATAACGGTATTACATACTTGTCAAAAATAGTTCTAAGTCAACGAAAAATGTCCTATAATTTTGATACATTTGAGAGTGTCAAAATGTACGTTTTTTGGGAAAAAAACACCCGTATCTTTTTGTGTTAACTTAGAAGTTTGATTTCTTCACAACTTCTAAAGACTGGCAACCTGAGTATATGGTTTTAATTTCAACTCGATACCTCCACGCGTACCCGAGATAGACGGACCTAGACGGACGGACAACAAAGTGATCTCATAAGAGCTCCGTATTTCCCTTTTGAGTTAAGGAACCCTAAAAACGACCAAAATCTCATCCCACAGTTCATTTATCTCCCCTACAGTTGCAACCCCAATTTGGCACAAACACCCTTACAACCTTCAATAACATAACGCCCTTTTTGTTGGACTTTTGCCACTAACCGAATATCCTCTATTAAATTCTTGGCGGGAAAAAGAAAGGTAAGCACTATAGGGTTGTCAAACAATCAAAATTTATGTAATAGACAATGCTATTTTATATCAGCAAGTTAGATAGGATATTATTATATTCTTAAAATGTTTAAAAGTCATAGACTATATGTTTTATAAAATTACTAACTAGTCACTACTAGTACTATATTTTATATATATATATATATATATATATATATATATATATATATATATATATATATATATATATATATATATATATGTATATATATATATATATATATATAAAATATACAGTGACTAGTTAGTAATTTTATAAAACATATAGTTTTGTACGTCGTCTACTTTCGCGATTTGTACACATTATAGAATTTTATAAGCTACGGGTCTAAATCGTGTCAATATTTTATTCTAAGGCTAAATACCTTTATTGCTCGAAGTTTCGACCGTATTGCAACAGCCGTGATCACAGGTAGTCTCCGTCCCCGCGTAAACAGGATTAGGACCCGTAGCTTATAAAATTCTATAATAGTCACTGTATAGTTTTAATCAAAAGTGAGGATTTCTTTTTATTTATAAAACCTAATTATAAAAGAACAACCAAATTGCACAATACGGACTTAATAATAGACTTCAACATAAGTGATGCAGAAAGAAGAATAAGATACGTTCTTCATTAAAATTTCACAAAAATCTATATAAACAACATAATTCATCTTTACTCGCTTTCGAGTAAAACCCCTTTGTGAGCTAGAGCTTTAACAATGAATTCCAACTTTACTGACAGCCCTGAAATACAAAGATTTCGAAGGGATCAAGGTACATTCTATGTAACACGCTTTCATGGAAGATTGTCGGGATTCCGTTTAAAAGAGCCTTCAATAAGTGTTATATTTATTGTAACGGAAGGGGTTACTATATGGTTAAGGACGGTTTAAGATATAAAAACTGTATACTTTTAAATAATAAAAAATAGTATATTCAAGTGAAGGGTGAATAGAACAGAAATAATTCTGACCACGATTCAAATTAAATATCGTTTGAATATCGAATACTCTAACTAAGTATACTAATTGAGTATTCGATACTTAAGGTGATTCAACAAACAAAGTGCGTATGCAGTGTACGAAGTAGTAACCTTCATTCGCAATAGAACTTCAACTCATACATAATAAACCACAGAATAATTATTAGTATAATTAAACTGTCTCTTGACACTTCTGAAGGGTTAATGGAACAGAAGTACTTTTGACCACGACTCAAATTAAGTACCGTTTGAATATCGAATACTCTAACTAAGTATACTAAAATTGAACGACTCAAGTATAGTTTGAGTATTCAATACTTAAGGTAATTTAACAAAGAACGTCCGTATTCAGTGTACGAAGTAGTAACCTTCATTCGCAATGTAACTTCAACTCATACATAAGAAAACCACAGAATAATCATTAGTATAATTAAACTGTCTCCATTACCGTGCTTAGTTCACGAGAACTTCGGTAACATCAAATAAATTACGCAAATTGAAGTGCCTTTCGACCCATTACGCATCATTCTACGTAACAGTTAATACTGTCATTAAATAGAGAGATGTTTTTCGTAACCAATTAATGCGTGTTTCACTTAAGTGCAATATGTTTTATCAAGTTTAATTTTATCTACTTCTAATATTATGAGAGCATGAGTTTATATGATTTTCTCCTGATGATCTCTAAAACATCTACGTTAATAAAAACGATACCTCTTACGTTAGTTGGTGTATCCAAAACTGCAATTTAACAGCAGAAATTAAAAAAAAAATAGTTTAAAATTTTTAAAAAATCCGCCTGAAAAAAGACGGAAACAAGATACCCTTCACATTAATTATGTTATCAGCTTTTAAAATCCTTTATTTATATACCCCACTCGATAGCTTTTGGAGATTTTTTCTGCCAGTGCTGCTCAAAAACTCGGTTTTACAATTTTGTACGTATTTAATTGATTTTCACACGTTAATTGGACAACTCAGTTTGCAGGCATCGTAACAACTATTCTTTATTTTTTACTATGTATAAATGGTTGAAAATTCAATACCTAAAAATAGCAGACGCCTGTCAAATATCATCTGATTTATAGATAGCCAACAGGAGGACGGAGAGGGCGATGATTTATTGTTTGTTTCACGCAAACACAAAGTTCCCCTCCAGGCATTGCCAAAAACGAAACAAAATATTTTCAATCAACGCACTTAACGCAATGAAACCGTAACACTACACCATTATTCAATATAATAAAGTAAATAATAAATCATGTGTGAAATTATAAACGTGAAGTATAATAAGTGAGGGTGGAGTATAAATATTGATTTTATATGAGACGACACGATGACGACATAGAAAGGAATCCGTTTCAATAAGTTTCACTTTTAAGGGTAGATTACGCAAAACAGGGTTCGGCTCTCTCAAAAATTTATATAGAAAACCTACATATTAGGACACGAAAAAAATTGTGTCACTAGTCAAAGAGTTTTTCTAGTAGATGAAATAAAGAAATTTAAGGATATGTCATAATATGATCCTGCAATTAAATCTTGAAGTTGCGGAAAAATGCAAAAACGAGCATTTTCGTATTGTCATAGTCATGGCGTTCGTAATCTAACATATGTACGAACGAATATTCTACTTTATTTTGACCTGCGCTCCTGCGCACTGTGAAGTAATGTTTGTGTGCGGAAGAGCGAGGCCGGCGATCGTGTCGCTGTGTACGTAGCGCTAAATAAATAATTCTCTCAGTGTAATGCCCTCATAATATTATTCATCTGATATCCGAATGTTGAGTTTCAAGCACAAAACTTAAACACTTAGAAATGTCGCGAGTATAAAATGTATATGTACTTTCTTCTTGAATGTGCATTTCTTCTTGAATTGAGCCTTACTGTGTATAAAATCATAATTTCATCTATACTTATATTATAAAGCTGAAGAGTTTGTTTGTTTGAACGCGGTAATCTCGGTAACTAGTGATCAGAATTGAAAAAATCTGTTACTGTTGGATAGCCCATTTATGGAGAAAGGCTATAGGCTATATAACATCATGGTACGATCAATAGGAGCGGAGCAGCAAAAATAGGGAAGATTGACGCATACGAAGTTGCGCGGGTCAGCTAGTACATGTATAAAAATGAAATGAGTCATCACTCCTTCACTCATCAATGCCCAGCCCAAACTTAGAGAACTTAAATCTTGTATAGAAGTTTTTTTATGATGTACCTAAACAAGACATATTATGAAAGAATTTCAGGTAATTTGAGCTAAATGGTTAAATAAATTAATTTGTGCTAATGCTAGTGATATGATAAATGTAAATAAATATGAATTTAACATGTAAATGTTATAAAGGCGAGCGAAGCTAACACTAACACTGTCCCACAATCTATGAATTTTTGTGGTACATTTTACTGAGAAACTACCTATAACTCTTTCAGTTTTGTGCTTTGACATAGTAATTTCAATTTATGTCGAGATATGCTAGGTATTTATCATAAAACAGTATTATTTTATACACATTAAAAAAAAATATAAAAATATTATAAATAATTTAAATTGTTAAAATATTTGCATGATCGTTATGATAGATGGCGTTAGGAAAAGAAACTCCTAACGCCATCTGTCGAGAATCATAAAACTAATAAGAAGAAGAACCAAGAATGAGAGAAAAGAGAAAATAAGTTGTGATTTAATACGTGACAATCGTTGTTTTTTTTCGATCGAATATATAATCTAACTTCCTGATCAAATGCTACGAGTGAAATGGTTCAATTTGAATTTTTTTCTCATTGTACAGTGACAATAGCGGCTGTATTCCAATACTACCTATAACTTAAAAATTATTCGAAAAAATCATTCCTTTCCGATTACAAATTCATAAGTCATAAAGCTTAACATTAGATAAAGCTGTTTTAGAATTTGAGATAAAGAAACATAATTGGTTTAACATAGATATGTAGCATTTTCAAGAAACATTTGAAAAAATAGCTATGATAGATAAAGTAGTATTAAAAACACATATATTATATTGAAATGTAGGAAACAAAAAGAAATCCGTAAGTGGAATTTTATATTTGGATGAAATAAAAAATCATCAACACCACTTTTTGCTAGTAATTTATATTTAAGTCTTTATAGGTTCAAAATTAAAGACAGAAAACTAACATCTCGATTTAAAAAAAGCTTAAGAAAGATAAACGCCAATTTCTCTGGTTTTAATGTTTATGTACAATCAGGGACATCTGTGAATTGACGAAATATTCCTATGCGCTTGCTATCGTAAGCGCCGTGAGAATCTCCACCCCCTTGACCCACCCTCTCACGCACGAAACCAATTGGGTATTTGACTACTATTAAAATAAAATATTTTATGCTGATCATGTAAAAATATGTCAAAAAGTGTTCTGAAATATATTCATTTATTAATTTAACGTTTTTATTAATTTTTAATGATACAAAGAAAAATAAAAAGTAAATGTTAATGGTAGTAGAAAGTAATGTAAATTTGACCATAGAAAATGTGACGTCATATGCTAGCATTTCATACAAATTTGTAAGGGGCGGGTCGTTTTTGACATTTCTTAAAAAGAGGCTGATTTGACTTCAGTCAAATACCCTATTAGAGAGCGATGGCGTTTGTTTGTTTTTTTTTTTTTAAACAATTGACTTATTAGTGGCAATTTGCAACTTACCTGTTGTTGACGTTCCAATATATCAAATAGTGAAACATAGCTACAACGTTTTATTTATTATTTTATTCAAGCGAATAGTATTAAACACCAGCTGTGCATTGTTCTGAGGTTCCCTGTTATTGCGAAAAACATCTACTCGCATAATTTTCTCAAACTGCACGCTAATTGATAACACCTTTTCTGTGCCATATTTCTTCAAACTCAGCATAGTAGTATTATAGAATGCCGATCCATAGGTATATACAAAATTGACCTTTCTGTAAAATAAATGATATCGTGTCGGCATCGTTACTTGAGTTATAAAGTATAGTCGAGCATATGTTGTCAGGGGCACGTTATTGATGCATTGAGCGCGATGCGAGCAATGAAATAATGGCGTGATATGGTATGTGAATGGAAAACTGTTAATGGGAGGGTATTTTAATTAAATTAAGTGGTTTTATTATATGGCCTGCTGGTCTAGTGGTTAGTGACTCTGACCGTTAAGCGATCTTCAGTTCAATTCCCACTCAGGATAAAACTTTGTCCGGCTTATTACAAAAAGCAGACTAAAAAGGAGTTTAAACTATGACTTTTAAATCCAGGACAAGTTGGTTCTACTGGGGAGACCCGTGCCCAGCAGTGGGACATCATATGGGGTTTATAAAGTCCCAAGCAACCAAGGAGGTTTTACCTTTTATTCCCAGTAGTAGCAGTACGTTAAAGGCTAACAAAGGTACGTGAAACACACATATCTATAGTACCTAGCTTTTATATATTGCCAAAATAGAGTGCGGTAAGGCGTGTCTACTAAAATGTCATTGACGACAATAGGGTATTTGACTAAAGTCAAATCAGCCTCTTTTTAAGAAACGTCAAAAACGATTCACTCCGTACATATTTGTATGAAATGCTAGCATATGCCGTCACGTTTTCTATGGTCAAATTATTTACTTTCAGTGTTTCTCTTTATGATTATAAATTAACTAACACATTAAATTAATAAACAAAAATTTTTTTTGGAACACTTTATGGCATATTTTTACCTGGTAAAATACCCAATCGACGACGCCCCCCACACGCTATCTGAATTTCTTGAATAGTATTCCCATTTCATTTCGTGCCGGTGTCGGTGCTAATTGCCCCTCGTACGCCCCCCCCCCCCCCCCCCACAAATATTAAAATCCTGGATCCGCCCATGTAGACGGTTCTCTCCCAAGATCGGAAGCTGTCGAAAAGAAGATAGACATAGGTACCTACACTAATTACTCTTTTTGATACAGTCGGGTAATAGAAGATATAAAGAGCTCCTTTTTGCAACAGATTATATAATAATAATATATTGAAACAATTCAAAATCAGATAGCACTGTGTGAGTTGTTTCAAGATATTAAAAAAAAACTCACACAACGCCATCTGATCCCAAACTAAGCAGCTTGTACTATGGCAACCAGACAGCTGATAAACATACTTATATATTTCTAAATACATACATATCATCGATAAATAACATCCAGACACAGAATAAACCACTTGGAATTTTATCCTGGCTGGGGATCGAACCCACGACCTCCGGCTTAGCAGCCAGGGTTAGTAACCACTAGGCCAACAGGCCAGTCATAACCATTTCCTTCATTACCACGTCTAGAGCTATAATAAATAAATTTCAACTAATCTCATATCATTTGACACAAGATATTACATTTAGTTGAATTTCTACTTCAATATACGGTATTTCTCGGTAAATATGGTGTAAGTGGAGCAAATATAAGCGACAATTTGCGTAATATGTTTGCTTTTAAGTCATACCCCCATATGTATGACTAGCTGACAGGCGCAACTTCGTCTGCGTAATTTTTTCCTGTTTTTGCAACATTTTTCATTGCTGCTCTGCTCCTATTAATTGTAGCGTGATGTTATATCATATATATAGTCTTAACCTTCCTCGATAAATGGGTTATCCAACAGTAAAAGATTTTTTCTATTCGGACCAGTAGTTCCTGAGATTATCGCGTTCAAACAAACAACCAAACTCTTCAGCTTTATAATATTAGTACAGATTACAGTTGAATAAATCCCCGTTTCGTCCGTGTTCGTGTTCTTAATAATATTGGCATAATTTCTAATCGATTTTTATTGATATAGCAATGATTACGAAGTTAAACCTAACTTTCGGTAATGTATTATTTTCACTTAATCAATACATCTTGTCATCATCATTGATTAGTTTGACTTTCATTTAAGATGCGAGTGCTTGACATCCTCCACGAACTTGACAAAAACTGTCTATCTAGGTACTTACTTTGTGCTAAATGTAAAATATAGTCCAACTTATAATATCGAATAAAAAACGTGCCTTGTTTCAACCAACACTAAAACAACATAAATAAAATGGCGTCTTTTCTTTAAAATCGTATATTCCAGTCACTGTATCAAATAATGGCAACGCAAATACAAATCGTAAAGTAAGCTTCCTACTTCATATCCCGACATTCAATTTTAATATTTTCACAGCGCTAACTTTAATATCAAAGAGAATATTAAAGGAAGCAATAAATACTTTAGCCAGAGACAATTTCATAGACTAATTAGAGAGTTTCAGAGTCCATTAACGATATTACCGTCATACCGTTCCCCATGAATCCTTTAAAATGTTTGCGTTTCGGAGGGTGAAAATGTCCCCTCCGTGTGTCCTGTTCTATTTTTTATCGTGATTTTAGCTGCAGGATCAAATAGGTCGGCGAAAGATGGGGATTTTGTTTATGGTTAAACTTTTTGGGCAGTCTGTCTATGACTCACCTCTTTGTTATATTTTCGTATTAGGATTTAAATTGAGAACGCATTCTTTAAGTTCTATGATGGAGTTGTGAAAATGGCGGCAGACTGAGCTGTTGTATTTACAGCGCCGCCATTACGTTTTACGTATGAAAATCGAAAAGACCGGGTCTTTGGTTGAAGTGTACAATAAATACTTGACACTAACATAAATCTACTATATTGCAACTAAAACGTAGATAACTAGAAGAAGTAAATATGACGTTTCAAACTCAAACTATAACTACCTATACTTAACTGAGTTATACTCAAAAGTATTGCAGTCGCAATTTCACCTTAGTGTGAAAGTGACAGCATGATAATTTTCCGATTCTCAAAACTAAGTGACGTTTGAGTAGTCGACAGATAGTATCCGAACGAATGGGTTTAACGTTTAATTTGATGAAATTGGGTACAGAAGCATGATAAAACTTCAGAATACCGTACAGAACGAAAAATTCATTTATATGAAACGCCCTTGACACATATATAATAACTTGTTTCGGTAAAATAGGGTTTACAAGTTTGTATGAAACTCCGCCAGTTTTGAAGTTGGAACGGTGAAATTTTGTATTTAGTTTTTTCGTTTAAAATAAAGAAATACCTGTTTTAGCGTTTTTGGAAAATCTACCGCTAAGGGGGTAAACTAGGGGTTGCGAATTTGTGTGAAACTCCGTCGCAAGATAGTATGAAACTCGCGTCAGTTTTAAAGTTAGGTCTGTGAAATTTCGCACTTGGATTTTTGGTACACGTAGCGTTTTTTGAAAATCATCCCTTAAGGGGGTAAAATAGAGGTTGCAAGTTTGTATGGAATTCCATCAATTTTGAAGTAAGATCTGTGTAATTTCGTATTTGGTTTAAAATAAAGAAACACGTGTTTCAATGTTTCGATCAAAAGTGAAAATCAACCCTTAAGGGGGTAAAATGATCTACGCTGACGAAGCCTCAGGCGACAGCTAGTTGTGATAAAACTATGTGAATCTTTCTGTGATATTTGTCATCCACGCGAACATAGTTATGGAGAACTTACTTCTTAATATATTTATAGCTTACAATAAAGTCAATATAAATTCAAAAGGCAAAATAAATTAGATATTACACAAACTAGAGCAGTTGAAATATTAAATTAACTTGCACAATCAGATATCTCGCGATACCGACCGCCGACACTGTTGAAACTATCTGGTTACAAGCCATTAGAAACATGAACACGAAACTAGTGCTACTATGTATTTGCTTAATAACAGGAGTGCTTTATTAAATACTAGCTTATGCCTGCGGCTTTGCCCGCGTGGATGCCAGATTGTTACCAAAATAAAGGCAAGTTTTAAAGGCAAAGTTTTATATTAAATTGGCAACCCCGTTTTACCCCCTTAGGGGGTGAATTTTCAAAAATCCTTTCTTATTGATCCCCTACGTTATAAAAGGAACCCCTGTATAACCCTTATAGTTTAGGCCCTGCGTTGATATGTCAGTCAGTCAGCTTTTCCTTTTATATAAATAACTAATCCGGCCATAATTTGCAATTGCCTATTTTATTCTGACGTATCTTCAAAAAGAAAAAAATGTTTTAAAGCATTGACGTATAGACCTGGACTGCGCCATAACCTCACAAAATTGACCACTTTCTAAAAAGAGACAACTTTGTGGACAATACATGTCAAAGAGACAGAGCCGCACAAGGCTTTTCTCTCTTTCACGCTTTGCAGTCAATATTTACTTTTTAATTGAAAGGGATGGCGTGGTCCACGTCTATACGTCAATGTAAGTAATGACATTCCAACCAGCTATCGACTACTAGAAAAAAAAATGAAGTAGGCAAAGGAATCCAAACCAACTACAACTCTATCACGAATCTGCTGCCATAATCATTATAAGTTACCGCCTCTTTCTTGTAGCAATATAAAAGTAAATGTGGCACACCTTATTAGCGTTTAAAAATCAAACAAATAATGTATTCATATTAAAAATATACACACTTGAGACTCAAGTTGCTTATCTACAAAATAGTTGTAGCTATTTTGATGAAACATAGCTACTCTAGAAGAATTACAAAGAAATCAGTGAAAAAAATCGCATTCAAATCAGTTAAGGCGTTCAAGAAGTTTACGATGACAAAGGCACACACAAAGCCTTCAAAACTAATAACGTGGTGTTATTAGTTTTCTTGTTGTTCTTTGCTGTATGTAAGAAAACCAACAATTTTACGTACTTATTTCTATATCCCTAAATAAAAATCAATTGCTGTTCCTAAACCTGGCTAAAACACAACAAAAAACAGAAAGACTATTTGTTTTGTTAACCTCAATTCAATACCGGAAAGATTTAGAAAAAAAAAAAAAAGTTTGTCTGTAAAGTCGGTTTACGGACGATAATTTCACGTGATAACGCCATAAGTTTTTTTTTAAATTTCCAATTGTATCGCATGTCGCTGCAATCGCCAAAACATTGATAACTTTTTAATAAAGAACAGCCTGTGACAGCTTCAGTTGACCCTGGCAAGTTAAGAACAAAATTAAAACCTCTAATGAGTATAGGTTGATAAGCTAGATCATTTACTAATAACAGAACGTCGAGCATTCGCTGTTTCAAATTCACTCGAACCACAACAAAACTAGAACATGACGCTTTTAATGTTTATGTTAGCATTTGCCAGTATTATACCATTCGTAAAAACATTACATTATTCTGTAATGCTCTAGCAAATGCTCAAGTCTATACTTACCTTGAAGAACAGCCGATTAATTGAAAAAAGTTCAATAACATACGAAGTCCACCGAATTAGGTACAAAAACATAAACAACACTAATAGAAAATTATGAGGAACTCCTAAAACAGTGTAACAGTAACAGCATTCTTCGAGAACAATAATTACATTTTATAGTCCTATTACGACTTATGACCAAAACAAATGCGCACACGCGTCTAAAAATGCTACTAAAACAAACTACTGAGCGCTTTCGAAAACACTTAACTCCCCTTTTAATCTAATTTTAAACCGTTATTAAAACATGCCACCCTTTGGTACACATAGGGCTGTCGTAAATAAGAAACGGGAACTGAAACAATATTATTGTTAAGTTGTTTAGCCTGTTGGTCCTGGTTAGTGACCTTGACTATTAAGTAGTCGTTCGATTTAAAATATTTATTTACTTAGGAAGCAAAATACTACACTTGTGAAAAGTCGATTCTACATTTACATGTAATGCCTGTTCGCAAACAATAGGTAAAGCCAGAGAAAAGAACAGGCAATAGAAACATGCAGCCACTCTTTTCAAATTGCCAATGTTTACAATGTTTCTTTGTTTATAAACTGTATATGCAAGTAAGGTGCTGCCACCATTATATTATACACCATATTAGAAGACCGATGCAAAGCAAGAGATTAAAAATATTAAAAGAAGACTACAAGAGATTGGATATATAAAATCAGCCTCAATGGGCACAACATAGTAGGAGCATCCACTTACAATGTAAAAACTATAAGTGCTTAAATATTGGCCAAATTACTGCTACTTAAGTACTCCAGATAAATACTGTCTGTCTAGGAGTTATTTATTCAAGTATGTATTTAATATTTACCAGTTATTATCTGCTATAGTTACAGGTTATGCCTAGTTTTGAAACAATGATGAGACGATTGTTTATTCTGTGTCAGGGGGTAATTTAGCTAGCTCAGTTACGTATTTAAGTATGGGTATCAGTTTCGACTGGATGCCATAGTTACAGACTCCCTAGTTTCATAGTAAGAGTTGACTGTAAAAAAAAACAACTGGAACTTTAGCTATTGACTATTCCCCGTTAAACCGGTCGCGTGCAATAGCCGATATACGAGACGGTAATCGGTAAACTTCTGCTACGTTTAGGTGACATACAACGTTATTCTTGGTATAGTGCAAACCTGAAAGTAATTTGCTCAGAATCAGTAACACAATCCAATGGGGTAGTTTCTGAACTATGTTATATTTTTATAATAATTAACCAATCATTAATTACTTCATTAATCAGTCAGGTTCTAAATACTGGTCACAACGAGATGTAAAATGCAATCATCACTTTTTTTTTCAATAAAAACCATGGATTACATACTACAGGACGCTATGAGCACGATAGAGTGAAGAACATTAAACAACTTAAATGGCTTTATAACTGCAAGTTTTCAATATTTTATTTTTTTGGATATGATTTCTTGAAATAAAAATCTTGTTGGGGTGTCTTTACACTATACCAAATATAACCTTGATTAACCTTTTATATTGGTTAAAAAGTTTTTTATTTAGTTTGTTGGTTTTTCATTGAATTACTTTACCAATGTCGGTATATGAAAGTACGGAGATAGCTTAAAGTTAAGATAAAGACATGGTCGACTTGCATATTTATCGCGGCCCAGCCCACCAAGTACGATCATACCTAGACATATTTTTTAAATGCATGAGGCAACCCTACCTAGCAGTTAAAAAATGCAATCGTGCGTCGACTCATTAACGCTTCACTTTGCCCCTGAAGTGCACTCCGTAACTTTTTATTTAAGTACAAAGTACCGACCACCCCTATGCCAAAAGTGCCCTTTGACTTTTACTCAACAATTTCCTAAATCCCCTTTTAATGAGACCTCCTTTAAAATGAAGGAATGAATTTCATAAATTAATATTTGATGACATTTGTCTAATCCTTAGAAAGGACAAAGGTCAAACGGCTTTAGAATATGATGTAGGGTTGGTCGTACTTCAGTGGCGTTGACAATATGAACAAGGAGATTTGTGGCTTGTGGTTGACCTTGACTTTTAACTCTTTGAATAGTCAAGTTCAAGGTCAACAACTTATTTCATTTAAATAACTTCTAAACTATCGTTACACGTGATATAATTAGACGAGAAGTTATATTATAACCAATTACATTTTATATACGTGTAAAAACAGATGCTTCTCGTCTTGTAATCGTGTACCCATTGCTGAGGATCGTGACTCCTTTAACAAGGTTTCCCAAATTGGGTTCCGTAAAAGATTGTTAGGTGTGCTACGGTGAGGTAAAAAATGTTTTTTTTATGTAGAAAAAGGTCCCCCCCTCCCCCGCGTGACTGGAAATCTATGGCGGCCGGCCATTCAAAATATTTTTTTGTTTATTTTTTTTGCATATTTCTTGAACTCAATGAACATAAAATCTAATTCAATATGCACAGTAAATACATCTGATCAGTAAATAAATACGATAAACACTTAAAATTAAAGCCAAGTTAATAGTAACAAGCAATATTCATGTTGGCTTCGTCGTGAAATATGGAGACATTATGCAAATGGCGCCATCTTGTTCCATACCGTCTGTACTGTTTATGGAGAATTTATTCAAAACCTATACGACTGCATGAAAATTGTATTTAAGCAGGCACGTGGGCATATTAATTTAATACTTTACATGTTTATAGAATAGTTGCTACCTGCCCCGGCTTCGCACGGGTGTGATATCGTAGTTTTTTACACTTTGAGTTACATTATTGTAATTTTTGTAGGGATCTCTAATTTTTTGACAATAAAATACAGCCTATGTTACTCCCCGATAATGTAGCTTTCTAATGGTGAAAGATTTTTTTAAATCGGTCCAGTAGTTTTAGAGCCTATTCAATGCAAACAAGCAATCGAATCTTTACTGTGATGAAGTGTCAGAAGTGGATGCTCATACTATGTTGTGCCCATTGAGGCTGATGTATCCGATCTCGTGTACTCTTCCAATATTATTGACCTCTTTTTTATAATGGTGGCAGCACCTTACCTGCATATACAGTTTATAAACAGAGAAACATTGTAAACATTGGCAATTTGAAAAGAGTGGCCACGAGTTTTTATTGCCTTTTTTTTTCTCTGGCTTTACCTATTGTTTGCGAACAGGCATTACCAGTAAATGTAGAATGGACTTTTCACAAGTGTAGTATTTTGCTTCCTAAGTGAATACATGATTTTTATTATTATTATTATTATTACTCTAATTCATTATCCCCCATTTTTGCAACAATTTTCATTTATGCTCCGCTCGTATTGGTCGTAGCGTGATGTTATTTAGCTAATGACACTCACAAATAACGTGGCTTTCTATTGGTAAAAGTGTTTTCAAAATCTGTTCTGTAGATCCAGATATTACCCCATGTCGGCCCCAACACCACTCGTCCAACGTTTCAATCTAAAAAACGCTCGTCCCAACGTTGCCAATGCTATTTTATAGATCCACACGTTCTAGCCGGTTTAAAAACTAAGAATAAGATTTCCTTAGAGCTGTAAAAATGGCGGCAAAGTGACAAGTCGCTATTTTCACAGCTCCGTATTTAACGTGTAAAATATACTTGAAATACGTGATAACTGGACAAGAACGAGACTTTGTGATTCAAAGAAGAAAGCTAGAAAGAAATTACACTTGAAACTGGTGGATGCACAGAATGTGCGAGACATAATCCCTACCGAAAATTTACACAACTCCGACTTGCGTTTGAGAATTGGGTATTTGACTACTATCAAAATAAAATATTTTAAAATAACCTGGTAAAAATATGTCATAAAGTGTTCTAAAAATATATGTTCATTTATTAATTTAATGTGTTATTTAATTTATAATCATAAAGAGAAACACTAAAAGTAAATAATTTGACCATAGAAAACGTGACGTCGTATGCTAGCATTCCATACAAATTTGTACAGAGCGGCTCGTTTTTGACGTTTTTAAAAAGAGGCTGATTTGACTTTAGTCAAATACCCTATTCACAGTCGATCCCAGTCAAGTGTGGTTGTCTTCAAAAACAAAGAAAGTTCATAACGCTTTATACCACCTTAATTTAGCTATACAAACCTTTACAGACTGTTTCAGTTCACTGATCTGTTTAATCATGTAAGGCTAGTCCAGACTGATTATTAATAATGAGAGTTTCAGATTGAGACACACTCCAAATAGCTCGCAACTTGCATATTTGATAGATCTATCATGTGCTATCACTTGTAATCGATCAAAATATCAGATATTTAACTATGAGATCTAATAATGTAGATTTAAAGTTCAAATTTGGTTTGCTAAAGTTTTGATGAATTGATTCAGGTGGCTAATGATTCGTGTTTGATCGAATGCGCTTGTAGCTAATTAGTGCAGTAATTAGATCATCAATATATGGTAATTATAGTCTGTGTTATAGCTGTTCCAGAAATTGATTTCGATTCCTGTATGTATTTTACGTGTAACAGGAAGGTGTGGCACAACTTCAGGAACGAAGTTATGCCACACCTTTCTGTTACCTTCTGTTTTTTTTTCATATGATAGTGTGACATTGCAATAATATAGGTTATCTACCGTGCCAATCCTTTCAATTAAAAGAAAATATTTACTGCAAAGCGTGAATGAGAAAGTTTGACAGGCATTGTCCACAATTTTGTAAGGTTATTGCACAGTCCTGGTCTCTACGTCACCTTGTTACTTAAACCATCATTGGTGTCATCCATACTAATAAATGCGAAAGTAACTCTATCTGTCTGTCAAAAAAAAAGTGGCCCTGAGTTTTTATTGCCAAGTTCTTTTCTTTGCGGCTTTACACTTGCGAACTTTGCAATGAATGTAGAATCATTATAATATTCTACATTTTGTCTGACGTTCATAAGCGTTGCATTTGTAACCTAAATGAATAAAGTACTTTGACTTGACTTGTCTGTTACGTTTTCACGCTTAAACCGCTTAATCGATTTAGATAAAAATTAGTATGGTAATAGTTTGAGTCCAGGAGAAGGAAATAGGACAGTTTTTAATCGTTTTTTTTTTAAATATAATTTGTCGTTTCCATTGTTTACAACTTTTACTACGGATGGAAGTCTGAAATCTCTGTGCAAAAAATGTTATAGCTAAAGAAAGCGTGGTCGACTAGTAAATTAATCACTATATTACGAAGTTTTTCTTTCTTTTGTTCTAAGTACTGTTATACAAAAGATATACATTTATCTTTTATCTTTGTTTGCGGAAGAGGACACCACGTCAAGGAAGGTAAACTAAACAACAAAGGCAACATGGATCTGCTTGTGTTAGGTAAGCGTCTTCAGGACTAGTTTTCAATAGGATCTTGTCGCTATATCGACAAAGCTAACAAGGGATTTATACCGTACGATGCGGAGACGACACGTGCACGTCTCAGTATTGAAATACACGTATTATATTGTACTAGCTGACCCGCGCAACTTCGTATGCGTTAATTTTCTCCGTTTTTGTCAACATTTTTCATTGCTGCTCCGTTCGAATTGGTCGTAGCGTGATGTTATATAGCCTATAGCCTTCCTCGATAAATGGGCTATCCAACAGTACTAACCATTCCAAAATATTCAAAAATGCACAACGTCAATGTTCAAGTTTTCACTTCTGCCCACTCCCGAAGCGCAACCCGTCTTTTTTTAAATAAGAAATTTTAAACTATAAAAAAGTATAACATCGAGTGTACACCCGTAGACGATTTTCAGGAACGAGTGAATTGAATTGATGCTGTTGGCCTTGTATACTGGATGCTAATTTAGGAGAAATTCCAATCGAATCTCCGCTGAAGAAAATCACACCACGAAACTCTACCGAAACCAATAAAAAAATATAAGTCAAAAAAAGTAAAGTATAATAAGTACTTTAATTTTCACAAACCTATTGTTAGTACATTGATTCCGCGCTGTCTTCGAATTTTATAAAAACGGTACTTACTAGTGGTGTGATCCCTCACACAGGGATTCGAACGTCTAACGGCCGGTCTTAATAATCTACCTATCGATGGATTTGGCTACTAGAGGTACAATTTTGACATATTTTATATGGAGCTTATCTATACTAATATTATAAAGCGGAAGAGTTTGTTTGTTTGTTTAAACGCGCTAATCTCAGGAACTACTAGTCCGATTTGAAAAATTCTTTTTTTGTTGGATAGCCCATTTATCGAGGAAGGCTATAGGCTATATAACATCGCGCTACGACTAATAGGAGCGGAGCAGCGACGAGAAATGTTGCAAAAACGGGGAAAATTTACGCATATGAAGTTGCGCGGGACAGCTAGTGTCAAATATACCTCTAGTAGCCAAATCCATCTATAGTTAGATTATTGACACCATAAATCGGCATCCAGTCTTACCACCTAATTTGAACTCATCTTCTGTTTTATATCTAGCTACTATCATATGCAATACCGTATCGTGTAGTGTAAACAATTGCATTGAAGCATGCGGTGTCGTTCGCAAACGAACACAATATGTGGCTATTGTCAGCCCACGTTACATCGGAATT
Organism: Herminia tarsipennalis; assembly: GCA_945859575.2. Taxonomy (NCBI): domain Eukaryota; kingdom Metazoa; phylum Arthropoda; class Insecta; order Lepidoptera; family Erebidae; genus Herminia; species Herminia tarsipennalis. The sequence continues at coordinate 13,150,027 of OX243849.2, read as the reverse complement.
TCCTTGAAATAGGACGCTCTGGATGCTAGAAAGCACTGGGCGTAATATCAACTAGTATAGGAAGAATATAATAATATCTTGGGACAACTCACACAACGTCATCTGATCCCAAACTAAGCAGAGCTTGTACTATGGCAACCAGACAACTGATAAACATACTTATATATTTCTAAATACATACATATTATAGATAAATAACACCCAGACACAGAATAAACCATCGTGCTCATCACACAAAGTTTTATCCTGGGTGGGGATCGAACCCACGACCTCTTACGTAGCAGTCGGATACACTCCCACCGCGCCACAGAGGCAGTCAAAATATGTCGATTCATAATCTTGATTCCTTTGCGCAATAAATAAATGTTCTAAATATGGTGGTAGGTCGAAGCCATAGGCCGTATTGGTACCACAAGTGTCAGTTACAGTACGATCAACGTAACTTGACCGGATTGAAGTTAGGTTATTAGCACTTTCGCGCAAACTTACGAAAACGATTATGTTTAATCGATTAAAAATACTAACAAAATTTTAATTCAACAATATAAAAACACTATTTAAATAAGTTCATAAAATTTTAAATTTAGAACAGCTACAGTAAATACTAAAGAAACTTTGAAAAACTATTTCTTTACGACAACAATCACAAAAAAACATGAGTTAGTATTAGTAATTATGACAATGTAATGCGTAATCGCATCTCTAATTCTCTTAGTGGGGGCGGTAGCGGGAAGCGGGGGCTTCCTGTCACCATTTACTACCAAAAAATGAATCTGCGCAACCACTTGTCGCCTACTTCAGTCCGGCCTAGTTACGTTGATCCAACTGTATTCTTGCCGTGTGGTACCGGCTTAAGAATAGTGCCACCCCATCTCTTCCCGTGGGTGTCGTCAAGGCGACTAAGGGATGTCACACGGGAGGACGGGCAGCAGCGTCCTCTGCGTACTTAAAACCTTACTGCGATCGCCAACCCGCTCGCCAAGCGTGGCGATTATGGCAATTACCGCCAGGATCTACATACTAGTAAGTTCTACTGGGGAGACCCGTGCCCAGCAGTGGGACATCATATGGGTTGATATGTATTCTGCCGTGTTGAAGGGCATTGTAGCATGTGAAATTACTGTCAAATGAGGCTTACGTACTAATGAGGAGCGCGGTGCGGTGACTTTCAGGTCTTTGCCAAACAAGGATTTGGGTGGCACTGATGCTTTTAAAGCATGCTTACAATCAGGCGCACGAAATGCTTGACTCTTAATTTCGTTGCATAAAAATAAAGATAGGTATCATCTACTGATGAAGTTGTAATCTATCTATACTAATATTATAAAACTGAAGAGTTTGGTTGAACGCGGTTATCTCAGGAACTACTGATTCGAATTTTTAAAAAATCTCTCACTGTTAGATAGCTAATTTGTCGAAGAAGACTACAGGCTGTATAACATCACGATATAACCAATAGGAGCGGAGCAGCAATGAGAAATGTTGCAAAAACGGCGAAAATTTACGAAGTCGAAGTTGCGCGGGACAGCTAGTCTACTAGTATACTTTAACCTTTTTTTACGTGATAACGTCTTATAAATCGATGAGCGGCTGCACTCACGAAAAAGTGTTCATAAAGTGTTCCAAAAGTGTCACCGCTCCTGTTCCGATGACAGCAAAAAGTGACGCTTCACCGCTCACGTTCCGGTGACGTCAAAAAGTATGACGTCACCGCTCACGTTCCGGTGACGTCAAAAAGTGTTACGCCACGGCTCACGTTTCGCCTGCTGATAGGCTGAAGTATTGTGGCCGTGGGTTCACTAAAGCTGTCACAGGCATGGTTGTTTATTATAATGTCATCAATGTTTTAGCGATTAGGTACACATGCTAATGGCTAAGACATCGGTCTCGCAATCGGGTATCGCTAACACAAGCCATAGAGCTTAGCTGGAGGGGTTGACAGGATTGCTGGTAATGTGGAACCACAATCCCACATTGCAAGTTATCTTTTAAAAAAAAAAAAATGTGTGGCACTCGGGGACTGCCGCGGTAAAGCTATTGCATAGTATTTTTATCAACTTAAGCAATTAAAAAAAAAATATATATATTTTTAAGTGTTTTTTTTTAATTATAAAAAAAACAATGTTTGAATTTTTTTTTTCTTTAAAAAAAAATATTTTTTTTTTAAATTTAAAAATAGCAATTAAAAAAAAATTTTTTTTTTAGTTTTTAATAAAGTTTTTTTTTTTAATAAAAAAAAAAAACATTAAAAGGTCTGCTATTCATTGATAGATGGCAAAAGTAAAAAGTATCACCGCTGTGCCCGTCGGAGTGGGGAGCGTGAGGTTTTTTCGTTACGGAATTTCTGGATTCGGTCCCCGCGCTCAAGGCCCGCGATAGAAGCTATGCAAAAGCCTAAAAATATGGCAATTTAAAAAAAGGGTGTCACAGGCATGGTTGTTCAATGTCATCAACGTTTTCTTATAACGTTATCACGTTAAATTATCGTTTGTAAACCGACTTACAGACTATTTTTTTCAATTTAATTTAGGAGCTTGGTTCCAAATTAAAGGTCGGCGTTCATAAAACTGTTATCTAACGTTTTTATTTGCCCTTTGATTCACCTCGTTCCCAATCTGAATATTTAACTTGAATTTTAAAAACTTCATCGTCAAAAACGGTTCCAAGTAGGAAGTTTTTTGTTTTCAGATCACAGGTAAATACTTACCTATGCACCAGAGGCGAAGGTTTACATTTTTTTTTGAGGTAACCCGATACAAAAATAATAATATAATAATAATATCTTGGGACAACTCACATAACGCTATCTGATCCCAAACTAAGCAGAGCTTGTACTATGGAAACCAGACAACTGATAAACATACTTATATATTTCTAAACACATACATATTATAAATACATACACCCAGACACAGAAACCATCGTGCTCATAACACAAAGTTTTATCCTGGGTGGGGTAAATCTTACTGGACATGGTTGTTTTATCCTGGGTGGGGTAAATCTTACTGGACTTGGTTGTTTTATCCTGGGTGGGGTAAATTTTACTGGACATGGTTGTTTTATCCTGGGTGGGGTAAATTTTACTGGACTTGGTTGTTTTATCCTGGGTGGGGTAAATCTTACTGGACATGGTTGTTTTATCCTGGGTGGGGTAAATCTTACTGGACATGATTGTTTTATCCTGGGTGGGGTAAATCTTACTGGACATGGTTGTTTTATCCTGGGTGGGGTAAATCTTACTGGACATGGTTGTTTTATCCTGGGTGGGGTAAATCTTACTGGACATGGTTGTTTTATCCTGGGTGGGGTAAATCTTACTGGACGTGGTTGTTTTATCCTGGGTGGGGTAAATCTTACTGGACATGGTTCTATGTGATAACAAGATATACCTCTCACAAACACTCTGTAGCTGATTTGACTCCCTTAGGGGAGTCCATAGCTACGGAGGAAGGTGGTGACGGTGGGCCGGTCTAAACCGCCGCCAACTTTGATTACGTTCGCATAAAGAGTCGAACTATTCATATCGTATGATGATTAATAAACAATGAAGCGTTAAACAAAGGATTTAATAAATGTTCAAGCAATGAAGCAAGCATATTCAATGATGTACCTATAATACTAAGTAACTACAATGTAAAGGGAAACCGAAAGTAATGGTGTTTTAATGACCCTTCGCCACTGCTATGCACTTATACATTTCCTCGGGTTTTTTTTTTCGAATTAATATAGGTTTTTAGGGTCTCAAACCAAATCAAATTTTGTATTTAGCCAAAAATCAGCAACTTCCTATTTTGATATTTATATTATTTGCCAATTATTGTAGAAAACATATCTATATAACTGATACCTTTAAAATAAATTTATTTCTTTCTCGGAAACGGCTCCAACGATTTTCCTGAAATTAAGTATGCAGGGGGTTTGGGGGGCGATAAATCGATCTAGCTAGGTTTAATTTTTAGAAAACATCGTTTTACCCGTGTCTTCAGACAATGAAAACAATATCATTAGAATACAAAGGTAAATTTCAAGGTAATAATAGCTCAAGAAATCGGGCGGTCCCGAAAGCAGAAGACCCCGTTTCGAGTCCGAATATATATTTTTTTTTACATTTAAATTTTTGTTTTTTATTAATATTAGATATATGAGTATTAGATGTATGAGTATGTAATTCGTATCTAAATATAATTTACAAAAAACGCGATTGAAAAAAAATGGTATCACCAGCTCGGTCATCCTGGTACGTACTGTTTTTAATTGATGTCAAAAATTATCAATTCTTCTTTTATGTTTTCAAACCTTAAAAGTTACAAATCTATTGTAATACTTACGTATCCAAATACTGGAAGACCCTGTACACCGGCTTTCTGTACACCAAGAATCCATCACACCGCTCCATTTTTGCCACTTTTAACCACTTATCCACTAAAACCACTTCACGACGTCACGTAACCACCACGAACACACTTGCACAAAAACCATTCTACAACTATTCGTTGATAATCATACAAAACGCTTTTTCATACAAAATTTTAAGCACTGTTATATTTACAAATGGACTTAAACTATGTTTTTGTAAAAAAGTAAGGCGTTTCACTACTAAAATGTTTACAAATCTCCTAAATTTGGTCCTTTAAGGTGTCTTTTGTTCTATATTAAGGCTGATTTATTGGTTATATGGTAAAATATTTGGTAATAAGCACTTATTGTTGACTAAAAACTACAAATTTAACGCCTAATAGGCAATCACAGTTCACATTTGCATATTATTCCAATTTGGCAGAATTTTCTGGTGAGCTCCTGTAAAAAAATAGAAATAAACATTGTGTTTTGCGCAAAGGTTTGTAAATAACAAGCTTTTATTTCCTCAAAAGGCTGTGAGCAAATCTTTATCGAATGTTGAGCCAACAAAAGACATCGCGAACACATTTTTAGAATCTAAGCGGTTGTCTCACTGGATGCGAGTAGCGGGAAAATCGAATTAAACTAAACGGAACAATTCGATGAGATACATGACCTAATAATACGTGTCACCTACTGTTAAAATTATAGTCATTTGTCTTATTTATTGATTTATTTAACATAATACTTTTATCTTTACAGGTCCAAGCTAATATGATGGTACACATAATAAAAAAAAAATGTGTGGCACTCGGGGACTGCCGCGGTAAAGCTATTGCACAGCATTTTTTATCAACATATGCATTTTTTTTTTTCATTTTTCTTTAAATCATTTTGACATTGATAATGTGAACTTTGATGTTCACTTTTTTTTTTCTTTCTAGCTCTAAGTTTTTCTTCTCTACAAAACGAAAATAGCTAGGTATAAATAATAAGTATAAATAATTAGGTATAAATAGTGTAATTACACACCAAAAAAAATATCCATTCAATTACGTATTTTTCCGATTTCGGAGCAGCTCGTCTCGATTCGTGCCAGCTTCCTACAGTCGTACCATATACATATACGTTAAGCGAACGCTCGGCCGAGCTACATGGTAGGCGGAGTGGGGGTGTTAGGTTTTATTTTCGTTACGGAATTTCTTGATTCGGTCGCCGCGCTTAAAGCCCGCGATAAAAGCTATGCAATAGCTTAAAAAGGAGATTACATAACAAAGCACAACTTAATACTCTAACTTACAAACACAAAATGCGCTCTTTGTGAATTCGTTAAATGTACATGAAAAAGATATCTATTTGATTCACAGTGCAACTAGCTGGTGCGCGCTCGCGGCACATCCATAAGCGAAGGCCGGCGCCACCACCACATGTACCGTCCTGGACACTAAGCTGCATCATTTGTCACTTGGGTTGTGTATAATACCATGCAAAACTTTGAGTAAGGTTAACTATTACCAAAACAATGACTTGGATATTCTTGATGCAGGTAATTAAGTAGTTAATGATAAGGTAATTCGATTATTATAAGACTGGACTTGCCTTTGAAGCAATCAACACTGTTGCAAAAAATGAGCGAAAAAGTGATAAAAAACAAAGTAAAGCATAGTCTTTATAATAATAATAATATCTTGGGACAACTCACACAACGCTATCTGCTCCCAAACTAAGTAGAGCTTGTACTATGGAAACCAGAGAATCGATAAACATACTTATATATTTATAAATACATACACATGATAGATAAATAACACCCAGACACAGAATAAACCATCGTGCTCATCCACAAAGTTTTATCCTGGATGGGGATCGAACCCACGACCTCTTGCGTAGCAGTCGAATACACTCTCACCGCGGCATAGAGGCAACCAATCTTGTTTTTAAACTGTTCTTCGCTTATTTTTCTTTAAAAATGATTTAAATTAGTCGTTGGCCTTACATTTACCTAAAATCCAATTCCATTTACAAATCGCTTGTCGCTCTTTAGTCTGCAATGAGACGAACACTTTAACGACAAAAGATGTCGAGAAATCGAAACTACCCTCGTCGTTAAAGACATGTCTATTCGTTCTGAAACTTTTGAAGTCAAAGCGTCAAATCGTCACTTACACGGTCGAAAAGATATGAAATGTGTCGAGTTCACTATAAATTTTATCAGACAGTATCAGATATCATTGTTAGACGTAAAAATATATAAGTTTGATATATTTTTGTGAAAGTACAACATAGTATTTATTCCGCTAGGGCGAGTTGTGAATATTTTCTTTTCTCATAGATAGTAAATGACGTGGAAATTTTATCAAATTAGTTTTTAACTTTATTGATAACTAGCTGATCCGCGCAACGTTTTTGCAACAATTTTCGTTGCTGCTCTGCTCCTATTTGTCGTATCGTGATGTTATATAGCCTATAGCTTTCCTCGATAAATGGCCTATCCAACAGAAAAATATTTTTTCAATTCGAACCCGTAGTTCCTGAGATTACCGCGTTCAAACAAACAAACTCTTCAGCTTTATAATATTAGTTTAGATGAATTTTAAGTTATAATTTTCATTTTGTAAGTGTTTACAGCTAGTTTACCATCTTTTTTTAACTCGCGACAGTCGTTTTATCTCGATGTTTTAATCAAAAACTGGTTGAAGCGTTTTAAGAACATTTGCTATTTTCTGACTTGTAGGTAAGTACCCCTTGTTATTGTGTTTACATTAACATTACCTATGGTACAAGAACAAAAAGTTTTAAAACGCAGTTTGTATGTTATCATTTAACTGTCAGGACCGACTGTATCCGGCGGCGAGCTATTGTTCCGCCTGTGATAACAAACAACGTATGTACTGTACCACTGGAAAGGCGACAATTTTAGCAGCAAACCACTTTACTGTAAGCCCTATCTTGCAATCAAAATCTAATACCTAATAGGTACCTACAAGATTGTAATTGTGTAAGTGTATAATATTATTATTATATTGGGTATTATAGATAGAAATGGTTATTACCTATCAAACAAACGTGTAACAGAAATCTGTGGTTAATTTCATCAGCGGACTTTTCATCAACTAGTGGTCGCCCGTGGTATCTATTCGACCATAATCTATAGGTACTAATATTATGGTGAAATAAAGCTGAATAGTTTGTTTGTTTGTTTGAACGCGATAATCTCAGGAACTACTGGTCCGAATTGCAAAATACTTTCACTGTTGGATAGCCCATTTATCGAGAAAGGCTATAGGCTATATAACATCACGCTACTGCCAATAGGAACGGAGCAGCAATGAGAAATGTTGCAAAAACGGGGAAAATACGCAGACGAACTTGCGCGGGACAGCTAGTAACTAAAAGGTACAAGATTGTACTTGGGTAAGTATAGGTACCTATTATAGATAGAAATAGGTATTACCTATCAAACAAACGTGTAACAGAAATGTGTGGTCAATTTCACCAGCGTACAGTATAGTAGATGTTATAAGAACTAGTGGTTAGTATTCGACCATAAATAACTAAAACGCTAATTGATTTCCGTTGACCTAGTATCTTTTTTGATTAAAAAGCATGTCTATTGACTCGTTTAACATGGCCACCGCAAGATGGCGTGACTTTAGTTTCGTGACGTTTACGTTTAAAGACAACATGAGATTTAAGCGACTCATTTGCGTTTGATTATTCATAATAACCATAGTGTTTACTCATGGAGCGTCAAGACACGACTGACCAATAACAGCAACGTGCATTCTATATCCCAAATATGCGTACGCGCCGGAAGCAGGTGCCACACAGGCAACCTGTCTGATACGAATACCAAAAACATATTGGAACAATGACCTGTCTCGACAGTTACTTGTGTTAATGGAGAATAACAAACAGACCAGGAGGTCGATTTTATATTGAAGACTAGCTGTCCCGCTCAACTTCGAATGCGTCAATTTTTCCCGTTTTTGTAACATTTTTCATTGCTGCTCCGCTCCTATTGGTCGTAGCGTGATGTTATATGTATAGCCTATAGCCTTCCTCGATAAATGGGCTACCCAACAGAAAAATATTTTTTCAGTTCGGACCATGAGATTATCGCGTTCAAACAAACTCTTCAGCTTTATAATGTTAGTATAGATGGAGAGACGTTAAAAAATTGTCCAGGTGTAAACTGTGAATAACAGTTCTAAAGCTCGTCACGCACAATATAGAGGTTCGTGCCCCCCCCCCCCCTCCTCCCATACGAATAATGCGGCTTAAGAAGTGAAGTGGGTTTTTTGTTGTTTTTGTTTCATACTTACAAAGTTATACACTTATACCTACTTAAAGTGGCTATAGCGTAGATGAAGAAAGAGTATGGTGTGATTGGTGTGAATGTAGCAGTTGTAGACGGATTGAAATGCGCTGATTGGAGGAATTGTTACCCTGTTGTTACAGTGACATCTTTATTAACGAATTTTGGCAGACATTGTTAAAACCTAGAGATCGTCCTTGGTCTATATTCTCCATGTTTGTATTAATTGGAAGTTATATCGACATATATGTTTAAATTTCTGTTTTAGTACGCCATATGGTTGCTTAGCTGTTTCGGAAGTTCGTTGCAAGTAAATACTAATAAATAAACAGACAAGATCCAATAAATTAATAATATAAAAAAACTGTTTTGATAATGTATTCATAAGCCATTACACGATCAATCCAGATCGTGATCTGATCAAGGTATCGGATTGCAATAGATTAATACATCTTGATTCGGCATTACACAATCAATCTGGATCAAAATCACTGATCACGATTTAGATTGAACGTGTAATGGATGCCATATTTGTATACCTAAACTTGTGGTTGCCAGGTTGCTAAACCTAATAGCCGGACAGACCAGCCAGTTTGGCCGGACATTTGGGTAAAAAAGCCGGACACCGAATATTATTGAGGATTTTGTGTCTCAGTATTATTAGGTACGACAAAACCGCTCTTCGGTTACCGCTCGGCGCTGGCTCGTTTGCGAAATATAACAAAAGCCGGACAAGCCGGACACCATTTATTTTGGCCGGACACGCAATCAAAAGCCTACCTACGTCCAGTTTTATACGGACGCCTGGCAACGCTACCTAAGCATAATGTTGAATTCTGTTCTGATATTGTAAATCAATCACATGTTATGAAGAGAACATTTTAACCCTAAATGCATGTTTATAAACAACAGCTTATAAATAACTAGCGGCCCGCTCCGGCTTCGTACGGGTATAAAATATATGGATGTTATTATACATATAAACCTTGCTCTTCAATCACTCTATCTATTAAAAAAAACCGCATTAAAATGCGTTGCGTAGTTTTAAAGATTTAGGCATACATAGGGATATAGTGACAGAGAAAGCGACTTTGTTTTATACTATGTAGTGAAGCTTAAAATTATTGTTTTCATCTTTGTTTATCTGTTTTTCCCTAATGATTACGGAAACGTTTAGACGGATTTTAATAAAAACTGTATTGGCAGATAGCTGTCTTTATAATCCCAATCATAGGGTATTTTTAATTTGAAAAATATTCAAAGGACTACAGGAAAAGATAAACTTTAATTTCCCCATTTTTTAGTAATCTATACTAATATTATAAAGCTGAAGAGTTTGTTTGTTTGAACGTGGTAATCTGAGAAACTACTGATCCGAATTAAAAAAAAAAAATTACTGTTGGATAGCCCATTTATCGAGGAAGGCTATAGGCTATATAACATCACGCTATGACTAATAGGAGCGGAGCAGCAATGAGAAATGTTGCAAAAACGGGTAAAATTTACGCAGACGAAGTTGCGCGGGACAGCTAGTATTAAATTAAACATCTGCAGGCTGCACCTGTCACCCACTGTGTCGGAACAGTTCAGTTCAGTTCAGACTTATTTCGCCATACGTATGTTTTAACGGTCTTCAAGCACACCATACGGTTGTCCAGTTAGTGACTCAGTTTCAACAATTCGTTGCAAATTTAAGTACCAACCTGTATTATCTAAATAGGTCTTAAGACATCTATGTTTCAACGACATTGGCGAATCCAGGGGATGGAAGAAAGAGCAAGAGTTCAAGTTTTATTTAAAAGTATGTAAGTCCAATCGTGTTTTGTTTATTTTTCCTTGATAAAGCATGTTCTTGATCGGGATTAGTTAAAACTGCCTTGATTAACAAATTAAAAACATGAAAGAATAAAAAGAGGACTTTGACAGTCACGTTGTTTTTAGCTGAAGCTGTGTTTGGAAACTCTCTGGAACAAAACCGTTCCAATTCAAATAAAACCAGTCATTTCTATATTTCAACACGTGTATTTGAAACACAAACACACCAAAAGTAAGGTAAGTAAACCATCTGAATCACCATCCCATCTCAGCATTCTTAAACGTAAAAGCAAAGATGGAAGACAGTGATGCACTCGTGTATGCTTTTAAAGAATCAGGTCGAGTATATGACGAAAATATAAGACTTAATAATGCTGAACACTTTGCTGCATGTTTTAGAAGCTGGTGGTTTTTGAGTATTGGCCGTTTTTCATACTTTGCGAGTATGAAAAACGGCCAATGTCACACGTCTCAGCCGTTGTCACACGTCATTGTATTGCATGTTTTCTTTGGAGATGGAGGTTCTCAATTCATCACAATGTTAGTAGGTATGTTATTATCGAAAACGCCTAGGCCTTACGCCTAGGATTTGTGAAATTCTTACTTGAAGTTGGTGCCAAATAAGAGTTGTAAATGAGAAGCTATTTATGTAGCTGGCAGGCTGGCTGTGCTATATTGTGTGTGCAAGTACAAAACTGTCAAAAGAAATAACAACTATTGTTTTTAAACTTTCGCGATTTTTATACATATTAGATATATTTTGGGACTTAATCGCGTGAATTATTTAAAGGTACGAACCTTTTATTTACCCGACGTTTCCATCGAATTGCACCGATCGTGGTCACTGGTCGACTGCCAAAGGTTCGTTCCTTTAAATAATTCACGCGATTAAGTCCCGAAATATATCTAATAAGAAAGAACAACATTTCAGATTACACACATTTGACATTACTGTGTGCAACAAATTAATATTGCGATTCACTGATTACAAACCAGGGATGTTGGGAATATTTGTATCCGCATCCCCAATTGCGGAGCTACCGCATCGATCTGCACATCTGCATCCAGATCCGCAATAATCAATGCGAATTTTCATGCAGATGCAGATGTAATGGTCGAACGTTGATCGAGAAAAATTACATTTTAGATTGATATCCGTAAACAGAGACACATAAGAGAGCTCAAGTAAAATGTCGGAGTTGTAAAAATGGCGGCAAACTGCATTTTTGTAACATTTTTACAGCTCCGAGTTTAACTTGTAAAAATGATTTGAATACGTGATAATTGAATAAGAACGAGACTTTGTGCATGTAATAAGCGCATAAGAAAACGGCTAGATGGCCATAAATTCAAAGAAGAAGAAGTAAAATGTCACCATAATGCATCTAATGGCATCCGCATCCGCCATTGTGGAGTTGCCGCATCGATCTGTCGTCAAAAATCCGCATTCTCTTTCGCGGATGCGAATAAACTGTATTCGCAACTTCCCTGTTACAAACATGGCCGGATAATTGGCAGTCGATACATCTAGGCATTTTCCTTAATAAAATAAAAAAAGAAAACAGAATTTGCGAGAAAAGACAGGACTAAAACCTCCGTAAAAGTTTTCAGCTTTATGTTAGCAGTCATGCTCGGCTAGTACCTGGAAGATTGACTTTAGATCCCCAGGTGTTATCCAATTTGATGGAAATTGCATTGGAGTTTGCTTCTTGAAGCCTTTGTGAGATGTGAACAAATATTTTCTCTTTGTGGCAACAAAGAGAATGAAAATTGCCGATTACATTTTTGTTAAAGTAATGAAATAAGGAAAAATACTCATAAATATTAAACAACAGAACAAACATTAGACAAATATTATATTTAGACAACAGGATAATAAGAACTCGTTTGCACGTTTTCCATTCCCAGAATTCATACTATTTTTTTTTCTCTATTTTATTTCTTATTAAAATTGAAGCGCCGGTAGCCTAATGGCTAAGGCATCGGTCTCGCAATCGTGAGGGCGCGGGTTCGAATCCTACCCATTATACTACCGACGTGAACACACTCCTAACACAAGCCATTGAGCTTAGCTGGAGGGGTTAACAGGATTGCTAGTAATGTGGGACCACAATCCCATATTGCTAGTTATCTTTAAAAAAAAAAAAAAAAAAAATTGTCGTGGCAACCTGTTAGATATGATCATATACTTTCACATTTACGATAGTGGAACTCTAGATAAAAATATCAAGCAGGGGAAATTGTGAAAACTATTGTGATCGTTTCACAGTTCCACATATTTTATTAGTAAAATTATATATCTATAACAATATACAATATCAACCCATATGATACCCCAATGCTGGGCATGGGTCTCCCCAGTAGATCCTACTATTTATAGGTCCTGGGGGTAATTGCCATAATCACCACGGTTGGCGATCGCAGTAAGGCTTTAAAGAACGCAGAGGAAGCTGCTGCCCGTCCTCCGGTGGGAAATCCCTTAGTCGCCTTGACGACACTAACGGGAAGAGATGAGGTAAGACTATTCTTAAGCCACACGGTTGTATGCCTACAACATGTAAACGTTATTACATAGTTATATCTAGTAATAAATACTAAACAAGACTATAATATCCTCTATAGATTTCAATACATGTCAGCCATACCTTATCCTTTTGACTGCCTCTATGGCGCGGTGGGAGTGTATCCGACTGCTACGCAAGAGGCCGTGGGTTCGATCCCCACCCAGGATAAATTATTATTATTATTATTATATAAGTATGTTTATCAGTTGTCTGGTTTCCATAGTACAAGCTCTGCTTAGTTCGGGATCAGATAGCGTTGTGTGAGTTGTCCCAAGATATTATTATTATTATTATACCTTGTACAACATTTCCAAGATTAAGAACTAATCATGAACAACGTCATATTTTGTATCAAATCAACACAAAATCAAGTGCTCTGTTTTACTGTAAATTATCACGCTATTTATACTTCATAAAGTATTATTAAACCGAGTATAATAAAGTTTATACAGCAGGTATTCGTATAACTTATTTATGTACTCGTATATTATAAACGAATTATCGTTTGACACGCAATATCAACTATAATAGAAACATTAGTAATGTAAGAATGTTGGGAACAATGTTAATACTTTTGCTTTATAAGAAAAAGCATTTTAATTAAAAAAAAATTAGCTTGTAGGACTGTTGGAATTAAGTGGCGACAAAGTAACATGTCACTATTTTTACAGCTCCGCGTTTAACGTGTAAAATATACGTGATAACTAGATAAGTACGAGACTTTGTGATTCAAAGAAAACTAGAAAGGAAACTAAACTTGAAACTGGTGTATACACAGAATGTGCGAGCCATAATCCCTACCGAATCATTTCGGCGGGAACTGGACTGTCATCATTTTTACAGCACCGCATTTGAAAATACAAAAAATAAGTGGTAAATACGATACGATCGAGTCATTGTGTTATACTTTTGGTGTAAATAGGTACTGGACAATTGCAGAAATTTAAGGTGAAATGTAGGTAATTTTTTTTTGCACGGTCTAGATTCAAGAGCCTAAATGGCTTGATAGAATTTAGTTTAAAAGGTATAGTTGGATTCGTCTCAGTAGTGAGAGTGACACTCACACAGGGTTGCCACCTTTTTTGGGCCAAATAAAGTACTTACATTGGATATTACAAGTAAAAAAAATACGTTGTGTCAAAATAAAGTACAATTTAATTTCATTTATTTTCTAAAAATATTTTTAATTATTTTTAGCAAATTTTAATTATTAACTAATCGTAATCAAGCATCTTTACAGTTTATATTAAAGTTACGTCTATTATATATAAAAAAATAGACGTACTATTTTTTTTTAATATGTAAATAGAATTCCAGAGAAAAAAACATGTAAAATAAAGTATTTTTGCGTACTTTATACTTCTCATAAAGAATATAGCACAATAACCCGAAATAAAGCATAATACTTTATTATAAATTACGGGTGGCAACTCTACTCACACATCAAAATTAGAAAAAAAAAATGGCGGAATTTTGACGTCAAAATATTTCATTTAAGTATTAATTTTATGCAGTTAGGTTTTAAAAGATTTTACAGTACCTAAAGTTGCTACAGAACTGCAATGTTCAGTCTTTTATAGACACCAAAACAACTTAAGTCTGATGTTTCAAAGCAACACATATTTTATAGCCAGTCATTAAGCGAGGTTGTTGACCTTTCGGATCGGCAGACGAGTCGACGTCGCTTGACTCATAGTTAGTACTCAGCTTTTAATTAACTATCAACTATACAATGACTTCTAATTATAGAAGTGAAAATTGACAATGAACTTCTATATTACTTTCACTCTTTAGTCTCTTGTCTGGTACGTGTTGCAGATTAGCAAAACTTTTGGTTCAAAATGTTTCGTCACATTTTGAATTTAAGGAGGCTTCGAGCGCTTCCGAAAATATAATTCATTTCCCGGCCCCGGCTTAGCACGGTTGTCATATCGTAGTTTTTTTTATACCTTGAGTCTAATTGATTCCTCTGTGGCGCGGTGGGAGTGTGTCCGACTGCTACGCAAGAGGTCGTGGGTTCGATTCCCACACGGGACACCACTGTGTGATCCACAAATTGTTGTCCCGAGTCTGGGTGTACTTTGTGTCCGTGACTTGTATGTTTGTAAAGTCCCCCGCGACACAGGGCTTGTACACTAGTGTGGGAGTCGTCTTTCAAAAGAAAAAAAGAAAAACGAGGAAAAAACAAAACAAATTTTTGACAATAAAATATAGCCTATGTTACTCTACGATAATGTAACTTCCAAACGGTGAAAGAATTTTTCAAAACGGTCTAGTAATTTTTAAGTAACTAGAAGGCTGTAATTTTGCACAGATACACATATTACTTATGCCGACAAAGCGAAAGAATAAAATCATGAAATACATTTTTTTTTAGGGTACCTCCCCTTGAAGTAAAGTGGGGATGTGATTTTTTTTCTCACCTACCCCATTGTGTGGGGTATCATTAGATAGGTATTTTAAAAACGTTTAGGGGTTGGGAAAACGATTTTTAGATTTAGGGATCCGTTGGTAAAATATTAAGCTTTAAAGTGCAAATTTTTATTACAATCAAGTGCCCCCCCCCCCCCCCCGCCAGCTAAATGGTTGATGTTGGATAAGTGAAAAAAATAACGGTAGTAGTATATATAGTGAAATTAAAAGGAAAACTATTACACTTAAGTAGGCTTTACAACTTTATGAGGAACAACTGATCAAATGAGAAGTAACTAAATTTTCGAACAAATTCCATTGAAAAATATTATTAAGTAGATATAACGTTGTAAGTATGAAACAAAAACAACAGAAAACCCACTTCTTAAGCACATTATTCGGTTTGGGGGGGGGGGGGGTACTACGGAACCCTACATTGTGCGTGGCCCGACATGCCCGGTTTTTTTATTAAAATCAGATTGAAAGAGGAACAAACTTTCGGATTTGTAATATTAGAAGGATTCGTGCATTGAGACAAGCACTTGGAAATAAAAACAAATATAGTTATGAAAATGACAAACTGAGCTGTCACACACAACTCCACATTAAACGTGTCAAAATATAAACTGTAAGACCTGAATCTTTGTGCAGTTAAAGTACAATAAATACTTAACATTGGATTTAAAAAATTGACCAAGAACAAGAAGAAATAACAAACCCTTAAAACAATAACAAGTCAAAACTCGAACACAAAGTACCTACTTATCTGAAATAAAGTTTAATTTCAATAGAAATGTGAGACAACTTCGCAACCCTTCAGATTTACTTTAGAAATGTTACGCGACAGTGGACTTTCTTGCCACAAAGCACAGAGAGTACAGAATGTAAATTTCACACCAACTTTGCTCGAGCAAACCACACATAGAAGTCAAAACGGAAGTCGGGGGTTTCGGACCAAAGTAAACCGAAATTCCGTATCCATGAGTGTATCTATTTTATTTTATTTACTACAACTATAATAGTGAAATATGTAGAATAAGGTCAATTAAAAATTTTCATAGACATAGCAAAATTACATAAGTAACTATAACAGTGATAAAAGAAATATAGAGTACATATATTGTTATATTGTTTTTGTTTAAATGTGAATAATTCGTTAGCATTTGACGTACCTACATCTAAATTTGGTGGTAGTTCATTAAATAAAGGCATTTAACTCAGTGTTCCAAATTCAAATGCTTTGGAACACTAAGTTAAATGCCCTGCCCTATATGTCCATTGCTCGAATAAGAACATTTTGTAGGTTACCTTCTGGATTCTTAATGTTTTGTGGCACTGGCGTCCTTCGGGAGCCAGTCTCCGATAATACAACCCATTCCTTAGGGACCTGGCAGACAGGAACAATGGCCAGTCAATAACGAGAGTGCTTTTCAATATAATACAATTAGTAAGCTTGTTTTATTAAGAAAAATGGCGTCGAGAATTTGTTTTGTTTGTACTTTTTTTTGTAAATACATATTATAAACTCATCGTGGCACTTAATAAAATGTAAATAAACATATAAAAAGACTTTCTATATTTTTTTTTCTGATTCTCTTATAATTATTTTTAACTTTGCATACTTGATTTTAGTATTCATGTCCTATCCTAACATATTACAGAATTATTTTAAAAATAATATTTAGTTATAAAAACTAACGAAAAACACAAGTCTCATAAACTATTTTATCTAAAACTAGCTGACCCGCAACTGTGTCTGCGTAAATTTTCCCCGTTTTTGCAACATTTCTTATTGCTGCTCTGCTCCTTATTTTTCCACTATTTTATTGACGTTATTATACATATAAACCTTCCTCTTCAATCACTCTATCTGTTAAATAAAACCGCATCAAAATCCGTTGCGTAGTTTTAAAGATTTAAGCATACATAGGGATATAGGGACAGAGATAGCGACTTTTTTTAATACTATGTGCTAAGTTGTAGGAAGAAGTAGTAATAAACGTAAGTTAAGAACGGTTTGTTGGCAATTTCACCCCTACAGGGGCCAAAAAGAGAGTTAAAGTTAGTATGGACATTGACACAAAATAGACGGGCAGGAGCTAGTCTATACTGTATTATAAATGCGAAAGTTTAGAAGTATGGATGGATGTTTGTTATTCAATTACGCCACAACGGGTAAACTGCATTGGGCGAAATTTGTAATAGAAATAGATTATAGTCTGGAATAGCACATAGGCATTTTTAACCCAGAAAACGTTCCTGTGGGATAAATTAGTAGTAACAGCTAGTAGACTACAATTTCAATAAAACCTACTATCGAGCTAAACAGCCAAGAAACAGAAACTGCGTGTAAAGCCCCGTGCGCATGCCGACCAATATCCTCTGCATCATCTCCCGTAAGACCCCTTGTGGTGAGGGTTTCAAGACCTGGGACAGGTACCATCATAGTCATCGGTCTACACTCTCCCTTTGATATTGTCAAGCAGATTACTGATGCTGAAGTACTGCCTGATGTAGAAGTTGAGGTCACCATCGCTGACGCGTAGGCACAACTGCCGAGAAGTCAGCATCGTTGATTTTGTTGGGACGGTGGATGAAAATGTGAAACAAATGTGTGTGTGAACTTTGTTTGCTGATGAGCCTGGATTTGGTACTTTGAGACGATTGTGGAGTAGGTAACTGGCACAATGAAGTGGTTGATGTTCGTTTTGTTATTGCCTGTGTGTCTAGCGCATCTGAATGTTTACCTGAGCAGCGCCGAAGTTTGGAGGTTATTCTATAACATATTTTATTATTTTCATTATTATTATTAAGTTACTAGCTGTCCCGCGCAACTTCGTGTGCGTAATTTTTCCCCGTTTTTTAAACATTTCTCGTCGCTTCTCCGCTCATATTAGTCGTAGCGCGATGTTATATAGCCTATAGCCTTCCTCGATAAATGGGCTATCCAACAAAAAAATAATTTTTCAAATCGGACCAATAGATCCTGAGATTAGCGCGTTTAAACAAACAAACAAACTCTTCCGCTTTATAATATTAGTATAGATAGCAATCTAACATAAACAAAAGAACAACTATACTTTATGGTAATGCTTCAATTTTTCGTCGATTTTATAAAGTAAGTACTCAAACACTGGCGATAATAAACTCCAAATTAAAATTCCCCAAACGACTTCAAAGTTGTTTACAAACGGGACTCAAAACTGACCCTTTATTATAAAAGGCCTTCATTATAATGTAATGGTACCTTTACACGATACGTATATCAGTTTGTGTCGTGTCTTGTATAAGCCGCTACTTAATTTGGTAAGTAGTTAAATTTATTAATACAATAATAGCATTTTTGAAAAATAGAAAAATTCCAGGTCCAGACCCAGGTATCGAACCGGAGACTTGCGTTTGCCAAACTGGGGCCGGAATCGAACCACCTATCTGGACTAGGTTACTAGAGCTCAAATTTAAAAAAAAAAATTAGTGGTGCACCCCATACTTAAAGCAAAACAATTTTTAACATCAAAAATCAATCGATAGCTAAACACCCACCGTTCCGAGCATTTTTTTAATCTTTACTAATATTATAAAACTGAAGATTTTGATTATTTGTTTATTTTTGTTTGAACGCGAAAATGTTAGAAACTACTGATTGGAATTGAAAAAATAATTTAGTGTTGGATAGCCCATTTGTCGAGGAAGCCTATAGACTATATAAGATCACGCTAAGACCAATAGGAGCGGAGCATTCATAAAAAATGTTGCAAAAACGGGGAAAATTATAGTCAGCTAGTTCAGCTAGTTAGGAGACCATTTTCGGAAATAATCGATTCAAAAGTAGCATAAATGCCTCCCCCCTCCATTTAAATGCCCTCCCCGATCCTTTACTTTGGCCTCCAAAGCTGCTTACAAATGAGACTCAACGGACGCACGGGACCCTTTTATATAAACAAGGGCTTCATTATAATATAAAGGTACCGTTACACGATACCTAAATCAGTTTGCGTACGACGAGAATCTGAATGTCCGATAATTTCTTATTTGCATAAAAATGGTTTGAATTTTAATTTGATACGTGTTTTGAAAATTGTTTTTATATACCTACAGGAATGTAATATTGCCTGACTTAATATTTTTATAAATGCGAAACTTTGGATGGATGTATGTTTGTTACTACACAACGGCTTAACACATCTGAATGAATTTGGCACGTAGATAGATAAATATGGAATAGCACATAGGCTACTTTACCAATGCGAACGCAGTCACGAGCAACAAATAGTAAAACATAATAATACATATCCGTATACGGTGGTTATTAGAACACTGCTTCTATTCAATTAATGAGTACCTGGAAATGAATGTTCAAATTAATTAACTAACTGTATGTGATGATAAATAGAATTTTAGCTGTATTATTATTTTAGGTATTAGTATTATTATTATCATCAAGACATTTAATTTTAAAAACATTTTATTTTTTAATTTAGTATAATTTAATGTGACATCTTATCAATTTTGTATTTAAGTATTTTATCAAATGTCAATTTAATTTTGTGTTATTGATATTTTATTAATATTTGTACACCTAACGGTAAGACATAATGTATAAAAAACCACAAACATGTAATTTTATCTATGTCTGATAAATAAATAATTCTTATTCTTATTCTTATACGTAAAACATAGTCAGGTTAGTTACATCATCTGTAACTCAACAACGGGTGCGTCGATTTTCATGGTCTTTGCTTTGGTAGATTGGTCTCCATCCCAAATAGCAGAATAACAATAAAAACATCGAAAATTCCAGGAAAACATAAATACGAGGAACAGCTAGAATATGATAGCACCGGCTCCAAACGTTGGTCGCAACTTCGGTCCCAACGCCACTCGTCCAACCTATGGATCTAGAGTAACACTCGTCTTAACGAACGAATAACCTCGTTCTAAATACAACGGGTATCAAATCAGGAAAGACGTGGTCAAATTCTAACCTATGATTCTCAGTGTCTAAACTGTGTAGATAGAGATTTTTAATTTAACTATTACTTATTCGATATATTTCGCGACTTAATCGCGTGAATTATTTAAAGGTAACGAACCTTTTATTTACCCGACGATTAAGTCCCGAAATATATCTAATATGTATTAAATTGCGAAAATTAAATCACTCAATTAATTATTAGATTATAATGTACCTAATAATAGTAATAGAATAGTACAATTTCAATTTAATTGCAAAATTTGTTTCGCCTCTTAAACGTATGCACATGACTTTTTATTGATAAGTACCTACTTCTTATTTGGGGATCATTGTAACATTAAGTACAAGTGCTGTGCACACCTATAAGTGACAGGTTTACGCTAGTATGTAAGTAGATAACTTTAGTTCTTAAGGCTAATTTATGTAAACTTTTTGTTGGAGTGCCATAATGAAATAAATAAATAAATAGATTATAATAAAAGTCTTTAAATGAAAGTATGTAATGCATTCGGATTTTCAGCAGCGGAGATATGTACAATACTTCGTTTGCTACCGACGTCTGAGCCATCGCCCGCGGAGATATGGGTTATCGTGAAAAAAACAATCCTATGTCCTTTCTAGGAATTTAAACTATCTCCATACCAAATTTCATCTAAATCGGTTTAAACGTGAAAATATAACAGACATACAGTTAATTTTACATTTATAATATTTGTTCGGATATAGTCACTCACAATTGTACACTCGGAACATACCTAAAAGCTTCAACAGACAACCGGTACGTGAACGCCATTGGTCGATTACATAAATCGGGCAATATCAAGTTGGACCGTCTGTTACAGCTTTAAGAGTTTTCTTCAAGAATAAATCATTATTAAAAGTTTCTGTGAGACTTAACGGTGGTCAGGCGAACCAATAAATAGTAGTTACGGCGACAAGGGGAGGAGGAAAACTAATATTAATAACGGAACACCTTTTGTGTTCTCAGAAAACTTGTATAAATGAGAGTAAGAGGTGAAAAAGTGTGGTTATATGGGCGTTGAACAGTAAATATTGGGGGGAAAATTGCTTTCAAGCCGTATGTTTTAACTGGTTCTGATGTGTGACTTACGGCCGGTCTCAATAATCTACCTATCGATGGATTTGCCTACTAGAGGTAGAATTTTGACATATTTTGTATGGAGCTTTTGTCAAATATTTACCTCTAGTAGCCAAATCCATCGACAGTTAGATTATTGAGACCGGCCATTAGTTATTTTATTTGTTGTACCCATTGAGGTTGTATATCTAACTAGCTGTCCCGCGCAACTTCGTATGCGTAAATTTTTCCCGTTTTTGCAATAATTATCATTGCTGCTCCGCTCCTATTGGACGCAACGTGATGTTATATAGCCTTTAGTCTTCCTCGATAAATGGGCTATCTAACAGTAAAAGAATTTTTCAATTCAGATCAGTAGTTCCTGAGATTAACGCGTTCAAACAAACAAACTCTTCAGCTTTATAATATTAGTATAGATTAAAAAAGGGAATAAAAGATTCATACAACACAGGGGTGCATTGTAAGAAAATTTATTCTTTTTTTATTATTTAGTACCTGGATTTTTTTAACGACGTTTTCTAAAAATAAAACCTTTTTACAAAGTAAAACACTTCCTCTTCTAATTTTTCTGTTGATGTTAATCTAGTCAAATTTCCCGCCCATTTTTGTCTATGGTAGTACACTGTACAAGTATATATTGTATATTTTAACTACACAAAGAATAGGTTTTAACAATTTTGCACGTATTTCATATGTTGAATACGGAGCATTGAAAACGATGCGGTTTTAAATTGTTTTCAAATTTAGACTTTTAAGTTATAGTAAATTATTATTTACAATCCTCCTACAAAACCAAAAGAAATATAATAATATGATTGTGTGAATACCTTTTCCCATCAGTTGTACAAATGAAAATGGTAAGAAAAGTAATCAAGAAATGAACAAACTGATTGTATTGCTAAGAAAAATGTGTCAGGCGCTCTTTGTACTACACAATAACGTTAAGAGTAATCTATAATAATATTCTAAAGAAAAAAGGTTTCTATTTTTGTATGTAACGAATAAACTACTGGACCAATTTCAAAAATTCTTTCACCGTTGTGAAGCTACGCTACCCCCGGGTGACATAGGCTACTATATATTTTTATCCCTGTTTTCCCACGGGAACGGGAATTAAGCGGGTGAAACCGCGAGCCGTCCGCTAGTTTGATATAAACCAACTATACTACTTTTACTACAGTATGATTTTGTATTAAGTAGCCATCGCACAAGTGGACTCGTACAAAAAAATAATTAAAGCCCAAAGTGTGTACAATTAGGAAGACTACTGTTTACAAATTAAATGACAGATTAAATAGCCGAAGTCACTCCCTGAATTAAGAGCTGCAGGCACAGGAAGGGCTCCTAAAACATCAAGCTCCATAAAAAATTTCATCAAAACCGATCACAAGTTTGGGACCGTAGTCGATTTTAAAAATAACTATTGTTAATTTATACAAAGGTTTATTATATTTAAAAAGTTCAGCTTATCAGCTACACGTAAAAAAAAGCCGCACATCTGTGAGATCAATAGATTTTAAATAAGAATGGAATAAAGAATGTACTAAAGGATACATTCAAACTTATATAAAGCCCTCTATTATTACACAAGACCGGTTAAAAACTGAAAAAGATTATTTTAGAAATATTAACCTCAAAACTGCTAGCCACTAGTAAATGTACGACGCTTGCAAGCTAAAAATATGAACTAGATACACTGCAGCAAACTGAGCTAGAATACATAACGTCCGCGATATGGCACGTCGCGACGTTGCGACGAAAAATATGGCCTTAATCCGGTACAAGAGCACAAATTACAGAGGTAAAATTCAACCCGCTCACAGAAACATGAAACTTTAACCCTTAACGACATAGATATGCACTAAAAACGGGTGTCCAATTTACCCCTCAAACTTTTGTACAATATTTTACCCCCTTTGTGGATAAAAGGGGTAAAATAGAGGATGAAAGTTTATTTTCGAATAAGACCAATTTTTAGTTAAATCGACATATTCGCGGGTGAAGTTAAGCTAAACACATAAATAAATCAAAAATATTCCAATTAGAATTCAAACTTTTAACCGAACCGAAACAAAAAACGCAAACACACAATCAAAACTACCCTCGTTATTAAATCATTCAATTTTCGAACAAATAGGCGCCATTTTTTTGTTTGCGTGGTTGTTGAAAACTTTGCTCTATGCCGCGTATGCCGGCCAACGGCATACAATACAAATATGCTAAGTTGATTCATGGCATAACTGTGTAACACTAATTGGTATTTTTAAGCATATATTGCTTTAACTAACCATCTACAGTGTAGTTAGTCTTCTAAACGATTTCGGTTACAGTGGCCAATCACATCAGAGTGCACAATAGGGTAGATGACTGTCAAGTCAGTATCTTTTTAAGAAACGTCAAAACGATGCGCCTCGTACTACCTCGTATTCTTTTGTATGGTAAATTAATGTAGTTTCTTTTGATGTTTATAAATTCATGACAACGTAAAATTGTAGACAAACATTGTTTTCCAGAATATTTTCGCAAATGCTATTTCCTTTATAGTGTAAAATAATTTATTGTTAGTGTAGTCATGTACCCAATTGGGTAGTTGATTACAATAAAAGTAAATTATTTTATAATAATCAGGTATATTATTGTTTTTAAACTTTTGCGATTTTTAAACATATTAGATATATTTCGGGACTTAATCGCGTGAATTATTAAAAGGTACGAACCTTTTATTTATCTAACGTTTCTATCGAATTGCACCGACCATCTTAAAATGCTCTGAAAATAAGTGTTATTTTACATTTTAACATGTTTTAGAATTTAAAAGTATGAATTCGAATACTAAAAGTAATAATTTGATGATAGGAACTTATGACAACTTATTCCATACATATTTCTTTATAGCGTGTCGTTTTGACATTTCATAAAAAGAGACTGATTCGACTTGACAGTCAACATCCCTATTGCGTGCGTAAACATAAGTAGTACTCTCACGAACTAAAATCTCTCAATTGAAATAGTCGAAATTCGAAACGGCAATGAAACTTCGATTTTCGATGAAACTTTACAGTTTTATTTGCTTAAACATCAGATTACTACTACATCTACCAATTCGCCCAAGATTATAGAGAGGAAAGCCGTGTTCCTGTAGTGAAATCGGAAAACTGGTTATGTAAGTTACATATTTGATTACGGCGCCGCAGTAGTACCAACCTAACCGAGATGATCAATAATGATACATTAGCGAATCCCAGAACAAAAGATAGTAGGTATCAATGTTCTGTGAGCAGAACCAACCTCAAAAAAAAAACCTGAATAGATCCGATTTTCATTACGCAAACAAATAAAGAAATTAAGGAGGGATTTCATTAGAACTCAGCGCAACTCCCAGCGAGGCTAAATCGGTAGACTGGGCACGAACAATGGCAGCAATTTGCCATAATTACACCAACGGAGACTGCGTTTTAAGTTACCTGTAGACATCCAACAGGCATAGACGAAGGGAATAATTCAATTTGAAAAGAAAACTTTCTCGTGGGACTAAATTGCTCCATTTGCAAATTCTTATATCAATTTTTATCGTAATTTGTTTAAGTATTTTTAAGCTATTGCATAGCTTCTATCGCGGGCCTTGAGCGCGGGGACCGAATCCAGAAATTCCGTAACGAAAAAACCTCAAGCTCCCCACTCCAACGGGCACGGAGGTGTGGCTTGAAGGCCGTGCATCGTCTAACGTCGTTTCATTTTGTACTTATGATTCTGGCTGCAAAAATCATAATAGCGCGATTCAGACCGTAGTACATTTTGTATTGAATAGTAACAAAATTAAATACAGCGCCATCTATTGACATTATGTGACCTATTGTCATTTTAGTCTTCCCCTTTCTTGTTGTTTCTATTATATTTTTTTTTTAATTGCTTAAATTGATAAAAATGCTATGCAATAGCTTTACCGCGGCAGTCCCCGAGTGCCACACATTTTTTTTTTTACATGCTTTTACCCGCTACTCCAACCACGTGAATGTTGGCTATCGTGATAAAAGTAAATTAAGTACGTCGAAGGTTAACTAGGGAAGATTTTTGATACATCGTCCTTAAGGGGTTTAAATAGAGGTTGAAATGTCTTTTCAAAAACGGTCGATCATGAAGCAAACTGTATTTCGCTTTTTGGTGTAAAGAATTAAGTGACTTATCTTTATTGTAAAAGTAACCGCAAGGGGTAAAATAAGGAAATAAAATTTGCTATTGAAATTTGGTACACAAGTAATTATAATCACATGAATAGATAGTTTTTACGTAAAAAAATGTATTTCGCTTAGGGAAATAACAATTGGAATTTGAATAGACATCCACTAAGGAAGAAAAAATCTACCCCAAATGGCAAAATGGGGTGTCAAATTTCAATCGAAACGAAACTTAACGCAAGAGAAAACCGCGGGGAAAAGCTATTGAGATATAAGTAAGTATAAAACCCATTTAAAGCATTTGTCAGATGTTTAAAACATTTCGTACCGTCAAGTGCTCAACTCAATTTCGAAAGAAAATTGTGAAGATGGAGTTTCTTCGTAAATTCATTTCCGGAATGACTCGAGAAAACGTGTGTCGGTACATCAAATACTAAGCTTGTGTACAAAGTGGGAGAAAAGGGGAAATCAACCTTATTTTTCTAGATCTTCAAGGTCTATTTTCCATTAGCAAGCGAGAAGAAGATCTCGTGAATCTAATTTAGAGACTGTTTTAAGAGAACTAATGGTTAGTTGTCTAGGATAAAATTTGTTGCTTAGAAAGCTTTGTTTTTAGTAAATCTAGTCTTGTTTTTTTTATTTATGGGTTAAACAAAGTGGAAAAGAAGTTTTGGGTCTTTTTTAGGGTTCCGTAGCCAAAATAGCAAAAGCCATTATAATTCGTCATGTCTGTCTGTCTGTCTATCCGTATGTCACAGACATTTTACTAGCCGCTACTTAGTTTGATAGCTAAATAATAAGAATAAATATTTTCATGGGGGGCACTCCATACGTGTAACAGAAGCTGAAAAAACATTTTTTGAGCATCCATTAATTTGTTTTTTTGTGTGGAAATTCGACATATTTTTCAAAAATATTTTAATATTTTTCGAAATAATCGCTCCGAAATTAGCATAAATTGCCCCCCGGGCAACACGGTTCAAAAGATATGCTGGGATCTTTTGAACCGTGTGACCAAAAGGTATGAAATAAATCAAAAAGCAAATACTACAAAACCTACTTTCAAATAAAATTATTTAAAAAATGATCGGATGTACCGTCATTGAGTTATTGCCGAAAAACTGCGTTTCTCAACAAAAAGGCGCAAGTGCCATGAACACACGCTCTTCTGCTGGTGCAATTATTCAAATCGGATTTTTTATACGGCAACAGCTCCGGAACCCTACACTGAGCATGGTCCGACATGCTCTTGCCCGGTTTTTGAATCCTAATACTACTATCGAAAATCATTTATGTTAAGCCTAAGACACAAGGAGACGTATCAATAAAGCAGCACTCATGCGCAGTGGCTTCTGAACCGCCCCCTCTGGTCCTCGTGATGGCTCCAGAAGGCTCCAAAGTTAAGCCTGGGTAACTTTCAATCAAGCCCAAATACGGCATAATATCAATACAAACACCGCCAGGCACAAATCGCCAGATATTTCATAACCTATATTACAATAAAAACAACATGGCGGCATTTTAGATGTACCTTTCCTTATATTATTCTCATAGGTAACAGAATAAAGTCCTTCAATCTATATTTAGTTCTCAATATTATGGAAAAGTTTCCTGTTTATACAGGGACAATATCTATACTAATACTAATATTATAAAGCGGAAGAGTTTGTTTGTTTGATTGTTTGTTTGTTTGTTTGTTTAAACGCGCTAATCTCAGGATCTACTGGTCCGATTTGAAAAATTCTTTTTTTGTTCGATAGCCCATTTGTCGAGGAAGGCTATAGGCTATATAACATCGCGCTACGACTAAAAGAAGCGGAGAAGCGACGAGAAATGTTTCAAAAACGGGGAGAAATTACGCATACGAAGTTGCGCGGGACAACTAGTAAGAAATATACGTTGTAGATCTCCTCTCCTATGAAGTTTTGGCTGTCTATGCTGGAACAATTACCAGAGATTATTTCTCATCTAGATTTCACCAGATTACACCAAACCTTGTCATACCTAGGTTGAAATTTCATAAGGTGACCTAGAATGATTGACCATTCTGAGAATCAGGTAGTAATAAATCGGACGTCCTGCTAGCACACACGTGTCCAGATATGAATAAACAGATACCATGCTTCTATTATTAAACAAAGACCAATTTCACGGCACATCTTTCTATATTTGGCATATACGCGTATTAACTACTATCCAAAGATGCTCGTGAGGCTGGTTTTATCACAATTAAGCCTTGGAGACGGACGGTAACTTAATGACGGTACATTCGATCATTTTTAAAATCATTTTAATTTAAGTAGGTATTTTTTAAGCACTACCTTTTTGTTTTTTTACACGGTTCAAAAGATAAGGGGGGGGACTTTCAGGGGGATTACTTCCAAAAATATTCACTCAATCAAAAAAGTTTATTAGTAACCTTAAAATGTTTTTAAAAGACCTGTCGAAGGATGTGCCACACTTTGATGTGTGCTCAACAAATGTTTTTTCACCTTACATGTATGGAGTGCCCCCCTAAAAATATTTATTTTTATTATTTAGCTATCAAACTAAGTAGCGGCTACTACAAGACACCTTTTTATCAAATTTTATCAATATTCATTGCGTAATGTTTGAGTAAAATGTCTGTGACAAACGGATGGACAGACAGACGGACATGAAGAAACTATAAGGGTTCCATTTTTGCTATTTGGGCATATACACGTGTTAAGTAGTATCTAAAGATATTACATAAGACGGTAAGAAACTGATTGATAAAGTTGGCGCGCAGTAGCTCAATGATAGACGGACAGCTGGTGCACAGTTTTGGATAGGAATTTGAAGCACGCTGAAATCTTACTCTGCTTGCCTGTAATACTCAAAAATGTGACCAAGTTCTCATAATATCAGGAGGTTATCCTCTGAATATTCAAACAATAGGTACTTAACTTTCAGTTGTGCTAGAGTATTTTTGCCTCCACTACAGGCACTTGTTTCACCGCCGGCGAAAAACTCTCAAATTTTTATTCGCTCAAGAAACATACAATAGATGTAAATTCAGTTTAAACAAACAATATAGGGTGAGTTCTCACCGGCTGTGTGAACAATTAGCGATCAACTATCTATACTAATTTTATAAAACAGAAGAGCATGTTTGTTAGAACGCGATAATCTCAAGAACTACTGGTTCGAATTGAAAAATTATTTTACTGTTGGATAGCCCATTTATCGAGGAACGCTATAGGCATATAACATCACGCTACGACCAATAGGAGCGAAACAAATTGCGGAAAAAATTGACCCATACAAAGTTGCGCGGGTCAGCTAGTTAGAAAATATATGTTTCTCTTTTATTTACACTACTTACGTTTCTTAAGCGAGAAAATAGTCGTAAGTCGCTTGCTTCTCGCCGTTAGTAGGACAAGTGCTTTACGTCTAATATTAAGCAGTTTGAGAAGATATGACACCTCGAGGAACTTTTGCAAATTTAAAGAGATAAACAAATTGGTTCAATGCGGTCTTGTTAGAAGTCAGAAACTGGATATATTATCTCTATAAACATCAGCAAATATACAATGCATGTCCTAGGTAGCAAAATTGACAAAGTGCCGACTCGCTACTAGCTTTCTGCCAAGTATTTGTAGGTAAGCCAACCGCCAATCTTTGCACGTAACTGGCTACTTTGATCCAGTATCTTAATTTATCGGGCACAGTTCCAGTTTGCAGATGATTCTATTATACAGAGTGTAACTGAAAGATGTGGTCAAATTTCAGCAGAGTATAGGGTATGTTATCAGTATTGCACCTACCATGATGCCGTAGCTGGTTGCATTATTATTACATAGTTATAGCATATTCTTTTTGTCAAAATTCAGTAGTGAAAGGCGTATGGCATGAGAATTATACCTCCCCTGGTACAAAATTCGATTGGATTATTATGGCATAGAACTTTTTAAATCATAGTTCTTTAATTAATAACTTTTTCATTCAAAAATGAAAAAAATAATATATTTTTTTGGGTACTCCGATTTTAATAAAATTAGGTATGTGCACTCAGTATCATGGGCACATACCAACCCTTGAATATGACCACACCTTTCTGTTACACCCTGTATAAGAAACATGACATAACTTTATTATAAAGCTCATAGCATCGAATGTTAGCTTTTCCGGTATTCTTGTTCTATTTTTTTTATTTGAATTAGATTATTTTTAGAAAAAAATAAACTCATTCTGCCAATGACGTGATTAATGTGTTAACAACAATAATCTATACTAATATTATAATTCTCAAGAGTTTGTTTGTTTGCCCGCAATAATCTCAGGAACGGTTCGAATTGAAATAATATTTTAGTGTTGAATAGCCCATTTATCGAGAAAGGCTTTATGCTATATAACATCACGCTATGACCAATAGGAGCGGAGCATCAATGAAAAATGCCTTAAATAAGTTGACAGTATTTTAATTGTATTTTACTTATTTTATATATTTAAAAATGACGACCGCTTTGTTACCCACCATTTTCAGAACTCTGTACATACGAAGAGATGTTAGCACTAGAATAAAAAAAAAGAAAGTGAGAAAGGAGGCTTCTTAAAAAACCCCAAACGAACTCTTCGTTCTACATACGAAAAAGGTTTACAATCTTGTAGCATATATTCTCGGCAAAGGAATTTCAATATGCATCCACCAAAATGCTGTCGTTGAAAAATTAATCTGCAAAATGTGCCCTGGTTTATGAGAAGCGAATTTCGGAAGCTCCTCCGAAATTTCAGTGTTGCCATGCGCTAACTTAATATACTACCTTTTAAAATTAAATCAATCTTGAATCCTTGCCAAGGAAGCACATTCTGAAGCACCATTCGAATTAATTTCAATAAAATTTTAAAATGCAACACTGATCGTACTTGGTTGGATCCGAGATGGATTGTATAGCAAATTTGGCTATGGTACAACTGACATAAAAATGTCACTAGTTCCATCCTGAGACCACAGCTTGGACTCATCTTGGAACTAATATGAGACAGGTCGATTCTTATTTTGGAGTTAATAGCGATCTGCCCCTATTTCCAGGCAATATCTGACTGTTTCAAGTAGGAAGGTTTATTGCATACTTTAAATTCATTAACTGCACAAAGAGCCTGCGTCTTATGTGATTGCACATAGCTCGTGTATTATCACACTTTAAATACGGAACTGTTAGAAAGAGAAGAAGATCAGCTCGCCACTGCCACGGGTCAATTATACCATCTATACTAATATTATAAAGCTGAGGAGTTTGTTTGTTAGAACCCGGTAATCTCAGGAACTACTGGTCCGAATTGAAAAAATATTTTTCTGTTGGGTAGCCCATTTATCGAGGAAGGCTATAGGCTATTTATCATCACGCTACGACCAATAGGAGCGGAGCAGCAATGAAAAATGTTGCAAAAACGGGGAAAATTTACACATACGAAGTTGCGGGGGTCAGCTAGTTTTTAAAAAAAAAAGTTTTGAGACGCAAGTCGCATCGTCGCACGTCTCGCAAACACTTCATACCACCATTTGCATAGAAATTACGCACACGTGTAAACAATCTATGATAAGTACCTATGAGTTTATATTATACTAGCGGACGCCTCGCGGTTTAACCCACGTAGTTCCCGTTCCCGTGGGAATACAGGGATAAAAAGTAGCCT
Source organism: Herminia tarsipennalis (assembly GCA_945859575.2). Taxonomy (NCBI): domain Eukaryota; kingdom Metazoa; phylum Arthropoda; class Insecta; order Lepidoptera; family Erebidae; genus Herminia; species Herminia tarsipennalis. Next base: position 13,118,673 of record OX243849.2, on the reverse strand, counting down.
ATGTCACCCGGAATTAGTGTAGCATCACAACGATGAAAGATTTTTTCAAATCCGTCCAGTAGTTTCGGAGCCTATTCAATACAAACAAACAATCAAATCTTTCCTCTTTATAATATTAGTATAGATACAAAGTTCCGTTATTTAGCTCGTTATGAAGTTTCTAGGACTGCACGTTTATCGTCAGCGACAGATTTTATAAGCAGATAGCTTTTACCGGAATATCGATTTTGTATGAGTTAGGCACCGCGCGTGAATCTTTACGGCCATCTAGAATATGAACGCGGGAAGATGTATACTTTGGAAATATCGACATAGAGAAGACACGATTACCCTACATATTTACCTATTTTTTCGTAAACCAATTTTATTGATAACAGTGTACGTGCATACGAATATTTAGAAATATATTCATCACTAACATTATAAAAGCGAAAGTTTGTGAGTATGTGTGTGTGTATGTTTGTTACTCCTTCACGTCAAAACGGCTGGAGCGATTTTAATAAAATTTGGGATTGAGTTAGCTGACACCCTGGATTAACGCATCCGCGTCTTACACAATTCATACCAGCCTTAAGTTGTTGGCTACTGGAAAACACATTATACTCACTGAAGGATTTTTTTAGTGGTAATCTATGAGCTAGACAAATATATTTTTATTTTGTGATAGAAACTATTGATTTATGGCAATTTCCCTATGGCAAGGACATATAATAATTATTTATTACTAGCTTTCGCCCGCGGCTCCGCCCGCGTGTATGTCGGTTATTGCGATAAAAACTATCCTATGTCCTTCCCCAGGACTCAATACCAAATTTCATCTAAATCGGTTAAGCTGTTTGAGCGTGAAAGCGTAACAGACAGACGGACAGAGTTACTTTCATATTTATAATATTAGTATGGATTTTTTAATTTTATATTTTATTAGTATTGTTAATCTTTATTTTAATTTGTTTGTAATCGATATTAGTTTGATTTAATTATTGGTATATGCATCCGATTTTGTGTTTATTATTGTAATTATAAATTTGCATGTCGCAAGACTACAAAATGTATATGGCACTCATTAATTATAAAATGTCTAGATGGAAGCTACTATTTTTGACGTTTGACACTCGTTGAAAATGGCGCGCTAAATAACTATGCGTAGAACATCTGTTATAAGTCTCCTTATGCCACTGACCAAAGCCGAATTAGGAAATACAACACACGAATCTGAAGATTCTGAAGAAAACCAAAGAGCATGTGACAAAACAGCTGACACTTGACATTGGCAGAATTAGCCAACACATTGGCTACATTGCCAAAAGAAGAAGAAGAAGAAGAAGAAGAAGAAGAGTCTTCTTACCTCTCAACAAGTACGTCCATTTGACCATACTTTTTGACAGTTCTTTGCTTTAATTTTAGATGCCGGATTAGAAATAGGAAAATTATAATCAAAGATGGCACTATTGTTAGATTAAAATCCTTAAGTAACCTACATTTTTAAGCAAATAACTGATTTTATGATTTAACGTTTTTCTTTACGAATTTTCTATATCGCAGTATCGCATAGTAGCGTCTAAACCCCAAAACATCGAGAGTTACTTAAACAACGCACACAATGCTTACAGACAAGGAATTTGGCACTATTTTGTTCGGAAGGTGTTAAGATTCCGTGTCCATTAGGGATGTGTGCGATGTACTTTGGTTTGAACCACAACGCATCCTTTTTAACTCGAGTATCCTTAAATTACACATATGTATAAAAATGGTGCGTTACTTTTCACCTTAAAGTGATAGTCATAGTATGAGACTTTTTTTATAGACTCCCGCATTAGGGTATAAACCCTGTGGTGCGGGGGACTTTACAAACATACTAGTCACGGACACAAAGACACCCAGACTCGAAACATCAATTTGTAGATCACACAAAGTGGTGTGAGAATCGAACCCCGAATCGACCTCTTGCGTAGCAGTCGGACACACTTCCACCGCGCCACAGAGGCAGTCAAACGTGGGACGACTTAGTTAAGTATTCAGTCATTAGCTTACACGAAACGTCTTCGAATTATTCAAATCTAAGATCAGTACTGTCACCGTCCACACAAAGGAAATGATAACGTAGGTACTTACATGTCGTATACTCTTTGACCTTTCCTTATCGGTTTATATCTGGCACGAATTTTCATATGCACAGTCATCGAATTGGACAGCGGGTCACGCTTTCGTTGTACGCGTGACCAAGAGGCATGCCCAAACCCAATATGTACCATTGAATAGGCAATTTCGTTTTTAAATATCAAGTTTAGATGTGTCAGAAATGGCGCCTATATATTACGATGACTGATCGTTCTGTTAGTACATTTTGTTTTACCGTTATAAATAGGGTAACAGGAGTTGTGACAATAACGCCAAACTCAGATGTCATCATTTTCACAGCTCCGTATATAACATGTAAAAATACATGAAATATGAAATGCAAAATTGTTAGAGCAATTATTGAGCAGTTTAAGTGTACAATAAACTCTTGAAACGGGCAGATTTTTTATTGGAAAATCACCTAGATTGCTATAATCTATACTAATATTATAAAGCTGAAAAGTTTGTTTGAACGCGGCAATCTCAGGAACTACTGGTCCGAATTGGAAAAATCTTTTACTGTTGGATAGCTCATTTATCGAGGAAGGTTGAAGGGTATATAACATCACGCTAAGACCAATAGGAGCGGAGCAGTAATGAAAAATGTTGCAAAAACGGGGAAAATGTACGCATACGAAGTGGCGCGGGACAGCTAGTTACAAATATAAGAATAAAGAATACTCAGTAATATTTTTGGACTCATTTTGATGCCAGTCTCAATCAGACTCATAAATGTTGGTGCAAAGATATAATATGGACGTTTGAACGTAGATGGGTGGCAAAGTGATGATTGATAGGGATTTTTTTTAAACGACTCCCGCATTAGATTACAAGCCCTGTATCGCGGGGGACTCTACAAACATGCAAATCACGGACACAAAGTACACCTAAACTCGGAACAACAATTTGTGGATCACACAAAGTGGTGTCCCGTATGGGAATCCAACCCACAACCTTTTACGTAGCAGTCGGACACACTCCCACCGCGCCACCGAGGCAGTCAAATTAATAACAACTTAAACATTTAGCAAAATTAGTAATAGAGAATGAACTTTAAAAACGGATGAGGTTACTACAAGGTAAGATAATCATCGAGTAACAAACACAGCTTGCCATTTCCTTCACAAACATTGTAGCTCTTTTCAAATCGTCTCGAGCATCCGAATACCAAGATAATAACAGCACTTACAACGTAAAACATTACAGAAACACCGCCATTTCGTTCGTAGTCAGGCAGGTGAGAATTAAAGCCATTTCCGTCGTGACAAAAGGTTCTTGAAAGACATTATGTTTGTTACTAATTTACTAAGATGTAATTTCGTGTTCGCGCCAAGTCTGTTATTTGCTAATTATGCCGTCCTGCGAATTGTCCTTTAGGCTTTTATCGCGTTACTTTCACCGATGTCGTGTTGAATTGATATTAAAGCTCGTAGGTACAAAAGTATGGTGGCACATCTGTATTAATTTGTTTTTAGTTATTTCAATATTACAAGGAGCGAATGTTTTTTTAGAGACATGATGTGTTTTATTCATTGTCATTTTGAGGTCATCGTGCAACAGTGCAACGCGACAATGCTTGTAGCAGCTGCAACCAATTTTAGTTTCCAAATTTATTTTGACGTAATATCGATTAGTTCGCTGCTCTATTAGGTACGTTCATATCGATTATAGTGATTTGATTATGATTGACCATAAACCAGTAAGTGCATTTTCTGACGACGATGATGTCACGCAGCCTGACCGGGCGTAGCGGCGGCTAAAAATGGCGGGCTTGTTGGGAGAAGGACGAAGGACGAATTTCAATTTGAAATTCGAACAGTTGAATGGCGCCGGCCGTTGTCATGCAAATCGCCCACAATGTTTATAGACTTTAAAGGAGCCAGTTAGTGTAACGACTTTATTTAAATTTGGAATAAATGGATATTGGGAATGGATATGAGTCTTTTAGCTTAATAGCATATAAGATGGTGGTAATGGTAACTTTGGCTTATTATTTTTTAAGGATAACAAAACGTATCATTTGGCTGAAAAAAAAAGCCATATTGGCTACAAAATTCTGCAAGAAATATACGAGTTCTTAAGTACCCTTAACAAGGGCTGGATATAAAAAATCTTGTATGCAGGGAACATAGACATTAAGTTAATGATATTAACTATAAAAAGAAACAGATAATGTTCTCACTCACTATGAAGACTCGATAATTATGTATTCGAGGCGCTTAAGTTTTTGCAAGTAGTCCTTGTAAACGTAATATATAATGTGTACCAATAAACTGAGGGTATCGTTAGAAGCAAAACGCAATTTATAGATCACAATATCTTTAGCCTGCGGCTCCGCCCGCGTGAACGTCGGATATCGCGATAAAAAACTATGTTATGTCGTTTCCCAGAACTCAAACTGTATCCATATCAAACATTAGGTTCAGCGTTTGAAGCGTGAAGATGTAACAGACAGATAGAGTTAGTATAACATGATAAAGAGAGACTAGGACTCATCCACGCGGTAGTAGCTGATTTGACTTCCTATGGGAGGTCCTTATCTACTACGTGGGCCGGTGATGACAGGGAACCGGTCTAATTCTAAATAGTTATGATGAAGCTGAAATATAATGTCAAAATTGTCAAGAAAAAAAAAACAGTTCATGTCTATGGCACAGTAGCACCCTAATCGACTGTTGGATTTAAATGCGCATATTAAAATAAAAAGCTTGATTCATCAGGTATGTTCTTAACTACGTTAGTTTGAAAATCCTTTTAGTATTTTTGTAGACATTTTAGTTTTTTGTAAATATATATTTTTCTGTCGTGCCTCAGGCAGAGTTTAGTAAACTTCGTCGAGTAATACCAAGGTATTTAACCAGTGCATCCTACCTGTTATGACCTACGGTGCCGAGACGTGGACACTTACGGTTGGGCTAGACCACAAATTCAAAGTCGCGAAGCGGGCTATGGATCGAGCTATGCTTGGAGTTACTTTGAAGGATAAAATTCGCAATGAGGTCATCCGACAAAGAACCAAAGTTACCGGCATAGCAAGCAGGTTAGCACGCTGAAGTGGCAATGGGCTGGCCACATTTGCCGAAGAACCGATGGCCGATGGAGCAGACGAGTCCTAGAGTGGAGACCGCGACTTGGTAAACGTAAGGAAGGACGACCCCCAGCCAGATGGACCGACGACCTAGAGGTCGCTGGAATGAATTGGATGCTCAAGGCGGAGGACCGGATGATGTGGCGTAAGTTAGAAGAGACCTATGTCCAGCAGTGGACCGATACAGGCTGATTGATTGATTATGTCACAGGGTTTTTATAATATGGCAAACAATTTGTCGAAAGTAAGGACAATCTGGATTATTCAACCATTCTTAAAGGTTGGTAAATAAAATAATGGTCGCATATAATTTGTCGTTAAGTGCAGTCGTATGTGAAATCAATTAGCAGCAACCGCTTTCTCCTTCATTGCCAAAGGTAAATAAACACTGTGAGTAATATCATAGTGATGCGAAATTGGCAACTATCGGACTTATCAAAAGTGTTTCAATAGTTGGTTTAGGCGAATGGAACAGAGAATTTAGGAGAGTATTTCGAAAAAAAATATTAAGTTGCTTACGTATGTATTTTAAAAGATTTTTTTTTTAATTTGTAAGTTTACGATAACGTTAAGGGGACATTACACTGAGAGAATTATTTATTTAGCGCTACGTACTCAGCGACACGATCGCCGGCTTCGCTCTTTAGCACGCAACCATTACTTCACAGTGCGCAGGAGCGCAGGTTAAAATAAAGTAGAATATTCGTTCGTACTTATGTTAGATTACGAACCATGACTATGACAATACCAAAATGCTCGTTTTCCATTTTTCCGCGACTTCAAGCTTCATATTAAGACATATCCTAAATTTCTTATTTCATTTACTAGAAAAACTCTTTGACTAGTGACACAATTTTTTTCGCGTCCTAATATTTAGGTTTTCTATATACATACATTTTTGAAAGAGCCGAACCCTGTTTCGCGTAGAACGTCAAGCAATTCGTGTAATTCATATTAAATGAAATGAATGGTTTGAATTGAAAAATATTTTAGTGTTGGAAAACTATATAACATCACGCTACGGAATTGAGCACCAATTAAAGATGCTACAAGAACGGGAATGAAGCAGACGAAATTGCGCGGGTCAGCTAGTTTCCTATATAACTTAAAAGTAAAAGATTCTGTGATAGATATCTGAAATGACGTTTGTTGCAAACATCTTTACTTTAAAGAATATGGAACTTGATCGGCGCAGTGTCTTAAATACCCCCTTTTTCGGACATCCCTTTTTATTAATGGTAAGACGATAAATGGGGTCTATAAAACACTGCGCCGATCAAGTTCCATATTCTTTAAGTCAAGATGTTCGCAACAAACGTCATTTCAGTTAGGCCTATCACGGAATCTTTAGACTTTTAATTTATATAACAAACTAGCTAGGGAGTTGTAAAAATGGCGGCAAACTGACCGGCCATTATTTTTACAGCTCCGAGTTTAACTTGTTAAAAAATATTTGAATACGTGATAATTGAATACGAACGAGACTTTGTGCATGTAATAAGCGCATAAATACTTAACACTGGCAGAAATTTAGCCGTTAAAGCAGCTAGATTGCCATAAACTCAAAGAAGAAGAAGAACAAACTAGCTGACCCGCGCTGCTTCGGCTGCGTCATTGTTCCCCGTTCTTGCAACATATTTAATTGGTGCTGAACTCCTATAGGCCGTAGCGTGATGTTATATAGTCTTCCAACACTAAAATATTTTTCAATTCAAACCCGTAGATCCTGAGATTATCGCGTTCAAACAAACAAAGAAACAAATTCTTCAGCTTTATAATATTATAAGTATAGATTGAAAGTCGATGACAGCCCCTCACTAAATAACACCGTTGTGAGGCCTGCACTTCACTCGTTAGCACCTCGTGAGTTTCAAGTGTATTATATACAGTAAACAGATACAATGTAATACAACGAGTAGGTTAAGTTTACCTCATTTTTAAAGAACCCGTGATTCAGTGGTGGGCGATCGAGCGAAAAAACTCCTGAAAGATACTTAAATCGATAACTCTTTTTCTTCAAATTGGTTAAAATCATCTATGACTGCCTCTGTGGCGCAGTGGGAGTATATCTGACTGCTACGCAAGAGGTCGTGGGTTCGATCCCCACCCAGGATAAAATTTTGTGTAAATGACACTAACAAATAACGTGGCTTTTTATTGGTAAACTAGCTGACCCGGCGAACTTCGTACCGCCTTAGCGTACATTTGATGCACTTCTTTATTTTGTATAGCTGACATTCGTAACGCGCTTTTTTTAAAATATGCAAAATTAAATGTATATTTTTCAATCTTTCTGAGAGATTTTCTTAATATTTTTTTCCGTAAGAACCTTGTACAGAGTATTAGAAAACTACAAAAAAAAAATCAGCCAAATCGGTCAAGCCGTTTTCATGCTATGTCGTGACAACGGAAAACGGGTTTCATTTTTATATATATACACACATCAAAAGTGTCTAGGGATCAACATATATTTTTGCTATAACTTTTCTCCTGATTGATTTTTTTTTTTTTATTTCTTTAAGGATTCATCAAATAAAGTGTTTTCGTTTGTCACAGTAACGATAAACCAAGTCACCTTTGCATTAATAAAGAAATTTGCCATTTTCCTAATAAAGGGATTTTTGACATTTGAACCACTAACATTAAAGTTCGAAAAAAAGACTGAAATAACAGTTTTCTTTAAAATTTTATTGGGTAACTTAAACAATTAATAATCCGTGTTTCTACCGCGAACACTAACAACACAAGAACATCGGTTTGGCATACTCAAAATGAGTTCATCCAAATCACGCTGTGGAATGGCCGCCCATGTTCGTTGCAACAACAAAAAAAGGTCTTCTTGCGACTGGATACCCTCCATATTCGGCAGAGCTCTTCTCTGTAGCATATCCCATGCATGCTCAATCGGGTTCAAGTCTGGCGACTGAGCAGGCCAGGGCAGGACATTGATGTTAGCTGCGGCGAGAGTCTGTCTTACAACTCTTGCGGTGTGCGGTCGTGCATTATCATGCATTAACTGAAATAAGGGACCGATTTGCACTTGTAGAGGAACGATGACGTCTGATACAATCGTCTCAGCATAAATTTGAGCGTTGAGGTTGCCTCTAATCCAAATCAACTCAGTTCTTCCGCCGATCCAAATACCCGCCCATACCATGATGGTTCCACCACTATAAGGATGGACTTCCTGGCAGGATTTTAATCGCTGTTGGCGTCCAGGGGTTCTCCAGTGTCGTATACGTCTTGTATCCGGTCTCATACCAAAACGAGACTCATCAGAAAAGCACACAAAACGCCATTGTTCTTCTGCCCAATTTCTGTGTTCAAGAGCCCATTGATATCGAATCCTACGATTGTGCATTGCTATAGGTGGTACCCGTAGCGGTCTTCGGGAATGAAGGTTCACTTCATGCAAGCGGTTTCTGACTGTTTGGTCGCTAATTAAGTTCCCTGAAGAGTGATGAAGCCTCACGGCTAACATCATGGCGGTTATTGTTGGACCTCTTCGAGTTAAGATTTGAATGTATCGGTCTTGTCTCCGTGTGGTGCAGCGATACCGTCCTCCATGGCGCTCAGCCACGGTACCAGTGCTTCGGTAACGTGTCCAAAGTCGACTGATAACACTCTGACTTGTATTCAGAGCTAAAGCCACAGTACGTTGCCGGGAACCAGCTTCTATCATTCCCACGGCTCTGAGCATTTCTTCCCTGCTTAAATGACGTCGCCGCTCCATAATAACGTTGGTTTTAATCAGTAGTAGGGAAACAGTAGCACTAATAATGTCTTCAATGCGTTGTATGTTTTTATAGGGAAAATATTGACAGCTGATTTTCATCTTTTACTCGAATTTGATTCACAGTTCCTGATTCAAATTATGAAATGCACCAAAAAGGATCCATATAAATTTATAAAATCATAAATTTATTACAAAGCCACATCTCAATCTCAAGAAATCCGCATAAAAATGCTTGATCCCTAGACACTTTTGATGTGTGTAGATGAATTTTCAAAATCGGTTTAGTAGATCCAGAGATTTCCCCCCTACAACGTCACAAACTCGAAAAATCACAAACTTTACCTTTTTATAATATTAGTAAAATATACTTCATTGTGTAACGCACTAAATAAGCACTTGATAAATGAATCAAGTTAGAAATTTGAATAATTGAAAGCCGGAGGCAAAAGCTTGACAAGTTACCTTATAATGTGAATCTTATTACAACTTACATTACACCTAAGTATTTAATTGCCTCTGTGGCGCGGTGGGAGTGTATCCCACTGCTACGCAAGAGGTCGTGGATTCGATCCCCGCCCAAGATAAACCTTTGTGTGATGAGCACGATGGTTTATTCTGTCTTGGGTGTTATCTATCTATAACATGTATGTATTTAGAAATATATAAGTATGTTTATCAGTTGTCTAGTTTCCATAGTACAAGCTCTGCTTAGTTTGGGATCAGATAGCGTTGTGTGAGTTGTCCCAAGGTATTATTATTATTAGAGAACACTGCATCTAAAACAGCAATTTACACCGTCAACAACTAACAATTACGTATTCTAGGAAATTGTAACTAATCTCTATAATCCTTATTGGAACTGGTAACGCCTTTCCCCTACCATGCTATACTCTTTGATTACTAATAAGTTACGTCACAAAACACAGACTGTAGAGAAAGGAGGCTACATATAATCTATACTAATATTATAAAGCTGAAGAGTTTGTTTGTTTGAACGCGGTAATCTCAGGAACACCTTATCCGAATTGAAAAATTCTTTCACTGTTGGATAGCTCATTTATCGAGATAGGCTATATAATATCACGCTACGACCAATAGGAGCTAATGCTGCTACAGCAAAGAGAAATGTTGAAAAACGGAGACGCAGACGAAGTTGTGCGAGACAGCTGACCCCCGTTTTTGCAACACTTTACATTGCTGCTCCGCTCCTATTGGTCGTAGCGTGATGTTATATAGCCTATAGTCTTCCTCGATAAATGGGCTATCCAACACTAAACCGACTAACTGTTCCGACCTTTCGGAGTCGGAGTTGAAGCTCCGTAACATCCCTGGTATAGACAATTATACCTAGATAGAATAAACCATCGTGCTCATCACAAAGTTCTATCCTGGGTGGAGATCGAACCCACGATCTTTAGCTTAGCAGTCAGGGTCACTAACCACTAGTAACTAGACCTACAGGACCTAAGTATGTAGGTGCTTCTCTTTATCTACAGCTAAACCGAAGTCCATCAAATCAGCTAAAGCCCAATAAAAATATTTATCAAAAAAACATAAACCACCTTAAAGCGGCTATTACACTGCCCTGAATCAGGGCCCTAAATCGAGGTGGCCTTGAAAATTTGTTAGAGAATTCAGGCCCTAACTTTTATTACACCGCTCTTTTTAAGGGTTTAGGGTCTCTGATTCAGTGTAGTGTAATAAGCGCATTATAATAAAAATCACATCAAAATCGATCCATTTGTTTATTAGAAAATCCTTTGACACAAACTGACAACATATATTATACTTGTTGCAGCCCTCTTTTTTTGTCAAAGATCAAAATACTCAAATTCATAACCCTCTTTTTTCAAATTAGATATATTTCGGGACTTAATCGCTTGAACTATTTAAAGGTACGAACCTTTTATTTACCCGACGTTTCGATCGAATTGCACGGATCGTGGTCACGGATCGTAGCAAAGTTCAAGTTGGTTGAAATCATCTGATTATTACCAATATCGATCGTGGTCACGGGTCGTTTTTAAGTTGGTTAAAATCATCTGATTATTACCTATCTAGACATACACTCATCAACCTAATGTATCTACAATACCTACTTATTGTTATAAAAAAAAAAAATGATGCGACTCCATTACATAATAAACTGTGCGACATGTATCATGAAGGTCGTTGAACCGCTGCGGGGGTTACTTACGTTATTGCTAACACAGTAATAAATCTCGATAGAACGGTTGCGATCACTGTTTAGGTTATGGTAAGTTAGAGGAATGTAGATAATTCCAGGATAATCATAATTTTTAGGGTTCCGTGGACAAAATAGCAAAACGGAACCCTTATAGTTTCGCCATGACCGTCCGTCCGTAGCTTAGCTTAGAGACTGTGAAATATTAAGCTTTAAAGTAAATTTTTTTGTCAGAGTCAAATGTCACCCTTACCCCCCCCCCACCCCCCCCCCCCCACTAAATTGTTGATGTCGGGTATGTGTCACAGCTAAATATACTTTACAAGTTTACGAGCTGATCAAATGAGAAGTAACAAAATTTTCGTACAAATTACATTGAAAATTATTATTATAAATAACGTTATTAGTGATATGAAACAAAAACAATAGAAACCAACTTCTCAAGCTGCATTATTCACATCTGGGACTACGGAACCCTACATTGTGCATGGCCCGATATGCACTTGCCCGGTTTTAGATAATTACAGATTAAGAAAAGGGAAAAAAAAGCAATTGTAAGTCGAGTATGTACATTTCATTTCATTTCATTTATTCATTTGCATAATATAGGTGCAAGGGATGTTACAATAATGTACCTACTTAATTAAAAATAAAAGCATTAAAAAAATAGTTGTGTATGTTTTCTTATGACGTCGTCACATAAAATTATCGTCCGTAAACATACAACCATTTTCTAAATCATCATCATCATCAGCCTATCGCAGTCCACTGCCGGACATAGGCCTCTCCAATTGCACGCTACTTTGTTCTATCTTCGGCTCCTCGCTTTTCTAAATATGATAATTATAATGTCACATGTCTGATACATTTAGCCATTCTATATTAAGTTAATTCTGTGGCCAAACTGAAACGTACAACACTTTATTTACTATAATAATAACAAGCTATTATAGACTCCATATGTTTACAACAAAAGTATAAAGTACAAATTTGTTAGATAACATCTAACCATCTGTCTTGTACCAAGTTCAATTGCCACAAAATCCATTGAAAATAATTATTAAGTTTGTCGTTGCAAGTAGTATGAAACAAAAACAACAGAACATCCACTACACTATACACAGATGTGGACCTACTGAACCCAACATTGTGCGTGGTCTGACATGATCTTCCCTTGCCTTTTTAAATTATTCTTAATACTTATTAAGCAAGTCGTAAGTTTTTCAACCAACCATACCGTTTCATCAATAACAAAACCTTACACACTTACATTTAAGTAGAAGTACAGTTACATTGCTTCTATATTAAGACGACCTACTATCGTAGTAAAGGCATCTACACATTGTCATCACGTATTGCGATCGAAACGTGCGATTAAACGCGGAAGTAACGTGTGGGCGACTAGAATATAACAACATAGGTACGTTAGAAATAAATAAATAGTCTTTGATCGCCTACAAAACGGATATTGACTGTCAAGTCAAATCAATCAGTCTCTTTACATTAAATGTCAAAATTACATGTAGAAATTTGCACCATGACGTCATCATATGTTTGTAAACTTTCGCGATTTGTACACATTATAGAATTTTGTGAGCTACGGGTCTTAATTGCGTAAATATTTTATTTTAAGGCTAAATACCTTTGTGACCACGTGACCACGGCCGTTGCAATACGGTCGAAACGTCGGGCAATAAACAAAGGTATTTAGCCTTAAAATAAATATTTACGCGATTAAGACCCGTAGCTTATAAAATTCTATAACATGACGTCATCAGTTTCTATCGGCAAATCATTTCTATTAGTATTTGTATTCATGATTATAAATTTTAAAAAAACATGTCAAATTGCGATACAACACTTCTTTTCAAAGCATTTTAAGATTTATTATAGCCTGATCAATCACTACATAGTATAAAACAAAGTCGCTTTCTCTGTCCCTATATCCCTATGTATGCTTAAATCTTTAAAACTATGCAACGGATTTTGATGCGGTTTTTTTTAATAGATAGAGTGATTAAAGAGGAAGGTTTATATGTATAATAACATCCATTAAATTGTGGAGAAATAAGGAGCGGAGCAGCGATAAGAAATGTTGCAAAAACGAGGAAAATTTACGCGGACGAAGTTGCGCGGGTCAGCTAGTATTAAATAATTCATTCTTGTTATAGTCATCTGCCCAATTAAAGACAATTACAAGTTATTTGAACATCATTCTGTTGACATGAGCAGATGTTTTCGTGAACCATGTTCTACACTGTACAGTTGTACTGTACTTAAGAAATAGATACGGGCGGCCTGTTTTTTTTTTTTTTTTTGAGGTAAAAGTATGAATACGTTTTATCAATAACTAACGGACACCTGCGACTTCGTACGCGTTGTACTCGTAGTTCTAGATCCAGGTACTTTCCTCTTGAATCACTCTATCTATTTCTGACAACTACTCTAACATTTATCGCGGGCTTTGAGCGCGGCGACCGAATTAAGAAATTCCGTAACGAAAATAAAACCTAACACATCCCACTCCGCCTAAATAAATAATTATAATTGCATAAGTTGATAAAAAATGCTATGCAATAGCTTTACAGCGGCAGTCCCCGAGTGCCACACTTTTTTTTCTTCACAATAGTTTCGCAGTAAAAAAAAATCGAGAATTTAATTATAGAAAAGACTAAACATATTTGCTAAGTATAAACCATTTTTATTTACATATTCAGTTACGACTTACGACTACTTGTCAATAAAATAAAATCAATTAAAAAATAAATACGACAGCTAGGCAGGTACACTTTATTTTGGTTGATTCAGTTTCCTAAACTTTTCAACTAAGTATAATTAACATGATACGCTTATCAATCAATAATATTAACGATTCCTTTCTTACAACTTTTATACCTTTAAAATGTAATGATCATATATACTAATATTATAAAGCGGAAGAGTTTGTTTGTTTGTTTGTTTGTTTAAACGCGCTAATCTCAGGATCTACTGGTCCGATTTGAAAAAAATCTTTTTTTGTTGGATAGCCCATTTATCGAGGAAGGCTATAAGGTATATAACATCACGCTACGACTAATAGGAGCGGAGAAGCGATGAGAAATATTTCAAAAACGGGGAAAAATTACGCATACGAAGTTGCGCGGGACAGCTAGTCAAATATAAAGAAGCGGTATGCTCAAAGCATTCCTTACAACCAACAGTCAAACTGTCGAATAAAATACAAATTAGATGTCTTAGAAATCGGCCATTGTTGATGAATGAATATGCAAACGTCCAGTGTCTTGAGGAAGATGGCTATACCAAATCGCTCTGTCAAATATATCTAAGTATACTAATATTATAAAGCTGAAGAGTTTGTTTGTTTTTTGAACGCGGTAATCTCAGGAACTACTAATCCGAATTGAAAAATTAACTATTAACCTACTTTATGACAATAACTAGCTGTCCCGCGCAACTTCGTATGCGTACTATTTCCCCGTTTTTGCAACACTTTTCCTTACTGCTCCGCTCCTATTGGTCGTAGCGTGAATATAGCCTATAGCCTTCCTCGATAAATGGGCTACACAACAGAATTTTTTTTTTTTAAAATCGAACCAGTGGTTCCTGGGACTGCCGCGTTCAGACAAGCAAACAAACTCTTCAGCTATATAATATTAGTATAGATGAGATGGAAATCCGACACGACCAGAGATTAGATGCAAGACCGACACTCTCAGAGGCACAGAGGGATGTGAAAATGTCCGAAAACGGTCACCCATCTATGGATGGACCTTTGGAGTTTTGGCAAAGCGGGAACATTCGGTTTCAACAGATTTCAAAAAGGGTTCTCAATTCGTCACAATCTTTGTTTTTTTTTTTATACCTGTCGTCACAATCGTAAGTTGTTATGAAATGGATCTTACAGAAGATATCAGTGGTATGACACATTATGACATATTGGTTGACTACCTACTGGAAACATCAACTCGTTATTAATTAGTGTATCGGTGTGAATTAAGTGCTGATAAACACACCCAAATACGAACAGTAGGTAGTCGAATATTTTTTTCATTCATGTTCTATATTCTGTTTTCAATTTCCATAGTGTTCCAATTTTTTTTTCCAAGATAAATAGCAATGTAAACATTGACGTATAGACCTGGACTGCGCCATAACCTCACAAAATTGGCCACGCTCTAGAAAGAGATAACGCTACTTTGTGGACAATTTCTTCTCTCTTTCACGCTTTGCAGTCAATATTTACTTTTTAATTGAAAGAGATAGCACGGTCCAGGTCTATACGCAATGAATATATGTAAATGAATCAAGAGAGTATTAATTATTTAACCTGTCCCACTACTAGGCATGGAACTCCCCAATAGAACCTACATATTATAGATCCTGGGGGTAATTGTCATAATCGCCACTTTTGGCGAGCAGGTTGGGGATCGCAGTAAGGGTTTAAAGTACGCAGAGGACGCTGCTGCCCGTCCTCCGGTGTGAAATCCCTTAGTTGCCTTGACAGCGACGGGGAGAGATGGGGTGGCATTATTCCCAAGCAGGTACTACATGACCATATAGTCCCTTTTTCTAGTGATATCTTTATCTTTTCTAACAAAAATGAACTGTTTCCAAATATATATACCTATTAATGAAAAAAAATTATCAAACACATTACCGGAAGCAAATGTCGCTGACTCACTCCTATGCTTTAGCCCATATCTCTGGTGTTTTATAAGCTAGGGCAACATTTTATACACTAAAATGTTCCCAGAAAAATATGCAGTCGAATAGCGAAAACCCCATCTAAATCGGATCACTAGCTTTTGAGAAAATCGCTAACATACATACATACGGGTCAGAGAGAACCACGTAACGGTTAATGAGATAAATCTTACCTTCACAGTGCAACTGTGTAATAAAGAACAAAGTTTTTTTTTACATTTGTTTTATACATAACTTGTCCACGCAATTGTAAATTACACATACAACAAAACAGAGTTACTTAATCAATTAGGTGCAGCCATTCTGAAGTGTTGCTCTTACCTAAATTAAACTAAACTAAAAGCGGTTTACTCTATCAAAATCGGTTCATCGGCCATGAGTAGGTACCTACATAACAACCAGATATACAGAGTAAATAGATATTTAAATAATCTATATGCACAGTTCGGATGCCATTTTCCTCCTTTTATTTAAAAATAAACATATGTGATAACAGCAATGAGGTCAATCCATGTTCTGATAAATAAAGAACATAATAAAAAACCAACCAACAGACGCGATACCTCCAAAACGCCAGAATATAAGTACCTATTTTCTCAAACGCCGAAAATTATCCCGATTAAACTTTACTCAACTATTTCAAAATGTTTAATTATGGTATAACTGACCGCCAATAATCTATACTAATATTATAAATCTGAAGAGTTTATTTGTTTGAACGCGGTAATCTAAGGAATTACTGATCCGAATTGAAAAATTCTTTCACTGTTGTATAGCCCATTTATCGAGGAAGGCTATATAACATCACGCTACGACGAACAGGAGCGGAGCAGCAATGAGAAATGTTGCAAAAACGGGGAAAACAGGACAGCTAGTACTCCATTTAAAAGTCAGTGTGTGGTATACAGGGTATCCAACGGTGTGTGTATGTGTGCATCAAGAGCGTATTCTATGAAGGTTAGCTTCTATACTCTCGGTATTTTTTTTTTTGTATGAAACGTGTTACTATGAGCAGATTTATTTGTTTTATGACTTTACTAAAGTCTACACGCCATGATACGATAGACAGACATAAATACGTGTATAGCGGCAAACAAATTTATTACCCAATAGCCTATGAACACGAACACAATATATCCAATTTGTATTCCTAAATTGAAGTCTAAAAATCGCGTACAGATTCCTTTCAATTGAGTTTAATGTTCTTTACATTCAAACCAAAACAATTTACATCAATAGAATTAGTGTTTTTTTTAAATATTGGAATACCAAAAAAAGAATAATAAATTAGTTCTATCACGGTTTTTTTAAAATTTGGTATACTACATAACTAACATAGAGCTGTATTTTTTAAGTTCAGAAACGGTTTTAATATAGCGTTTAGTTAATGCGCAATTGTCAACATAATATTATTTGAGTCATATTTATAATTATTTTCTTCTATTATTACACCAGACTTAAAGGGAAATAGGTACTCTGATCGTTTTGGTAGGTAAAATATATTTATGAATACTTATGGAAATACAAAAACAATAATAAAATAATGTGATTTTTGTTAAATACGTTTATAAAAGACTAGCTGTCCCGCGCAACTTCGTATGCGTAAATTTTCCCCGTTTTTGCAACATTTCACGTCGCTACTCCGCTCCTATTAGTCGTAGCGCGATGTTATATAGCCTATAGCCTTCCTCGATAAATAGGCTATCCAACAAAAACAGAATTTTTCAAATCGGACTAGTAGTTCCTGAGATTAGCGCGTTTAAACAAACAAACAAAGCAAACAAACAAACTCTTCCGCTTTATAATATTAGTATAGATTAGTTAAAGCTCTACTTTTTATTTTAAACAATGCACCATCTTAGTCTAAACAATTTCGTTCTAAACTCAAAACAACAACACATCTCCCGTTTCTTCATCAAATTAATTTAAGTGAGGCATGTCAGAATCCCATCTCTGGAGGGCCCTTCAAATCTTATAAGCCAGTTTATTGGAACATCGTAAACATCCGATCCTTCGTCAAACAACCAATTAATTAGTAAAATACACCGCAAACATCTCACTCGAGCAGAAACCTAATCACTTCAACATCGAACTCCAACTTAATCACGTCTTTATAACCATAGACAATGTTAAAAAAAAAAGCTATATTTTTGGGATAGGATTAACTTTTTTGCAGCGTGTTTTATTTAAGCCCTCACAACTTTTATTAAATTACCACCGGAATTCCGGGAAGTTGGCTAAAAATATATTATGATATTCGCACGTATGCCAAGTATTTAAGTTTTCTTTTTTCCAATAAGTAAATCCAGTATTACGCCGTACAAACATAACAGAATCCTTTTTTTTTTTGAGGAAATAAAAGCGGTGTATAAAGTGGTAAAATTACATAAACAAACCAATGCGCAAAACTTTATATTCACATCACACACTCACTAAATTATGCACTAACTTCGTTAAATGCGACATACAAAAATTCAGCACTTTAAATACACTATTTTATTATTTCCAAACACTTTATTTTCCGCACGCATGGCGAAACCTTCGGCGAACATTCGTCATACGAAACCTACCGCAAGTCCGCAACGCGACGCCAGTTATCGAACGAATATTCCCGAACGGAACGATGTGGTAACGCGGGCGGTTATGCCGGCGACCGGCGTGGCACTGCGGCTGCCGGCCGGCCGCGTGTAGCCCGCACCACTCTGAAACCTTACGACCTAAGTCCCTTTACAGTCAAGGAAAAACAGGCCTTGTGTATAGGGGATACACAGCGCCCAGAAAGCTTAAATCCGCTTGGTGACACTCAAGAGCGCCAATCGATGCTCCTGGAACAGGACAACACATCTTTCCGCCTCCGCTCCCGTCACGTTACCGAAACGGCCGTAGCGAAATTTTCGCCAATTTCGCCGGCAATAACAGCCACGCGAATCGATTGCGAAACGAAGCGTAATTTTAATAAGCACATCGACATATTGAAGAAACGCATCGGGGTCTCGAATTTCATTAGGCAATCGTATAAAACTCGAATACTTTAGCGGCACATGTGTATTAAACAGGCTATAAATGGTAAAAATATGGAGTCCTTTTACCATAATTTGTTCTTTTTAATTTGAATGTGTTTGGTTGGTTAAAATGTTGCAAAGTGGAAGATTGCAGTTTTATTTTTGTACGCACTCAATAAATTAGAAAAGAAATACCATTCGTACATAATTCGCTTTGGGTTTTATCAGATATTTATATTACAAATGCAGTTTAGTTTTAACCATGTTTTAATTAAACGTAACGTCAAAATATAGAATGGAAACCATTGACGTAGAGAACAGGACTGTGCCATAACCTCTCAAAATTGACCACCTCTAGAAAGAGACAACGCTACTTTGTGGACCATACCTGACAAAGGCCGCACGAGATTTTTCTCTCTTTCACGCTTTGCAGTCAATTTCTATTTTTTATTAGAAAGGGATGGCGCAGTCCTGGTCTATACGTCAATGATGGAAACCAAGATAATTAACACTTCGTTTAGTTGACACTGGGAAAAAAAGGCCAATAAGGTGAATGTTGATGAAGGTAAATAAGGATGGTTGCGAAACATTAAAACTGAATGGGCAGACCGCAGGATATGAGTACACCCACCTTGTTTGCCCACGCAATAACACCAGAATCACTTTCATACGTAATACAGGTACAGCTCTTGTTATAGGGAAATAAATCTATAAAAGGGTCAAAGTAAACCGCATTCGCAATAAAAAAGGCGTTACTTTGAGATACATTTTTTTTTCTTTTTTATGTACACGATCTCCTGACGACGAATAAAAAATATTAAGCTAATTTTGTCTTTTCTCCTTAGTTGTTTATTTTTCAACAATATTAACGTATCACAAGAGTTGTTTTGCATCGTAAGTGAATAGAGATTTTTTTTTATTTTTTTAAGCAACTTCACGAAAGTTTTATAATTAAACAACATTACATATCCATTATTTTGTCGAAAATTCTCCTACTTCTTCTTCTTTGTCCTTGCTCTTTCCGTTACGGGGGTCAGCATTTCTTCTGAGGCGCCTTTTACTGCGCTGGTAAGCTTTGTCACTAGACAGGCCCAACTCCTTCATGTGCCTTTGGGCTTTCGTCAGCCAAGTAGGTAGTGACCTGCCTCTCCCTCTCTTTTCTGCAGCCATGAAAAGGTACTGTCTGACTAAGTGACCTTAGTCTCACTCTTTAAGTTTCTCGGTAATAGACAATAAATAGATACCTTGAAACCGCCCCACATGTGGTCATTTCGGACTTCAAGCGTAACTCCACCTGCCCAATGGAGCGGGTGTGCGGAAATTTCTCTAACGTTTTTTTATTTATTTTTATGCATATTTTATATATTATTAAAACATAGCGTCTTGCTATAAGTACTTGTGGTTTTCTTTACATTTCTGCGGCTCATACCAGATAAAAGAAACATAATTTTAAATAATATATCTCCAATCCTACATTACAACTCAACATTTACATCGGCAACCGTACTCGGCAAGTCGGCAACTATCTTATTTCATTGCAAACACGGACAGGCTTGTATTACTGACACAACATTATATTCCTGTATTTGCAAAACATTCCGCTTTTGACATAGAACCGATGCTTGTAGTTCCGCCATGTTGGAAATTGTATTTTATATCAGGCCAGACTACATGAATAAATAAAATTCTTGAAATAAGGAATCACAATATGTTGAGACCAAACATGGATGATAACTTTGTTTAAAGTATCCTAGCTTTTCCCTGCAGCTTTATATGTGATTTTTATAGCCTACTAGCTAAACTCGGTCACGCTTGGCTGTGGCTTTTTGGGCCAAGAATCCTCGTGGAAGTCTCCAAAACACTCTAACAAAGTTACATCACAATCTGATGAATGGTTTCGGTACGTATAGAGAACAAACATACATACATTTATTTTCCTAGGCTCAACAAACCTTCGTCTCTGGTTGAAAGAAGCGTTCCGCTCCAAGCGTTACGATGCCGTGGGAATGGTTGACTTAAACTAGATTTTAAATCCAACAATAGCTAAATACTTCTTGCACTAACAGCAAGAATATTTGCGGAAAAAGAAATGAAGTCGTACGAAAAATTATGTTGGAATTTGAAATAGAAGTATACCATATATTCGGGTTTTAGTTCTGCTAATGCAATATAATTTAGAATACAGTTGTGATAAATAATAATCGTTCAGTAAACAACACAAAACATGAGTTATGTGGCTCTACGAACAAAAAGTGCCGACTCTCTCAATCTAAATTGAAATTTCTTACCTCCACTCAAGCCCGGCATTGCGCAGCTGATGGGCATGCCTTTACATCATTAACTTGGACATTGCATTGTGTACTCTAAACACAGACAAATAAGCTTAATTTAATTTAATCTAAGCATTTATATGGAAGAGTTATTGGCTGCTCATGATGGACGACACGACTCCGTTGCGACTGCTAAGTTTTTCGATAAATAGATAGGTTATATCAATAACACTATTTTTATATATGCACTAGCTGACCCGCGCAACTTCGTTTGCGTTTTTGCAACATTTGTTATTGCTGCTCCGCTCCTTATTTCTCCACTATTTAATGGATGTTATTATACATATAAACCTCCCTCTTCAATCACTCTATCTATTAAAAAAACCGCATCAAAATTCGTTGCGTAGTTTTAAAGATTTAAGCATACATAGGGATATAGGGACAGAGAAAGCGACTTTGTTTTATACTATGTAGTGACAAAACGCCTCTCGCTCCCCCCCCCCCCCCCCTCCCCATTTGCAATCTGGACTTTAACAAAAAATGTAAGTCCGACTCGCATAATTTGCCTGGTGTTATTGTAAGAGTTAAATTGGAGTAAGTTACTTGACAGAATGATTTAGTTTTGGAACATTGACACGGGAATAAGAATTTCCGAATGTCGCTCGCGTGGATGCCGAACATTTTTAACTTCTATAATGTATTAATAAAAAGAAGATCGACCTGAAACAGTTTGTACATACAAGCAAAATAATAATGAGGTCTGTAGGTACACACTTAATTCGGGACAATTATTACCAATATTACTCTCCTTGTAAAAACCTTCCTCGGAATTATACAAACAAAAAAAGAATTAGCTGAATCGGTGCTTTTGCCTTCATCTTGAGTTTCAATCAATCAATCATCAGCCTATCGCAGTCCACTGCTGGACATAGGCCTCGCCAATTGCACGCCACGCCATTCTTGAGCTTATTCTTACACATTTGGCGAATTATTTTTGGTTTCCCTTGCCAGACGCTGAGTCAGTATTGTATCGTAACATCTAAAAGGTCATGTTATTGTGTTGTGAGAACGATAAAGGTCGTCAGCTGTTCACCATTACATTATTATGATAAGTGGAGAGATTAGGCATGCAGCGCCCGCACACTTTATCTTTTGATAGAAATTTCTCGACAAATATTTACTTTGGCTAAAATATGATGGATTATATTCCAACGGAGGGTTCAGAAAAAGTTTTTTTGTTTGTTTTGGACGACTGTGATGCCTGTTCGAGGGCTTATTGTTTGGAACTTTATAAAACAGCGTTGGGTACGTTAAAACGGGAATTAAAAGGTATTTACAGGGTCGGCATATAAATGACGGGTAAAAATATAAATGCTTAAAGTTTTATAATGCTGTAGATGTAGACGATAGATAAAGTTCCTCATAACTCCTAAATGTATAATATTAAGGCACACATTACTTTTACTCCATTCCAGAGTTCATTTTCCTCATTTCGGCTTATTTATTTCACCTGCCCCGTTTCTAGGGACCAATAACGTCTGCTCATCAATTTTCCATCTAATCGGACAGATTATGACATTTCTGGGGTATGTCGTATATTTTCGCTACGACCAATCCCCTGAATAGTCCCTTTGCTTAGCTCAACCTGATACCCGTGGGATAAAGTAACATTTTATCGTTAGAAATCACAAGAAATAAAAGAAATTTATCCTGGAAGAAAGGTTGCGTGTGATGTGAATATAATTTTTCCAATAGTCATTGGTAAAATTTTAAATACGACAACCCCAGTCTTTTGCTACGTCGAATATGTTAGAAAGCCATATAATACTTCTACAAACTATAATTATGGGCGACTAGCTTTCGGCTTCGTCTCTGCCTGCGTAGATATCGGATATGGCGACAAAAAGTAGTTTATATGTATCTCTAAGATACGATCTACCTCCTTGCAAAATTTCATAAAAAAAGGTACATAACAAACAGTTTATTCCTAACCAAGTGTCACATCTTACAGCCGCCATGCAAGTTTTTTTTTTTAAAACTACACTAGAACACTCGGGCGATCAAGAGAAATCTAGAGTTGTAAAAATGGCGGCAAACTAACCGGCCATTATTTTTACAGCTCCGAGTTTAAATTGTAAAAAAATATTTAAATACGTGATATTTCACTAAAAACGAGACTTTGTGCATGTAATAAGCGCATAAATACTTGACACTGGCAGAAATTAGCCGTTAAAACGGCTAGATTGCCATAAACTTAAAGATGAAAAAGAGAAATCTCACAATGTTTTAATTGATTTAATCCGTCTTGTCGTTTGAAAGACATGAGGTAATAAAGAATATTACAAACATATATACATACAGTCGGGTAAAAATATACCACCTTATTTGAGAATTAATTTCCATATCATAACACAGGAAACATGCGAACTAAGTAGCGTAAAAAAGATTGATAGTGGCAGTTATGGCGGCGACTTGCCGCGTATCGCAGATGCGAATAAAAATTATGCAGCACTTAGTATGAAATGTGAGCCGAAGACATTTGCTTCTCGTGTACCTAGATGAGATTATTTTTTACTTTAGATGGGTAGAAAAATAATAACCAAGGAAACTTAGTAACGTTTTTGTTACTGTTATTCGGCATCTAGTTGCTAGTGTCCAAAGTTATTACAAATTTAAATAAATTGAACTTGAAACAAAAATTGACTTACATACATAAACGCAATGATATTTTAATTAAAAAAGTGCAGATAGATTACATAAACAACATTCGAACTTTAAAAACGGCCAGTAATAATAATGCCCTCCTATAACCTACATATTGCAATATCTCACTTTTATAAAAAGTCGTAAAAGTAGGAAGGCATGATTTAATTATCACGAGCGAAAAAGAGAAAAATATAATCCGCTGCTTTCATCTGTTGACGTCGGCGATGGGACACTGACATAAAAAATTTGGTCAATTGTCTAAATTTTAAGGTGCCGCTTGCTAAGCGCTTGTAACCTAACCTTATTATTTAAAAAATAATTGCAAAAAATATGCTAAATAATTAAATAAATAAAAATTAATTTAGGACGCTTCTTTTATAAGTAATAGCAAACGTTTAAATCACGAACTGCATAACAAGATCTGAATGTAGCATACGACACCATTAACATAGAGAAACATCTGACCAGAATTACATTAACATTACATTGATTATATTAACTAAGGTGAAAGGATGAAATAAGTTTATTACTTGGATATAATGTTACGTAATCGATAAATTCCAACGCAATCTAAATTTGATTAAAAGCAAATGAACTTTTTAGATAAATCGAGTACCGCAAGGTAGCATCTTAGCACCTTTGTGAACTAAGCTATCCGATCTTGGTAAAGTAAACTTGACACCGATCTCACCATCACACATTAACATGACCTAAGTCAAACGGTACTCTGAATAAATCAAATGCACCGGTAATAATAACATTCGCTGCAAAACCGTGAGAATCCATTGTCTATGGGTACTATTACAACATTTATTATTGTTAATTACATTGATGAAGTCACCGGTATTATGGTATTGTTTCTGGAGTTCAACCTGAACAGAGAAAGAAACTGTATCGGAAACCGTTAATAGCATTATTGTTATATATATTTACATAATTAATTCTTTACTGTAGTATAGATGTACCAGAATCTGGGGAAGTTGTAATTTAGAAATAGTAACACAGGGAGTAGGTTAGACATTCCGGCGGCCCGTTCGCGAAGGTGGCGAACGATACACGGCGGGTTTTTTAGTGGGTGCAAACCCCACACTACCTCCACCGTCTTCTCCGGTGGGGGTGTTCGTCAGAATTTTTCCCCGCCAGACCAAAAAAAAAAATTAAAAAAAAGTAGCTTTACTACATTGATCGTTGTATTTTTTATTGAATTGCTATGATTTTACATAACGGTTCACAATCAATTTCTGCCTCAATATAATTAAGGAGCCTCATTCCTCGAACAAAATAAATAGT
The DNA here is from genome assembly GCA_945859575.2 of Herminia tarsipennalis. Lineage (NCBI taxonomy): Eukaryota > Metazoa > Arthropoda > Insecta > Lepidoptera > Erebidae > Herminia > Herminia tarsipennalis. Next base: position 13,093,574 of record OX243849.2, on the reverse strand, counting down.
TAGTGCAGCAGCTCTAGCCGCGTGAATTTCAGTTTTCAAATTGAATATTAAAAAAAATAAAAAAAAAACAATCTTTTTTCTTCCTGTTCCTCTTTTTCACTGGCGGTTAGAAATCATTTCGACAAACTTACTACCGCATTTTTAATAAGTAGATATATTTAGGAATATGTATATGTTTTAACGAAAAAGTATTAAAGGTACGTACGTACTTTGTTAACTGTCAGTTAACATTGCCATACAAAGATCACATTTTTTTTTTTTTTGAGTAAGTTTAAGCGGCGGGGTTATGCACTTTTTTTGGTATGGGTATAAAATGTTAAACTCGCGGCAGGATCACGTGGATTATTCCCTCCTTTTTCAATTTACATATCAACCCATATGATGGCCCACTGCTGGGCACGGGTCTCCCCAGTAGAACCTACTAGTATGTAGATCCTGGGGGTAATTGCCATAATCACCACGCTTGGCGAGCGGGTTGGTGATCGCAGTAAGGCTTTAAGTAAGTACGCAGAGGACGCTGCTGCCCGTCCTCCGGTGTGAAATCCCTTAGTCGCCTTGACGACACCCACGGGAAGAGATGGGGTGGTACTATTCTTAAGCCGGCACCACACGGCAATTTTTTCAATTTAATTTTTTTAAATTTTTGTTTTTGAATTTGTGATTTAATATTTCATATTTTTGATTTAATTGTCATATACCAATCGACATATACCAGACCTATACCAATCGGGTTCATAAATTTGATTAATATCGGATTTGCATAGCCAAGGAGGTTTTCAATTAAATATTTGTATAGAGGTTTTAAATTGCCATTAGATTGGTATTATTATTGCGAGTCTACCAATATTGATTTTACAGAAATCAACAAAAAGTAGTTTAATGACACTCTTCGTTCGACATGAGTACCCAGAAATTGATTAAAGAGGTTACCCAACAAATAAATCAATTCCAATGATTGAAATAGTAAGGAAATACCCTCAGTACAACAACCGAAATAAATTGATAGACCTAAAACGGCTATTATACTACCCTGAAGAATCAGGGTCCTAAATCGGGGTGGCCTAGAAAATTTTGTGAGAGAATTAGGGCCCTAACTCTTATTACACCGTTTTTTTTTAAGGATTTAGGGTCCCTGATTTAGTGTAGTGTAATAAGCGCATAACTCCCTCAGTTAAAAAAAAGCCTACTTTTACCAAATCCAGCGACAAACACCTCCGGCACCAAAGATAAGACATCTGCCATGAAAAGCCTGATATAATAAGTTATCATAAATCAATGCAAAATATCAAGCCGATACGATGTCAATTACTGCTTAAAAGAAGGACGAAATAGATGACTACACTTTTGTAGTTATAATATAAGCCATAGGTAGATTATAACAACTATTGCAATAACCATGATTAAGCTTGTCACACCTAGATGTGAGCGTGTGACCTACAAAAACACTCGCAATTAACAAGTTTAAAACATTATACCCATAAAAAGAAGGCCGCCATCACTTATAAACATCACGTAATAACTTATACGGTGTTATAATTGCGAATATCGTTTGTGGCGAAGTTTCAAATATATTTAGCATACGCGATGTTAAAACTCAGATTTTTTTTAAATACAAATTCGATGCAAGAAATGTGGTAACTTATTGGTGGTAAGTGACAAATAAGCTCTTTGACATTCTAGCTTAACAATTGTGCGTGAATATGTCAATCTGATATACATATACCTACATATTTTTTTTATAAAAGATTTGATAATATTGCATTAAAATTTTATGTTAATTAAAGTAAAAAAAAAATCAGTTGTCTGTAAAGTCGGTTTACTGACGATTGTTGAACGTGACAACGTCATAAGAAAATACTGATGGAATGATTTCATTTTTCAAAAGAAAATTTTAATTTTATTTGTTTTATAGATATTTTGTGTGGATATAGAGGAGGTAAATGGAATTCACAATCGAATTGATCAAGTTAGTATAAATACAATTATATCAATTTTTATTTATTTATTTTTACAATGGAACGCCTCAGAGCGAGGTATGCGCATTTTTTTCGTGTTTCAGCCGGCTCCATCGAATTCACGTCAAAAATTAAATAAATATAATGTCAAATATTCAATGTTAATAATTATAATAATTGTATATAAAATTGTAAACCATTCAATAATAATAATATAATAATAATAATAATTTATTTCACCACAAACAAAATTACAATTTTTGGTTCACATTGTTTCATTAAAACAGATTTACAATATTACTTCAATTACAGGTAGGCACTAGGTATATTTATTTGCGGTGACTAGCACCCTTGCTAAGTTATTGTAAATAACTCGTGTTAAAGGTGCTAGGCCCTCAACTCTGAATAATTGTACATACAATAATAATAGTAGCAATAAATGTAACAAAAAAGTTTACGTAAACGGAAGTGAAAGATATTGCAGTACAGATAACAACAATTTTTGTGGTAATTACAATGATATTAAATTAGAAGATGATTAAGTGTATATGAATGTTTATATGAACAAGTGCTTTATGTGTGAGTGTATGAATGTTTTGTGTGACATAGGTAGTGTAAAGTAGTCAAAATTATTGTGCGTATATGTATTTATATACTGGTCATATGTAAATTTAAAAAAGAAAAGTATTATTTTCTTATTTCTAATAAAAGTTCCGTATCCATGTAATTAAGACCAAGCAGCCAGGTAGTAATTGCCTGCTTACAGGGGTGTTTAGAAAGCCTGAATATGTTAAGTTTCTTATTAATTAAATTGTAGAGGTACGGTCCAAGAAAGTGAAAGAATTGTTGAGTCGTGGAGAAGTTACATTTTATAGGTTGGCACACTTTATCTTTACGTCTTTTGGCAAGTTCTTGGTAGGGAGTGTTTGAGTGTTGTATGAGAGTTACACTAAGGATAAAAAGCTGTCTGACAGAGAGTATTTCGCAGGTCTTATACAACAAGTCTGTAGGGAAGAGTATCGGACGGAAAGTACTCACCTTCAGGACTGCTCTCTGGGCTCTTTCCAACTTTATTAGTGACGTTTTCGGTGCCCCACCCCAAACTGGTATGCAGTATGACAAAACAGATTGGCATAATGCAAGATATATTCCCTTTATTAGATCCACCCCTGCAATATGTCGAAGGGTCTTGAAAACGTAGATCATTTTTCTTAGTCGTGCTGCTAGTGTCTCTATATGTAAAGTAAATGTGAGTCTATCGTCAAGAGTAATGCCAAGATACTTAACAGAGTGACAGCGTTCTAGTTTGAGGCAAGCACAGTCTGGATTTATTGGCAGTGAACATGAGTGAGCAGTTAAAGACAGTGATATGGGAGGCTGTGTGACATCACGAAGAGAAAAGGTGAGTAATTCTTTCAATTAAGTCAATTAAAACAACAATTTGGAAAACAATTGTAATTGATTTATTAAGGCCACAGTATTCTACGGACCACTTCCAATTTACAGATTTGTAAGTTGTTTCGGTTCGTACCTCAATCATATCAAACGTATGGTTTCTATTCCTTTAGCCAAGCCACAAGGAGGTGGGAAAAGCCATTTACATTAGAAACTGCATGACGTCCTAACATTTAAGCTCTATCTCTGTAAGCCACCTCTTTTTCTACTCTTAACAACTGTATTCCTGGTTTGGAATTATGGAAATGAAAAATCTATTCAGAACACTAAAGTTGTAATTGAACTCTTTGATCAGAATGGATTGTAAAAAGTTAAAAGATATCGATGAATAATTACAGAACTGATATAACCTACTAATCAGTTGCCAAGTCCGAACGTAATATGACCAAAATCGAGTCTTCTCTACTAATTGATGACGAAATAGCGGTAATCTCAGATTTAATTTGATCTACCGTTGACCTATGCAATCATACTCAATCAGAACGTCAATTCCTTGCACGCCGTAATGAATTACAGCGTTATGAATAAGACTTGACAAGTTTAGTAACTAGTATACAGATTGTCTGATGGCAAAGAAGTTTGTAATTCCAGAGGTATTCCTAACATCTTGGACAGCTGTGCATGAGTGACACTGCCTACGGAATACCTATGGAATTTTCTTGAAATTTTTGAAATTTCTTAATACCTACATTAACCGTCGTTGGTTCGATTAACACGAAATCGAAAAAAACGTTATCAATTGGCATAAAAAATACGTCTATTTAGAATTTTGATAGATTTTCAAAAATCTACTTTTAGCTCTCCAGACACTCGCTAGTAACTAAAAAGATTAAGATGCGTTTACGACCAGCGGGATAATTCAAGTTAAAGCAGTGCAGTTGCAGTTTAATCGAAACTTAACTGCAACTGCACTGCTTTAAATACGTGAATTGACCCCCTGGTCTGAAATATCCACCATTATAAAAAAATCTTCGCCACGTAACCAATTTCACGATGACCTAGATTATCTAACTAGTCATTCCTTCAATATGTATACCTATATACATATATCTATCTTAATAACATAGTGCAATCTAAGCGAGATGACACATATGCTACTAAACGATTAATTTATTGTAGTGTCATTGTTCAGTGTATTATTACGACCGGAACTCGAGCGTGACGAATGGATTGCAAATACTCAGACAATGAACTCCGTGACTTATGTCCGATGTGCCACAGTCAGCTGTGCTAATCGTAGTAATCGATTAATAAATGATGACAATAATAATGTACCTACTCGATGGATAAAATCGAGCGTATCTACGGCATCAAACATTTTATTTTTCTTTTTTTTAAATTATCTAGCAATGTGGGTCGCACATTGACATTAGACCAAAACTGCGCCATCGAAAGGGATGGCGCAGTTCTGGTCTGTAATTAAAAAGTAAAAATTTACTGCAAAGCGTGAAAGAGAAAAAACTCGTGCGGCCTTTGACAAGTAGCGTTGTCTCTTTCTAGAGGGGGTCAATTTTGTGAGGTTATGGCGCAGTCCTGTTCTCTATGTCAATGCACATTACTTACAATATTGTTAACCCCTCCAGCTAAGCTTAATTGCTTGTTTTAGGAGTGGATTTACGTCATACCTCTCGATTGCAAGTCCAATGTCTTACGGCCGGTCTGAATAATCTAACTATCGATGGATTTGGCTACTAGAGGTATATATTTGACATAAGATACATACAAAATATGACAAAATTCTACCTTTAGTGGCCAAATTAAAGATTATTGAGACCGGCTGTTAACCATTACCTACCGCTACCTTAGCAATCAACATTCAACTACCTTAAGTTCCAAAAAGATACAAAAGAAGAGAAACGATTACGCACAACGCATTATCCATGTAAAATCTGAATGCACCCCACTCTAAATGTGAACTTAATATTCCTAATACCTGTGGAAGAAGTGATCTTTAAAATGGTAATTTACCAATGGATTTCTCTGAAACAATATTACTTTGATCATACTGTGCTGCTTGATAATAACGTCAAAGCAATAAACCTTTATTACCCTAAAAACTGGGCAAGTGCATATCGGGCCACGCACTATGTAAGGTTCCGTAGTCCCCCCCCCCCTCACTCCATCCGATTAATGCGGCTTATAAAAGTGGGTTTTCTGTTATTTTTGTTTTATACTTACAACGTTATACCTACTTAATAATTGTTTTTTTTTATTTATTTATTTTATATTTATTTAAAAAATATGTTATTTCTCATTTGATTACCTGTTAATCGTAAAATTGTAAAGCCTAATTAGTTGTGATAGTTTTCCTTTTAATTTTACTATATATACGGTAGTAACCGTGATTTTTTTCACATACACAACATCAACCGTTTACTCTAACAATTGACTCTAACGACAATTTGCACTTTAAAGCTTAATATTTCACAAACAGATCCCTAAATCTAAAAATGGTCTTCACAGCCCCTTAACCTTTTTAACAGACCTATGTAATGACACGACACGATGGGGTAGGTGAGAAAAAAAAACACATCTCCACTTTACATATAGGGTTACGTCCTCATAAAAATGGTTTTTCAAGATTTTATTCTTTCACTTTGTCGGCGTAAGTAGTATGTATGTGTATCTATGCAAAATTAAAGCAAAAGCCTTCTAGCACTAACAGTCTCTGAGCTAAACTGCGGACGGACGGACATGGCGAAACTATTAAAGTTCCGTTTTGCTACGGAACCCTAAAAAATCACAATACATTCTAAACAGAATCAAATCAGTACAAATTAGAATAGCAAACTCCTCTAAATCTCAGCTGAAACCCGCGCGTGTTTAAGAGTTCGTCGCTTTTTGTGGGTTACCAGGCCGGCGCCTAATTACATAGCGCGGTACGGTTTCGTCTAGACACAGGCAAAAACTTCTGCGATGTGTGATTGTGGAATAATGTTATTTTGTGTTGAGAACATAGTTGATTTTAGAACTAGGATTATGGATGAAATGGATAATTGAAATTGGTGATTATTACAGACTTGAGAGATCCATAATACGATCAGGAATGTGCATGTAGGTATTCCTTATGGGCACCATTGGTTAGTTAACTGACAGACAAAACTAATTTGGAAAAAATATGTAGGTATTTGCTCTGAAAATAAGTGTTATTTCATTACTATAAAATATATTTAATTACATTACTATAAATTTATTTAATTTTGAATTTATAATCGTGTAAACGAATATTATAATGATTTGACAATAGGAATTTATGTCATAGAAGACCAATAACACCAATAAGCCTACAGAGCGTGTCGTTTTGACATTTCATAAAAAGAGACTGATTTAGATACAGTCAAGATTGGATCACGAGGATTTTTTCACAGGGAAAAAAACCTCGAGTTGCAGCCGCTAGTTCAACTAGTTGTACCACCAGTTTTTTTGCAGTATTCAGAGGACTTTGGGTAGGATAGGAAATTAGGAATAAAGGACAAGGAATAGAAACATTTAATATAATGTAATCTTGATTAATGAGGACTTCAAGGATTCTCTTGGACACTATTTTCACTACGTTTTCAAAGTTTCTGAAAATGACGAGTTATTGTTAATCAAATAGTCTTAATAATAGGCACTTAGATATGCAGACTGTGTAGATATAACTTTAAAATATATCTACGCAACTGCGTACCATCTATACTAATATTATAAAGCTGAAGAGTTTGTTTGTTTGAAAGCAGCAATCTCAGGAACTACGGGTCCGAATTGAAAAATTCTTTGGGTAGCCCATTTATCGAGGAAGGCTATAGGCTATATAACATCACGCTACGATCAATAGGATCGGAGCAGCAATGAAATATGTTGCAAAAACGGGGAAAATTTACGCATACGAAGTTGCGCGGTTCAGCTAGTAACCTATAAAATTGTATCGTGTATGTCCTACAAATTGCTTATGTTTGTAAATAACACAGGAGTTATCGTAAATCTATTTTCGAACCAGAATTTTATATACAGACCATAATAGATGACCTGATGCATATAGGTCACCAGATTATTGACAAAGTCTAGGAAAAATGCTAAAATTAGTCATCCTACTTTGATGATTGATGTGCATAACACAAAAGAGATAAGATCGTAAAAATAATCTTAACATAAACATTTTTAATCGTTGTTTAGCTCAATAACGTTTTAAGTAAAAAGGTGTAGATAAGTTACAAGCGCTCAACAAGCGGTCTCTTAAATTCTGGACATTTGACCAAGTTTTTATATGTCAGTGACGCATCGCCAGCGTCAACAGACGAAGGCAGCGGATTGCGTGTTTCTCTTTTTCGCTCGTGATAATTTCCTATTTTCGTAAAGTTCAAATGTTGTTTTAAAAACGACAAACTAATGTACACGTAGATAACCTATATAATTGCAATGTCACACTATTATAAAAAGTCGTAAAATTAGGAAAACATGATTTAATTAACACGAGCGAAAATGAGAAAAATGTAATCCGCTGCTTTCATCTGCTGACGTCGGCGATGCGAAACTAACATGTTCCAGATTTTAAGGGACGGCTTGCTGAGCGCTTGTAACTTATCAACACTTTTTTGCTTATAACGTCATTGGTCAAAATGGAGTTCACACTATGTTCAAAATATTTGGCATTGATGGCTTATCTATCTCTCTCATCTGAACAGATGGCAGACGTCAAGGTCAAATATTTTGACTTCAATAGGGCGTTCCTATTGTGGACTCCATAATTTAGATATTACTTCCACGATTAAACTAGTTTGTTGACGATTCTGGTCGATCGTCTAAAACAGCGATTCCTAAAGTGGGTTCCGCAAAACGTAGGGGAAAAATGACTAGAGATCCGATTTTTTTTTTTTTAATTTTAAAATAAAATAAATTTTGCGTAGAAAGGACAACATGGAATGTTTTCCACTTGTACCTATATTGTAAAAAACTTGTAACTCCAATGTGTTTTTCTTATAGAAAGCTACAAGAAAAACACTTGTAGTTACCAAATTTGGAAAATTTCATGAAACCTTGATGTCCATAGATAGCATGGGGTTCCATTTTGTTGGGTGGTCTAACCCCTGGTCTAAACGACAGTTTTAAATTCCCTATAGAATGGAAAAAAGAGTAAGAATAAATATAAATAAAAAATATATAAGATAAAAAATGTTTCAACTTACCAACTGGATCGAGTTGTTTACAGGAATATATCACCTGGAACAAGATTTATATTTTTTAAATAAAAATATTTACACGGAAACCGACTACAATCCAGAAGTCGACGAACACAGAATAGGTCAGAAACAGAAGTAGTTACAACCGGAAGCGGGTAGATTAAAAAATAGACCGACAAAGCAAAGGACTTTAAAGGAACTCGTCCTATGTCGTCAAATCCCTCTCTTCAAATACATGCTTTTCTTTCAAAATAACTATTTCTGAACGTATGTGACAATCAATCACTATGCCAAAAGGAGCGGTGTTATTAGTTTATCGTATTTAATCGTGATGTTTGCTGAAAAAATCCGTCTATCCATTTTGAAAATAATATCATGCTTCACGCATCAGGTTCTTTTCATAAATTTTGTAACATTATCTTGTTAAATAAAAAAAATTGTTGATAGATCCAAAAAGAATAACAATATAACAGTCAACATGGCTGTCCCGTTGGCCTATTTCCAGTGGCAGACATCGTCGCAGGAAATGGCGGGGCGACTCTTCCGATGCAACCGACACCAGTACCAAGCATTCATACAAGAAGCCTGAGGCTTTTGTACGGCATGTTTTATTGTGTTGCAAGATGAAAAAAAAATAACACCTTTTTTATATTATGCTAGATGTTGCCTGCGGCTTCCTTCGCGTGGAATTTACTCGTTTTTCCGAGATAAAAAGTAGCTTATGTGATATTCCTGTGATGATCGTTTGTGTGATTGAGTGAGAGTCGACGAACATCCACTATCCATCCATCCAAAAATTCGAATTTATAATAGTAGTAAGATTATAGAGACGTAAAATATGTAAATATTATCTCCGAAAGTTTCGTAGAGGCTTTAAAGAGATTTGGCATGGAGATAGCTTAGAGCTTGGGGATGAAAATAGCAAGTTTTTATTACTTTTTTATTCTTTCGTATACATGGGCCCAAAGCGCACACAGAGCCCGTGTCTGATAAATTGGAATTCGCAGATCATGTGTTGCATGCCGAAATGACGATAAAATAAAATCAGGCGACAAACAGCGACATTATCTATACGTAACCTTGTTTGAGATCAATTGGGACAGATTAGTTTTTAGATATGATATAGTTTATTGTAGGTAACCTGTTCAGAAATTAGTTTGGATGGTGTAAACAGCTGTATGTTTAATATTATACTATAATGAAGCAACTTTTTAGGGTTCCGTAGCCAAATTGGCAAAAACGGAACGGTCAGTCCGTCTGTCTGTCTGTCTGTCCGTCCGTATGTCACGGGCATTTTACTCAAAGACTATATACAGTGAACATTGATTAAATTTGGTGGAAAAAGTGTCTTGTAGTAGCCGCTAGTTTAAGAGGTAAATAATAAAAATCAATATTTTTAGAGGGGGCACGCCATACATGTAACAGAAGCTAAAAAAATCAAACATCAACATTCATCACATCATTCGACAGGTCTTTTAAAAACATTCTAAGGTTTCTAATAAACTTTTTTGATAAAGTGAATATTTTTGAAAATAATCACTCAGAAAGTTGCATAAATTGTGTTCGTTCTAGGGCGAAACCAGGTTTCGTCTTAGGAAGGAGTCCATAATTAAGATCCAGATAGATCAAGCATCAAAATTTCTATTAAATTTATGGATGTATATGGGCAAAGTCCGACCTCTTATTAGCTGGGTGTCAACTTTCAAGACCCCAGCCATAAAACCGGCCTTTCCGAGCCCGTTTTTGTACGGTAGCTAGTTATGACACCTCTCGACTAGCTGGCAGACAGCTTCCAGCTGTGTATCTGATCTGAAAATTCATTTAGCAGTGGGACATCGGTTATTGGCGCCGACTGTCTAGAAACCGATCATCGTGACGTGTGGCCAAGCAGTAAATCATTTACGAAGCATAGGTATACATATAATAATAACGAATACTACTTACTAGTAATACTAAGTATAATAACAACGAAAAAAAATGGGGGAAATCGAATCGGATACGCACACGAAGAGTTCCGTACCATTATATATAAAAACATCATCACATATCAGAAAAAATCCATGTCTGGTGTATGGGAGCCCCCCTCAAATATGTATTTTATTTTGCTATCGTGTTGCCGTTATCAATATCGAGCAACAGAGATACATCATCTGTAAATTAATTGTCTAACTATCACGGTTCATGAGATACAGCCTGGTGACAGATGGACAGACAGACAGATGGACGGACAGCGGAGTCTTAGTAATAGGGTCCCAGTTTACCCTTTAGGTACGGAACCCTAAAAACACATTTAGTTGAATGCAGTCTCCTTCAGTTGATAAAGTTCAGGGAATGCAAGTTCAAGGAGTACATTCAAACAGCGAAAAAACATGATCTTGAACGAGTAAATCTTCCACATAAAAGACACCATAAATTAAATAAAAGCGAATTCTTTTTCCACGAACAATTTACCACTTTAACTAGATTTAAAGTGTTATATTACAAAGGGGCAGTGTTCCGACCACTTCCTTTGCGAAGGCAGCGCTGTTTCCTGACGTGACGGAAAGTGGAACTACATAGGCGTTGTGCGAAGTTTGTTATGCAATAACTAAGTCGATTTTGAACTCGACTTTGCGGGCATTTTGTTTTATTATATTACATTTATACCTACAACAAAAAATAATACTGCACGTGGTGATCGAGAGGGCAGTAAGTCAAATATTGGGCCTTCTTTATTTTTATTACTGACTAGCTGACCCGCGCAACTTCGTATGCGTCACTTTTCCCCGTTTTTGCAGCATTTTTCATTGCTGCTACGCTCCTATTGGTCGTAGCGTGAGCCTATAGCCTTCCTCGATAAAAGGGCTACCCAACAGAAACATATTTTTTTAATTTGGACCCGTAGTTCCTGAGATTACCGCGTTTCAAACAAACAAAGAAACTCTTCAGCTTTTTAATATAAGTATAGATTGGAATGTACGTTCAAGGAGCTTTCTCCCTATCAAGGAATCCGAAATAGGAAGAAAACTCGTTTCTAGAAATCCTCTATAGGAAGAAAGCTCGTTTAACGTGCATTCCAAATCAGTAAAGAAACCCGGGCAAGAGCATGTCGGACCATGCTCAGTGTGGGGTTCCGCAACCTTGAATAATTGCATCAGGAGAAGAGCGTTTGTTGCCCTTTTGTTGAGAAACGCAGTGCAGTTTTCGGCTATAACTCAATGACGGTATATCCGATGACTAATGACGTACCTACAGCTCTTCAGGGGTTGTCGTGATAACAATCGGTGTGCCGAATTACAACCTGCATTCAGTGGTTTGACCTCTTGATTATATAAGTCATCGTTTTCTTTTTGAAATACAAATTTCGAGCCATATTTTTCCTGTACAGCAAAACGTCTTTAGGACTCAAATGACAGAAACCGATAGTGGTAACGTTGCTTCACCTCATAGATATCATAACGATCTGCTTGGTCGCCACTAAGGCACCAGTCCCATCAACGGCGAGAAAGCGAGTAGCGATTTTAACGCTCAAGAAACGTACTTACGTAGATCCCGTGTAAACAAAAGAGATACAGATTTAATAGTTGATCGCGAGTACTTGCTCTATACTGCATCTCCTTTGTTCACATGGACGGGATCTACAAAATCTGTGGTACGTTTCATAAGCGAGAAATCGCTACTCGCTTTTCGCTCATCGTCGTTGTCGGGACAGGTGCCTAAGTCTGCAGTCATGAATAAGGGAATATCTAAATTATTGAAAAACCCTATGTTAATTAAATGTATTATTTTAATTAACATAGGTTTTTTTATCAATCAATCAATTAGCCTCGCTACATAGCGGCCTTGTTTAATTCGCATTTAAGATAAATGCCCTAAATAAATAAAGAGAAAAAAAAACAACCAATTAAAATCTATTAATTAATAATGAGCACTACTGATGAAACTAGACTAAACTGATGAAAGTGATTAGGATTTATTAATGACTAGCCGCTCCGCCACTGTGGATGCTGTTTATTACACGATTCAACTAGAGATGATGAACAACTGATGGAGATCAAGCGGTGTCTACCATTATACTTAACAGATATTGGTGAGACTTGTAACAGTATGTCATTTAGAAAGCACAACAGTTGACCCGGAGTAATCTGACAAATGTTTTGCAGGGCATTCCCGGAATATCAAATTTGTTGAGTTATAGAGTTCTACCAAAGACCCCTATGATCTGGCTTTTTTTTGGAGAGTACCTTGTAATCTGACAAATTACAAATCAAAGTGAAAAGACTCATGTAACCCACTGTAACAAGTGGACCGACGCAACATAGTCTGCATCTATTTAATGCTCCTCTCCTATTTGTCATAGCATGATGCTCAATAAATGGGCTATCCAACACTAAAACAATTTTTCGATACAACCAGTAGCTCCTGAGATTATCATGTTCCAGTCCCAAGGCCACTCACCCAAAAAACATTTTCATCAACAGATGTTTTGTCTTTGCTTTTCATTCTAATTTTAAAATAGTAAATAGACAACTGGATGATTATTCATCCAGTCTTAAGTATATATATCAATTGAAATTATGTCTAGAGGAAGACATAATTTGAATTTAGAGGAACAAAAAAGTAAATTACAATATTATTAGCCATGGAGCAAAAATATGAGGGCTATTTATACAGTAGGTACCTATGATAAATTGTTTTAGCATTTATAACCAGCAAATAAAATAAAATAATGAGATAATAACTCAGAAATATGCATTATTTTATTTGAGCCATACACAACAACACTATTATGAACAAGACAATAAGATTATTATAGGTCTGATGTAATAGTAATGTACTAAACCAATAACAAATCATAATAATGATGCTGAATATGCATTTTAATGGTGTTGATTTTATAATAGAATTTGCTATCGTCTACGTACCGTCAGCAATGGATACTTAATATTTTTGTCATTTCAGCTGTTATGTGAGATCAATTGACTTTGATTAGGCCGCACCGCTATGTTATTCCTTTCGGAAACCGGTCGCGATTTGACACCTTTCTACTAAGAATTAAATAGACTTAAACCTAGCTAAAAACGGTCTGATAGGCATCAAGGCTAAACGATGCTATTATTTGACTTTTACTGAAATATCTGATAGCATTTGTAAACAATCAATCTCAGAAAACAATGAAATTTCCCCTCGAAAAAGATGACATTTACTTCGACTCTAAAAATGAGTAATTATAAACTATTGAATACATGTAAGAATATTACTTACCGTTTAAAATAAACCACTTCTTTAACACTATTTATTTATATTGCTTTCGACTTGAACACATATACCGTATTAATTTAAAACAACAAAAGTTTATTGCACTATTGGAATTATTGACACCCTTAGGAACATAGACAAAGATTTAGTTTTTAAAACTGGGTCAACTAAGCGCGGCGGTCAAGTCAATAGCGGTTTCACTCTCAACAGCATTGTCCATCTACGATTGTCCACTAATTAGATATGATATTTTTATTATATCCAGATCTTTACTCAGAAGGGATATAATTATTTTGAAGTATACGTTTAGTTTATTTACGTATTTTTTAATAACTATTTTTTATAAAATCTCTAATTTAAAAAGTAAAAACTGAAGTTATGGAATTACGAAGTGTAGCCAGAAGAAAATGTTTACGTTACGTTTTTCATTTACAATGTGTTAAGAAATGTAGGTAATAATGCCCTTTTCAGATCAATTCTAGTAATGAATTATTGAAATGCTCTGTTTAGTTCGATGGTTGCTATTTATTGCATTTTTCTTTGAATTATAAATAATCTTCTTTTTTCTTATGGCAATGAAGTCGGTAATAAGTCAAAATCATCACAGATGATTAATTGTCAAAGTTGTCAAAAAACGGGATAGATGATAGATGTTGCTGCTGGTTGCTGCCCTTTGCAATGCAAATGCGTAGTCACAGAGTACATTTTATATACTGAGATGCGTAGTCTACTGAAGAATCAGCAACTATCCTGATAATATTTTTCTGAGAAAATAATTCAGATGGCGCGCAACGCTTATCAGTGATATACTATCGTGCAAAACATAGTGTTGTTATCTAAGTGTGCGAATAAAGTGTAATAAAGTACAATGAGTGAACCGAATTCACATTATGACGGAAATCTAGGCAATATGGGTATGACAGGGGGGCAAACACCTTTCCCTGGATTCGTCCCGAATACACAAATGCCCTCAACATCAACTACTGCGTCTATGTTACCTCCTCCTTTGCCCCCTAGGCTTGATATGGCGGGCCAAAACGCAATGGCTCCGAGTTACGGCTACGGGGCAATGGGTGGATATAGTGGCATGGGTGGATATGGAGGGATGGGTGGTTATGGGGGAATGGGTGGTTATGGAGGTATGGGTGGGTATGGAATGGGTATGGGAATGGGAGGAATGTACGGTGGATACAACAGATATGGAGCTGGTGCACCTATGTATGGTGATATTGAAAGCAGGTAAATGATATTGTTTTAAATAATAGTTGTACATTATAATTATGAACTATACTATAATTATAAAGAGGAAAGATTTGTAATTTTGTATGTAACTAATAAACTTAAAAACTACTTCTTCAAAAATGTTTTTACCGTTGGGAAGCTACACTATCCCTGGATGACGTAGGTATATACTTTTTATCCCTGTTTTCCTACAGGAACGGGAACTATGCAGATGAAACGGTTGGCATCTGCTAGTAGTTTACTAAAATAATTCTAGTCCTTTCATGCAGTTGGTTATTACTTGATAAAGTTGCCTGTCTTTTTTCCTAAGTCAAACTTGCAAATATCCTTGAAATCAACCTGTGAGGATTGGAGATTACCAGTAGACGGTCAATTAAATTGCAATCCTGGTTTAGAATCAGTGTTAATAAGATAATAAAAGAAGATCTGCTTATTATAGGCTCAATATCACACAGATATTTCTCCACTTTTAAATTATAATAAAAATATTGTTCAAATATAAAACCTGACTACAAAAAATCATGGTCTGGAAACATGAAACTAGAAAATATATTGTCTAAAAAATTATTCACAATTTGACACAGGAAGAATCGCATTTAAACTAGGTAAAGTATGCTTGATGTTGCAACCGGGTTACAATGCATAAGGTAAATATTTTACCGGGTTTAAACATATTTATTCCTATATCAAATTGTGTATATTTTTAATGTGTAAGTTTCAAAGTTATAAAATATCTTGACCTTAGTTAACACAAGTAGCATAAGTTTGTATTTTCTTTGTAATCTTGAAATAAGATTCAATGAAGAATTAATTTGAATAATATAAACAACTGTTTAAGAATTATGCTAATATTATTCTAAGTTTTGCGACATGGTTGTGGAATCTAAACACCTAATAGACTATTATAATCCCGTAATTATAGATACAAAATAAATAGAATGATTATGACAGTGTACACACAGTGCTATTGTATGTTTGTATGTGAAATAAAAGATTTTAACATCATCATAAACATCTTCCGGTGTATATGTTCGTAAATTTTCGCGATTTGTACACATTATGGAATTTTATAAGCTATGGGTCTTAATAGCGTAAATATTTTATTTTAAGGCTAAATACCTTTGTTTATTTCCCGACATTTTGACCATATTGCAACGCCTGTGACCACGGCCGTAAGCTTATAAAATTCTATAACTTTATGGTGTGATTTATGCCCACCAAGGTGCTGGCATCGCAGCCACAAAGGATGTATATGTATAGGTGTTTCATCATCCTTGTGGCAGAACCTTCAAACATTAGTTTCAGTGAGATGAAATGATTCTTACTAATAGTGATCATACTCTATTAGGGCTATGCTGAGGAGTGTGGTCTGAAGAGTTATTAATGCAACTTTCAGCTTTGAAGTAATGTCTCGAGAGTCTCTTTATAATAAGAAATTGTTTCAAAATTGAATGCAATCTGGTAGACAGCCAATGTTTCTATAGTTTTACCTCTTTTACTTTCTTGCAGGTTTATTCAAATGGCTGAAGAAAACACTCGACCAACATTTGATTCAATACAAAGTCTTGTACACGCTGTGGGCAGTGTCGCTATGATGTTGGAGAACACATTCTTTGCTCTCACAAGCTCGTTCAGAGCTATCTTAGGTAAGTTGTGACTTAACTTACTTACTGACTGTGATGTAAATGGACTATATGTGTGATTACTAGTGATTGGTGCAGCTAGAGCTATTTAGGATCAATGACCTCAAATGCTATGTTAACATGGACATACCCTAGGATTACGGGACTTTTAAATTATCAAATCAACAATAATAAATAGTATAATACAGCTATACTCTAAGTGTGTTCCGCGGAACCCTAGGGTTCCGTGATACCTCTGTCGGGGTTCCGCAAGAATTTAGAAATAAAAAAATCAAAACACCTCTCTCTGGTCGCTCCGCGGCTGTGCGGACTCCGCGGCCGCGCGGAGACAAAACGCTATGAATGTTATTTATTTATTTATTTGTATTTGTATAAGCTTGTGTTACATTAGCTGGTACAATATCTTATAAGTTTGGTCTCAACAATTTTATACTTGTACAACGCGTTCGCTCTAAGTTTGCCGGTCTGTGGAATGCGCGTACCCTCCCCCACGTGACAACAAAACTTATAATGTGTCATAGTTTTACCCAAATATCTACCGTACACAATTTTTATTGTTACAATTAAATAAAAAATTTCGAACGTCATACACTCATACCTATCGCCAGCGGCAAACTTAAAACGAGCGGGTAGTATACTTGTAAGCGCTCAGTCTCTTTGATAAAAGCCGCCTCTGAATTAGACGCTATAGTTGTCAACAAGCGACTTTCGTCTCTAACTTCAAAGGATAAAGTCGATATTGTTTACAACGCTATTTTTAAATTTCTGTTTTTATTTTTGCTTTTTGTTTATCAAAGGTGCCGACTCGAGTATTTTCGAGAATATTTGAGATCGAGTCTAGGACTAAGTATAAAAGCGGCGATCGCGCGTTGGCGTCGTCAGTTGATGATTAGCGTTCGGAGCGATAAGTTACTACCTACTTACAAGCTCGCTAGCGAGAAACTAGTGTTCATTGTTTTACTGCCTGCTGTATTCTGTTGTCTCAGTTTTATACATTTCTTCCCTGTAGGTTCTAAATTTAGTCTCTTATACGCAGTAACGATTGTGCATTATTTAAACCCCACTATCCTGACTTGTAACATTATAAATAAAGAAGAATGGAACGTTGGCTTAAAGGTGTTAAACGTGTTCCAACAACATCTTCTAATGACGCTGAATGTTCAAAAGCAATGCGCGCGGAGAATTTAGCAATCACCGATCCAGAAGATGATGCCACGAGTGCCACGACGTCAAGCTCGACGGTTTCAAAGACGAAAAAAAGGAAGTATGATGAATCTTATATCAGTTTCGGATTTGTTGATTCCAACGGCTCACCTCTCTGCATGCTCTGTAGTAAACTGCTTCCTAATAGTTCCATGGCACCTGCCAAATTGCGTCGACATTTAGAAACCGTACACCCCGAGACTAAAGACAAGAATAAAGAATTTTTTGTTCGCAAAAAAGATCAGTTATTAGAAAGTCAAAAAAATATGATGCATGTAACACAAACTACCAACGAAAAGGCCACGGAGGCATCATATTTAGTTAGCTATCGCATTGCACAAGCAGGTGAAGTGCACACTATCGCTGAGAAATTAATAAAACCATGTGTATTGGACATAACAAAATGTATGCTTGATGAAAAATCTGCAAAGCATCTTTCTACTGTTCCGCTATCAAACGATACTGTTTCACGACGAATCCATGATCTGGCAAGCTACGTCAAACAAGAACTAGTTACACGTCTACAAAATACACGATTCGCTTTGCAAATGGACGAGTCGACTGATGTCGCTGGTTTGGCTATCCTGCTGGTTATTGTGAGATATCCATATAAAAGTTCTTTTGAAGAAGACATGCTTATGTGTTCATCGCTGCTTACAAACACTACCGGGGAAGAAATTTTTAATAAAATAAATATATTTTTTGAAGAACATAATCTCAGTTGGAACAATTGCATTGACATTTGTACAGATGGGGCCAAGGCGATGACAGGTAAAACAGCAGGAGCAGTGTCACGAATGAAAAATAAAGCGCCTAATTGTAGTTCCAGTCATTGTATTCTGCATAGACAAGCACTTGCGATGAAGCAAATGCCGTCTAATCTAAAATTAGTTATGGATGAAGCGGTAAAAATAATTAATTTTATCAAATCACGACCACTACAATCCCGATTGTTCTCATTATTGTGTGAAGATTATGGCAGCAAACATAAAACACTGCTGCTCCATACAGAAGTGCGATGGCTGTCTCGGGGAAAAACTTTAACAAGGCTATTTGAACTTAGAGCCGAGTTACAAATGTTTCTTTCAGCAGATACTTCTTTTAATTTGAAGGACCGTTTGTATGATAAAACTTGGTTGTTCCGATTGTCTTTTATGGCGGATATCTTTCAAAAACTTAACGAATTAAATTTATCGTTGCAAGGTAAACAGACAACAGTGTTTCAGGCCTATAATAAAATAACTGCTTTTAAAAGAAAATTAGATTTTTGGATCATTTGCATTGGTAAGAAAGAAATAGAAAGTTTTACGTTACTCAGTGAGTTTGTTAGCGAAAACGACTCAGAAATGTTTGAAGATAATGTGTTTGAAGAATTGGTCCAATATCTCAGTTCGATGCGCGCATCTTTTGAAAAGTATTTTCCCGAAGAACACAATACAAAAATTAAAGTGAACTCCTGGATTCATAATCCTTTTTTACCCAACTTGGAAAAGCCTGAAAACATGTCAAATGAGATATATGAATCTCTTTTAGAAATGTCATCAGACACAAGTATGGAGTCATTGTTCAAAACGACGCCTCTTAATGATTTTTGGTGCAGAATCCAAGATGAATATGCAATGCTTGGCCAAATGGCTCTGGATATTCTTCTCCCGTTCCCAACTACATATTTGTGCGAAACAGGATTCTCTACCTACGCAGCCACGAAAACAAAATATCGCAATAGACTGGACGCCGAAGCTGATATGAGACTCCAACTTTCTTACATCAAACCTGATATCAAGCAATTGATGAAAAATAAAGAACAGTTTCATACCTCCCACTAGTTAGATTTTTTCTTTTTTAATGTTTTCTATTATTGTCCTTACCAAGTGGTGAAGTAAATAATAATTAGTAACTGATACATTGTACTTTTATTATGCTGATTAATAAAGAATACACTTATAAAAATAATTGTTTTATTGTAGGGTTCCATCAAGTATTTTGCTTCCCAAAAGGGTTCCGTCATTTAAAAAGTTTGAGAACCACTGGTATAATAAATATAAAAAAAAAACAAATGTTTATGTAACAGATATTCTTTAAAAATCTTCTTTACATAGTATAAAACAAAGTCGCTCCCGCTGTCTGTGCGCTTAGATCTTTTTTTTTTAAAGATAACTAGCAATATGCGATTGTGGTCCCACATTACTAACAATCCTGTTAACCTCTCCAGCTAAGCTCTATGGCTTGTGTTAGGAGTGTGTTCATGTGGGTAGTATAATGGGCAGGATTCGAACCCACAACCTCACGATTGCGAGACCGCAATAGATAGAGTAGAATTACTCTATCTATGGGAGGGAGGTTTATATGTACAATACAATACACCCCGCAGGAACGGGATCCACGCGTACGAAGTGGCGGGTGTCCACTAGTCTCTGGATAAAGTATCAACACTTTTATTGTTTAGTTAGTTTGTTAATTTACATATATATATTGGTTACATTTTATGAAGGGGCATTTAAAAATCCCGGGAATTTTGAGATGAGGTGGTATGTCCATATTATGCCACGGTTGACGAATCCCGTTAAATGGCACTCCTTACACCGATCACTGGTGATTACAAAGTGTAAAGGCGTCAAGGCTGAAGTACAGGAGCACCTATATATTTTAACTTTTGTGCTAAATGTTTGTACTAGTAGTGCAACTTCATGCCCTTTATTTGAGCTATTTGGCGCAATATTTAATTTATCTCCATACACTTCTATCAAACATCATCTCTGTACTCGCCATCATCTTTCACACAATCCATCCATCTTTTGTTGGGTTGTCCTCTACATTTAAAGCGTCTTTCCAATTCTTTTTTTATCATTCAATGCAATTCGGACCCGTAGTTCCTGAGATTATCGCATTCAAACAAACAAACTCTTCAGCTTTATAATATTAGTATAGATTGTATCATTATATGTTGCGCATTGTAATGCTCGGCTCTCCTCCCTTACCGATGTAATGCTGGGATATGTAACGTTACATTACAGGCGAATGCTCGCGGTGAGGGGGCACCCTTATGTATACCGTTATGTAGTGACACATTTGGTGCTCTGGTTGTGACATAACTATGTCACTACGACATACGCAGTCTTATTCAAATAGCAGTAACGTTACTGAGGCATTGTAATTACTTTCATAAATATTCAATAGGTTTAATAAACTCCATTATGGGTGTAGTCTCAATGTTTCAATTAAAAGACGGAGAGGCCAATGACCTTCATTCATTTGTTAGGAATAGAAATTCTATTTTTAAATAGATACAAGTTATACTGTCGATAGCAAGAGTAGCGTGATTAGTATCATTGACGTAGAGCCCTGGACTGCGCCATAACCTCAAAAAAATTACCACTAGAAAGAGACAACGCTACTTTGTGGACAATACAGTACGATCAACGTAACTTGACCGGATTGAAGTTAGGTCAACAACACTTTCGCGCATGTCATAGAGATGCGACCCTAAAATAACTTACGAAAACGACTAAATTTGATTAATCGATTAAAAATACTAACAACATTTTAATTCAACAATATGAAAACACTATTTATATGAGTTCATAAAAGTTTAAATTTAGAACAGTTACAGTAAATACTAAAGAAACTTTGAAAAACAATTTCTTTTCGAAAATAATAACAATAAAACATGAGTTAGTAATACTAATTATGACAATGTAATGCGTAATCGCATCTCTAATTCTCTTGGTTTAGTTACCGCCCCCGCCCCCCGCTTCCTGTCACCATTTACTTCCAAAAAATGCATCTGCGCAACCACTTGTCGCCTACTTCAGTCCTGCCTAGTTACGTTGATCCAACTGTACCTGTCAAAGGTCGCACGAGTTTTTTCTAATTGAAAGGGATGTTTATTTTTTAATTGAAAGGGATGGCACGGCCCAGGTCTATACAATCAATGATTAGTACTTAAAGACAGATCAGCTAGCAGAAGTTACGCTAATTTAAGTAGTTTTTATTGCATGTTACACCATTGTTTGATTTATTACCAGTTGACAAATAGGTACAAAGTTCATCTAAACGTAAACACTTATTATTACATCAGATACACAATAATAGCAATAATGAAGTTGAAATAGATTGTAAGAGTCGAAAGAAAAGAAAACTATCCTTAGTAAAATATTTTTCAATTCAGACTAGTAGCTCCTGAGATTATCGCGTTCAAACAAACTCTTCAGCTTTATAATATTGGTATAAAAATTTGACTATCTTCAAAACGACTAAACGGAGTTTCGTAACTATTTATTATACGGGAATTAACGCGCATTGTTTACCTTAAAATTGCTTGACGTTTCGACCAGGTTGCACCGGCCGTGGTCACAAGCGGACTGGTCCGCTTGTGAACACGGCCGGTGCCGGTATAATAAATAGTTATAATCATGCAACGCAAAAGTTTAAATGTTAGTAAACGGAGTTTCATCCAACAAAGCCAAAAGCCCTCTAAAAATTATCTGCATCCAAATTCGTCCATCCGTTTGGGCGCTGCCATAGCGTAGACCTAAAGGCTGCGCTGCGCCATAACCTCACAAAATTGACCACTCTCTAGAAAGAGACAACGCGACTGTGTGACCAATAACTGTCTCTTTTGTGTAATGACAAAGTGACATGACCTAGACATAAGACGTGGGCTAATCACATTTCTGAAAAGAGACAACTGCTGGCCGCACGAGTGTTTTGTCTTTCTCTCTCACTCTTTGCAACCTGTATTTACATCATACCTGAAAAGGTAGGAAGTCTTTGAGCGCTACAATGCCTCCCGCCCCCCGGCGTCAATTTTTTTTACCTTCCGCGGTAGGGTACAAGCCCTGTGTCATGGGGGACTTTACAAACATTCATTTCACGGACACCGAGACTCGAAACAACAATTTCTGTATGTGTAATACAGTGTAGTGTTGTGCTGTGTGGGAATCGATAAATATTCAAAACGGATGTTCAAAACGAAACACTGACGTCTTATATTCATCTCCACAGGTGTAGCAGAAAATTTCGGCAGACTCCGGTCCTTGTTCGGCCAGTTCTGGTCGACGTTTGCCGTCATCAGGACCTTCAATTGGATGATTAGGAAACTACTCGTCATCATGGGCATACGCACTGAGAATGAATTCAAGGTTAGTTTTACATTATACTAAAAAAATATTACAGTAGCGCTGCAATTCGGCTCGAAGGACCATGTTTACATCTTGGGTTAAAAAAGCCGCACTCTTCGTGTTCTATTTCAAAATCAGCAAAATTTGTAGAGTATTCAATGATCTACAAATTTTATAAACAAATTGATAAATTTAAAGTATGAGGAGCAAAATATTGAACAAAACTATTTTTTGCTACCTATGACCTCGAATTCCTTAAGACGCACACAAGATATTTATTGCGACTTTTGAGGAGCATTTAAAACGCCCAAAGAAAGGTTTATAAAAAAAAATAACTCCTAATCTTTCATTTTAGATTCAAGCGAAATGAAAATAAGAAGTTGAAAATGTATACAAACCTTTTTTACGTGATAACGTCCTATAAGTATGTCGATGACCGGCTGCACTCACGATAGAGTGTGACGTCACCGCTCACGTTCCGCTTACTGATAGGCTGAAGGGCGCGTGCATAATTGTTTATTATAATGTCATCAATGTTTTGGCAATTGCAGCGACATGCGATACAATTGGAAAAAGAAGCTGTCACATGGTTATTTATTCAATATCATCATGTTTTCTTACAACGTTATCACATCAATTTATAGTCTTAAAACAGACTTTATAGACAACCATTTTTTTTTAATTCTTGGGTATAAAGAACAGAGTTATTTACAATTCATTACGATCTAGCCTTTATGGCTAACAAGAAATTTTACTCTAACTTATTTTTAGACGTTTACACTAATTTTATAACTAAGAATAATGCCTGTTGCTGTTTCTTACAAACCTTTATTGTGTGAAGTTATAAAAGCGTTAGTCTAATGGCTAAGGCATCGGTCTCGCAATCGTGAGGTCGTGGGTTCCAATCCTGCCCATAATACTACCGACGTGAACCCACTCCTAACACAAGTCATTGAGTTTAGCTGGAGGGGTTAACAGGATTGCTAGTAACGTGAGACCAGAATCCTACATTGCTAGTTATAAAAGTTGGCTGGACCATCATAGAGTAACATGTTAAACAAGCTTCCAAAGGTCATTTGTAATACAATTTACACAGTAAAGTCTATATACCTACTCACTTACAATGTGTTATCTTATCTTATTAATTAATGTGTTTGCGTGGAAAAGTAATTAAAACAACTTCATTAAGTAAAGTAAAAGGTTATTTGCATCATACTTCAGCCCTTTTTGGTATTGGTTAAGCCATTTTTCTATGTCTATTTGAATATTTCAATCTAAATAAATACATTCAAAATTCTGTATTTACTAAGGATGCAAAACAACTCTTGTGATACGTCGGGATTCTACATGTAATGCCAAGTTCGCAAACAATAGGTAAAGCCGGAGAAAAGAACCTGGCGATAAAAACTCGCGGTCACTCTTTTCAAATTGCCAATTTTACAATGTTTGAATGCTTATAAACTTGATATGGGGGTAAGGTGCTGCGACTAATACGAGTATACTATACACGATGTTATAGGACTGATGCAAATTGTATTATCAAAAAGTTGAAACATGAGATAAACTAAAATCAGCCTTAGTTGATAAAATATAGTAGGAGCATCTACATATAACAAAGGTAAAAACTATATGTGCTTAAATATTGGCCAAAGTACTTGTAACGAATGATTAAATATAAAATATTAATTCTGATATCAAAAGGAAGAAAATAATGGCCTTAATTCGTCACGCAGAATCTTTACTTACAAAAGTATATTAAGTACATTGCAATAAAGTTTGAAAATAAAAACAAAGAATTTGAAAATATACGTACTTAATATAGATGTTATCCAAATTATTTACCGCAAGTCTGTCGCTGATTTAAAATAAACTAACGGGTGGTCCGATAAAGTAGGTAATACTATTATTTTCTAAGTCGTAGATAAAAAATCATCAAATATAATAGAACGTTATCTATTACGTACAAAAGTCACTGCCAACAATTGTTTATTAACATTTGGTTAACTAACACAATGAAAATATAAATAATATTCACGTCACAAAATGATGTGAAAAATTCTACCACAATTGTTAGAATTTCTTGTGTAAAATGTAAATATATTTGTAAAGTTAACGGAGATGGGAATGGCATAGAAACGTGTCTGTGAACAGAAGTCTTAGTACTAAAACATTAAAATATGGATGGATTGCCACTAAGAAACGTTTAGTATGGAAATAAAGCTTAGAAGTGGCGGCAGCCTGATGGCTAAGGCATCGGTCTCGCAATCGTGTCTTTATTTATATTAAAAAAAAACGTAGAAGTTTGTTCTGGGGGGGTGGCAACATTTGACTCAACAGCTCAAGTGTGAGGCGCTCGCAAGATGGGGGGGGGCATCATTTGATTCGACACAGGTCCACCATCCACCACCACGAAGGGGGCGGCAATTGCCTGTCAAAATTCTCAAATTCCCCAAAATAAAGGTCATTCAGTCGAGTCTGGGGGGGAAGGGGGGCAATTGTCTCTGCTGCCCCCTCCTTGTATCCGTCTTCTGTAAATGTCATGCATATGTAATGCAAACTAATCACGTCTCTTTTTACAATCGCCACTGTCCGCGGAAGGCACCTCAGTGTTTTAGGTAAAAAAAAAAACTGTTTGCAAGATTTTATCACGATTCTATTTTTATATATCGTTTAATAAATCCTTTCATGCAACCTTGAGATGTGTGAAAATAAAAGTATCATTAATAATAATAATAATATCTTGGGACAATTCACACAACGCTATCTGATCCCAAACTAAGCAGAGCTTGTATTATGGAAACCAGACAACTGATAAACATACTTATATATTTCTAAATACATACATATTATAGGTAGGTAAATAACACCCAGACACAGAATAAATCATCGTGCTCATCACACAAAGTTTTATCCTGGGTGGGGATCGAACCCACGACCTTTTGCGTAGCAGTCGGATACACTCCCACCGCGCCACAGAGGCAGTCAAATTCATTGTTTATAACCAACTAATAAAAGAAACATAATTTACCTACTACTTTACCTAATTGTATTATTATGAATATGAATACGTGAATTCGTTACGGCAAGAAAACTGATCGCTAATTCGTATTGAAAATATGAAAACAATAATATAGTGCCATCCTCATTAACATAATCATAGTATACCTACTAAATGTCATGGTTTTGGTCTACCTTATATCTGATGACTGGCCTGTTGGTCTTGTGGTTCGTGACCCTGACAGCTAAGCCGGAGGTCGAGGGTTCAATTCACCCAGGATAAAACTTTGTGTGAGGAGCACAATGGTTTATTCTGTATCTGGGTGTAATTTATCTGATACCAGCTGACCCGCGCAACTCAGTATGCGTACATTTTCCCCGTTTTTGCAACATTTTTCATTGCTGCTCCGCTCCTATTGGTCGTAGCTTAATGTTATATAGGTTATAGCCTTCCTCGACAAATTTCCTATTCAACAACAAAATCATTTTTCAATTCGAACCAGTTGTTCCTGAGATTATCGCATTCAAACATACAAACAAACAAACGAACAGTTTTATAATATTAGTAGAAATATGTAAATATATTAGAAATATTAAAGTACATAGGTATGTTTATCTGTGGTCTGGTTGTCATATTACAAGCTCTGCTTAGTTTGGGATCAGAGATGACGTGTGGAGTTGTCCCAAGATATTATTATTATAACTATAATAATATTAATATTTATTTTCCAGAAAAATTACAAAAAAAAAACACTTTACATAACTCCTCGCTAAAGGCTAAGCCTGTCCCGCAAGGAGCTCAACTTACAGTTTCTATCTGTAGAGTACATTGAAGTATTTATTGAACAATGTTAGAACATAAAATTATATACGTAAAAGTAAACAAAAATAGACATGGTTAAGTCTTTGGACCTAAAATACATAATTAACAAAATAAAATACAAAAAGCTAACAAAATTAAAGGTTTAAACTACTTGTTTAAATAGATCTTCCGATTAATCGTTAGTTCAAGTTAAAAGTTCTTTAGTTAGTTTGCATTTATAGCCTTGTAAAAGGTATATAGATAATAATTTGTGATTTTTAATATATGTTACAGTCAAAATTCCAATTCTGTCGAAAGTACTTTTAACTGGCAAAATCAGTCAAAAGTACTATTGCCCAATGAATGTTTAAAAGTAGTTTTGAACAACAGATCTATAAAAAGCTCAGTCACTACTAGAGATATATATTTGACATAAGCTCCATACAATAATAGCAATGTGGGACTATGGTCCCAAATTACTAACAATCCTCTTAACTCCTCCAGCTAAGCTCAACGGTTTGTGTTAAAAGGTTCACGTCGGTAGTATAATGGGTAGGATTCGAACCCGCGACCTCACGATTGCCATTGCCTGAGCCATTAAGCTACCGCCGCTTGTCTTTTCTAGTAGCAAATCCATCAATAGATAGATTAATTGAAAACGGCCGCTAAACAAGAGGCCTAAGACCAGCATTTATCTAAAAAATAACTCCAATCTTTCCAGGCATGGGCAGAAGCCGTAGCAGCCACACAAACGGTATCCCCAGCCGCCCCGGGCGTCGCCCCGCAGGGCTCCAGCTGGCCGGTGCTCATGTTCTTCGGCCTGGTAGCCGCCGCGCCCTACATCGTGTTGAAAATGTTCAGCTCGCTCTCTAGAAGCATCAATGAGAATTGTGAGTATTTGCAATATTGCTGGGCTGAAAGCCAATACTGCGTTAAAGTCCAATCCGAAAAGAATAAAGAAATAGTATTTGTAATACACGAACCCTTTGCTATTTACGTGTAGTGTAGTTTTCCCTGGAAAGAGAACAAATCAAACTGAATCATAATAATTAAGACATACGATTGATAATAGCTATTTAGCACTTTACAGCACTTATGCTCTGCGACTATATGTGGTCTCAGTTGCATCGCCTTGCCTAGCCTAGTGTGGATTGTCTTATAAATCGATGACCGGCTGCAATGTGATGTTCCGGTCACGTCCGTTCCGCCTGCTGATAGGCTAAAGTACTGTGGTCGTCGACGCATGCGCCCGTGTCCACTAAAGCTGTGACAGACATGGTTGTTAATTACAATGTCATTAATATTTTTGCGCTTACAGCGACATGCTATACAATTGAAAAACACGTAAAATTTTAATATCGTCCGTTAACCGACTTTACAGACATTTTTTTTTTCTTTAAAATAGCGTAAGGTACGTAAATCGGTTTTGTAACCGTAGTTCCTCCAATTTTACCACCAGTGGTAAAACGGTTTTATCAAATACCATACTTTTGATGGGCTCTTATCAAAAAAAACTTTATAAAACATTGTCTTTTAGCTATCAGAGCGATAACAATACATGTTATCGGCCGCCAATGTTGGAGTTTTAGATTAATTTCACGCTCATAAAAGAAAACGTGATATTTTGTGTCATTTGTCTTTTATGAAAGATTAGCTGTTACCTAGCCGATCCACTCGCATATTTACCATACAAATGTTTACCCTCAGAAAATTCCCAGAGTAGGTACGGTGCATGTCATGTGTCGCGCGGGACTTTACAAACATACAAATCAAGGACGTAAAGTGCATCTACGGACTCGCAACAGCAATTTGTTACCAATTAATTTATTGCGTAAATCAATTTGAAGAGACAACAAAACATGAGACGTCGACCATGTCTGTTGTCCTCCCTGGTCGACCATGTCTCATTTTTTCGTCGTCAGTGCGCGAAGAAGCGCGAAATGCGTGAGAGAAAAACACTTTAAATTATAAAACAAAGTACATTATACCTATAACAAAAAACGTTCTTAAATACCTAGTTTCTTTCAAAAACAAACACTAAAACAAGCAGTACCTATATTAAATTCTCCTTTAGATTCTTACGTAATAAATATTGAACATAGGGCAGGGGATCCTTTGGCCAGTTTATGTGGCCAAAATCGTCTCGATACCGCGGCACCAAGACAGTCAAAATGAAAATTAGAAATGTGATTATTACAGTACGATCAACGTAACTAGGCCGTTCTGAAGTTAGCCAACAGTGAAGTTAGTACGGCGTTTATATCTGTGACACCTTCATCCTTTTCCTTCTTCATAAATTGAGCAACGTTAAATATAATTTTCCGTGCCTGTCGACGAAGGACGGTATTCCTTCTCGGCATGTTTAAAATTGTTCAAAAAGAACAAACAATAACAGCAAACAAAAACATTAATAAACTTATCAAGAATTAGTAACGAAAATAATAACAACTTTGTAACCGACTATACGGAGAGAAAGAGAGCAACGCGAACAACCAATGAGAGCCGACGAGTAACTGAGAGAGCGATGCATCATCGCTAGAGATGCGCCTTTTCTATTCGCTTCGAAAGTTATAAACTTCATTTATGAAACAATTGTTCTATTTAAATCGATTAAAAATTAAAGGTAAAATTGTTTGTTCATTTTATTTTGGTCATATTCAAATTAAATCGTAAAGTACTAACATTCTTTTGAATATAAAAGCCTAAGATATTTATCTTTCGATAAATACAAAGTAAAATGTGTATATTTATATAAATACACAACTATTTTAATAAAATGAAGCCAACATACTCTGCGTGACAGACGCGGGGTAACAGCCATTTTTGTATGGAATTTTGTAGATAAAATGGGTAATTTCTATATCGGCTTATATTTCAAATATGTATTTCTTAGAAAGATGCGTATTTTTTGTGTTGTAATAGGTATTTAGATAAGTTTGTAAAGAACCACAATAAAAAAGTACCATATGATACTATGTTTGATAATCTATAGTATAGCAATAAATTAAAGACAATAAATCAATTTAAGCTACTTTTTATACCATTACTAATTAAATATAAAAGAGTGATACGAATATAATTAGTTATGCAAGTAATCGATAATCGAGTAATAACGTAAATGAAAAAGTGCACAACAAATATGTGCACCCTCATCTCTAGCTTAGTTACCGCCCGCGCACGCCGCAGTTTTGTCCCTAAAAAGCGCATCTGCGCAGCCTGTTGCGACTTACTTCAGTCCGGCCAAGATACGTTGATCATACTGTATAATACTAGCGTTTCTCCGATTATTTATTACAGTAGGATCAACGTAACTTGACCTGATTGAAGTTGGCAAAAAGTGATTGCTGAGATGCATTTTTTAGTAGTAAATGGTGACAGGAAGCGGGGGGCGGGGGCGGTAACTAAACCAAAAGAATTATTGTCATAATTAGTATTACTAACTCATGTTTTTGTGATATTTTTCGTAAAGAAATGGTTTTTTAAACTTTCTTTACAGTTACAGTAAATACTACTGTAACTGTTCTAAATTTAAACTAATTCAATCCGGTCAAGTTACGTTGATCCAACCGTAGGTTTGATTTCTAAAGCGTATTCTATTTGCTAATCTAATGTATAAATGACATTACTATAGTTTTTTTTATTGAAGGAGTTTCACATAAAAAGTTCTTTGTCCCGAAGTTTCAGATACAACATTTCTCACAGAAAAAATTAAATATTCGTAGGATATTTGAATGTAACGTTTAGTGAACTAATAAAAAAACCTTTTCAGTACATGACCCTACCACATGGCAAGAGCCACTCCGAGCGATTGGAAGATACACCTTCCAAGCCGGCAGTCCCCAGGAAATCTCCTTTGAAGAAAACGACCCAATCACCATCGCCCCTCAAAGTTTACAAGGCCAACTGTGGAACTCGGGCTGGCTTATGGCCACAACTGACCGAAGGACAGCTGGCCTCGTACCTGTCAACTACATAAGGATCATTAAACCAACGAATTCTACTGAGCCTTTGATGGAATCCACGCAGGAAAAAGTGACAGAAAATATTATGAATGAATTGTAATATGGAGTATAAAGACATGATGGTATCAAGTTGTTAAAAGTATGTCAAACCTTCAAAGTTGGAATGTCGGAAAATATGTTTTTAACATGTTACCATTTAACAAAAGATAAAAAAAAATCAGATCAGATGATAAACGAAAATCTATAATTTTAACACCCTGACCGCTAACTTAGTACTAGTACTATAGACAGGCTAGCGTCGACAAGTCTTCCATTCATTTGATAAAATCAAATGGAAGTCTGTACGTGTGTAACAAGGACAACAACAACGGCCATTTGTCATAACTGTCAAAAAAGTTGACAGGACGGTCATTCGATTCGACATTTGAAATTGCTGTCACTTTGTACGGGGTTGCCAGTCCAGCGTACTAGTAATATAGAGGTTAATGTTTTGACACATTTTTTTTTATAGCTTTTATACAATTGCAACACAATATTTTTGCTAAATTCATCTCACAAAATGTAGACAAAACATTCGCTGGTTATAATCCTGTTAAAATAAGCATCACCAGGTTATAAAAACTAGCTTCAATGGGAACCTTGTCAATTTAAATGTGCTGTTGTTTTGCAAATAATATTGGCTAAAAACATACAAACCATTAAATATATATTATCAAAAGTATTTTATGGACATCTGTGATTAATTTGTACATATTATTTATCTATTATTCATTTTCATGTTAAAAAACATGACATTTATGTAAAAAGATTTTATTAGAATTTGTTAAAATGAGTTTAAATGATTTTGTAACGAAATATGTACTCGATTTATTTTTAAGTTAGATTTAGTTATGTATGGGAACATGGTTTTAAATTGTTGATATTAGCGAACAAATAGACTTTTCTATGCATTTCGTGATCCTTAGGGACTTAGTCTTTTTCACAGTTATGATTACAACCCAGTGCACTGTAACTTATTGGATGGTACATTGTACGGTTTGTTGATAAATGACAGATTCTAGTTTTTCACAGTTATGAGCCCAGTGCACTGTACCATAATTGGATTGTACATTGTACGGTTTGTTGATAAATGACAGATTCTAGAAATCTCTCTAACTCGTCTAAAACGCCAGTATCTGTGAATATCTAACTATAAAATATTTATGATACATGTTTTGGTGGTTATCCTAATAGTTAACTTAGAAAAAATTACATTCCTCTTCGTCATGAGTCTGACTGGTGACATAAGTCAATAATATGCTGCACATCGCAGTACCTACTGATAGCACTGTGCTATAATGTGCTATGCCGGTTATTGCGATAAAAACCTAATCCTGCCTTTTTCGGGACTCAAACTACAAATCTTCATACCCAATTGGGTATTTGAATGTCAAGTCAAATCAGTATCTTTTGTATAAAATGTCTAAACGATTCGTTCTGTAGAGATTTGTATGCAATTTAACATTGTGACGTCATTATGTTCTGATTTCAAATAATTTACTTTTAGTATTTATTTTGATGATTATAAATACTAAAACATATTAAATTATGCACGAATATATATTTTTAAGATCATTTAAAGGCATATTATTACTTGGTAAGCGTAAAATAATTTATTGTTATTGATATTTGACATTCAAATACCTAATTTCATCTGAATGGGTTGTTTTGGCGTGAAAACATAATGATGATATGATACTTTATGATGAGATGATACTTTCACATTTTTAATATTAGTAGGGATGTCAATTTGAATTTGTTTTCGTGACGCAGTTGAGAGTCAATTGTTAGGCTGTATTATTGCCATTTTAATGGATTCAGGAGTGGTTACAGTCCCAGTTATGATGCAGTGGACTGGACAGAGACCTTTAGTTAGCGAATTGCTTAATCACCCGTGAGTGTTTTATACTATTTATTAGCGGGCGATTGGTGAATCATACATTGATCCTATTGTATTAATTCAGTCACTGTCAACCATATTTGCATAATAGTTAGTTTAAGTTGTTAATAAGCTCTCTTTAGAGACACTTCAAAATGTATATAAATCATGCAATTATAATGTGGGATGGACTGATTATAAATAAAATACAATATAAATTACATTGTATTTTTATTTAATTTCCTGTTCTTTATCTGCAGTGGTGAAACCAGGGGAAGGGAAAAAGGGGCTCCTTAAAAGTAAATTATTAAAAGTATTTAAAAATTTACTGATAAGGGAAATTTCCCTTTTCAGAGCCGGATATGTAAGTGGAACAATCTGCCATGTTGTTAGGGGCGCCAATCGCTATCAAGGAACGCCAAACGGCCAACGGGCTCCCCTGACTCGACTGAAAGACCTTTTTTTGGGAAATTTTGACACTACCGGTGTTTTGTCAGGCAATTGCCCCCCTCCCCCTCGACGGTGGTGGCTGTCTACCGGTGTTAAATCTAATGGACACCCCCGTAATGCGAGCGACTCACGCTGCCTGTCACAAACCTGTCCAGGATTCGAGTCTGATTTGACAACTGTGGCATTTGGCCTGGAAAGGAATCACATTTGTCTGCATCACTCCAGGGAGCAGAAGTGAGATGGGAAGTAGTACTAGTGATTTTCATATTCACGGTGTTATGTGGTAGGATACAAAATCCACCGATTTAGTCGCAATTAGCTTTTGTGTTCCTAATCATTTCGTGGGGCGGTGCAGCTGCTGGCGGTGCCCCGCGCGCTCACGCGGCCGTTATGCGCGTTCAATGCGGTAGCCGATGTCGTTGACGTATTTAGTTGTTCACTGAGCGTGTTCACTAAGGTCACTTATCATGTAATTAGTAATAGTTAATTTGTGAATTACAAACTAAATTGTCTACATATACCACATTAGATATAATTCTGCAATAGTATACGTAAGTATTTAATGTTATAAGTAAATAAAATAAATAAGTAGGTATGTTTCTACTGTGGTTGTGCTGTGACGGATCTAGGATATTGTTTTGGGGGACTTGACCCCATTGGGAAGCCAAGATTTTGCTTTGAGGCAGAGGAGCTTCTTACTGAGGTAGATTTTGCTAAAGGAACACGTATGGAGGACTGACAGAAGGCGTGCATAACAATCACGCGCATGAGCCAGTAACGTGTTATAGCCGGAACCCAATAAGATCAAGTATTATTGTTTAAATAAAAATCAGCACTTTTTTTTTAGGTTTATTGTAAAGTCATAGTCCTAAGTTTACAAGTAGGGTTCAGGGAACTCAAAGGTAACTTCGCGCCCTGTGAGCTTCTTGTATACGGACTGGAAAGTGTCC
This sequence comes from Herminia tarsipennalis, assembly GCA_945859575.2. Taxonomy (NCBI): domain Eukaryota; kingdom Metazoa; phylum Arthropoda; class Insecta; order Lepidoptera; family Erebidae; genus Herminia; species Herminia tarsipennalis. The sequence goes on along the minus strand of OX243849.2, from coordinate 13,059,480 downwards.
ACCTGAAACAAACAAAAATAATGATTTATTGATATATCCTGTTCAGTTCCTGTCTGTTCAAGGGGCAATTACCCCCCCCCCCCCCCTCAGTCACATTTGGTCCACGTTGACAGACACAACTACTCACAAAGTGAAGAACATAATCCTAAACGTAAGATAAAGCTTTGTTCATCTGAGGGCCAAAAACGACGGCAGGATATTTCTTTACTCCACTAAAATGTGCCATAATATTAGATATATTTCGAGACTTCATTGCGTGAATTATTTACCCGACGAACCTTTTATTTACCCGACGTGTCACTTGTCGACTACGATGTATATTATTATTACTTATGTATAAAAATCGCGCAAGTTTAAAAACAATATGTGCCATAATATTAAATATCGGCATTTATTAAATGCTTGCAGTTCATGGTACACCCCTCTAGGACTAATATGGGAGAAGTGGAAGGACCATGCTCTGTAAATTGAACGTACATAGCACTCGGGAGTGCCTGAATAAGTTCACATAAAACATACTGATATTTTTTGAGCCAGTGATGGTGCACAGCCCTGATGTGCATAAATAAAACTTTAGTCATAAAGGTCCTATGACAGCATGGTTACAATTCTGGTATGATCCAGTATAGGGGCAGAGACAAAGGGTCAAGGGAATATTTTTTTACATCTCTTACCCAGTTGGATTGTTAATGGTAACATTGGTTTACCTCACTCGTCTTGGGACCCATAAATTTCATAATAGGGGTGCTATAACCAGTAAATGTCTCACCTTGTGTTCAATGGTGGTCTGCTGATTCTTGTCTAAGTGCACCTTGATGATCTGTGAGCCGTCCAGCTTGATCCTGATGCGTTTGCCTACAATTTCGGCGGGGAACACGAGGTCTTCCAGGATAGCATCGTATACTGATGTCAGCGTCCTGGAAACAATGTGTAATCATTTACTATCTGTATGAAGATTTTTTTTGTCTCAGGGGTGATTCGAACCCGCGTCTCTATGCCGTTAACCACTATGGCACAAAGCATGTTATGATGTTATGGATATTGTGACGTAATTCACCGCATCCTGAACTCGACACTAAATTTTTGATTATTTAATTATAATTTTTAATTAATTATAACTTGTAATTAATTTATAATTTTACGTTAATTAATTAATTTATTACCTCCAAAAATGAAAGTTTGTTCAAAATCTACTGCATCAACTCAAAAAAGGCGATAGATTTATGTGTTGGTGAGGGAAACCAGAGTTGATTAGTATATTAACAATCTTAAGTGATTTTGAAACCATCACAAGGGAACCTGTGATTTTGAAACCATCACAAGGGAACCTGTGATTTTGAAACCATCACAAGGGAACCTGTCACTGTGGCTCTGGATTTGTTGATGAGACATTTTAAGGCAATCAGAAATCAAACATCACAGATGGCTTAGTAAGAGCGGTGTTACACAGTAGGCAGTACTAGTCTTTGATTGTTTGCAAATAATTGCCAATACATGATTTAATTACAAGACAAATAAGAAGTCAAGGCATTAGCAACTTAAAATGTAGTATGCATTATTTGCCAAAATAATATACAGACAAGGCTAAGACAATGTTTTTGCCTGCCATAAAAGTATGCACCACAAAGTGACTATAAATGCTCCATTTAGACTATAAATTTACCTAGAATAATCATTTTCAACTTTGATAATATAAATTACAACCCTTATTTTAACACTTTTGACTGTTGTTGCTTTGCAAACATTGTGTATAAACTGCAGCTTTAATATAGAGTTTGCTGTGTGTAAGCCATCCAAAGATATTATATCCTCTCATTAGTTAATAGACTTACCTAGATCTGGGCCTCTTCTGTTTGTTAGCTACGCGCGTCTTGTGGCTGGGTTTGGGCAGGATCTTGCGGTCTCCAACGAACACAACATGTTTGCCGCTGAACTTCTTCTCAAGCTCACGGACCAGCCTGATCTGAATCTTTTGGAAAGCCTTCAGTTTGGGCATGGGCACATAGATGATGATTGACTGGAAATTAAAAAAAAATATTGGTTTAGAACTTATCATAGGTACTACTAATAAAAATAGGTAAGTTGGGATGGATGGATGTTCAATACATAATCCTGCCGTGTGGTGCCGGCTTAAGAATAGTACCACCCCATCTCTTCCCGTGGGTGTCGTCAAGGCGACTAAGGGATTTCACCCCGGAGGACAGGCAGCAGCGTCCTCTGCGTACTTAAAGCCTTACTGCGATCGCCAACCCGCTTGCCAAGCGTGGCGATTATGGCAATTACCCCCAGGATCTACATACCAGTAGGTTCTACTGGGGAGACCCGTGCCCAGCAGTGGGCCATCATATGGGTTGATATGCAATACATAATCACTTCAGAATGACTATTAATCGGATCTGGAAGAAATTTGGCACAAAGGTAGATTATATCTGGATAGCAAATAGGCCTTTTATACCAGAAATATGTAATGTTTATAGGTAATATTATTACAATAATTTATTTGTAGACAACCTAAATCATATTATTATGAGTCATTTTGCACCAATCAAGTCTTTAAATAATAAATCAAGATTGTTGTTTATTGAAATAAGTAGGAACATTTGGGTAGATGACAATAAACATGAATGACAATGAAAATAAAATAAATTATCTTTAAAATTAATTGTCTTTTATGGAGCTGTGAATTAATATGTGTTTAATAATCCTTGAGCAAGAATTTAAAAATCACTAAGATATAGTGAAGCTTTTTATATTTTTTTTTCAAAACTTCTCAAACTTAGTTTAAAAATAATATACTCATGCTAGGGGATACATATAATATTGACAATTTTGTTTTGTTCATGGAAACCTTTTAGACATTATAAGGAGTTCGAGTGAATGATGATAATTGATAATTTAGTTTAGTGAAAAATATGAATTTGTTTCAACTTTTCATGAATTACATGAAGTTGTATGTCAGTTGGCATTCAGTGTTTTGTTACAGTAGAATGTTTAGACTTTATTATACTTTGGCCAGCTTAGATAGCCCTAGGAATCTACAAAACACAGTTTGAGTATGGCGGTACTAAGTAATATCTATTCTATAACTGCCCGAATTCTGATTCATAAAATAATGATACACTATCACAATTTAATTTGTAACAATGGCATGTCAATTATAGCCCAGACAAAAGCATGGTTTAACATGGTTTTCACATATATATTTAGTTTCCTTGGGAGTGTAGGTAAGAATTCTTGGCTAATACTGCCTCAACAAAATTTTATAGGTTGACATGTCACTTGCTGATCAGTCAAAAGCATGGTTTTGATATTTGTTTTCAATCTTTTTTTTTAGTTTTAGGGACTTGTAATGACTGTGGAACTAAGTTTATAATATTAGAAGAACTAAGAACGTTACCTTCTTGTTGTGCAGTTCGATTTCCTTAGCCTTAGTAATGTAAAGCTCCCTAAGTTGCGCCTTCAGGTCAGAGTTGGTTTCCAACTCAACCAACGCCTGCGAGATCGAAGTCTCGAAGGAGTCGGGCTCCGCGGCGCTCGCTTTGATGATCTTCGTACTCATCTGCAACGTACAAACACCGTAAATTTCACCATTCCAACCTTATAGGTTAGGAAACTTTACTTCACTATTTTATCCCATTTTATCAAACTTTCACTAAATATTTTCGCCACAAATGCACATCCTCCTTCGATAAATGGTCCTCATAGCCTATTATTAGTAATATTTACATTACTACACTTCCACCAACCAAAACAACGTTGGACACAGAGGGAGCGGATTTGTCACCACAAAATATCTAAGTGATCATTACCGTTAACGACAAAAAAATAACGCAAATATATTAAAGGATTGTTGTAGAAATAGAAACACAAATTATTTGACTAAGAAAACACCTAATTTCGATAAATTTATCTAAAAATTCATACGGACAGCTACCTTGAGAACTGTACGGGAGAGAAAGAGATGGAAAGGCAGTGTTGTCAGCCTATAAATGGACAACTACCATACAATAATATATTTGGGAACATTACCTCTCCAGAATTTTTATCACTCTCTTTTAAAAGCTGTTTATGTAACATGGAATAATTAAATGTAAACGGTCCGGTTAGTTAAAATAATAAGCAGTAGAAGTTTTAGAAGATATCAATCAATGGCGGATACATATGGGGGGCGCCCGCATTACCACCACGACTTTGTAACGAACGATACTAGTGTCGTGGCATCACATTATTATCTTTCTTTACAGCAGCGTCTAGCAAGCGGTTCGCATCATTAAAGAGTCATATAAAACACTGGCTGCAGTCACATTATCAAACGAGATGGGTTGAGCGACATGATGCTGTTATTCAATTCATGGCTGATCTCGTAATAGTTTGCAAAGTTTTTATAGAAGTACAATGTTGGGGGGATAGAACAACACCTGCCAAAGTCAATACTCTCCTTTGACCTCTCTCTTTGCGAGTTTATAATCACTCTGTTTACACCGAGTGACAATATGATCATAACATATACAGTCAGCTAAAATCTTACAAAACCCTAGCTTGGACGTTGCGACGGCAAAAGCAAAATTAGATCCAGCGCTCAAGGTGTACGACGGCGTACGGCATGAGAGCTAATGCTGACACTTTTCGGATCGCCTTAATGGCTTAGCTCTGTTCAACACTCAACTAGACATTGATCTCGTCCTATCGATGATGTAATTAACCAATTTGCCAGGAAGAATAAGTGCATAGAATTTATCATAAGGAGAGAGAGAACCACAATTGTAATAGTATCTTTAGCACCGCCTCCTTGAGATTTTTCTGTACCCGCCACTGATGATGGCAATTACAAATACGACTACTACTTAAGACCATATTTTACAGGGGCCCAAATAGCAGGGGCCTTTGCAGATAAAGGTGCCGTATTGATGGTTAATGGACACAAATGAATTATGTTTCTCCATTTACATGGTGGAAATTGAGGCATTATCTCGGCGCTTCATTCAATTAACAAAAATGACGCAAACTAATTTTCTTCGTTAAGTTTATCCCTTACTTTTCATTGTGTCTAATGCAGTGAGTTGCAACGGATATGTGGGTGAGCTTAAATAGCACAACGATCATAGTTGCGTTACACAGTGGGGCACTGGGGCGGTCGTACTAGACACAATTTGAAAAATAAAAATACGTAAAAAGATTAGTGGTAGGGGCTAGTGGATGAAGTAATTTGAGCGTTACGAAGAAGGTCGCACGATCGTGCAAAACGGCATAGAAGTAAATAATAAATATTATAATTTATGAGAATAAGCAATTTAGACTTTTATCTAATCTGCCGTTGGATTAAATAATGTTTAGATCAGTTATAAATACAGTATTGATCACCTAATGCCACACTCGCTTTCAAACATTATTGTGATTTTAATTTGAATTCTGGAATATGGCTTACAGATACCCTTCTCTATTCTACTCGCAAAATGCGATGTAAAGTCTACTCGCAAAATGCGATGTAAAGTCTACTCGCAAAATGCGATGTAAAGCTGCATTTTTTATATATTATTTGGACTCCATAAGGGAGTGTGGAACTGCATTTTACAAGCCAAAAATCTTATAAAATGTTTGCCATTTTATTAGTTTTAGCTGTTTAAATCCAAATCTATGGGATTTTGATAATAATTAAGTATGTCCTTTATTTTGAAAGTACCTTTAATAAATTTCAAAAAAGTTAATTCTTCTTTATAATCGTACTAGCTGTGCCCCGCGGTGTTACCCGCGGTTTATTAGCCTATGTGTTAATCCAGGGTGTTAGCTAGCTCCATACCAAATTTTATTAAAATCGCTCCAGCCGTTTAGACGTGAAGAAATAACAAACATACACACTCACATACTCACAAACTTTCGCCTTTTTAATATTAATGTGATATTGTGTTAACTACTTACATAGCACCTTACCATAGATATGACTGAAAGAGAAAAGGGGTGATAAAAAAACAAGGAAGAAATAACAAAATGAATTCAAGGGCTATGTTAAAGAGAAATTGTACATGAAATTACCATTAATCTGGAAGAAGGCACTCTATAAAAACCAGAAAATAATGTATAATGTTTAACACCCAGTGAAATCCCCAAGTTATAGAGATTAGTAGGTATGCTGAAATACAAAGTAGAATACTATGTGAAGAAGATTCAAACTTATTACTTATTACATAGGATTCAATTACTTCAGAGGAAAACAATAACTATAGAGTTCAAATATACAGGTTGAAGAACCAAAGACGAGATAAGCAAAGGCCGATAGATAATACTCAGATACCTATTAAAAATATTAAAAAATACTATATCTTAACTAGATAAATGGGCTACCTAACAGAAAAATATTTTTTCAATTCGGACTAGTATGTCCTGCGATTACCGCGTTCAAACAAACAAACTCTTTAGCTTTATAAAATTAGTATATATAAAATTAGCAGACTATCAGAATTGAGGCGAGCAGCTAGCATGTTCAGTTTAAATCTGGTCACACTGCCTATACGCTTCTGACGCGTCGCTCGCGACTGCTCGCGACTCGCGACTCTCCACAGCACAAATTGTTTCCGCCCTTATAAAATAATGTCAGTGTCAGTTGTTTGGCATGGGCATGACAATGACATGATCTGTCAAGTGTCAAGCTGGTCTGCGTCTCTCTGACTGATTTGTTGGGATTTTGGGTATTTTGTATTGCTTTTGCTGATTGTCCGGCAAACTCAGGCACGAATTGAAATTATAATATTTTAATCAATATGTATGATACATTTCTGTGTATAAACAAAATATATGCCATATAATAAAACAGTTTTAAACTATACGTTAACGAAAAACAAAGATAAACATAAGTAAATAAGTTTTAATATAAACAGCGCGGGTTAATATATTCACGTTTCAGCGTAATGTGAGGTGTACATTGTGTAAACAAACCTTGGAATTGTACAAAACGTGTACACTTAATCGTGGTGAAGAGAAGAGTGTATTATAATAACAATGGCACCTACAGAGAATGGGTGAGTTTTATGTGTAATTTTGCTATAATATAGCTTATTTAAACACTCCTTAAGGTTTCCCGAACCATATTGGTACGTTGTTAGGCCAGTGAGGTTAAGCAACTATACCTACAGTGTGGGTATTGATTCCTTAACAATCTATATCCATAAAATATGTATATATTTTTTCCTAACCACTTTAACTGGACTGTTAGTGAACGGGACTATTAAGCCAAAGGTTGTGGGTTCGATTCCCTCTCATGGTAAATCTTTATGTGATGAGTGTGATTGCTTAGTCTGTGTGGACACAGAAAATATATATGTATTTATTAAATTGTACAGATTTTGCTAGCCTTCTGGCTGTGTGTCAGTTGTGCCAAGATGTTACATTGATAATTATAATAATAATATCTTGGGACAACTCATACAACAATATCTGATCCCAAACTAAGCTTAGGCTTGTACTATGAAAACTAGACAACTGATAAACATACTTACATATTTCTAAATACATGCATATTAAAGATAAATAACATTCAGACACAGAATAAACCATCATGCTCATCACACAAAGTTTTATCCAGAGTGGGGATTGAACCCACAACCTCCGTCTTAGCAGTCAGGGTCACTAATTACTAGACCAACAGGCCAGTCATTGCCAGGCCATTAATAACTCCTACAAATACTAACATAGGTTTAAAAATGCATCTTGCAGTAAAGCATTTAGAGTTACTACTACTACAAATACAAATCAATTCTTTGCCATAATGTGGTACAAATAGATGTTACACCGAGTTAAGGTCAGCACATTTACAAATATTTTAACTTAAAACTAAACGGGAAATAATAATATGGAACTCTTATTTACTTATTTAAAGTAATTACAATCATATCAGTCGAATTTAAATCTTTAACAGAGTAGAAACATTGTTCAACCTACATAATTATCTTTTAAATTTAGTGGTAAGTCTTGGACATCTTTGGGTAGGTGATTAAATATGCATACTGACATTGCATAGCTATTCGACTACTACTACAACTACCCTTACTTAGAGTCTTAAAAAAACAACAATATTACACAACACTTTTATCTTAAAATTGCTTACCCGCAAGATTTTCAAACATACAATAGTATATTGTCGCTTAAGTTCTTTCTGGGAGGACACCTTACATGGGAGCAAAAAAACTGCATAATTTTACATAGGTGCTAGTACATTTTAATTTTATAATTTATGTACTGTTCAATTTCTATTGGATGTTGCTTATTTCTAATTGGCTGAAACAATATGTCTACTGATTCTCTAGCAAATGGCATGATAATGTCAAAACCAAAAACTCTTGTGTTAGAACTTAAACAATAATATGTAAGAGCCATCAACATTTTATGTTATTTCAAACACACAGATAAAACTAACGAACTAGCCCTACTGAAGTACTGAAGTTATACCCTTAATATTTTGGTAATTTATTTTTATTTGTGCTATTCTTATGTGTAATGAGATTAAAAAGTTACATCAAAATCCATTCAGTAGTTTTTGCATGATGGTGCAAATGTTCAGCCATTCTCACCTACTTTTGTGTTTATAATATAAAAAGGTTTATCTTGGCATGATTTTATAATCAGCGCCATATCAGATTATTAAAAAAAATAGAGTAATTGAAATTAAAAAAGAAAATAAGCATCATTGCAGTTTATTTTAAATAAAATATGAATCAAATCAATCATACTTTGCAAAATGAAATGTGACAGAGAATTTATATTATTACAAAATACAACACTTAACTAAACAAACTGATACAAGTGTTGATAAAGTAATCTGCCCATAATAACACACTGCACAACATACTTAATATACACTACATGCATATTAAAATATTAAAAATATATACCCAGGCAGAACCAGTCCAGCTGTAAAAGACGAAGGTCAGTGCCCGATTAACCCTATAGCAGGAGTAGCAATAGGGAATATGATTTTTTTTTTAGTTCTTTACAATAGCTTACATCGACATATCATTGAAAAAAATATGCAGCACCAAAAAACTCAGGAGTAGTTTTTTGGCGCTGCATATTTTTTAGGAAAATAAAACATTTAAAATTACAAACTGATAAAAACATTTTCAAAAGCACGCTATCTTAGCGCGTAAAAAGTCATGGACTGTGACGTCACGGCAATCGTGATAGCCAATGAAGGCACAGCATGTCTTAACATAATATGGACTATGACGTTATAATTTGATTTGATCAATAGTAAAATTGAATTTGCCTTCCGATTTTTGACCTTTTTAATAATTATTTTCATAATTCTAGATGCATTTTATTAAAATATATTGATGTAGACACAATTCGAAACCAATAAAGTTTATATAAATAATATTTAACCCTCGTTTGCGTCATTGCTACTACATGCGCAAAAGGGGCCCCCCATTTCCACTCTCAACCTGAGCGTAATTTTTTGAGCTTAGCTTACCCATAGCAGATCAAGGGTTCCGTGCTTGATTAATCCGGCACTGAAAAGCGGTGGTTGACTCTAACAATAAAACTGGCGTTAAACAGTTTTGGCGAAGGTTTAAACCCCTAAACGTCACCCTGAGTAGGCACACAAAATAATAATGTTTTCACAAATGCTCACTCTTAATGTTCAATGGAACGGCAATCAGAGACGACTGGATAGTAATTCCGCGTATGATCGACAGCGTACTCCCCGAGGTTTGAAATGGTGTACTTTTTGCAAATGATCTGCTATCATAATTAAGATAGACTACAGAATAAACTGGCAAAGTATGGGCGGCAAAAATAATCGTTTCCGTCTCAAAAATGTGCAACTATTTGGTTTAAAATGTTTGGCCGAGGAAAGACAGTCTTGCTCTACCCTGATCCGGGGTGAGGGCCAGCATTGCGAACGAACTGTAAAAACGTGGCTCGTTCGTACGATACTGATCATGTTGCATCGACTGACGTACATATCATGTGGCGTACGCTGAACATGCTTCCGTTTTAACATGCTATACAATTTGATAAGAACTCTCCGCAGTGACCTCATAGCCGTACGCCGGCTCGCGCGCTTCGTTCCTTTGCCACGTTTGTGAAAAAAAGTGAGTTCCTTTTTTAAATGTTGCCTAGTGTTTCTCGTTTTAAAAATGGAAGTTGATACCAAATAGGTTTTATTTAATTTTTTTTTTATGTTATTCGAGCGGATTTGAAGAGCCTTTTCAAGTAATGATATACTATTTGTATTTATTACGTATGTATGCTCGACACATCCGAGATCCTAGGCAATCAACTCCGTACTATCACTGCTAAGTGCTGACTGACCAAACCTTCCACTAGGTCCACGTCGAAGAAGTTTATTTTTATGTACGATTATTTTTTAAATACGTATCAAAATAATCTGAGTATTTATTTCTAAGTACCTGTTTGAATTGAACACGTCTCTATGCCTTTTAATTTCTCGTTAACTACTTTTCCTTGTATCGAATTAATACTAAATGCTGATTAAGGTTTTAGTGCTGTTTAAAATTCTATGTTGGAATTAACTTCTAGTATGCGAGTAAGTACATAATGCATTTTAAATAGACTATCACTGAGACATTTCCACACTCAATCACATAGTAAATTAGCTGCCCTTTTTTAAATGAATAGGAAATTCAATCTACTGCCCGTTAAGCTTTTTGTAAAATACTAGCTGTGCCGCGCAACTTCGTATGCGTAAATTTTCCCCGTTTTTGCAACATTTCTCGTTGCTGCTCCGCTCCTATTAGTCGTAACGCGATGTTATATAGCCTATAGCCTTCCTCGATAAATGGGCTATCCAACAAAATAATTATTAAAATCGGTCCAGTACTTTTTGAGTTTATTCGTTACATACAAAAATACAAATCTTTCCTCTTTATAATATTAGTGTAGATAACTAGCAATGTGGTATTGGGTCCCACATTACTAGCAATCCTGTTAAAACCCCACTAATGGCTTGTGTTAGGAGCGGGATCACGTGAGTAGTATTATGGGTAGGATTCGAACCCGATCTCACGATTGCGAGTCCGATGCCTTAGCCATTAGGCTACCGTCGCGTCGCTTCAAATTACCTTTGCTTGTTTTAATTGCATATTGGTACCATTTTTTTTTTTATCGTAAGCATCTTCTGCTAATTAATAGAGAAGCAGAAGAGATCGCCTCTTTGACGATTTTGGTGTAATTTTTTCTTACTTTTTTATCGAAATCGGTTAAGCCCTTTATCCATGCAATCGATGAAAGATAATCGCATTTAATTTAGTCATGTGGCGTGCTATAACTGCCACATAATTTTCAACGATAAACATGAGGTTGCCTCATAAACCTGTAAAATAAACGCGTATAAATTATTATAAATTGTATCTTTCTTTAAAAATGATAACTATAAAAACATGTAAAGAAAAGAAAACGTGATATTAAATCATACAATTTCATAAAAAAAAAAAAATAGAAAACTTTAGAAGGTATGTTTTTTTACCCTGTAATAATTGCCGCCTCTATAAAAATTGCCTTGGGATACTGGACGGGTCTATAGAATAAAATAATAAGTATTAAAACAGAAATGTAATATTCGTGTTATAATTATTCAATTTGCACAATTATGCACGCCAAAAAAAGCATACAAAGTTCATGATTAAATCATATCATTGATTGCATTTTGTCAAAGGCCATGGATGACGCTTTGATAACCTTTCGATAAGCGTGCATTCAATAATACATTATATATATATCAATCAGTTTTATCTGTTATTGTTTACAAGAGGGCTGCTATTTGTCAAGGACGTTCATAAGTTATCCATTCTTTACAAATACAATAATTGCATTTTTGAAAGATAGAAAAATTTTGAATCCAGACTCAGGAATCGAACCCGAGACTTCCGTAGCCAAACCGGGGCCAGAAGCGAACCACCATTTTTATCCATTCTTGATATTTTTTTTTCCAGGATCGTCCTGTGCACTTTTTTGACATTTATGAAAAATGGCCGTTGTTATCCTTGTTACACGAGTATATAGTGCAGGTTCCCTAGAACAAATTTTAAAATGATACATATTAAGCTGGAATTGCCATGGTAGTTTCGTTTTGACGAAACGCCCAACCTATTTTTTTTTTTATAAAAGATATCCAGCAATGTGGGATTGTGGTCCCACATTACGAGCAAACCTGTTAACCCCTCCAGCTAAGCTCAATGGCTTGTGTTAGGAGTGGGTTCACGTTTCGAACCGTGGAGGCGCTCCAGCCGGTCTTGGAGGAGTGGGCGGGGCGGCAGCACGGGACCCTTTCCTTCCGGCTGGTGCAGGTCCTTTCCGGGCACGGGTGCTTCGGGCAGTACCTGCACACGGTCGCTAGGAGGGAACCGAGTCCCGCCTGCCACCACTGCGACTGCAGTGAAGACTCGGCGCAGCACACCTTCCAGTATTGTCCAGCTTGGGAGGGGCAACGTCGAGTTCTCACCGCAGTTGTCGGAAGTGACCTCTCGTTGCCGGCCGTGGTTCTGTCCATGGTCCGGAGCGAGGGGTCGTGGAATGCGGTCGCATCCTTCTGCGAGGATATCATCTCGCAGAAGGAGGCGGCGGAGCGCGTCAGGGAAGAGAGCTCCCTGGCGGATCCGCTCCGTCGTCGCCGGCGAACCGGGCGGCGTCGGCGCGCACTTCTGCGCCTGATGCCGCCTTAGGTGGGGCTGCGGGCGGGCGTACGGGGTAATCTGCCCCGCCCGCTGCCTCCCGTGGAGGCGCGGTGCCCTGTGTGTATCCAGGGGCTGCGTAGGTGTGAAATGCCCGGAACGCAACAACATCGCGTCCGGGCATTACCACTGGGCGGGCCGCCGACGGTATAACAAATTCCGGCGGCCCGTTCGCGAAGATGGCGAACGATACACGGCGGGTTTTTTAGTGGGTGCAAACCCCACACTACCTCCATCGTCTTCCCGGACGGTGGGGGTGTACGTTAGGATTTTTTCCCACCAAAAAAAAAAAAAAAGGTGTGGGTTCACGTCGGTAGTACAATTCGGCACAGATTGGATTTGAACCGACGACCTCACGATTGCGAGACCGATGCCTTAGCCATTAGGGTACCGCCGCTTATTCTATCGTATAAAAAAATATGAACAAATCAACATAAATATCAATTAGGTACAGTTAAATGCATACACGCTTTCTCAATTAGATACAAGATAAGGAATAACTACAAAGATATGATATCAAACCACTTGTCGATATGGGCTTGTCACTTATAAGACCTGTTTCATTTATCTAGTGTAAACTAACATGTTTTAATGTCAATTAGATAGATATAGTTCTCATATGAATGAAGGTGTAAGCATAATTATTTTATTAATTACTAACCTAGACGTAAATAGCATAGCGATAAAATGCCGGGCCTATAACTTGGTCAAACTTCAAGCTGTACAAATATATCAACCCATATAATGCCCCACTGCCGGGCACCGGGCTCTGCAGTTAATCCTACTTATATAGGTCGCATCGAGATATTATGTACTATAGTACATTAATACCCAATGATAGGTCGTTAGGGTCATTGCCATGATCGCCACACTTCGCGAGCGGGTTCTCTCACGGGAAGAGATGAGGTGGTACTATTCTTAATCCGGTACCACACGGAAAACTTCAAGCTATCTTGATACCAAATAGCATCTTTTATTAAATCGGCCCATTATTTTCAAAGATTAGCGCGGTCAAACAAACAAACTCTTTTTTTAAATTATAGTATTAAAACTAGCTTTCGACAGCCGTAGGTTATCGCGAAGTCCTATGAGTGTGTCTAGATATTAAATTCCAAATTTCATTCAAATCAGTTCAGCCGTGTTTACGTAAAAAACATCCAAACTTTTACTTCCGTAATAACATTATAAACTTTAGTACCTACATTTAAAGAGACGAAATATAGTATGACAATTGTATAATTATGTTCTTATAGCATCTTAGCCGTCTGTGACGTCCTTTAATTTATTTTCAAAAATTTTAATAGGCAACCCTGACTATCAGTTCACAAAGCATGACATTTTGCATAATAAGTAATTCTGAGAAATTGGTTATCACGATTAATATTTCCGACATGCTGATAGCTGATAACCACATCCTCTCCCATAAAAAATAATAAAATATGAGTTCAGTATCACATTTAGATATTTAGGCCAATCCCCCCTCCCCGCACAAAAGAAATCATGGATTGCTCAGCTCGTAACAGAACGTTGAGCATTCGCTGTTGTTAAATTTACTCGAACCACACTTGGAACATTACATTCGATGTTACAACCTTATTTTAAAAACCAACAAACGTTTTGGTGTAACGTTTTATCGAGCTAAGACACACAGGTGAAGGAAGTGTATGCAAGACAAAGAAATGTTACAGGTAACAGTTTACTCGCCTTAGAGCATTTACCTGTAATTACATCCCACACAGCGTCGAGCATTCGCAAGAAATCCTTTCGGAAACTGAGCATTTGCCTGTATTATACCATTCGTAAGAACGTTACATTACATTGTAAGGCTCTAGCAAACGTTCAAGTGTATACTCACCTTAATAGCAGATGAGATCCCTGCTTAAGAGTATTACAGAAATCTATACTAATATTATAAAGCGGAAGAGTTTGTTTGTTTGTTTAAACGCGCTAATCTCAGGAACTACTGGTTCGATTTGAAAAATTCTTTTTTTGTTGGATAGCCCATTTATCGAGGAAGGCTATAGGCTATATAACATCGCGCTACGACTAATAGGAGCGGAAAAGCGACGAGAAATGTTTAAAAAACGGGGAAAAATTACGCATACGAAGTTGCGCGGGACAGCTAGTATAAAATAAGTACTTACACCGGTTTGTGGTTTCAACAATAGTACAATATGCACAGTCGTAGAGTTGTCCTACATTAGCCATTGCCATTCCACTCGATACGGTTGTAAAATTAATACATACTTACTCTGTTTATTGGCTTCGTTGATAAATGCGTGACGTACCTACGTCGTCAATAGTAGGTATAATAGTAATTTTGTTTAAGACAGAATCCAAGCCAGCGGCAAAAAAGAAGGGCGGCAAAATTGATGGCCCGTCTTGTGAGGTACTTAGGCGGTATCGGGTGAAATGATTTGTCGTATGTGCGACCTAGGTAAATCTGGCCTCGGGTCAGCACTGTATAACATCGCTTTGGCTAAATGTGATAGTGTGAAGGGCGGCAAATTCTTATTATTTTGCCCTGAGCGGCTAATTTTCTGGATCGGGCCCTGGTTTAAGGTGGCGTCAGTCCAGTTTCAGGTTTTTCTGTTATAAAAACGCCGGCCAAGTGTGAATCAGAGTTACTTGTCGGGACTGCTCCAATTGACCGTAACAGCATCTGCTTCATTATCGGTTATCACTAGTGGATCCAGAGGGATCTTAGGCTTTAGGGTCTGATGCCAAATCTCACGAAATCTCCACCTGGAGTGAATTTAGAAAAATTAACAAAATCACCTCATGTAATTAATGAACGCTCTCTAAGCAGTTTATCAAGCCTATAAAATTTCTTCTGAAATTAACACGCATGATATTGGTTCCAAGGCACAAGAGTAGAGACCACCTGGCAGGAGGATGTTAATACACAGGTCTAAGTCTTACTCCGTCTTATTGGGTACCAAAAAGTGCCAGTTATTCTTCCATGAAATAGTGATGTTAACGCATCACTGTGTTTAAGTTGAAGAG
The DNA here is from genome assembly GCA_945859575.2 of Herminia tarsipennalis. Taxonomy (NCBI): domain Eukaryota; kingdom Metazoa; phylum Arthropoda; class Insecta; order Lepidoptera; family Erebidae; genus Herminia; species Herminia tarsipennalis. The sequence goes on along the minus strand of OX243849.2, from coordinate 13,043,791 downwards.
CACTGTAGCAAGTATAATTACTGAGCAAATGAGAGAGCGCGGTGTGGTGACATTCAGATCTTTGCGAAACAAGGATTTGGGTGGCACTAATATTATTTTATTACACGTGATGCTTACCATCAGGCGCATGAACGTCTCATCTCCTCAAGACCAAAGTCTTCTAAAATGATTCTCAAGTTCCAAATTCTTCTATTTACGTTATGCGAGAAACACATCTATCTATACTAATATTATAAAGCGGAAGAGTTTGTTTGTTTGTTTAAACGCGCTAATCTCAGGATCTACTGGTCCGATTTGAAAAATTCTTTTTTTGTTGGATAGCCCATTTATCGAGGAAGGCTATAGGCTATATAACATCGCGCTACGACTAATAGGAGCGGAGCAGCGACGAGAAATGTTGCAAAAACGGGGAAAATTTACGCATGCGAAGTTGCGCGGAACAGCTAGTATGTTTATAAAATTTGAACGTAATCGGTCGAGTGGATTCAATGCAAATTGGCTATGACAGACGGACATACAGAAACACGAGTGATCCTATAAGGGTTCCGTTTTTTCTATTTAAGGAACGGTACCCTAAAAAACACACAAACACTTTAAAAATGTTTATCAGTTATATCTACTTACTACTGCTATTATAGCCACGTGTCGAAACCACGTGCAATCATTACAATAAAATGAGGAAAACGATTCACGGCGTTCTAATAATCTTACGATGTATTATAAACTAGCTGTCCCGCGCAACTTCGTATGCGTAAATTTTCCCCGTTTTTGCAACATTTCACGTCGCTACTCCGCTCCTATTAGTCGCAGCGCGATGTTATATAGCCTATAGCCTTCCTCGATAAATGGGCTATCCAACAAAAAAAGAATTTTTCAAATCGGACCAGTAGTTCCTGAGATTAGCGCGTTTAAACAAACAAACAAAGCAAACAAACAAACTCTTCCGCTTTATAATATTAGTATAGATTGTTATGATGTAAGCATGGTTTACGTGATTGTAATCACGATGTGTGATCGATTGTAAACTGTCTTATTTCCTTTAACTGTTTCTCTAGAATAACAGCGGGTCAATTCACGTATTTAAAATGTAGTTGCAGTTCAGTTACAGTTAAGTTTCGATTAAAACGGCCATTTTTGTATTCTTGTAACTTTGGGATCGATCTCAAATACGCTTGCGTCAAGTATGCGTCTCGTAAGCGCAATAACGACATTCTAGTACGGTGCGCAAGCGTTTTTAAGATCGATCCCAAAGTTACAAGAATACGAAAATGGCCGTTTTAATCGAAACTTAACTGCAACTGCACTGCTTTAAATACGTGAATTGACCCACAGGATACTAATGTAGGTAGACCACATTGATATACAGGATGGGGAAAGTATCTACTACTTTACAATAGAAAATTAGAATGCAATTACAGAAATCATTCCTAAAACAAAATTGGTTCCGCTACTGCATGCTAACAAAAAATACACATGCAAACTCACGTTACAGCAATAAGGTCCTATCTTCTTTTCTATATAATGGAACGGATTGAAATCTAGGAATTTAGGCGAAGGATCGATCTGGAACTCTTTGTTCAGGGGGGGGGGGGCGTGGCAACATGTAACCCAACTGGCCAAGTGTGAGTCGCTTGCACTACAGGGAGAGGGTGCATTTGATTCAACACCGCCGAGGGAAGGCCACTGTCAAAACGCCAGCTCCTGACTATGGTCTAAATTCCTCAATAAAAAATGAAATGGGGGGGGGGGTGCAATGCTTCCCCATTGGATCCCGCGGCTGGTGGTGGCGTAAATTAGGAGAAGCCTACGTACAACAGTGGACCGATACAAGCTGATGATGATGCAATATAGACGATTACTCATCTACAAGTGCCGAATGTTTATTACTTCTACACTGCTCTAACTAAACAAGCATCCGTGTTATTGTTACAAGTATTTCCACAACTGCCGTTTTACGTATTATCAGAAAAACAACACGTAGTTACATATACCTACAATACTTTTCTGAAAAATAACTCTTTCCTGGAGGCCAATTCACGTATTTAGAGCAGTACAGTTGCAGTTAAGTTTCGATCAAAACGGCCATTTTCGTATTGTAACTTTGGGATCGAACTTAAAAACGCTTGCGCACTGTTCTAGAATGTCGTTATTGCGCTCTCGAGACGCATACTTGACGCAGGCGTATTTCAGATCGATCCCAAAGTTACAAGAATACAAAAATGGCCGTTTTAATCGAAACTTAACTGCAACCGTCCTGCTTTAAATACGTCAATTGACCCCTTGATTACTTACTCAAATGGAAAGATTTCTCGCTATGCCTTTATCTTACATATTTTTATTAGATACTAGCTGTGCCCGCGACTTCGTTCGCGTGAAAGTCGGGTTTTAATTAAGGTAGTTTAGGTAACGAAATAACTTCTGTATAATATGTTGTAAACAGTCCTGTTGACTAAATACTTACTAAATAAAAATCGATCTGTTCTATTCTTTTAGATAGTTAGTTTGGTGTGCGGCTTGAGAAGTGGGTTTTCTGTTGTTTTTGTTTCATTCTTTCAACGTTATAGGTACCTACTTATTACCTAATAATTTTTAATAGAATTTGTACGAAAATGTTGTTACTTCTCATGTGATCGTAAACTTGTAAAGCCTAAGTACTTAACTGTGATAGTTTTCCTTATAAGTTTTCCTTTTAATTTTTTTCACATACCCAACATCAACCATTTAGCTGGCAGGGGGACACTTGACTCTAATAAAAATGTTCACTATAAAGCCTAATATTATACACAAACGAATCCTTAAATCTAAAAATAGTCTTCACAAACCCTAAACGCTTTTTAAAATACCTATCTAATGATACCACACACCCACTTTACATATAAGAGAGGTACCCTTAAAAAAATAATGATTTTCAAGATTTTGTTCTTTCACTTTATCGGCGTTAGTAATTTATTCATGCAAAAGTTGCAACCTTCTAGCACTAACAGTCTCTGAGCTAAGCTGCGGACGGACGGACATAAGGAAACTATAAGAGTTCTGTTTTGCCATTTTGGCTAAAAATGGGGTGTATTTCATATAGTGTTACAACGCAATATTAATAATAAAACTGCTGTAACACTTTAGTAAGCAAACACAGAGCGTGTCATGTGTGTCATGACCGCGAAAATGTCAGATATCCCTAAAGGTACGGTTGACAGACAACGACCCCCCTCCTCCCGTCACCCGAACTACTCACACTTGACCGATGTTGAGCCATTCATTATCGTTGAATTGATGAACACGTGATCTCCAACCATAACCCCAAAACATGATCCTCGATGCACCTGTGTGATGCGTGGTCAAACAAACGGACAGACAGACAAACATTTCTAAAAATCATAGCAATGTGTTTCTTTTTAAAACTTCTTTTACTAAGTATAGAACGTTATTGAATACAACGCCATCTACTTTCAAGAATGTTGCCACTCAGCAAGAAACAAATCCTTCATCTCAAGCACCTATACCCTAATAAATGTTTTCACAATTAAGGAATTATTTGATCACGGTGAACAATTTGATTTCATAGATGGCGCTACATGTTTTTTTTACGTGTGTAATGTCTTTATTTAGACGAACACATCATTTCTGGAAAATGTCGAATACTTTTTAATTATAATGTAATATTGTATTTCATTTCTACTACGATTAATTCATTACTCTCAGCAGTGCATGCAATACCTATAATTAACTTACCTAGGTGCATAATTTACTTGATTTTTAATATAAAAAAATAATAACCAAAGTAAATAAGTTACTTACGGTCGAAAAAATAACTAAAACATTGAGAAAAATATTAAAAAAGGATAAAGACAATTAAAAACATACAAAAAGAACATAATCAGACATCGGATTCGAGCCCGGGACTTCGTCGTCAAAGTCCGCTAGCATAGCTTCGAGGCTATACTGTTCGCTACTTACCACGTCAAAATATCTGTTCTTATGAAACTTAACAATGTTGTGTTTAGCTCCTTTTAGTTTTAGCGTGAAGTTATGTATTCCATGGGTTACAATTATAGATAATGTCTAATTGTGGAAAATTTTGTGATAAACCATTATGGTGCGACAAAAAATACGTTGCTACTCGTTCCCCATAGACGTTAGCGTAATGATTCATAGTGTAAATAATGTCCTATAGTATTTACTATAAAACTGCAAATTTTCATAAAGATCCGTCTAGTAGTTACTGTTTTATAACGAAAAATAGCTACAGACATTATCCCTTACTGCTTAGCTCCTATGGGATAAAGCGTGATAATTTATAGCCTAAATGTTAATCTGCATCTATTAGATTGCACGTGCAAAATTTCAACCGAATCTGTACGGTAGTTTTTGCGTGATGCGTGTTCAAACAAACAGACAGACAGACAGACAGACAGACAGACATTTCTAAAAATGCAGCAAAGTGTTTGAATACTCTTTTCGAACATTTCCTAATATTTTTTTTCACTAAGTTCGGCCATGTACAGACACGTGAAATTTACAGTTTTATTATATGTATAGATATTTCGGGACTTAATCGCGTGAATTAGTTAAAGGTACGAACGTTTTATTTACCCGACGTTCGATCGAATTGCACCAATCGTGGTCACGGGTCGACTGACTAAAAGGTTCCTTTAAATAATTCACGCGATTAAGTCCCGAAATATATCTAATATGTATAAAAATCGCGAAAGTTTAAAAACAATAATTAGGTACATATTTTTGCCTTCGAATAACCTATTTTATATTTTTATCCACTAATGGATCTATGGACATTTTTTTCCTGTACGAAAAATAATCTAAATACATTTAATGTATTTGTTAAATGTCAAACTTATCAGTTGCGGATGCCCGTTACAGTTACATACTTAATAAAATTACTAACCAAATAGGTATATAACTTTAAAACGTACGATACATTAACAAAACTTTATTATTAAATCGATAAGCAAATAGCTGTTAGGTACTTAGAACTGCTATATTGTAGCCATGCAAAAAAATACTACTTTAAGATTGACAAAATTATTTACTCGTTTGAAAAGCAAAAGCCACACGTATAATACCTCGTTGTCATGATATTACATTACATTTAATGATAATTTTGCAAAGCAATAAACCGAAGGAAATTGCATATCATTATATGCAATTTCCTTCGGTTTATATGATAAATAGCTGACCTATGTAAACTATTGAGTCTCTTTAATATATATATATATATATACCTAGTAAAACAGATAGAGAAAGACCTCCTGTACAAAATATGCAATATTTACGTTACAGAGTAACAATGACATCAGCAATCCTGATCACGGGCGGCGCTGGCTACGTGGGCTCTCACACGGTCGCCACTCTCTTGGAAAAACAATCAGACAATGTGGAGATCATCGTAGTAGACAATCTCTCTAATGCGTACTGCGCTGATGGCCAGAAGAAACCGGAGCCATTGAGGATCATAGAGGATATCACCGGCCAGACGATACAGTACTATAATGTGGATATCAGAGATGAGAGTGGATTGAGCATGATTTTTGAAAATGTAAGTATAAATAGGGATTTAAGTTTATGATCTTTTTTTTGGATATTATATTATTGTAGAAAGATTGCTCAGCTGGCTAGCAGTAGGTACGTTTTGAAGCTAACGTTTTCCCTCCCTTTTGATTCTTTGGGTTTGAGTAAAACTCAAGGGAATTGACACACTTTAGGAGGCATGGTAAACGAAACTACGAAGTTTTGGGAAAGGGAGGGATGAGTTCCACCAACCGGACGACGCAGGAGCTCAGCGCATTTCACACTGTCAGAGGAAATTCAAACTTCTAAACTTAACCATAAGTTTCATATTTGCATGGAATTTACGCTGCTTGGAAATCGGTTACATCCGCGTGGCTGCCGCAGCAGAGCCGCGCTCCGCTACCGCTCAGCGCGCACTCGCTCGTCTGTTGTATTCTAGTCGCGGAGAGCATGCTAACGGATACGCGAGCACGCGCGCGCTTGTACACGGGTTCCAGCAGATTGTGGCCGTCGGGCGGACGCGGTCGGCTGCTCGCGCATGCGCTATGGTGCGCTACGCTGTGTAGTTGCGTCGCCCGCTTGGTGGAAATCGTACATAACGGACTGCTTTCAGTAACGAGATTGATACCCCAAAGCTAACAGTATATCTATCTCGCTTCAAGTCCATTCCCCGTGAGCTGTAGTTTCTTAAAAATCTTTTTTATCCCTTGTTTATACCACAAAGGTATTTAAACTGAAGAAATTTCATTTTTAGAAGGTAATCAGCAATGTGGGTCTTGTTAACCCCTCCATCTAAGCTGAATTGCTTGTAAGGAGTGGGTTCAGGTCGGCAGTATTATGAGTAGGATTCATACCCGCGACCTTTCGACTGCGAGGCCGATGTCTTAAACAATTATCTGTTATGTATTAATTTCAGCACAATATAGAGTGTGTGATTCACTTCGCGGCGCTGAAGGCAGTAGGCGAATCTGTTGAGAAGCCGCTGGAATACTACCAAGTGAACATCACTGGAACTTGCACGCTGTTAGATGTGAGTATTTTTAGATTATTCTGGTGATTTTTGTATAAGGAAGAGAAAAGCAGACTTCCATTATTTTTTCTATTGTATGTGTATATAAATAATATCTTGGGATAACTCACACAACGCAATCTGAAAATGTAGGGCATTTTACGTCATTCGTAGATCAAATTAAATATGTACTTTCTTTTTAATGTTTAATTTGATGATTAAATGTTTATAAAAACTAAATTAATGACGAACGTCAAATTTCTGAGGGTTTTAAGCCACAAAATTGCCTGCCCCTTTAAATAATAATAATATCTTGGGACAACTTACATAACTATTTGTAGTCAAAACTAGCTGTGCCCGCGACTACGTCCGCGTGAAGTTGCAATGCTGCTCCTTCGCTTAAACGTTAACGTGATGATAAAGTAAAAGTAGCCTCCTCACATCCTCAGCTGTCTGACAGTGAGAGCCCCGTCAAAATCCGTCTAGCCGTTTCGGAGATTAGCTCAAACAAACAGACAGACAGACAAAAAAAATGTGTTTTTGTTACAGGTACCATATACATGACGCCGAATAGTCAGTCGATTCCTTGTAGGGGGTGATGAGACCATAATACTAAACCAAAATTGTTGATAAAAAAGTACATTAATTTTCAATTTTTAATGGGCTATCCCACACGGGACACCACTTTGTTTTGTGAGAATACCTAGTTCAGTGGAAAATTCGTAAGACGAAGGGAGAGTAGACCGCCGACGCGGCATAGGAGGAAATAATATCCCCCTCTATTGCTACCGAGCGGCGAAAATATATGCCTGCTCCTGCTGTTTCGTTTAAGCGGCGCAGGGCGCTTGCGCGCTAGTTTGCGTGTGTGTTGTACTACAGTGTTATAGTTCTGAAGTGTTAAATTGAGTAATATAAATTGTCATGTTTGTGTACGATAGGCAATTGATGAATATTGAATTTTACCACATAAATGATAGTCCATTTATACTGATAAATAAAGCAATTCGTGTATCCAAAATATTCAAAAATGCACAACGTTAATGTTCAAGTTTTCACTTCTTCAGGTACTCCCGGAGTGCAACCCGTCTTTTTTTTAAATTTCGGTTAAGTATCATGGTCTGATCACCTCCTTCAAGGATTTGACTGACTAAATAGGCACTCTGTCTACTTCCTTATGCATTTGGTAAAAAAAAACTGTTATTTTGACATTACAGACATTTTAATTTTATTTATTTGTACACTATTATGTACTTCACACAGGTCCTCGCTGACTGGATCTTCAAGACTCCTGAAACCCTGACTTTGATAACTGTATATTTCTACAGGTGATGCGTAAATTCGGTGTATACAAACTAGTATACAGCTCCTCGTGTACGGTGTACGGAGAGCCTACGAGACTGCCCATAGACGAGGGTCACCCCACGGGCCGCGGCTTGACGTCACCCTACGGAAAGTCCAAATACTTCTGCGAGGAGATCATGAAGGATGTCTGTACTAGTGACCAGGTAATGTGACGTTTTGGTTACATATCAACCCATATGATGGCCCACTGCTGGGCACGGGTCTCCCCAGTAGAACCTACTGGTATGTAGATCCTGGGGGTAATTGCCATAATCGCCACGCTTGGCGAGCGGGTTGGCGATCGCAGTAAGGCTTTAAGTACGCAGAGGACGCTGCTGCCCGTCCTCCGGAGTGAAATCCCTTAGTCGCCTTGACGACACCCACGGGAAGAGATGGGGTGGTACTATTCTTAAGCCGGCACCACACGGCAGTTTTGGTTATCACACTAATATTATAAAGGCGAAAGTATGTTTGTATGTTTGTTACTTCTTCACGTCTAAACGGCTGGAGCGATTTCTATAAAATTTGTTATGGAATTAGCTGACACCCTGGATTAGCACATAGGCTTATAAAACGCGGGTAACACCGCGGGGCACAGCTAGTTATCCATAATTCTCAGAATAGTTTTTTTTTTTTTTTTTAAAGACGACTCCCGCATTAGAGTACAAGCTCTGTGACGCGGGAGACTTTACAAACATACAAGTCACGGACACAAAGTACACCCAGACTGAGAACAACAATTTGTATATCACACAAAGTGGTGTCCCGTGTGCGAATCGAACCCACGACCTCTTGCGTAGCAGTCGGACATACTCCCACCGCGCCACAGAGGCAGTCAATTATATTTGTCAAGTGCAGGGCAGATCAACTTCATGTTTGAATTTGAACCTGACGCGTGTCAGTCGAGCTACTGCTGTCTAGTGCAAAGAATTGACCAATAGATGAATAGGCTGCTCGCCAGTTTGGTGACGTCAGTTATGACGTTTTTCACAAAAAGGCCAATCAGTAATGACTCGCCTTTTTGCCCTTTTGGCAGAATTACTTGGTACGAAATTAGCAGGGCAGTTTAAAACTAATCGGCTATAAGTGTTCATCTATACTAATATTATAAAGCTAAGGAGTTTGTTGGTTTGTTTGAACGCGGTAATCTCAGGAACTACTGATCCGAATTGAAAAAATCTTTTACTTTTGGATAGCCCATTTGAAGGCTATAGGCTATAGCCTATAGCCTTCAAATGCTCCTATTCAAATGCTCAAATGTTCCTATTGGTCGTAGCGTGATGTTATATATAACATCACGCTACGACCAATAGGAGCGGAGCAGCAATAAAAAATGTTGCAAAAACGAAGAATATTAACACAGACAAAGTTGCGCAAATTTGTTAAAGAATAATGTAATTAATCGCTTCTCTACATTACACCAAATAACTTCGTAAAATAATGTTTGAAAAAAAATAAAACAAATTAACCCTATACCACCTACTTTTGTCACGCAACCATTTACTACACATCTGAGAGACCCCGTAGTAAAATAGATGTTTCTTTGTCAGGTTTAGAGCCTAAACCTCACAATAGACAACGATTCATAGGTCATAACTCAAGAAACCAGTGGTGGTAACAGATTAAAGGTTAATATTTAGTGATAAGTAAAAAAGCTGCGAGCGGGAGTTTATTAGTATATTACAACTCAGTCTGTATAAACAACTAATATTCAGTAACGCACCTGTCGTACCAACGGCGATAAAGCGAGTAGCGATTAGCGATTTTATAGCTCAAGAAACGTACATACTTATGTAGATCCCGTGTAAACAAAAGAGATACAGATATTAATAGTTGATCTTAGACCGTTCACACTACCGGCGGCGGCGAGTACTCGCTCTATACTGCATCTCTTTTGTTTACACGGACGGGATCTACAAAATACATCTGTTGCACGTTTCTTGAGCGATAAATCCTTCTCGCTCATCGCCGTTGGTAGGACAGGTGCATAAGGGTACTCAACAGGGTGCGATGTATCTGATTAATGTTAATCTTCCCATCTACTACATATGTTTTTTTATTTTTTTTATATTTAGTAGGTATGTACTAACTAATTTATTATATAAATTGCTAGCATGGCTTAAATGGTCTCATTGAAAATCAGCGTTGCAAGTTTGTCGCAAAACCCGCAACATATATGCAAACTCAAATTCATTGTTTATGTTGAGGTTTAAGACTGTATGTATAATTTAAAGTTGTTATTTTTTTTTTGTACGTCAAATACATGGCAATAAAGAAACTTTTCTTCTACAAGCAACTATCAGTAATATAACTAAACCCATGTATTTATTTCAGAAATGGAAGATAATATCCCTCCGTTACTTCAACCCAGTAGGCGCACATCATAGCGGACGTATAGGCGAGGATCCGTCCGGTGTTCCTAACAATCTTATGCCTTATATTGCACAGGTAAGATAAAAATATACTTTCAAAGTGCTTCTGATCAAATATTACAGTTGGATCAACGTAACTAGGCCGGACTGAAGTTGGTGACAAGTAGTTGCGCAGATGCATTTTTTGGAAGTAAATGGTGATAGGAAGCGGGGGACAGGGGGCAGTAACTAAACCAAGAGAATTAGAGATGCGATTACGCATTACATTGTCATAATTTGTATTACTAACTCATGTTTTTTGTGATTATTTTCGTAAAGAAATTGTTTTGATAAAGCCCGTGCAGAGCATAGGCTCGGCATGGGGTCATGCCAGCCCGTCCCCCCATCAATAAAGCATGTAAGTTCTCCCGTCTCCGTGTGTTTTTCCTTGATAAAACCTATGCTCAGCATGGGGTCATGCCAGCCCGTCCCCCCATCAATAAAGCATGTAAGTTCTCCCGTCTCCGTGTGTTTTTCCTTGGTAAAACCTATGCTCAGCATGGGGTCATGCCAGCCCGTCCCCCCATCAATAAAGCATCTAAGTTCTCCCGTCTCCGTGTGTTTTTCCTTGATAAAACCTATGCTTAGCATGGGGTCATGGCAGCCCGTCCCCCCATCAATAAAGCATGTAAGTTCTCCCGTCTCCGTGTGTTTTTCCTTGATAAAACCTATGCTTAGCATGGGATGGGGTCATGCCAGCCCGTCCCCCCATCAATAAAGCATGTAAGTTCTCCCGTCTCCGTGTGTTTTTCCTTGATAAAACCTATGCTCAGCATGGGGTCATGCCAGCCCCTCCCCCCATCAATAAAGTATCGAACTTCTCCCGTCTCTGTGTGTATTTCCTTGATAAAACCTATGCTTAGCGTGGGATCAAGCCAGCCCCTCCCCCAATCAATAAAGTATCTAACTTCTCCCGTCTCTATGTGTTTTTTCTTGATAAAACCTATGCTCAGCGTGCGGTCAAGCCAACCCCCCCCACCCCATCAATAGCGTATGTAAGTTCCCCCGTCTCTGTTTGTATTTCATTCATAAGACCTATGCTCAGCATGGCGTCATGCCAGCCCCCCGCCCCATAAAAGCATACTAAAATCCTGAACCTACTATAATAATATGGCTGTATCTCAATATCTATTTTCCCTCCAACTAGGATTGCTTTCTCTTTCCTCTTATTTTTGAGTTAATGGCTATTTGGTTTATTTATCAGCTTTTTCTGACAGTGTCTAGTTTACATATATTGGACAATTTAACTGCAATCCTACGGATCCTGCATATTATTTTCTGTTATATGCGTAGCTGTAAAAATGATGACAGCTCATTTTGCCGCCATTTTCACAACTAATGACTGTTTTTTTTTTTAGGTAGCAGTAGGTCGTCTAAAAGAACTGCTAGTATTTGGCAATGACTACCCAACGGTTGATGGTACTGGTGTTAGGGACTACATCCACGTTGAAGACCTGGCAGAGGGACATGTGAAGGCTGTCAAACTGTTCACACAGTCCGGCTTCAGTGGTTTCCATGCTGTTAATCTTGGTAAGTTAACTCTCCGTAATGTTTTTAAAATGGGTGTGGTTTTTATAACCCAGTAAAAAACATAACTGTGAAGTTGTGAAAATGGCGAGAAATGAAAAAGAAATTTTATGGAAATTGAACTTATGTAAAAAAATGGTCACAATTCGGTTTGGATTTTTGCAATTAACTTTTAAATTTCTGGAATGATAGCGAGATTATAATTAATTTCCTATTATCCGTTTCTTTATAATTGCTTTAGCATTTTCGCAATTATTATTATTTTTGTATATTTTTGAGTTAATGGCAATAGGGAATATGCATGTATTTTAGTTGGTCCTTATACTATAACTTACATCGACATATAATTGAAAAAAAAAAAATGCAGCGTCAAAAAACTACTACCATTAGATAAACAAAACATTTAAAATTACAAACTGGTAAAGTATAAGTAAAGTAATTTCAAAAGCACGCCATCTTGGCGCGTAAAAAGTAATGGACTGTGACGTTACGGCAATCGTGACAGCCAATGAGGGCATGTCTTAACATAGTATGGATTGTTACGTCATAATTTGATCTGACCAATAGCATTCGTTTCAACTACCTTGAATTTCCCGCCCATTTAAATAACTATTAAAATGTAAATCATTTTAATAATTCTTTACAAAATTATAAACATATACATATCAACCCATAAGATGGCCCACTGCTGGGCACGGGTCTCCCCAGTAGAACCTACTAGTATGTAGATCCTGGGGGTAATTGCCATAATCGCCACGCTTGGCGAGCGGGTTGGCGATCGCAGTAAGGCTTTAAGTACGCAGAGGACGCTGCTGCCCGTCCTCCGGGGTAAAATCCCTTAGTCGCCTTGACGACACCCACGGGTAGAGATGGGGTGGTACTATTCTTAAGCCGGCACCACACGGCAAATTATAAACGAATAATATTAAAAAATATTGATGTTCAATTCTAAAATGAAAGTTTATAAAAAAAAATATTTCACACAAATTTGCGTCAAATTCATATTCGCCTATTTAACCTAATTTCTCCTACCTCACGATTGCTAGTCCGACGACTTAGCTATTAGGCTACCGCAAGTTTTTTCTAAAAACAATAAAACAAAAAAATCCAGGGGTTTCAACCGCCCTGTTGGGTATGGCTTAGACCAACCTGACCTTGTTTTTATGAGTAATAAACAGCAGGTACTTTTTCCTCCAGGCACGGGCACCGGCTACTCAGTCCTACAAATGATATCAGCCTTCGAGGCAGCTTCAGGCCGTCCCGTCCCATACCGCATAGTGGGGCGAAGACCGGGCGATATCGCGACCAACTACTCAGACGTAGGGCTCTCACACCGCCTCTTAGGATGGAGGGCTGTGAAGACCCTCGAAGATATGTGCAGGGACACCTGGAGATGGCAGAGTGAGAACCCTGAAGGATTTAAGAGGAGTTAGGTAGTATTTGATTGGTAGGATAATGTGTAGCTTTTTTATTTAGTCGGGTTATATGAAGTAATAGAAGATAGTGTCTTTACCTATTTCAAACCTTACTCATGATACTTGTCGAATGTTTTGTCTTTGGTTTTCATTCCATTTTCAAAATGGAATAGAAGACAAACATTCGCTACATATTATGAGTAAGGAACAAAATGTTTGATCTTGATTTACTTTGCTAGTTTCTATCTATCTCTTTCTACGATGTATATACGAGAGAGATAGATAAGCATCGATGTCAAATGTTTTTACTTTTTTTCATACCAAAGTTATCATTAAAATTTCCGAGGTTCGTGTTGAATTTTCGACAATTTTAATTGACACAAATATTGGTGTAGCAGTTCTCAACTGATGCTCCTTTGTAAATGTTGCAATTAACTTTAAATCTAACTTGATTAAAGGCCTAAAGGCTTTAAGATGATAGACAGAATTTTGCATTCTAAATAGATTATTTCTAAGTAATATTCATACAGCTACATTATTTATAGTATTTAGACATTCAGCGATAGCTCGACATGGCAATCGGTATATAGGCGTACTCAGCCCAGTATCATTCGGCGAGGGGGGGGGGGGGTCGTATTTCTGGAGAAGTTTTGGGTGATACAATAGGGATGTTGACTGTCAAGTCAAATCAGTCTCTTTTAATGAAATGTCAAAACGAAAAGGTCTATAGAAATGTATATGGTATAACAACCTATGACGTAATAAGTTCCTGTCAAATCATTAGTTTTAGTATTTTTTAAAGTTATTAAATTCCAAAACATGTTGAACTGTGGAAAAGAATTTTCAAAGCATTTTAAGACTCATTATTGTCTAATTTGTATTAAATAATTATTTTTTCTTGTAGTCAACTACCCAATTGATTAAACTTCGGCCGAATGTGTACCGTGTACCTTTTTGCAATTTCATGGGGGGGGGGGGGTACCTCCAAATCTCACCCCAAACCCCTGGATGCGCCCATGTTAGACAGGGAAGACCATTATGGTACGCGACTTACATCAGTTAGGCGTTCGCTTTATCTTATTCTGCACTTCAGTTCCCGTTGGATGCATTTATTAATATTAACCGCTGATTTTTGTGTGTACTAGAAATTGCTATGTCGACCTGTAGCGGACTATACAAAATGTAATAGAAAGGTGTTGACAACTTGAAGGGTTGCTATAAGTAATTGAGAGTGCAGATACCTAATTTTATTAAAATTGGACTATGCTAAAACTTTATTTATCACGATTATTTATCAAATTAAAAATTATGACTTAAGGCGTAGAGTATAGATCGCTCCGCGATCGTCCGGCAACCATCAAATCAATATCGTGGCGCGGTGGGAGTGTGTCCGACTGCTACGTAAGAGGTCGTGGGTTCGATCCCCAGGATAAAACTTTGTGTGATGAGCACGATGGTTTATTCTGTGTCTGGGTGTTATTTATCTATAATATGTATGTGTTTAGAAATATATAAGTATGTTTATCAGTTGTCTGGTTTCCATAGTACAAGCTATGCTTAGTTTGGGATCAGATAGCGTTGTGTGAGTTGTCCCAAGATATTATTATTATTATTATTGGAGAGTACAGCCATATTGCCGGCCACAGCATTGCCGCCACAAATTCCTGTAAAACATGGCCCATTTAAACGCCCCTTTAGCGTTTTAGTTGGCGTTGTTTTGGGTGTGGTCAAATTTTAATAGGATTGCACCAGTAGGTGATTTGACCACACCTTTCTGTTACAGTTGTATATTATATGTACGTATTACGTATATATATTCTTTTACATTTTTATTAATCATGCCACTTATTTTTTTGTTATTTTAATCAGTGTGTTTTCGAATTTAAAGGTTAAAGATAACATTGCCATTTAGTTTTTAAAGAAAATAATATTTTTATTTTACCAAATATGTAATAATGAAATAATAATAATGGTGAAGTTAGACTATACAATGCTTATACCAAAAAAATGGACGCTAGTAGGAAATATTTAAAAATAATCGAATGAATTACCATTTAAAAATATTTATCATACACCAAATATTGTATGTTCCTATTATGTTGCCATATTTTGAACATAAATTAAAATTTATTAATATGTTTATATTTATTTTGTTAGTTATTTTAGGACCAAAGCAATACATACCAAATATATGCCAAAGCATTTAGACAGTCATTTATTATTAAATTACAGTTACTAAAAAGATTGTTGTTAGTATTTTATTTTGTTATATAAATTACTTATTTTCGTGTTTTTATTTTTTAATACGTAAAATATAAGTGGACAAAAATTCTAGGGCATTTTTTCTATTATGCTGATATGTGCTGTCCTGGACCCAATTAGTATTAGTGGTATCTTAATCCATCAGTGCTTGTGCCCTTTTTAAGGTTCTTCCAACTTACAATTTTGGGTTCTTAAACAGGGGTTGGTCAGCAGAGGTTGACCAACACCTTATCAAAACCAAAATTCTGACTCCGCTATTGATCGTAAGCATCTAATCATGTCATTGGGAGTCTCTACGATTTTATTTTCTGCATCCTATGATATGATGCAGAAAACGCACATGCGGATAAAATACGCAAGCGAGCACAAACACACATGACAGAAGTAAAAAGCTGTGTTCATATGACAAGCGTTAACCCGTTTACTATTTCATACTTCTAATGTGCGTTACAATGTGAACGCCTTCCAAGCTCTACCAGTATTTTAAAAGCGATTTTACCATATCGAGTGTGAGTAGCTCGCGCGACATGGTCTACATGTACAGTCGGCCAAAAATATGATCGCGACAAAATTGACCACTCTTTAGAAAGAGACAAAATGCTCGGCCAATAGCTCTCTCTTTTCTGTTATGTCAAAGTGACATGACATAGACGTGACATGGACTAATAAGAATTCTAGAAACAGACTAGAAGCTGGTCGCACGAGTGTTTTATCTCTAAGAAACTTTTGACAGAGCAAATGATGACCGTTGAAATTTTTGGTCATTGTGCAAGTTTAGCATAATCTCAAAACATTATATCTTCAAAGCCAACGGTCCGCACGCGTTTTGTAACGTGTAACAAAGTACGCTCTATAGATCTCAGCCTTACGTCTATGATTACCTATTACCCTATAGTTGAAATTAATTTGCATAAAAAACCATAAGGTTGATTTTCCCATCTGACAGATATTCTGACAGTTACCAATTTCAGTCTTAGCGCTATTTTGGTAATAATCTTTGTCAAAACTGATAGACCACTTTCTTGGCCGACGGTACATGATAATGAATATGCCCGGTTTTACCGCGGTTATAGGCACCTGTCCCACCAACAGCAAAATTACATGGCGCGAATTGTACATACTTAGGTAGATCCTGTGTAAACTAAAGATATACAAATAGTTCTTTCGGGATCTATAATATAATACAATATAAACATCTATTGTACGTTTCTTGAGCGATAAAATCGCTAAACGCTTCTCGCTATGGCGGTGGGATAGGTGCCTTACCCCCGAAGAATAGGAAAATATCCGCACGGGGTAAATACCCACTGGTCGGAAACCCAGAGCCTAGAATAATATGGTAAAAGTTTTAATCGCTCGTCATCTGAACTTACATGTATCCTCTATATTTTGTTGGTGCTACTATAATTATTTCTTCGTTACCTATGCACTAATGTACGGTAATGATTTTTAAACTAACCATTCCTCTTCGAATTGCATTCTTATTTATGAATCTTTTTATTTTTTGGTGCTGTTTAAGTAATTATTGTAATAATAATGTGGATTGTTATTGTGAAATAAAATGTTAATTCATGATATGTGTGTTTAATTTAAATCTGTATACCTAATGCTTTTAACTGCAGCTAGATAAAAATATTATTGCCCGTGCCATTTATTGGTGCATTAAAAGTTATTTACGCCTCTACTTCCCTTCCTACCTTCTGGATCCGTCAAACCGCCGAGGTATTCAAGTACACTATTCTATATAATGTAGCAAAGAGTCCTAAATTAACAGATTTTTTTTTTTTTTTTTTTAATATCTTGTACCTCGAAAATGGTGCGGGGACGCTAGTTTTGTCTTAAAACTTTGTTTTTCTTAAACAATAGGTAAGCTACTATGAAAATAGCAGCAGAAATTACACAACTGTCCACACTGAATGCTCATGGGCGTTTGATGGCTCGGCCTGTCTCCATGTTTTCGGGCAAACAAATGTAGGCTTAGCAAGCCTGTGCGCTTGGTGTGGACCCGGTTATAGAAGTTTCGTCATGTGCATGTCTGTCCGCAGAGGCTCTTGATATTAAAAAGCTGCCATTTGGGTGGAAATAAATCGGTATATGGAAAACCAATACATACACACATCAAAAGTGTCTAGGGATCAACATATATTTTTGCAATAACTTTTTTCCTGATTGATTTTTTTTTTTTTATTTCTTTAAGGATTCATCAAATAAAGTGTTTTCGTTTGTCACAGTAACGATAAACCAAGTCACCTTTGCATTAATAAAGAAATTTGCCATTTTCCTAATAAAGGGATTTTTGACATTTGAACCACTAACATTAAAGTTCGAAAAAAAGACTGAAATAACAGTTTTCTTTAAAATTTTATTGGGTAACTTAAACAATTAATAATCCGTGTTTCTACCGCGAACACTAACAACACAAGAACATCGGTTTGGCATACTCAAAATGAGTTCATCCAAATCACGCTGTGGAATGGCCGCCCATGTTCGTTGCAACAACAAAAAAAGGTCTTCTTGCGACTGGATACCCTCCATATTCGGCAGAGCTCTTCTCTGTAGCATATCCCATGCATGCTCAATCGGGTTCAAGTCTGGCGACTGAGCAGGCCAGGGCAGGACATTGATGTTAGCTGCGGCGAGAGTCTGTCTTACAACTCTTGCGGTGTGCGGTCGTGCATTATCATGCATTAACTGAAATAAGGGACCGATTTGCACTTGTAGAGGAACGATGACGTCTGATACAATCGTCTCAGCATAAATTTGAGCGTTGAGGTTGCCTCTGATCCAAATCAACTCAGTTCTTCCGCCGATCCAAATACCCACCACTATGATGGTTCCACCACTATAAGGATGGACTTCCTGGCAGGATTTTAATCGCTGTTGGCGTCCAGGGGTTCTCCAGTGTCGTATACGTCTTGTATCCGGTCTCATACCAAAACGAGACTCATCAGAAAAGCACACGAAACGCCATTGTTCTTCTGCCCAATTTCTGTGTTCAAGAGCCCATTGATATCGAATCCTACGATTGTGCATTGCTATAGGTGGTACCCGTAGCGGTCTTCGGGAATGAAGGTTCACTTCATGCAAGCGGTTTCTGACTGTTTGGTCGCTAATTAAGTTCCCTGAAGAGTGATGAAGCCTCACGGCTAACATCATGGCGGTTATTGTTGGACCTCTTCGAGTTAAGATTTGAATGTATCGGTCTTGTCTCCGTGTGGTGCAGCGATACCGTCCTCCATGGCGCTCAGCCACGGTACCAGTGCTTCGGTAACGTGTCCAAAGTCGACTGATAACACTCTGACTTGTATTCAGAGCTAAAGCCACAGTACGTTGCCGGGAACCAGCTTCTATCATTCCCACGGCTCTGAGCATTTCTTCCCTGCTTAAATGACGTCGCCGCTCCATAATAACGTTGGTTTTAATCAGTAGTAGGGAAACAGTAGCACTAATAATGTCTTCAATGCGTTGTATGTTTTTATAGGGAAAATATTGACAGCTGATTTTCATCTTTTACTCGAATTTGATTCACAGTTCCTGATTCAAATTATGAAATGCACCAAAAAGGATCCATATAAATTTATAAAATCATAAATTTATTACAAAGCCACATCTCAATCTCAAGAAATCCGCATAAAAATGCTTGATCCCTAGACACTTTTGATGTGTGTACTTGTACTCAATACAGTTCACTATTGAACCAACAAAGATTTTGATTCCCGTTTGGCGTGGTTCATGTGGCATTCTAAGCGGATTTTGCTAAATCTATACTAATATTATAAAGAGGTAGTTTGTGAGGTTGTAGGGGGGGGTAATCTCTGGATATACTGAACCGATTTATATATATATTTTTTTTAATAATGAATAGCCGTCGTCTATGATACTAAGGGATTTCATAAAGGAGGACGGACAGCAGCGTCCCCTGCGTATTAAAGCCTACTGCGATCGCCAACCCGCTCGCCAAGCGTGGCGATTATGGCAAATACCCCAGGATCTATAATAAGTAGGTTCTACTGGGGAGACCGGTGCCCAGCAGTGGGACATCATATGGGTTGATATAAGTTTAAGTAATAAAAGCCAAGTTATTTGGAGTGTCATAGGCTTGGGACTATGATTGATTCGTTGCCGAAGTGGGCACGAGTCAGCTAGTATGTTATGTAAGGACCTTAAAACCTGGGAAAAGGCATAACACTTCGCACAGACATAACTTTGGCATGGACATAAAATGTGACTTTTTTGCCTATGCCAAAGTTAAAAAAAAAAACTCATAAATATTTTAATTAATCTGTATTATCTAAAATTACAAATCTTTCATAAATTCAATCATTACAACTATTTACCACGTGATTATTCAGCACATACCGTCAACTCTGTCCTCTAAAAATATCAGATTTACATTTTTACAACAATCGACTAACGATTAACAGTGAGGTTACTATCGGGAGAGAAAGGATACAGAAAAATATGTGTACAGTCTATAGGCAGTAGAGTTAAAATGCTTTATTTAAATAACGCAATATTGATATCGTTATTTTATTATTATTAGGTATTATTATATTAAAATCACAAGTAAGTATTAATATCAAATATTGGCCATCTACGATATCAATATCACGTTAGTATTTCGTAAAAAAAAAACGCGTGAAAAAATTGTGCTGAATTTGTAATTAAAAGAAATTCATATGAAAAGGTCTTACTTATGTACTAAATTATTGATAGTGTAGAAATATTGTTCCAGTTCCAAAACGTGTACATAATAATAGACGAAGAAATAAAAAAAAATACATAAGTAAAAAGAGTTTGCTTTAGGGGTGTTGATTTCATTTATTATATATATCTACATTCTCTCTAACTTGGAACAATATTGTGAAATACACTGTAATATATAAAACTGCACCTATTTCAATCTAAGAAATGAGATAAAACATTAAGTTTTAATTTTTGTTTTCCTACACACACAAAAAAATGGCGCCCAATTTGACATAAGAGCAAAGATGGCGCCTAAGATTCTGCGTCAAAATTCACAGATAAAGTAAAATTCAAAATTCGAACATTCTTCGTAGATACTACACACACAATGATTTACATTTTTTTAAACTTTAAACATACTAAGATGTATGCAACTCGCTATATAACACATTCGTAAGGAATTTCAAGTGTTAAAAAGCGTGAATAGAACTAAGATACAAGCGTATATGGATATGGTATATCTTATACAAGAAATTAATATCAACAAACACCTAATATCTCTATAAGCATTGTCACTTACTGCAATACAGATTATGTATCAGTGGGTCTTACAATCAAAGACAACAATATTGAGCCGTCTAGGTTAACAAGATATGACGTGATATTTTAACACTCTGATTGGCTTTTCCCATATATAATTGCTCGCTGGTTGGTTGAAGTAAAATAAAACTAGTTCAAGTTATAACCATCTCATTTGTTTATTAGTATGTTGTTATTTTTTTACCTTGTCACACTCAGACACAGATCCGTATTGCAGCCACTAAACAACTGTAAGGCAACCATTGGTAGTGTGGATAGACTATGAGGTTATCGGTATGGTAGCATGGGGTAATTCTTAGTTGAGGTTCGTCAAACGAGCGAGGGGGAACAGCGATTTATTCCTTAAAAAAAAATGCTTGTTTGTAAATAACGTCATAAGAAAACAGTGATGACATTGTAATATCGCATGTCACTGTAATCGCCAAAACATTGATGACATTGTAAAAAGCACACAGGTATGGTTGCTTTTTACAATGTCATCAATGTTTAATAATAGCTTTTTCTATTCCATAAGGAAAAGCCTTGTGGTGGGTAGTAATCGTGATTTGTGAAAATGGCGGCAAATTGTATTTTTTTTTTAATTCGTGAACACACTTTAATTTATTGTGCAGATAGAAGTTGGGTTATATTATATTAATATCTCAGTTTTAAAATTATTTTAATAATAAAATAAGTATTTCAGCGCTCTTCCACCACCCCGTTAGACATAGTGAAGGGAATGACTTGAAATTAAAATCTATATTTACTTTGGTCGCTAGGTAACTTACGGAGCAAGGCAGGAGTCTACATAAGAATCATTATCATGTTACCATACCAATTGTATGAAATGAAATGAAGTGCTATGGCAAATCGCATTTAAATATTGCTTCTGATTCAGACTCCGAATATTGCTTTACCTTTCTGTCACGCAAAAGTTTCATAAGTAAAAGCGGGAGAGGTAGATCTGCAAACGCAATTACCATCTCTCTTTTTTTAAAAAAAGACGACGTACAAACCCTGTGCCGCGGGGGACTTTACAAACATACAAGTCACGGACACAAAGTACATCCACACTCGTAACTACAATTTGTGGATTACACATAGTGGTGTCCCGTGTGAGAATCGAACCCACGACCTCTACGCAGTCGGATACACTCCCACCGCGCCACAAAGGCAGTATAACGATACGTGTAAGCAACAAGAAAAAGATGTTGTCAAATTTATATTGAACACATTACTAGTACCCAAAGCTCTTACTCTTCTAAAAAAAAACTATCTTCCTACAAGTTAAGTTACACGATTTGCCAAAGCACATACCTATTAATATACCATTAAATATAAGAAAAAGTCACATCTTGGGATCACTACATTATTATTTGATTCTCTCTTACTTATTCAATAAAAAAAAACACACATCAAATCAGATGAGATCCTGATGAGAACCAGTTTAAAAAAAAAAGCGTGAAAAAATAAGCTGTGCACAACACATAAGACAATATAAAATAAGAAAGAAATAGGCTGAATAAGGTAGAATGACCAATGATGTCAATGTCAAAGAAAAAAAAAAGTTAATGGCCGAATACTCAAACGTCACTCAGTTTTCACCATAGACATAAAGGTTGGACTGCGCCATAACCAAACAAAATTGACCACTTTCTAAAAAGAGACAACGAAATTGTGTGGCCAATACCTGTCTCATCTCTGTAATCTCAAAGTGATATGAGAATCATATACATAAACCTGTGACGTGGACCAATCAAATTGCTAGAAAGGGACTACTGGCAGCACGTGTTTTGTCTCTCTCACGCTTCGCTACTTGAAAAGCAAGGCGCAGTCCATTCTCTAAGTCTACGATTTTGGCAAGTCGATAATTATGCTGTCACTGTCACTTATAGGTGAATAGTAGCGACAGAAATACATTTAAATACGACTCAAAGTTGAGTATCGTTTGAGTATACAATAAAATACTCGAATCTCGAGTTATACTATCTAAGACTATTGTCCAAGCTGAGAAAATACATTACTTTTACTCACTGAACTCTATGTACTACGTTGAACAGGTTAACGTCGACAAAAAGACTTCCATTTATTTAATATTTGGAACACCCTTTTATTTTTTTATTTTTTTGGCATACGCGACTAGAGTATTGCCATTTTAATAGGTAGGGTATCTGCGCTTCCGTCTTCTTATTTATGAGTTGATGGCACTATGGTTTTACACCACGTGTCTTCTTCTTTATTTTTTATTTATGGCAATCTAGACGGTTTATCGACAAATTCCTGCCAGTTTCAAGTATTTATTGAACACATTAGCTGCACAACATCTCGTTTAATCAATTTATCACGTATTTTAAGTATTCTTTACCCGTTAAATGAGGAGATGTAAAAATAGCGAGATGTAAGTTTGCCGCCATTTTTACAACTTCACCCGGTGTATACTCGTAGGCCTACAGAACGCTCATTCTATTCGGCACAAGAAATTTCTGTCACTTTGTTCAGAGTAACCAGTCCGACGTATTAGTACTAATGTCAGTGTTTTCACTATAGCTAAGGAGACACAGCCCAATACTTTTAAGTATTTATATATTGATATATTGATATACATTATATATTTTGTGTATATATTGACACCACTGGCCGTCAATGGAGAACTAATGTGCGGAGTGGGGGAAGTGGTTATTGCAAATGAAATATATCGAGACAGTTCATTTTAAAGTTGGCAACACTGGTGATCGGTAAACGTCAAAATGACCCTTTTTCTGGGGGAAAAATTGATAATTATGTTTTTTTTCTATGTCAATCTGAGATAGAATTCAGTCGTTTCTTTTAACTACTATATTTTTACATCTGGTTTTTCTTGAGCTGAAAAATAGAAGAATTCACTCAAATTTTAATTTATGTCTTCTAGATTTTTTTTTGTAGCATATATTTATTTCTGGTTTACAACAAATTTCTATCCAATTATAGTGTCTGTTCCTACCGCATCTCAAATAGAACAGAAAGGTACATAATCTATACTAATATTATAAAGCTGAAGAGTTTGTTTGTTTGAACGCGATAATCTCAGGACCTACTGGTACGAATTGAAAAAAATATTGTGCTGTTGGATAGCCCATTTTTTGAGGAAGGCTATATAGCATCACGCTAAGACAAAAGCAGCAGTGAAAAATGTTGCAAAAACGGGGAAATTGACGCTGACGAAGTTCTGCGGGTCAGCTAGTATTTTTATTTTTGACACATGATGTAATTTTATATCTATTGCAAGTAGAATACTGTTAAAATTTTGTACACAACAGATGTAAATTTCCCTCAAAATCTGAGTTAATGATTGACCAAACTGAATGAACCATCTCGATATACATCTATGTGTATGTTACATTGGTGTTTCTCGTACATATGTTCACTAAAGTCTTTAGGGCACTTGCTCACTGGTGGGTTAGCCTTCCCGTTTGATGCTGGGCATCTGTGGCGGGGGCTCGGCTAGCCCCTTTACCTGAAATATATAAAAAACTTTTTTGAAATGTCCGACTGCTTCAAGTTAATATCTGAAAGTAAAAAATGGCCGCAAATACGTGTGATTTATGGTGTCGCGAGTCGCAAAAGTTACCCCCACCTACCGCCCACTTACCTCGGAATAAATGGAAATTTATTATTTCTTTTATAAAATGAGATAGAGAAGACTTGTCAAGATATTATTTGATCAACCAAATCAGTCTGTAAGTTTGCTTCTGTTGAAACTCTTTTCATTTAAAAAAAATACGATTTGCACACATATGTAGCCCTAAAGAATGTTGCATTTTGTTCAGACCCAGGAATCAAACCCGAGACTTCCGATCGCTTTACCGGAGCGCGAAAGTCGAACCATCTAACCTGAACTATGTCACTAAACTTGACATTTTTTCTTTCCTTGTTGCATACGATTTGGGCCCTCGTAATTGGCAAGAAATGCCTATAAAAATTACTAAAGAATGTTAATAGAATTTGATCAGTAGACGGATATTTACTGTATATAAAAAAAAATGAATTGCCATAAATGTATATTACGGCAAATTAGCGTATCAGAAATACTACTAATACTGCGCACCGCGGCGCGGTAGTGTATTTACCTACTCAGCGCAGTCAATCTTACCAATGGGCACATAATACAAAATGGTTGAAAATAAAGTAATACTAGGTGGGCCAACCACAAAAGCCTACAGGCCGCAGGTTGAGTATAGCTGCTCTATAGCGTGCCAAAGAAATATACATAACTCCTTTCGCAATCCGGTAAAAACACTTTGAAGTAAAATAAGCTTCCAAAATTATTTATCTTTTGAAGATAATAGATTGTATCCCAAAACCGTTATTATCAACGAAACCAGTAGAGTAAACTTGTGTGAAAGTAGGTTTGAAACCATAAGCAAATAAGAACGCAGTTACATGTCCATTTAAAATCACAGTAAGTAATTATTATTTTTGTAAGTGTAAAAAATCGTAACACGCAATCAATCAACTGTATAAACTTGTTCACATCTAATATGCATAACACACTACAAATGGAAGTTTGAGAATTAAATCGTTGAAGAAAATATATTCGAGGAATGCATATGTTACCTTTTAGAGTATTTCTTAAATACAGTCGCGAATTGAAAATGTTTGTCAGTTTTCAAATACCCTGATTTAACGCTTTGCAAACACATGTTACTAGGGTTGCCACCTTTATTTGGTCCAAATAAAGTACTTATTGGTTATTAAAACTAGAAAAAAGTACGTTGTGTCACAATAAACACAGTTTTTCCAAGTTTATGGGTATTTCATTATTTTTAGCAACTTTCAATTAATAGTAATCAAGTCAAGATTAGAATAGAGTAAAATTAATCATAATCAAGCATCTTTACAGTATATATTTAAGTTACGTTTATTTTCTTGAATAAAAATATAAATTGAATTCTGGAGAATTAAATCATGTAAAATAAAGTATTTTATACTTCTCATAAAGTATATAGTACAATTACCCGAAATAAAGTATAATACTTTATTTATAAAGTACGGGTGGCAACCCTACATGTTACCTTTTCAAACTATGTATCACATTAGACAGTTGTAAACTCGTATGTTCTAAATTGTACTTTACTGTTTGACAACAGAGTTTAAATTTAATCAGACAAATAATTCTTGACTATGAGTAGTTGAACTAAAACCTCTCAGATTATTAACTAAATGAATAGATGGAACTTATACATCTGTCTAATTATACCTCTTTCACTCTCTGGTACTGATTGCAATACGTGAAATTATTGTGTTAAAAAAACACTTTACTAAGTTTATCAAGATTCATTAATGCCTCCGACTGCATGAAATTATATAATTATGTAGGGGATCTTGTTTCCATTTTTTTTGTGCAGGCAATTTTAAATTTTATTTTTTTATTTAATACTTTCTAGTAGTTGTTGGGTGTAACCAATGTAACAACTAACTTTCATCACAGGTATTGTCAAGAATGCTAACTAACTTTTTTAGTATTACATTACACCTTTTCGAAATGCATAATGCAGTATTCAAAACAACTTTTTTTTTCACACTTCTTTATTTGAGATCTCACAGCTGCCATGTTTGTTTTTTTAAAACGTCACATATCTAAGAACACTTGGGCGATCAAGACGAATCTAACGACGTCCTAATCGTATAAATCCGTTCAGTGGATTGTAAGATATCAGGTAATAAAGAATATTACATACATACATACATACCCCTTCCAGTCCAGTTCCAGTCGGGTAATAAACCATCAGTTAAAGCAGTGTTAGTTCCGTCAAAATAACGTTCTTGTCACCCATGGTTTCGAATCGAGAAATAGTCGTTGTTATTAATTCCCATTGTAGATGTGACATTTCAAAATAGCCGTGCTATCATTCGTGTCAGTCTTGTAGCTGTCAACCAATTTTCTCAGTCATTACTCTACCATTGTCTATTACCTTGAAATCAATCTTTTTCGCATGTATTTGACAACATTGACATTTTGGCGGTACTGTTCCTTAATTCAGTTCAAGCAAAATTGGACTTTAAGGTGACGAACATTTTCATTCCGCGACTGTAATTGTCAGTTACATCAATCATTATCATCAGCCTGCATCGGTCCACTGCTGGACACAAGCATCTAACACTAAAGCCGCGCATGATGTAAATTGTTTAATAACAAAACAAAATGTAGGGTTGTCACGTCACGCGTCACTGCAATTTTGGTAAATAAAATATAAAGTCCTTCCATCCCAGCGACCTTCTTTACATCATCGGTCCATTTTAACATAAACGAAGGCAAACATATATGTAAGATTAAAATTAAAACTCGTAAATGCATCTGACGGAAACTGGGGAAGACTAAGATGATAGCCTCATATCACGATTTCCATGTCGTGGACTATCTCATTATTCGTTTCAACGTGATGTTTCAACATGTCTTAGAAACGTGTGAACATTTCTAAGGTTTCTAAAAACTAAGGTTTTCAACCAGGACACCTTCGGATTCCTTTCATCTCTTGGCACATATCCCTAAAAAACAGATACATGTTGAAGAATACATTACCTTAAGCCTGGCAGCAGTCTTGAGGAATGCGGGCAGCTGTTCCTGCGACACGTTGACTTCACCCGCGTACATGAACTCAAGAATGGCTTGCAGGTGGAGGTACGATACGTCCTTCAGGATTATTATAGGATGCTTCGAAGGATTCTCCTGAAAAAAAAAAGATTTCTTGAGGAAGGCATAATATGGTGTATGGAATAGTATCTATGCTGCGTAAATTTTCCCCGTTTTTGCAACATTTCTCGTCGCTGCTCCGCTCCTATTGCGCGATGTTATATAGCCTAGCCTAGTAGTTCCTGAGATTAGCGCGTTTAAACAAACAAACAAACTCTTCCGCTTTATAATATTAGTATAGATAAAGAAATGTTTAATAACAAAGTTCCTTATTAACGACTGTCAAGTGCTAAAGTTAGGGTTGTCATTTGTTTAAGTAACGTTTAAAATTGCTAAATGGATCTATCTACGCATATTAGTAACCTATTATATGTTCCATAGTTACTTTGTGCTACATAAACAGTTGGTAATATGAAAACATAACAAGGAAGAGCGAAATATCGTTGTTGTTTTATATTTCACTAGCTAATCCACGCAACTTCCTCTGCGTCAATTAGACCGGTTATTGCAACGTTTTTCATTGCTGCTCAGCTCCTACTGGTCGTAGCGCGATGTTATATAGCCTTCCTCGAGAAATGGGCTATCAAACAGTAAAAGATTTTTTCAATTCGAACTAGTAGTTTCTAAAATTATCGCGTTCAAACAAACAAACTGTTCAGCTTTATAATATTAGTACAGATTGCTCAAAAAATATGGAAACAAGTACGTTTTCGCATTTTTAACAATATTACCAAGCAAATAACGTTTGCCCTGAAACCGTTAACTGAGACGTGAGACCAGACCGCACAAAACATTCAAATGCATACCTTGGGAAAAAGAAAACAATTGTAAATAACATTTTCAATGTCAGTT
Organism: Herminia tarsipennalis; assembly: GCA_945859575.2. Lineage (NCBI taxonomy): Eukaryota > Metazoa > Arthropoda > Insecta > Lepidoptera > Erebidae > Herminia > Herminia tarsipennalis. The sequence continues at coordinate 13,015,516 of OX243849.2, read as the reverse complement.
TGACCTTGACATATGAAAAATTAGCTGACAAAACTAGCCTCGCTTCGTAAGCCAGAAATCAATACATCGGCTTAAAATATCAAGTACAAACTGGATTTGATGTAACAAGCGCTGTACTGATTTAAATTGAATTGAATAACGTCTTCATCTTACGAGGCATCTCGAATCTACATGTGCGTAATCTCCATTTTCAAGCGCTTAATTTACCCTGCTATGAAATACTTTTACACTATCGAATACATGTTAAATATAGGCCATTTTTTAATAAACGTATTAGTCTGTTACAAATAGGTACCACAATGGTCAATAGGTAACAAAATGCAGTTATGCAAAATTATACCTAGCCGATAAATGCCTACAAAATTGTCAACACCAACTAGTGTTAGGTAAAGTGTCGAATTACAATGGATTTAGTATAACATCCTGTGTTTCGTTTACAATTTGTATCCGTAATATCGATATTTTACTTCTGTCAATGAAATTAAATACTTCAATAAGTTTGCGTCATTTCCACGCGCAATTGTGAAATAAAATGCGTGGACGCTATCGCTAGTTATTTTTGTTTATGTTTTTACTATGATATATGCTGTATCATGCATGAATCTTAGTATCTTTTTTTATAAGGTTTTATATAACTTGCCCTGTTAGTATGTTAGTTAGTTCGTTTGCTAGTAATTGTGGGCCAAATCTTGGAAGCTAAATTGGTAATTGGTACCACTCTGACGTTCGATTGTACTCAAATTCGGTACACTTGCGTATATCTGGTGACAATGTATACTAATATTAAGAAGCTAAAGAGTTTGTTTGTTTGAACGTGATAATCTCAGGAAGTACTAGTTCGAATTGAAAAATTATTTTAATGTTAGATAGCCCATTTATCGAAGAAGACTATAGGCTATATAACATAACGCTATGACCAATAGGAGCGGAGCATCAATGAAAAATGATTCAAAAACGGGAAAAATTAACGAGACGAGTCGAGAAGAAGTGATAATTATGGTACCACAGACCTGATCCGCTGATGGAGTCAGAAAGAACTGCTAAACTATAAGAGATAAACCAAGCTAGTTTGGGCTCATTTGATTCGTCTTGACAAGTTCTCCGGTCCTAGATGATTACCAAGGTAGTTTTTTGAATATACGTTTTTTAAAACCTTTTTGTATAGTTAACGCAATTTACGATACTTTCGTACATGTTATGCGCTTGCCCCGGGTATGTTTCTGGGTACGCCTTCGAGCTTGCTGCTGCTTTGCCTGCAGCTGCTAACGCGTAGTATGCAAAATGGCATAAAAATTAGCGTATTTTGAATTGCTGGCTGGCGATATAATTACGCCAAATATTTTTATTTGGCATAATTCCATGGCCAACATGGCCAATTTCCATTTCATTCCACCTTAGTTGGTTTTAGAGAAATACGAAGGTTGCTCTCATATTTTAATTCAAAATACGATATATCGACTAATGAAAATGGTTCGTTTTCATTTGTCAAACGACTAATAGAATGCCGGTTTTGTCGTTATGCATTTTAGCCATATCTCACAGTTTCATAACGGCTAATGAAAATGGTTGCCGAATGAGAGCAAAAATTACCAGCACACAAAACGTTCCCAAATGTGGACTTTTTTGCGTGTCTTTTTTATTCTCTAGCTTTTTAAATACATCACGACCAGGAGAAACTGATTGACTAACATATCAACGCAGGGCCTAAACTATAAGGGTTAGAAACTTGAAATTTTGTACAGGGGTTCCTTTTATAACGTAGGGGAGCACTAAGAAAAAAATGGGGGTGCTGTTAAAATATTCTGGTAACAATCTAGCATCCACGCGGACGAAGCCGCGGGCATAAGCTAGTGATAATTTAAGCGACAATTCGTTTCCTATCTTAAATTTTGGACATCATGTAGTCAGAGCTCTTCAAATGCCAGATGATAAGGACGGAGATATTGAAGGTCATAATGTCACACACGTGTAGAGGTCGTCACGTTCTCTTGTCTAATGGCACGTTTACATGACACAAATAATTTCGCATAGAGGACCTGTGTGTACCCCAATTTGACCTTTCTTTGGTAGGCCCGCGTGAACCCAACATGTCGTATTTTTGACATGATAACGTCTTATAAATCGATGAACGCCGGTTGCACGGACGAAAAATTGTCACGTTCCGCCTGACCCGAACAAGCTAAGGTGTTAGGATGTTTTCTTATGATGTTGTCACGTAACATTGTTGTCCGTAAACCGATTTTACAGACAACAATTTTTTTTTAAATGCTTTCTTCTCTGTTTATCGCTATAACAGACATCGACACAGATGGAAACGCGGGTAAAAGCTAATATATCTACTAAATATATAATACCTAATAATGGTCTCCCAATCGATTTCGGTTACAGCTGCCAATCTGATCAGAGACTATCAAACTACGCCTGAGTTCGAAAACGGTCACCCATCTATCAACCGACAGTGGTAACGTTGCTTAACCTCGCAGATGTCTCAATCTGCTCGATCGCTACTGACCCAGGAACCTCTCAAAGCTAATATATATGAAAATATTTTATATTCAGATTTATACTTCACATTCAGATCAGCTTTTTATCTGATGTTGGATGTCACTAGGTACATAAATGCCATCTGACCTGTATTGTACAATTTGTAAAGACATTTGCATAGAATTTTAATGTGATTTATTTTTGGTTTTTGAAGCCAGTTAAAAAGAGGCAAACATTATGAAGAAATTACAAAAAACAGCATACAAATCATACCAATGAATGGCACGCCAACTGAGAATACAAAATCACACCAACCGGATCAAACAGCATAACATCTTAGAGCCAAAAAACCGAGAGTAGCACAAAGTTACTGAATATGAGCAGATGCCCTCACTTTTTCTTTTTTTTTAAACAAAGACTCCTGCAGTAGGGCACAAGCCTTGTGTCACCCCCCGTGACACAAGGCTTGTGCCCTACTACCTACACTTTACAAACATACAAGTCATGGACACAAAGTACACCCAGACCCCGACCAACAATTTGTGGATCACACAAAGTGGTGTCCCATATGGGAATCGTACCCACAAACTCTTGCGTAGCAGTCAGACACACTCCCACCGCTCCACAGAGGCAACCTCACTGCAGAGCACACTCACAATACCACTGTTCATTTATCACATCTGCCTATAGTCTTGGGACTGATACCGATAATATGGATAACAAAAAAAAATAGAACATCTACCGGTACTTTATCAGCCAGACAACTGATAAACATACTTATAATATTTTTTTTTTTAATAGCTCCTCCCGCAGTGGACTACAAGCGGTGTTGCAGGGGATTTTACAAACATACAAATCACAGATGCAAAGTGCACAGGACACCTTACAGCAAAACAGTTGTCTGCTTAAAAATGAAATACATAAATTAACTTTTCTTACCTCTAATAAGCTTTTGAAGTATGGACTACACGCAGACAAGACCATTTTGTGTGCCTTACACGTCTGTCCTTCACATGCCAGCGTCACCTAAAAGAAATACATTATTATTAGAAAAGTAACATCAGTAACTACACTCTTTAAATACACCTTACAGAGAAACATAATAATAAATAATCTATACTAATAGTATAAAGAGGAAAGATTTGTTTGTTTGATGATTTGTTTGTATTGAATAGGCTCCTAAACCACTGGACGGATTTAAAAATTCTTTCATCATTGTGAAGCTACACTAACCCCGGGTGCCATAGGCTATTTTTTATCCCTGTATTCCCATGGGAACGGGAACTACGCGGGTGAAACCGCGAGGCGTCCGCTAGTAATAATATAAGCTCATTTATTCCAACAAATAAACACATGACAAATACATATATATTTTTTTAATTATTATTGTTGTATTGTTTACTGCACAGAGAAACATATCAAACCGTATATCCTACTGCTGGGTACGGGTCTCTTTAGTAGAACCTACGAATTATAGGTCCTTGGCGAGCGGGTTGGCGATTGCACTAAAGCTTTAAAGTATGCAGAGGATGCTGCTGCTCATCCTACAGTGGGAAACCCCTTAGTCACCATGACAACACCCACGAGAAGTGATGGGGTGAATAATTCTTAAGCTTGTACCGAGCGGCATAACATAAATACGAAATGGACAAATATCAGATTGGTCTAACAACAAAATGGACCAATTGTGCCCAACATAACAGTTTAAAAGTAAGTTTTGCCCTCATTTGGGAATTCAATGTTTTTAAATCGATCGAAAAGTCGATATTGAATAAATGAATAAATCAATTTTGTTTTTATTCCAATCTCTGCGATGATATCATTTGATGTTTCGAGTGAATTCAGCATTACTGTACTGTACTGATGGTAGAGCCATCTAAGAAGCATTATATCCTACTAAAATTACAATATCCTAGTTTGTGAGGGTGGATGGATGTTTGTTGCTCTTTATGTAAAAACTACTGACCAGATTTCGAGTAAACTTTACAGTATTGTAGTTTATACCTCAGAATATCTAAATCAATAAAAATCAAACATTATGAGAGCAATGGCATGGGGAAAATAGTTCTAATAAATGTCCCCGATGACAAGGTCTCAAAAAATGGTTAGCATTCAAAGCATCAATAATTTATAGCTAACATTGTGTTACTACCAGCTATCACTGCACACAATTTCATCAAAATCAAACAGTGGTTTAGTAATAAATACACTACAAACAGACAGAGAGACAAAATTACTTATTTCAGTATGGATTTACAGCTCAAGGGTATAATTTTAAATAGTTTCAAAGATTTTCGGATGATTTCAACTCTCAAAAATAATGCCTAGGCATGATTTAACAGCATTCTAAGCATGCTTAGATGTTACAAACTCAAAATGAGATGAATAAACATTACAAACAAACAATGTATGTTTATGATACAAATTCTTCACTTAACAACAAGAGATTGTAAGGCAATTACTTTGAACACATATGCCCTTGATATCTAGTCACAATTAAATCACAATTGTTGGCGAAACATGTGGTTAGAGAGGCAAGAAGTAACGAGACGCCAAATATAATACAACAAACAAACTTATAGGTTATTTAATCTTGTTTGTACACAAATATATAACGATTCCGCCGTACTCACGTCTGTGAAGCTTTTTTCATCCCTCAAGTGCCTAAAAGATGTCACCATATTCGTCTGGAAGTCATTCCATTTGAGAAAGAATTGTTGATCGCCCATTTCGGCAATTTTTTATACTGAAATACACAAATAAACTGTTCAAACGATTATAAAATTAACACTTCCAGCAATAACAGTAAAATTAAAGACGACAGCGACGTTCTAATCACACTTTTTAGATAAAACCTTCATATTAAAATAGTGCACTTTTTAATATAGTTTACCTACGTCACTAGTTGCAATAGAAATGATGCTTACCTACTAACACTTGGTTACAATAATTATTTTCTAATTTGGTCCCCGAATACCAACTTGTATTGATGTACAAGGGCACTACGTGTTATTTCGAAACTATCACTAAAAGTTAAGCAATTGAAATCTCAAAATAAAGACGCTGTCTCGCATAAATTAGCCACTTCTTTCTATTTCTTGAAATTCCTTCATTCACCTAGTCGGTGTTGCCAGTTACACTTTTTAAATCTCTCCGTATTAGTTTTAAAAGTCCATTACTAAAAAAGGGTAAATTGGTTATTTGGTTTTTACAAATAAAATTATGTAATAAAAGTTATATTCTAAATAGATTGTAGTTATGGTTAAAAAAACTGAATGGAAGAAATATTTATTAATTATGATTTAAATATTAGGTACGAAATACCTATTCGAGATTAGTATGTTTTCATGGTTGATTGTAAATTATATCATAAATATTAAGTTTCACAGGTAGATTAAATTTAAGCCTAATGTTTATGTTACTGTAAAAGTGATTTTTTAGTTATTATGTTTAATCATTAGGCGTATGTATGATAGATACCCATTTTAGGCAAAGTGATTGTATGGGTTGATTAAATAATATTATGTAGCAAGGCTTTCTATTATATCTACCACATTATATTACTGTTTCTTTAAAAAATAAAATTGATGGAGTAAATTGGGTTAAAAACTATGATAAAACCGAGTTAGCATAGCCTAACGAGAAGTCGAGGCAAAGAAGAAATAAGTACCACGAGAAGTCGGATAGCCGACTTCTCGTGGTACTTATTTGTCAAACCTCGAGGGCGTTTTATAGAACTACTCCTACTAGGTTTGTTACAAAAAAAAGGAACTAGGAAGAGGCTGCACTTTCCTCAGCGTCGGAGTTCAAGATGCAACTCTTAAGATCTGGGAGAAAAAGGTTGACCCATACGAACTTAACAGTTCATCATCATGTGATTAATTTATCACATTTGCTACTATTAATAATAATTAGCTATCTATATTAATATGATCAAGAAAGTTATGATCAAGAATCTACTAAACTGATTTTGAAAATAAGTTTATCAATAGAAAACCACGATAATTGTTTCCTTAACGAAGTGAGTACGGGTCAGCTAGTTAAACATATTATCGAATTAATCACATTTACTGTAATATACATAGTTTATTTGATATTATTGTATTGTCCAAAAAAAATACTTATTATTATTCAATAACCGACTATTATAACATTAAATGTTAAGGATGAATATACCAATATATTCAAATCACATCACTTTACATTTTGAAATATTAACAATGATTACGGGTAAATCTTTTGTGTGGTATCCCTTTACATTCATCGTCGTTCATTCGAAACAAACGTTGAGATGCGTTCATTCATTATGAAAAAAAATCTTGCTCGATATTTTATAAATTATGAGGCTATTTTTTTTTTAATAATTATAATGGTTCAATTATTTTAAAAGGTGAGTTCTAAAGCAATAGTTAGTATTCTTTGACTAAAGTACCATTTCAAAACGTTTTAGTGACATCTAGCGGCGAGTAGCAATATTATTGTAACATTTACCGCCATCTATTGGTTGTCTCTATAATATTGTGAAAGCTGTGCTTCAAAATGCGTAAGTTATTTATTTAGAAAATTAATGTTAGTAACTACTGTGCGCCAGTAATTTAAATAGGTTTTATTTGGTTATGAAACTGGTCAGTGTTATTTTTAAATAATGAGTGGTTACTTGGTACCTACCAATATTTAGAGACCTTATTTTTATTAAATGAAATATCTCAACACCAGTTAATTACGCATGTGTCGCCGGGTAAGTAATTTACAAATATAAAAATCACAAACACAAAGCGCACACAGATTCGGAACAATCATCTAAAGTGATATCCCGTGTGAGAAACGAACTCACAACCTTTTGTGTAGAATTCGAACGCCAACTGCTTCACTGAGGCAGGACCTCCGCTCCACTGACCAGGCTTTAACAGGTCAGTGGAACTCAAGCACTTAATCATACAATGCTACTATGTCTATGATTGTTGTTTTCCTAGCTGCTGCTGGGTGATACGTGTGTAGGTTGGTATTATTCTTTGAATGGGAGAAATATTCCCGTAGCATTTCGAAAAGAAAGTCACCGATACCTTACGCCTGCCAGAATGAATTCTGGCCCAGTAGGTTCGGAGATTACCAATATACAAACTTATTTATAGTTTAATAACTAATAGTCGTTCGCCGAAGCCGTCTGGATGAGGTAATCGTGCGGGGGTTGCAGGGCGCAACGCAGCGAGTGGGCAGACCCAACTTTGCGATTGCGAGTCGCTACTGTGGTAATATTAACTGAAGATCGAATGGCATGGAAGCAGCTCATCTATGGTGCTGTAATAGCGTTCCAGGACGGGCACTACCCGCAGCAATGAGTAACGATGAACAAGAACTAGCTTATGCTTCACTTGTGTTTAGAGCCTCCGGCTTAGAGCTCGGGTTTCCTGAATAAGCTACATTGCATAAGAAACCTCTGCAAATTCTCTGGCTCCACGGATTCGGGCTTGACGTTGACGAATGAAAAATAAATCAATATTTTAATTTTCATATAAAATATAGTTAAGAGCAGCTTGTAATACCTTTCTATCAGTGAATAAGGGATTTATGAGACAGAAATAAAATAAATATTATATTTTAATAATACACCATTATTTATTTGACAAAAACCGTTTTTAAAACGACACTCATATTGCATAAAGAAAGAGAGGCAAAAAGGTGAATCATAACATCTTATAATTATAATTGTATGATAATTACTATTAAAATCATGCGTAATATTGGTAAAATTTATTTTTTACTTACTTAACCGAGAGCATAATTATTTTTAGACACACGAACACTACATTTAAAAGGCCAAGCGGTGTTGCCACAATATCCTTAAAATACTTACACAATAATATTATTTATTTTACTAGTAAGTACGAGATTACTACCTATTTGCTAATTATAATTATGTAACATTATTTAATGTTTTCTAAACAGCGCAACTCATAACTACTGATCGTATTGGACGAAGCAAAATTATACAAAAAGAAATCCAAATAAATATAATTACAAATATCAAAATTATTACCTTTTTTCTAACTATAATTGACATCAAGCAGGATTCAGTTAAATTAATACATACACTTTATTTTCTAAAACTTACTTTGGTATACATTTAGTAATATTTAAATTATAATTTAAGAAAAGACACATCTACGTTTGAAATATTTTTAAATATGAAATATAATGAAGCCGACTCTGAAATAGATCTTACATGAAACGAAATCTTTACCAGAATATTATATATGTTCTTTAGATAAGTATAACTTATTTTCAATGACTTCGTTTTTCTTAAGATCTTTTCAACTTCGTAGAGTTACACATAACACATTATGATTTTAATTATAATTATTGCTTAAAACTGACTTCTATATGAAGTATTACTTTATTAAATCTATATATAATAATTATTATAATAAACCTTATAATATAACTATTATTACAATATATTTGGTATATAGTAGCGTTACAAATATACAAAGCACATTCGAACTTAGGTATATTCTAGCGTATGATTCGTCAATCCTTTACGGAGACTGATATCTTTATAATTACATAATTTAACCTATGAGGTTTATAACCTTTAAGAAAAAAATATATTGCTGCACCGATATAATACCGATAGAAATAATAATTAATAATATAAAACTCAAATAAATTTTTGAATGAAAACTAAATATTTATTTCCCATAAAATTAGCTCCCAGTCTGGTAAACGAATTGCCACCGAAAACCTTTAGAAAACATAACATTATTATTATATTCAGAATTTATATTAAGTTTATAAGTACCTAAGAGATCCTAACCATCTTAAAAATTTAGTTTAAACTAGTCTTTGTCAGTAAAGAAATGCCATGAATTTGAGCAAACAAAATGTCATTTAAATTATTTTCGTAAGAAATTTGGGATAAGTCCCGACTAATATTCTTAGATCTAGTTATTAGAACAAATACTTACTAGCATTTAAAAACTGGCATCTGCCCCTTGAGTTAAAATGCTTTGTACAATGTACTTAAGTATAATGTATTAGATACATCTATAGTAAATAAGAATAGTTTTGCAGTAGAATAGAAGGAATATTCAAGAAAGTAAAGTCATGATAGTTTATAGAATGATTTCTACACAGAACCTACACTATTTTTAACGTATATGAAAATTTTAGTAGTAGATGCTTAAAACTATTCATTGGTAGTACAATTTGAGGTTTAATTTTAAACTTAGAATAGTCTAACCGGTAAGTGTGTAAACGACATTTTGGTATTATAGCTTAGAATAAGAAAAAAATCGTTTTAAAATTGACTAGATTAATTTTGGGTTTGCGAAAATTAAGTTTTTTGGCTGAACTTTATTACTAAAAATGGTTGTTTTATAGTACATACATGGAAAGATATGAAAAATAGTTGACGACTAGATGGAAATGCAAAATTTATCGGCTCCCAGCTCTTTGACAGCTTATCAGCTAAAGTGCAATAAATATAGAGTGAAATAGTTGTTCGTGACACATTTTTATTGTCTTTTAGAGAAATATTAAATTTATATCTGCTATTTTTATGCGAGCGTAATAATAATTACTACATTTTTAAATTTATTATTCTGTAAAAAATGAGTAATGATATTATTTTTTTAAAAGACAATACTATGGTCACTCTTTAATAACAGTAGGTACATTATAGTACAGATACTGGCTTTCGCACCCTACCCTAGGCATTAACAAAGGACCATGAGTATATACTTACATCTATATTTCAATATACAATGTACTTTTAAACCTGGCACTAAAGAAAACTTCGTTGTTGCTCACCCACGTTTTAAGCATTAAATAGTACAGTAAGGCATAATAGGACGGTTCATACTTTAAATTAAGGCAGCTAAAGGCACCTAGTTAAACTAGCGAATATTTACAATATACCACAATAAGTGATAATGCCAAAATGGCTGCATTACGGCTACTTGATGTTATATATCATTGCAGTAATTAATTCAAAACATTCGTTGAAACTTTTCAAATATTTAAAAATAGAACTAGAATATTTACATCACGTACTTTAAATTAGTACATCTATTCGTTGCTAGATGGCGTTGTATTGGTAGTATCCATAGCTTTCGACGTTTGAATTTGCAACGGAATTTTTAGTCCCCGCGGTGCTAGAATAAGTCTAGCAGGAGTCACGAGGACTATAGCGTACTCTCATTTGTTCACTCCGAGGATTTTTGCGGCCTCATCTGCTGAAGAAAGTAGCTTATTGATGGTTTTGTCTGGAATACCGAGTAATTTGCCGATAAGGTCGCTGTTTTCGGCGTCATTTTCGGCCTCTGAGGAGTACTTGCGTGACGTCATGTCCAGTTTGAGCTTCTTCTCGTACGGGGCTGATGGAGGAGAATTGTTGTTGTTTACGTTGCTTAGGATTTCGTTTCCAGAGCCATCATCGTCATGGTAGCGGTACCTATAAAGAAAAATCGAACGTTATTTATTTATTGATGACATGATGGCAAAAGAAAATTTGAACCTACGTTCGAAACTTTAAAGAGAATTGTAATGTTGAATAAATAAAATTGACTAAAAAATAATTATTACCAACTAGCTTTTTCCCATGGTTCTGGCTATTCAGAACTACGTTGTAAAGTTTTATCAAAAAGAAAAAGGGCATCAAATCCTCACAAACTTTAGGATTAATCTATACTAATATTATAAAACTGAAGAGTTTGTTTGTTTGAACGCGATAATCTCAGGAACTACTGGTTCGAATTGAAAAAATATTTTACTGTTGGATAGCCCATTTATCGAGGAAGGCTATATGCTATATAACATCACGCTACGACCAATAGGAGCAGAGCAGCAATGAAAAATGTTGTAAAAACGGGGAAAATTGACGCATGCGAAGTTGCGCGACTAATATTATAAGTAGCTCTAATGTTTTCATAATGAATTCAGTTAACGAATACGATGAAAGGTTATAAAATTCGGCTAGAGACAATATACTTCAACTTACCCATTAGTAACGTTCTCCTCAGTGGGCGTTTCTGGAGGCGAAGCTTCCTCATCATCGGTGATCTCTTCGCGATGCTTCTTCCTGTGCCGAAGCATACTATGTTTCAGAGTGAAGCGACGTCGGCACAGGTCGCATGCGAAGGGTCTCTCGCCAGAATGCGTCCGCATGTGGCGGCGGAGGTCTTCCGCAGACCAGAAGCGACGGACGCAGAATGCGCAAACCACCTAGAAAAATAAAGTTACATTTGAAAATTGGATGATTTTATAGGATTGGCAAATCGCAAATTAAATACCCCTGTCGCCTAGTGTCCTTAAGCGTATTGATTGTCCCACCCTCAGATAAACTATGTTGTGTATTAAGGTTCTCATTGATATATCATTTTTTAAAGTAAAAATATTAATGCAACTGTAAAAATCTACACCTTTTTTGTTTCTCAAAACTAAATGTATATCTCACCTTTCTATTTGCATGATCTGGAAACTTTCCCCTTTCATCATCATCAGCGCTCTCACTCCTGTCGCTATTTGCGTCCAAAGCTCCCTTGTTCAGAAGCTGCTCATACTCAGTTGTGTGACCAGTCGCCAAATGGTTCAGCGCCCCATTTCTATCACTGAAGGACGCTTCACATAGATGACACTTGAAAACTAGACCTCCTTCAATAGAATCTTCTACAACTTCAGGAGTTGGTGACCCTGGTTGAGAATCTGCGCCGTGTCTTAAAGACATGTGCTTCTTCAAAGTTTCCAGAGAAGAAAAAGTGCTGGTGGGACAAGATGCGCATTTGTAGGGCCTCTCAGGTACTGCCCGGTTGTCGTTGACTGGCTGTGGTGGCGATACAGTTTCAGGTATAGGCTCTGCTAGGATAGCTCGCGCTGATCCTCCATGTTTTCTTAATAAATGGCGGTCGCAGTTTGATTTTGTGGTAAAGAGAAGTGTGCAGTGTGGACATTTGAATGGCTTCTGTCCGGTATGAGTTAGTACGTGGCGGCGTAATGATGAAGACCACGGGAACTTTCGGTGGCAGTACGGACATGATACGCGGTTTGGTGCAAGGCTGTAAGCTGATTTCTTCTTTGGTGGTTGTGCTGTATCTGTTTCTGATCTGTAAAAGAAGAAAATTATCATTAGCAACTTTATCATTTGGGTCAGAATGTTGGAGCTTATTACGAAAAATTTGAATATTAAGTTTGAACTTACTTATTTTCATCGCTTCCGGAGTTATTGCCTTCACTGGTAGAGGCAACTAATCCTTCTTCATCTTCCTCCTCATCACTGCGAGTTGGCACGACCGGCACCGGTAGAGGTTCTTGGTTCACGGGCATAGGGTTAGTTCCAACATCAGCTTTCTCACTATTAATAGGCACCGGTTTGTTGATCAAGTTACCCGCAATTTTGAGGTCAAAGTCTTTGTTCATTTCCTGTTGGCACGTAGCCATTAGGATTTCAGCGGCCGCGCGACGAGCTGCTGTATGTTCTTCTGATTTGATATCCTCTGGCTCTTCATCTATGACCAGAGTGTCTTCCTCGTCCTCTTCATTATCAGCTACTTCATCAGAGTCTCGTCGCACGGGTGATCTCTCAGATTGCTGCAACGGCCTTTCAAGATGACGAGCTAACAGAGCAAATTTCATGCGATCAGCTATTGAATCAGGAGTAGGGTATGGCGGTGGTGCCCTCGGCGCTGGTCTTCGAACGCTCCAGTGCTGAGGGTGCTGTTGCTTCACATGACGTTCCATATTAGACCTAAGAGTGAATCGTGCCGAACATTGAGAACAGGAGAATGGTCTTTCAGTTCTGTATCGCCTTTGCTTCTGTTTTGGCATGAGAATACCGTTCTTTATTACCATTTTGACAGAATCAGTCTGAGGTACGAGAGTGTTGTTTATTTGAGGCCGTGGAGATTCAGGGTGTGGCGATGGCACAGGAGAAAGCACCGGAGGCGGTTTTTGTTCTTCTACTTCAGGCTCTATTTTTGGCTGACTTTCCTGTTCATTAGGAACGAGCCTACCACCAGACATGCTAAGTCCCCGAATGATTTCTTTTTGGATACGCTGTTTTATTTCGGCAAGTTCTTGTGAATCAGTTGGGTGAGGAAAAAATGAGGGTTGAAGTAAATATGGGGCAATAGGAAAGGAAGGCGGTAGGGGCAAGCCAGGTATACCAGGGACTGCCCCTGCGTAAAGTTGAGACAGCTGAGACGCATAATAAGCTGGATCGATTTTAGGCATCGATGATTCGAACATTCTATGCTGAGCTAAAAGGAATCTTGTTTTTTCAAACGCAGATGCAGCGACGCTCGCTGGGTCAGGTTCGAAGGATGGACGTGTTGGGGCCTTAGGTTCATCAGAGTCATTATCACGTTTCTTCTTACTAAGGTCGAGGACATCGCAGCTGTTATTATCACTCGTGCTCAAGTCTACCGGCGCTTCTTCATCGTATGGCTCAGGTTGCATGTCATTGACTTTGTAAGAGATTTCTGGCGGTCTGAACTCAGGGATTTGCGTGAGCTGACCAATGCCCTTCACTTTGATTCTTGGCGTAGGCTGTTCCGTATCTCTTGGGGTCATAGGTGGCTCAGGTAAGGGTTTAGTCGTCAGATTGGCGACTGGATGTCTATCAGTTATAAAGCTTGGCGTGAAGTGAGTCAATGGTGTATCACGACCAGTACCTTCATTTCGCCTATCTATATCAGGTGTGTGGAAAGCCAGTGATCTCTTGACTTCATCTCTTGCAAGTTTCGAGTTGACTTCATCGTTATTTGGGTCTTCAGATGGATGATAAATAATAGATCTTTTGACATCCTCCCTCGTTACTTTGGCGTGTCTATTTCTTAAGTGACGTTCGCAATTAGCTTTAGTTGTGAAAGCATAATTACACACGGCGCATTCGTAAGGCCGGTCCCCGTTGTGAGTGCGCATGTGACGCACTAATGCCGCCTTATCTAAAGATGCATGTGGGCACATGTTGCACTGATATGGCCCCGGGCCGGTTCCGCTCAGGTGCACCCTATTGTGTCCTTTCAAAGCTCTAAGATTCGGAAACTTGGCTGGGCATAATCTGCAAGGGAATTCTCCACGCAACTTCATACGTCTGAATTCAGCTGCGAAATTATCTTGAGTTTCTTCTTGATCTCGTTCCTTTATGATTGTATCAGGAGGGGTAAGTACGGCACTTTCTAATGCCACTCTTGAGCCAGTGAGCCTCTCTAAAAGGCCACCTGCTGACGTGACATTTAATATCGATTGAATATCTGCCAAGTCGCGAGCGGCATCAATGTGTCTAATTCCATTAGTGGTTAAGTGCCCATCGTCAAACTTGGGAGTGAATCTATCCATCGGTGGAGTCAATGTGCCAGGAATTCCAAAAGATCTATTTCTGAGGTCTAATTTTGCAAAAAAGTCCTCTCTGCGATCTCTTTCGGGACTTGATCCCGAGATTCGACTGTTGGCTGCACAGGACTTCCTGTGAATATCTAAGGCCTGTCCACAAGGGAAATCTCTGGTGCAAAGGTCACATCTATAACGTTGATCTGTTATTGACACGTGGGGGTTTCTTTCGCAAACTCCGCGAGCAATTTCCGCGAACTTTTTGCTGGAGAAATCGACAAAGGTGAGATCGTCGAAGCCAGTTTTAGTGTCATCACTGTGTGCGGTGTAGCGGTGGATGTCGTAAGCGTTGACTGAGTCGAATCGCTGTCTACACTTGGGGCATTCGAATCGGGCGATTCTTTTGTCCATAGGCATAGGTGATGGGGATGTTGACGCCGCCCTCTTGCGAGCCCTCCTCAAGTCCTCCTCCTCACTCCTATCGGACCTGTTGTCACTGTCGATGCTCATGGTCCTAGTGGCTCTGAACTCATGCCTTTCAATTTTCACCGCGTCCATTTCCTCTTCGGCCTCGATTTTAGCTTCGCTGATGACCTCCTCTGTTTTGATTTCTGTAACAAAAGAGTACATGTTACAATTGATTACGGATTGTATGTTTGAATAACGCAGGGCGCTTTCTTACAATTCCAAGAAAAGTCGACAATAGATGAGTCAGGCAATTCGCTGCGAGGTCGTTATATCAGAATAATAATAATGAGTTATCATTGGTACAATCGATTCGAGTTAACAATTAGCTAATAGATTTCGATATGGCGTATTTACAAATTAAATGTTTATTACAACTACTCGACAACAGAGGGCGTTGATATCCTTTGCAGTTATTTATGCGAGAATTAAAGACTATCTGAAGCTCGATCTAATCGTAAATATAGTTTATACCTGCGAAACAACGAATCATTGAAATAAATTAAGACCTAAGAAGCTTTTTGGACTGTATAAATAATACTTCAACCGTATTTCTGAAAGCATAAGATACAAATTCGTCCAACCGTATCGATCCCTAAAAAGTCTCAACCACAACAAAGTTCTCGACGGATGAATCACACTATCTTTTGTTTTAAAACGAAATAAAGCTACAGCAACAAAAAAGGCGCCTAGTTGCCTTGAAAATAAAGTGTAGAGCCGCTTGGTATTATACTCGCAAGCCTCATTGAGGCTATAGGGCACAAAAATCAATAGGACTGACACCTAGCTGGCTATAGCTACAAATATGTATTCGCTGGCAAACGGCTGAGTCACGTAAATGCTATCAGATCGTTGTTTTGTGAAAAGTAGCGATTGTGAGATACTTTGTGGACGTGGTATGAATAAATACATAATATTTCGCGGGCAATTCCATAATCTTCATGTTTAGGGAAGAATCACAATTCCTACTATATTTTACTAGTGTTTATTGGAATCTGATTGCTTTCTATTTCATGTTTTGGTTAGGGATTTCGATCACGAAACAGATAGCATCAGAGCTCTATTGTAGCAATGCTTAATAATAAACTATATTCCCAACTAGGGTAAGATTAAGGTAATTGTCTATCGAACAATAATCTCTATAATCCGTACATAGTTTTCATATTTTGCAATAGTAGGAATTACAATTAGATCCTCTCTTAATTTCGGTAAAAATCTCTAAGGGTATGTTTGGTTCGGATACACAACCTAATGTTGTATGTTTAAAAGAATCCAAGACCCATTTCCATTCATTCTCAGATAAGAAAAGATAAAAATCAGATTGTCCAAAAAATAGTAGCCACTGGTGCTCAGCGTTCGTGTTTAGAATAAGCTTATCATTTCTCTTACATAACAAAAAATAACTTTAATTTAGCACCAAAATGCGCGCGAATTCTGGATTACTCAACTCAATCATTTAATTTTTCTATTGATATAGTATGATCTTGTGTCATTTAAATATGATGAAAAGAATATTAAAGGACTAGATTTCGAGAGAGAATTTGGTGCAGATATGGCTCGCTTTAGTATAATCTATCAACCTATTGTCTACTGCGTCATTATTGCGGCTTAATAAAATGAAGTAGGCAACATACGATTTACGATCATATCTGGCGTAAAAGTTGTTGTCAATAATGTTTCTATACTAAGCTGTATTACTAGGTTGTGTTTTCCTAAGAGGACAATGCGAGAGTTAGTCACATAGAGCACGTCATTTTAACCTATAATATACGAGATTAGTTCGCAATCAATGCTAATTATGGAATTCAGATGACTCGAGCTAACCGGGCGAGGTTCAAATGGCGTGATATCTGTTTTAGTTTTTGTTATTTTATTTTATTTATCTATAAAGTTAATTTCCCTTGTCAATTTTTTAGATTAAATAATTTAAAATAAAATAAAAACTGAAACTGCTAAGATAGGTAATGTAAGAAGTTGTCCACCGATTAATCAAACTTTTAAATTAATATAAAATTACTTAAAAATAAAAAGGCTTTAAAGTTAAAAGAAATACTTAAATCATAACCTCTTAGAAAAATACATTATTGAATTGGCTTTTCAAGTGGCAGAATACAGCAGTTACCGTAGCCTTTTTTTATATATAATGTAAAATGGCGGCAAACCGAGCGTCCGAGTTTAGGCTGTCATCATTTTCACAGTTTGAAATAGATATGATAGCCAATGAAAGCGCAGGTATAGGTATTAAAAACAAGACATTGCTAGAAAGTTTGAAAATTATCTGGATTGCCAAAAAAAGAGAAAAAGAATTTTTAAATGCAGGTAGGTTCCTAAAAATTAACAGGTTTTTCGTCTACCTGTTTCGTACTTAAACAACAGGATGAAACGTACATTGAAATGTAATTTATTGCATATAATTTGACACGATTGAGCAAGTGAACAGTAAATATCATTAATCAACGTGTTTAATACTTATTTAGATAAACACATCCGGTATAAAGACTTGATCGAATTACGCATAAAATGTTATTCTTCCTTTAGTGTGTAGGTACATGAAGTTTATGAAACATTTTAGGATATCTGTATCCAAAAGTAATTAAAGTGCTGTAGGCTTGAAAAGTAGGTTGACCTACCTACTTTTCAAGATCATGAGACAATAGCTTAGGCATGTGGCTTCGCTTGCGTTAAATTCTTTTCTACAAGAATTTTGTGGTGTAAGTAGTCCTCTATAAGATGAAGGTAGCCGTCGAATGAGGCGAGAATAGGGGGTGGAGGGAAAGGCACCTTTGCCTTACAAAAGACCATAGTAGCTAATCAATCAGTATTTTTATTTTTTCGTAATCCAGTCCATCTATTTTAATATTTTGTACCTACTTTTTTTTTAATGTAAGTTGCCAGATTTTAAAATGATGTCCCAAGTATTAATAAATGGCATGGTTACTATATTTATTGGCAAGCTTTTGAAGAAAACACGGCGCAAGCATATCAAATTTTCTCAGCACTAATCATTTCACGCAATCTCAATGGTAATTTGACGCGTGGCCATTATTGGCTGTAATTACACCGAAGCGCAGGTAATATTGTAACATGTAGAGTGCACTGTAACATGCGATCTGATCGCGGTGTGAAGGAGGTAAGAAATTTATATTTTTTTAGTACTTACTAAGTAGTTTTCCTACATAGTATAAATAAAAAAAACTTGCCTACATTAAGTTCGAAATGTTTAGTATTTTGCGGGCAGTTAAAATCTTTATCTTTCTGCGGCTTAATAATGCCAGATTGCAGCATACCTAAATGACGTGATTTTTGTAGGTATATTAGTAGCAATGTGGGATTACGGTCCCACATTACTAGCAATCCTGTTAACCTCTCCAGTTAAGCTCTATGGCTTGTGTTAGGAGTGGGTTCACGTCGGTAGTATAATAGCCCAATGAGTAGATTTCGAACCCGCGACCTCACGATTGCGAGGCCGATGTCTTAGTCATTAAGCTACCACCGCTAATATATAAAAGGTACCCATGACTGACAGATGTCATGCACAACTCAAGCTATTGAACCAACCTACCACTACTGGAACACAGGCTTTGTCTCTGAGAAAGGGTGGATGTTGAATGTTTAAAAATTTTTGGTTCTACATTTCCGTTTCCTCCTATTTCTTTCTTTACTATATTCGGGTTTTTAATATACCTTAGGTATTCCAGTGTATCGTGACGGTGTAACATAAGGATGTTATTTACGCAACATGTACAAAGAAAATAAAAGTGAAGTTTTGACGCGATTATGACGAAATTGAAAACGTATTCTTTCTCGGAAGCTGTCTGAACTGCACGCTAAGCCGACATGCGTTTATTGACTCTTTATTTTATAGTTCCTTATATTAAAACGCCATTTATAACGGCGCACTTATTTAGAGAAACACAAACGTATTCAGAGGCGATTCTAACCATTAAAGTTAAAAGAAAACACTGGTTGACTTCAGGATGCGGTTCCAATTCAAAATCCAAGATTTTTTTTATCATATTTTGCCTTTTTTCGACTATCATCTACTCATCTACATATACCAGTTTTAATAGGGACAAATTATAACTGGTAATATTCTCTGTTTTAGAAGAAAACCAAAAGTAAATGAATGACATTCTCTTCACTAACAAAATTTCAGAATTCGGTGTTAGTTAGGTATTTGAAAGAAACTTATTTTGCAAAAGGACTATCCTTACAGCACACTCTGTATCTGTCTATCTTGTTTGAATGATATTGATGAATCCATGTTTGTTTGAATCGTAGATGACAACGACCTAAGATATCCATTTCTTGCTATAAATAACTATTAACTCATATAAAAATCCTGATTACATCCAGGATACCAACCAAATAAAAACCAAAACGTTTAATATTCATTGCAACACCTAAACATGTGTTGCCACATCAAAATAGTACAAGCAAGAAATAAACACCAACCAAATTCAACGTACCAAGTTCAATCAACCTAATGTACGGAGAAAAGGTGTCACATAGAACCGCAGGCGCACCGTGACTTCCTCCTTCCCGCTTATTCGGAATTTAAATCGACCTATCGCCATCCCGAAGTGTCCCGAAGTAAGCCGAACGCACGACAATAACTCTTATTGTCCGCATAATAAGATGGTGGACGCGTAACGGCGGTCGGCGCATATTATAAGCGATTTGATTGATATGTTGGAGACGTCGTAAGGTACCGTAGCTTTCTTCAACACTCCAATGAGCCTCAACGGTACTGAATTACACCATGTAGTATCTCCAAGCAGTCATTTATGGTGTCGCCATCGGCAATTACCTGACCGTAGACGTTTGCCGCTTTCGCAACTGACGTTTTGCTGGAAAAATTTCGTATTTTCCACTGTACGCTGAAGGTAATAAATTTACTCAACGGTAAAGTTAAGTTTGTCGGTATCATGAGACAGGTATTGTCTAGAAATTGATAATGTGTTGTGCGGACGTTCATTTTGTTCGTTTGTCAACTGTGGACTCGTTTTGTATCTCAAGAGAAATTTAATTACGTAGCTTAGTTTAGAAAATTTGCCGTCCGCTTTCGTATTTATCAAATTATTTCAGATTGAAAAGAATAGACCTACATGGAGAAGCGAAATCTTAGCAGAGGACAAATAATGATCCAAATGCTTTTGATTTTAGATTGGTATTACATACTTGCAGAAGTCCATTTAGAAGGCTTTCCAAAACCTGGTTCAAGAAGCATAGGCTTTCCTTTTGCAACGGAGATAGAGAATAAAGAAAGGATTATTGTGAAGTTTCACTTGGTCGGGTTTTCCGATTAATAGTGGAGCGGAGAAAAACCGATACGCCATTGTAATCTAGTCATCTATATATTTATACTAATATTATAAAGGTGATGAGTTTGTTTGAACGCGATAATCTCAGGAACTATTGGTCCGAATTGAAAAAATATTTTATTGTTGGATAGCCCATTTATCGAGAAAGGCTATAGGCTATATAATACCACCACCAATAGGAGCGGAGCAGCAATGAAAAATGTTGCAAATACAGGAAAAATTTATGCATACGAAGTTGCTCGGGTCAGCTAGTGTATATAAATATCTAACATCTTAACACAAGCTTATACATTATTGAAAAACGAAGACCCTAAAACAAACTTTAAAGATCTAATCGTCATCCATTTCTCGTAGCCATAAGACATAAAGTGTTGGTCATCATTAATGCAAGTCAGGGTCCTGCCTTCCGTAGTAACGGTTCTGAGTGGTTATGATGCTATGTCACTAGTCCGCCACTCACCAATATTTTATATGGAACGTGATCATTTTGTATTTAGTCGGGTTACTGGGACGATAGTAGGGTGGAGAGATTTTTTTAAATTTTATTAAGGATTTTTTTAAAATTTTAAATTGGTTTTAAGCTTTTTTTAAAACACAAAATAATGTGTATTTGTCTATAAGAAAGAAAGAAATAAAGAAAGAAAGAAAAAAAGAAAGAAAGAAAAGAAATAAGAAACCTAACAATACTTACGGGGAGGAGGTTTCACTCTGACACGCATCGTTTGTTGAATAACCAAATACAGTATTAAGAAAACTAAGTAGATAAAGCCTTTAAAACATTTTCATAGACAAATAATAAAGAAAAAACTGGTTCTAATATCTGTTTAAAACATTTGTTTATAATGTCAAAGGAAATAGCAATTTGAATAACATCCAGTCGTAGAACGTATCATATTATAGCGGATAACAGCAAAAATTGTGTTTTTCTAAGAAAATAGTTGGAATATTCGTTAATGAATAAAATTTGTAGATGTAGACATGTATCGTATTACCTGGTGGTTTTCAATTACTAAGTTTAAGTTCAAGATTAGAAGATAATACAATTAGGCGTAATTATTGTTATGTAAGACTATGTTGTGTAAGAATTTAAAAGGAATCTTCGTAAGACATGATATTTTATGTTTGATTACTATATTATAGTATGTCAACTACTTATTTCCATCCAATATTACGACTCCCGCAGTAGTTTACAAGCCCTGTGTCGCGGGGAACTTTACAAACATACAAGTAGCGGACTCAAAGTACACCCAGACTCGGAATAACAATTTGGGGATCACACAAAGTGGTGACCCGTGTGGGAATCGAACCCACGACCTCTTGCGTTGCAGTCGGACACTCCCACCGCGCTACTGAATGGGAGTGTGTTGTCTGTTTGTGGGTCTTTTGTATGACATATCGTTCCCAAAGAATTTTCAGTTCAATTGTTTGAATTGAAGTTCATTATATGAATGAATTAGTAGGAAGTACCTTGGATATGGATATAGGTTATTTGAAGTAAGATAACACCTATCATAGAAACTAGCAGTATTTTCATAGCTGTCATAGTTACCTACTTAGAACTATTATTAGTACTAAACCTAGAGTGCACTTAAGATTTAATCAAACATCTAACAAAGGTCCAATTGTACTAAGTATATCGCGTCACTAACTGCGACACAGAATCGATAAAATACAATCTCGATAAGAAATCGATCAATCGCACGCCCAAAAATGGTTTCCACTCGATCGCTCGCTTTCTCCGAACGGAAAAGCGTCCCAATTAGGCGTATGCGCAGGTCGCGGGTTGAGGCGAGGGGAAGGAGGTTTTACGGCAGAGATGTGAATAATTGAATGTTAATTCGTTTAGGGCCCGAGAGATGGCAGGAGTGTCGACCTGAAGATCGTGATCTGGTTGACAAGTTACCTTATTTTCTTGGTGTACTTGGAGTTTGAGTTGTTCCGTTAATATTTTTTTTATTATTAGAAGATACGAGAATTCTCATTCATCCTACTGATTGTTTCACTTACGCGAATTATAATCGATTTAAACTGAAATTTCTAAATTGAAAGTAGTATTTGTTTTTTATTTGGTATTAATTAGGCGCACCATATAATTATGAGTTCTAGGACAAAATGTTTACTTATTATGCCAACTTGTCTTTTTTTAAAAATACTCAACTTTACACTAGAAGGTAAAGATTTAGCGGAGGACTTTACACAGACTGAGACATTTGATTGAATAGCCACAACCGATATACCTACTACAGGTTAACGATGTCAACATCCTAAGCCATTCTCTCATCGGTTTTTCTAATTTGTGAAAACATTAACAAATACTTATAACCCACGGTATTACTAGTCTAATCCTTGTCTATATCTACACATATACATTTCCTTGTTAAGTTTTTGCTTACAAATGGCAGATTAATCTCGGTCTAAGTATACATCGCATAATTACAATATATTTACACGTGGAAACTTATTGACTTAATTAGGAATGATACAAATGTTTTACAAACTAGGTTTTAAGTCATTATGTAATCAAGATAAGTCTTATGATACGAGCTAGCAAATCCAGAAAGTCATTTGCTAAATCTTGAATACCTATTCATCAAATTATATCATATTTTATGAATTTGATTTAATGTTTAAAATCTTTTTAGACGTTTTAGGGCAGTAACTGAGTTTAACATGTCTTAACAACGTTTGAAACTGTCGCTTGTTCTTCCCATTGATTTAATTCCTCGAAACAATCCATATTTATGATTGAACATTTTCAAATAATTGAAACTATGTGAGATAGGTACATTTAGAAGTTTGTTTGTTTTGCTCGTTGTTTTTAACAGGCAAAAAACTTATATTTCAAAATGACGTCGCATCACCAAAACTGTAACAATCCTTTACGGGACATTCATTATTTGTCAAACAGAGCAATTAGGACCGGAAGACTCAAATGGGTTATCAGATAAAGTACCGTTGGCACAGGTACACCTGCAGACATCCTAATCGGTCAGAGAACACGTAAAAGTTACTAAGACATAAACTCATGATAAATGCTTATTTGCATTAGATACTGACATAAATAGGTTTAACGTTATTGAAGTTTTAGTGCCTCATAAGAGCTATTGAACGATTAAGACATTGTTCTTTTACTGACTGGCAACACATCAAAACAAGAAAAAGGAAAATAGTGTTTTTAAGTGGCTACATTAGGCTGTAAAGTATTATCGCCAGCCGAACAGCCAATAAGACTAAGATTTAAAAAAAAAAACACTAAAAGATCAAAATTGATTAAACTATCTTCTGAAACAATGAGGTAAGGAAATGCTTAGATTAACAAATCTAATCTATCCAGTTTTGGTATACAAAACTTCCATTTAAAGTCTGTGATTCACCGAGACGATGTTTAAACAAAACTGAAAGAAAAGATACAATACTATACAATGGGACGGATCAAACAGTCATATTATGTAGGCTAGTATGAACAAATATTAAAAACGAGGTCACAGTAGCTTCCGATTCCACAATTTTAAGCTCCAGTTTAAATGCCATACATCAAAATAACTAGACGTATGACAATCTTTTCTTTAGTAATCTCATACTTTTTGCTATGCAAAATCAAAAGCAAGTAACTCCTGAACTGATTAAAAAAACATATAGAGATAGATTGAATGCTGAAGATTGAGAACCAGCTATAAGCTACATTGATTGTTTGGTTACTGTATATTATTGAACATTTTAAAGAAAATCTGTAACCAAATAAAGAAGAACGTGATGTTTTTCACGCAAAACCGCGGATGGAAACTAGTCAGTTCATATTTGAGGTACCGTTGTCTTTATGAATGGCCTTAAGATGTGTAGACACAGGTGTTTACGCCACAAAAGGATGTTTCCCTTGCTCTCTCGAGATTGCCGCTTCGGCTGAGCAAACTAAATTCCGTGTCGGATTGTCTTAATGAGTCTTTAATGAGATATTTTGTGTTCTATTTGGCTTACGAAACTTCGCCTTGGTTTGAAAATCTTTGAGTTTGTACAGCGGGTTTTAAATGTTTTTATAACGCCGCTCCTGTTTTACGAATTTTATTGTGATTAATAGTTTTGATCATTTTATAATTGTATCCACCATCGTATCAACAGATTTAGTGCCTTCTATCTTAGTTTATTTTATGCCGAACAATAGATATATTTTAATTGGGTTTTCCCCAATCTATATTTAGACATAGATTCGGTAAAATCCAGGGGTTTGCCCCCGAATGGTTAAACGATGTTTAACTTTAAAGTGTTTCTTTCGCTATTATTTACCTTTATAATGACAGTGACAGCATGAGAGTTGCGTCTAAAAACTGAGTGACGTTCGACTACTTGGTCGTAAATCTTTCAAATAAGAAATTATGTATCGATTATATCTAGAATATTCTAGCAATGTGCTTTATATAACGTAAATGTTATTTTAAATAACAATTGTAGATACACCTGTGATGGCACGCTACAGATAAGAAATACACAGTTTAATTACTTCTATTTGAAGTATCAATAAAATAGACAATAAAATTTGCTCGCAAGCCTCGGCTATTTTACATAATCTATAAAAGAATCCAGACTATATGGCAGTTTAAGACTGTCAATACCGGATGCCAAGTCGTAAACATTATCAGCTGTTCTAAACGTGTAATGTAAAACTGAGGGTAGTCGTATAAATGCTCGGGTGTCGGGTGCGGCGCGTGCGCAAGCTAACTTCGGTGTCAGGTTGGCCGCAATCTTAATTGTCAATGAAATGCTTTGTGTGTGTTCATGGTACTGTCATCTGGAACAGTCCATCGATTTGTTTCATTCAGATGCATTAGATGTTCCATAATGATATAATAATAAAATTGTAATTATATTTTAGTCTCAATTTTTTAAATCTTCAAGCGTCTTTAGTTTAGAAATGTACTGCGAAATCCCTTTGACTTTTTTATGTGTAGCAGAGTAGGAATTTGAACATAATAGTTTTAAGCGTGAATATAAATAGGCACTTACGTTGCGTAGAAGGCGGTTCTGCCGCGGGAGGCGCGGGTGCGCTGGCAGCACCCTGCATGGCCCGCGACGGTCGACCGCGCCTGCGCCTACAAACAAAAAATAAATCAATAAAACAAAAGTTATTTCAAGACTATCTCAAAAGTCCAAAACGCATGGTCAACATAATTCGAATTGAGGTGTTCTTAATTCAAATTTTTGAAAATTAATTCGCAACGTATTTCGCCTGTAGTCAATAAAGACAATAAAGTTGTCAACAGGTCTTGTTAATGGGAAGTGTGCCCGTATTGTCTATGTTACATATTTATTACTGTAGGTACACAAAGGACAATAGAATACCAATACTTAACCACTTAGTCTGTGTGGTGATGTATAAGGAATTGATAAATGTTTAATGAGATAAAAATCATAAAACAATTTTAGGCACAGTGCAAAATTTTCATTCATGAATATAGTAAAAAAATGTCACATTATTTTGAAACTTTTAATGAGATATGACTTCAAAATTGTTATTTATTTTAAAAAAATGTTCAGACTTAGATTGTTCTTTACAAAACAATACTATGTTTAACAGTCTCTTTAACAAAGCTATCTCAAAGTGAGTCACAGTAAAACACATGTAGAGTCTTTCAGGTTTATATACAATACAAAAAAATCTACGCATTATTTTCCGATCAGACAGTCATAATACTTCTCGCTCAAAAGTAATTTCTATAAAGATAACTTTAAATCTAAACTACAGCATCAGTTAACAACAACTTCCAAGTTAAAAAGTATGGTTATTCAATTAACAATAAGGTTATTTCTTTGATGAACTCACTCCCAAAGCATGGGGCATTAAATTTTTTTTTTCGTGAAAGCTGAGCGTTTGCACAAAGGAGGTTGAGTCACAGTCGCTATCAGCGGCTTCCTACTTCACGTTAATCATTGATCGGTTAGAAATGAGGGTACCTAATCTACACACCTATCTATGGGAGGGGCCGCCTCAAGAAAAACACTGAAGAAAATATTCCGTGTTAAGTGTTTAAAGATTACGGTTTTAGGTAGTGCGTTTAAGCTTATCTTATTTAAAGTATTTTAGTCTGATGTGCTTGATTTAACGAGATAGGGAAATAAATAATAACATTATTCATTAATATCGTTCGTTAACGACTTTGTTTTTGTCTAATTATAAACAACAAAAATTTGTCAATGTTGTGGTCTAGTTAGCTTAAGATATCATCATGCTCAATAAAGTAAATACATATCATATTCAGCAGAATCGCATTTATAATTTATTATTACTAGATTAAACTAAATTAAATTAAAAGATTCAACGGCGTTATTACAACAATGTATTTTGCTTTTTCACTTCATAATCATAGTCACACTATATCACAAGAAACACCACTGCATTCAAGACGAATTGCCATTATGGTTGTCCTGATTTTTGACTCAGAACCATAGTCACCGTACTCCGTCAACTGGTCGATGCGCGTGCGCACCTCTCGACCTATTATAGTCCAGACAATGCGTGCTAATAACCTGACTGGCTGGTATGCGCCAGTTATGTATAACCAGTTAGTTACTTAATGTAGTTATCTGGATTTTAACTTGTTATGTATTTAGAAGAATGTGGCTTTATAAAGGCCGTTTTTGAGTAAGACTGCATAGTGGATTATAATGATTAAGAACAATTAAATTAGTTTCAAAAGTAAGCTAAGTAAGATTTAGGAATTAAACACGTCACTAAATAATGCAAAATTTCACTGTAATACTCTGTTTTAAACAATATTTTATTCACTAAAATTTTCCCAGGAAAATATGCAATCGAATAGCGAAAACCTTATACAAATCAGTGGCCACGGAGGTTGTTTTGTGTGCCGAATTTCTTATATTGTATTGCATTTCTTTGCCCATTTGCCTCTAGTGCCCCACTTCCAGAAAGGGGTTTTTTTTAGCACCCATATGCTCTAGAACTCAGTATTACATTCTAACTGAGATCAGCGCAGGCCCGCACTCTTCTCCTGAACGCACTCTTTGAGACACAAATGGGAGTGACTTTTTGGTATCTGGCTCCAAAATAAACCTCAATGACGTAGCTTAACCTCTGGGATACACTTTTCTTCACGGCCTCTAGGTATTAACGGAATATGCTGATTCAAAAATAACGATAACTCGAAGAAATCAGTTCATGTAGATAACAGTCAGGTCCCTTGGTACAAAGAGACCGCTTGCAAAGATAAGTATTTAATATTGTATTACTTTCCAAGTATACTGTAATCCCAATCAAAGGCGCCGCTTATGGAGTCACTTTCAGCTTATAGCTTCGTTTATTGTAAATGGAAACTTGTGGAAAGATGGTTCTGGTTTCCGATATTTGTTGGAAATATAAGATTGAAGAATGAATTACTAGTCTTTAGAAAAAAAATTTTTTAGACACGTATTTGGCATAGGTCACACTTAATCAGCTTTTACCCATGATGGAACGAAGGAGGTATATGCGTTTAGGGTAAGAAATTGTGATTAGATAAGTACCAATTTGTGTGTGACTGACGTAGTTGTGCAAAAGCTTTTATTTTTTCTTAAGTTTTAATATCTCTGGTGTCCAATTGTGAGTCTTATTTCTTTTGAAGAAATGAGTCCCACAATTGGACACCGTAGTCATATTTATAACGATTCCGTTTAAGATATAGAAAAGATATCGCATAATAATGTGCCCCGTGTACCTATTTTAACAATGACGTTTTAAGTAGCTAAAAATATGTAGATAGGTTACAAGCGCTCAGCAAGCTGCACTTTAAATTTAGACAATTGACCAAGTTATATGTCAGTGTCGCATCGCAGGCGTCGTCGTCGCATGCTTTCCTACTTGACGACTTTTTATAATAGTGTGACATTGCAATATATAGGTTATCTATGTGTGCATTACTTTCCCTTTTTATCTAAAATATCATTGTAATGTAAGTAATTTGATAGATCAGACAAATTTAGTTATAATAAGCAAATATACACTTACGTACCATCCTAGCTCATTCATACCTATCCCTTGTCATAATATGACTAATAGGAAGAATGTAGGTTACATAAATTTAAACGACATAGCCAGTATAATTCTTCTGAAAACTGCGTTAAACCACATTCGGATGAGTGACTCTCTGAATTGGGACAGACGGACTTGGGAAACCCCTGCGTCCTAGATGACACTCGCATATGTAAAAGGAGGCTCGCTACGCTCTTATTTCATTCATAAACATTAATAATAATTATGGTCTCAAATATAGCCTGTCATTTGACAGACTTTTTTTTTACTATATGCAAAGGAAGCATAATGCAGTCGGCAGTTAGCGTCAACATTAGCAATATACTCAGGATAACAGCACGTCGGAGGTTGCAAATTTTAAGAAATTACTGTTTTAAAGGATACGTTTTCGATA
This sequence comes from Herminia tarsipennalis, assembly GCA_945859575.2. Taxonomy (NCBI): domain Eukaryota; kingdom Metazoa; phylum Arthropoda; class Insecta; order Lepidoptera; family Erebidae; genus Herminia; species Herminia tarsipennalis. The sequence continues at coordinate 12,986,508 of OX243849.2, read as the reverse complement.
CTGTTGAACTCAGACTGCTTCATAAATCATATCAATTTGTAACATGGAGATAGGTTTCCAGGGGGCTGTATAATTTGGACGAAGAAAGTCGTAGTGCCCTACTTTTGCCACGAAATGGAAGAATTAGAACAACAAACATCAAATTATTTTTGTACAATTATCCCTCTGGCCTAGAAACACTTAGTTTTGTTCAAAACTTACTCAAGTTATTTAAGTTGAGTAACTTAAATAACTTATTAGAAGACTATGACAGTTTAATTGTTGTTCTTTGTAAGAAATTATTGTGAAAATGATGCATACAATAAAGATTACCTACGTTCTTATCGATTTTCTTCCTTGTTTTTTTTACTCAGTATATTATAAATAGGCAAAGAAACCTCCGTTATGCCTAATAAAAGTAGTTACCATACCTATTCCATGGAGGCTAGTACACCAGCGATATTCTAAGCGCGCGTCATTCACTATGGTTTAAAAAATACAAACGTCAAACTGACCACATCATTTGTAAAGGCGGGTACTGACAAGCGAATTATACAACAGATTTTTTGTAACTTTAACCTTTGCTAGGAGTATTTTTTCGAATAATGATAAGTAGTAAAAAAAAACAAAAATCACATTATTATCTTCATTTAACATAAAGCACAACTAAGTACTTATTGATTCTGTTATCATTACAAGGATTTGTTATCATTGTGTAGAGGTGATCCGACGTATAATCTCTATAACTAACTAATGGTTGTCTTTTTGTCTAGATAAAGTATAGGTACGCGTTAGGTTATCTTGTTTGGAATCACGTACGCTGATGTAGTTTACTTTATTGTTATATTAATTGTGGTTATTACAAAATTTTCGCTTTAATATTTGCGGTTTAATAGTTATAAATGATTACAATATGATTTCCTGCTTTTATTTCATTCAGGTTTAGAATGAAATACATATGAGGAGGAAATGTGATTTTAGTCTTATTGGATTTATTTTAAAGTATTCAAGATCTATGTATGTTATAAGTATTTGTCTGGTTTTCTTATAAGAGTTTTTTTTTAGAAATGTTCGTAAGAGTAAAATTTTCTTGTTGACAATATCTGCGAGTATATTGCTTGTGACCACGGCAGGTGCACTCTGGTCTGGTCGAAATATCAAGGAATTTAAACGTTAATAATAAATCATCGCGTTAATCCTCATTTTCCTTGTATTTGTAATACGTTTCTAGATTAATTTATATTTTTATCCTTTCATATTAAAGCGCAAATACAAAGCTCGATATCTATTTATTCATAATAATATGCGTGTGATATTTTTGGAAATAGTTCTTCTGATTGAGTCCTTTTGATTCGTTTTTTGTTCAAATTAATGAGATTCAAATAAGCTTATTTGTCAAAATCAAGAATGTTTCTATTTGAGTTGTAGGCAATCTAGTAGATTTTCCAGCCAATTTTATAATTTTCGTAATTTACACTTCAATTGCACCAACGGATTTTGCACGCATTTTATGTAGGTATTTTCACACGTTAAATGCCAAGCTGTGAAATAATGAGAGCTCAATTTGCCGCCATTTTCACAACTTTACAACTAACAGATGCTCAGTTACCAATAAGTTTTTATTTGTCAAAATGATACCAACTAAGCACACCACTTTATCACTAAGTAAAATCACAATATAATCGCCTTTTTATCAAGTTGTGAAACAATGAATCTCATGTAAGATACACCAGCAGATAAGTAATTGTTAGATAAGTCTCAATCTCATCTCATTGAGACCATTATCTCGTAATGTTTGTATCTCGAGTGGTTGATAGCGATGTGCTCTTTAGACAATTATGTAACGACTTTATCGATATGATTGCGACTTTGGAAGTTTCAACATTTGTACTTATGAAATTGGTTTTCATCGATAAGTATTTGTTATTACAGGCAGGTACAAAACTCTGAGCTTGTAGTTTCTATGTTGAGTTCTGAGTTAAACATGAACCTTTACGTGTTTGTAATATGTAGTTGTATTTCTTATCTTGAAGACAAGTGAAGTCATTCTTTCAGTATTACTTGACCACGTGGTGGTCAAATAAATGAACTACCAGCTTGATAATAACTACCCTCAGCAGATCAGATGAGGCCTCGTTTGATTAGGTCTACTGGATTTATAAGGAAATTAGGAAATAATCTTGCGAGAAATAAAAACAAACAAGACATATAAATTATTGCCAACCAAGCTCTTAATAGCCCAAATGACACCTTGATGCAATAGTCTAATTGTGTAAAATGTGAAAAATGTGTTTATCTATCTGCACCTACCCTTACAACAATCAAGTGTTTATCAGAACATCTACCAGCAATCATTGCGTCAACTGCTCTTAACAAGTTGAGATGGTGCGACTTGTCACGGACCGATAGATAACGCGACAGATGTTGCATAGTGTCTTCTGTCTTTGATGATTTGTTTCTGATGCGACAGTAATTTATTGATATCGATTTAGATATCGAACGCGATTGCAGATCATAAACCCAGATGGGTAAGTTTAGCTTACCTTAATTTTTAGGTTAAGTGTTTAAAGATGTAGATTATGGAATAGCAGCAATAGGTTCACACTGAAAATCAGCGCTGTGATGTGGTTCACCGCAACACAGCAATACGCTGAGTGTGGACCTATCTGTCGCAGTTTCCTAAGATAAGCTAGTTTTAAGTTTAGATTAAGGTAATTGTAAATGTTATGGATCTGCGCCAAATAAATATTTCTTTTTTTCTTTTCTTTCACCTAAAACCGTTGCACCATCTGGTTACACCTGTACTTTTTATAAACAAAATCAAGATATTTCTTTTTAGCAAAGAGTAAATAATGGAAATTACCATTAGATCTATTTACTCTGTATAGATTTAAGATATCGATCACTAAAAGTATATATTAAAACAAATTTGAAGATCAAAACTGACAAGTGAAAAGTCATTTTTGTCATCTTAACTGCATTTATGAGTTTTTAGTAATATATGAGATACTGACTTCTGAACAATATAATATAATATTATATAAATATATTAATATAATATTATATATTGGATTTTCTCAGTTTTGGCATCAGTACAAAACAGGTGTCTTTTATTCTTATCCATTTGTTTTTATTAATTAAGTGTTTTGGATGGAGATTTTCATTACGGCAAATTATGCCAGTTATACTATTAATATAATATTATATAAATATAATAATATAATATTATATATTGGATTTTCTCAGTTTTGGCATCAGTACAAAACAGTTGTATTGTATTCTTATCCATTTGTTTTTATTAATTAAGTGTTTTGGATGGAGATTTTCATTACGGCAAATTATGCCAATATAGACTGCATACTAAATAACATAACTAGTTATTTAGTATGCAATTCTTATCAAAATGGCTGTAGTTAACACCTGCATATTCTTTTTTCTAAAAAAAACTATGACACGCTCTTTTTCACTTTATTGTTTAATCTGTTTAGATAAATGGATAGATAATTATTTATCTATGTACCTATACCTATTTATCATTCAGTTCGGTCGAGTCATTAGTATATAGCGTGATCGCATACAATCATACCAGCTGAAAAACATTAACTAACATTGTTACATTACACTACATTTTTAAAAATATAACATTTAATTGATCTATCGTGTGGACCCGGCTTTATAATAGAACAGTTTATATTGTTTTTCGCATAATATTGCTTCTTTATTATTTTTATTCTTAGTTTTGTATTTTTTTATTATGATTTGTACTCTTTTCTTTAATTTATGGGATTTGCGTTATTTTTTAAATTACCTTTATTTACTCTAGATGACACTTTTCATTCTCTTTTAGATAGAATGTTAAATTAAAGTTTTTTCTTATTAGCATTGTACTTATTAGTTTTTAAGTTTACTATTTAGTTTTTTTCTTTTTATAAAATACCTAGCTTTTAACGTATAAAACAAACTTACGTCTAAATATAAAACAAAGCCTTTAAATATTACAGTTTTAAACGCAAATTACTGGTTTAATAATTATTAAATGATGAAATAAACGCAATTATTATTTAATTATGTGCTAGCTAACAATTAAGTCACTACTCGGGGCGCCCGACGGCGAAAGTGATGATTTTCAACTCGTTATAAAAAAGTCTTTTGTTTGCATTAGCACCTACGCAAAAATATATTTACATAATTTGTAGGTATTTCTAATTTTTGAAGAAGATTGAATCTAAAAGTAGGTACCTACTTGTTTAAATTAAAAAAATGTTTATTGTCTTTGATAACAAAAGATTTAGAGATTTGAATTTCGAAGCTTTCAGCATGACTAATAAGATTAAGTACCTATTTTATTTTACGTCACACAAGAACATTTTATGTTATCAGACAATTAAGATCACTTTATCACCGGATGATGATGCTTTGATTATTTATCACTCAGCACTTGAAAATGACATTCATCATTAATATAAATCACACAATTCACAAAAACCTTTACATAGTGTAACTATTTTTGATAAGAACCGTAAAAATATATTTTAAATTTAGAATGTCAATATTTTTCGCGCACTATTTTTTTTAAATCTGTCAAGGGATTAGACCAAATAGAAAATAAATTTAAAATTAGAAACAATATTCAGCGAATTGACTATTTTTGAAGGCGTCACCTTCAAGGGTTTAAGGGTCAACAGACGACAAAACATTCGACTGTCGCGTATCGCACTGAGCCCACTCGATATTAATTACTAGAGGTACCTAAAACACAGGGCGACGCCCGCCGTCACAAACGATAATTTGCATCGTAATCTAATCGAAATTACTTACCCAATGATGGATAATTTTTGCGATATCAGCCGAAGCCCGAAATAATACAGAAAATAGTCCAAACAACACTCGAACCAGCGTCCAGTCTCTCACTAAACACCTTAATTATTTTTTGAGCACAGATTTACAGTCTTCGATTATTTTCTATTTATAAACACTTGTAAAATTTATAAGGCACTATTTTTGCTAATTCGCGCGTGGAACGTGTATCGCATCTTGCGCAGGAACGACAACCTCGCTCGGCGAGATGTCGTCTCCTTGTGTGATCGTGATGAGAGTACGCACTGTCGCTCTGCTCTCGGGGGAGCAGAAGATGGCCGCCTATTGGTCGAGAGCGCCGGCCGGGTGCGCGGGGAGAAGGAGAGAGCGCATCTCGCGCGGGTAGCGAATGAGCGAGACAGGTAGCGTCGGTCGTTTCGTCGTGTGAGCGAGATTGTCGAGTTCAGGTGGATGGATCACCGCCGAGACTCGAGAGCGCGCAATGATAATAATGTGGAGATGCCGCACAGAGTGGTTCCGTCATTATCCATTTATTGGGCTTTATCTTTGTGATTAAAACAATGATGGCGGATTTTATTTACATTCGACAATTTTTCAACCTTATTTTCTTTAAATAAATTTATGTTTATATATTGACAGCGGTTTAAAAATGTTAAAACCATGGTTTTACTTGTTATTATGTATGCGATTAATAGATAACATATACACAGTGACGGTTATTTAATTAAGAACACTTATGGAGCACACATTACGTAGATACTTATTATAATGAATATCTGTAATTATGTATCTATACTAACTTGTTTATCTTTTAAAGAAATCCACTGTCGCAGGTAATGGCAGATTAAATAATAATAATAATATGCTGCGGTTTGGATTATATTACATACCTGATATACTGAGTTTATATAAAATTTATCATTTTTTTAATTCATCATCGTTAAAAAAAAGTAACTATATTTTTGCCTAGATGGAATAAGGCTGGTGTTTCTATAACTACAGTAATCAAACTAAGTCACATAAGTAGGTATTTATTGTATTGTTTATCAGTTTCGGCCGACAACCAAGAAATTTTATTATTTATTCCATTTATGCTAATTTAAAGCAAATTAATTTAAAAAAATATTATAGTCATAAAATGGTGCGTGAGTGCTCAACAAGGGGAGGTTCAATTTTTAGTAGGTATGACGGTTGGCCTTTTTTTTTAATATGACGTCTTCTCTCTATCCAAAGACGACAGGATCGATTTTGATTTTTATTGTAACGCGCCTTTTGAAATGCTGCTACAAGGGTTTGAAATCCACACTTAGGTACATTCAAAAGTTTTAAACTGTGTTGTGTAATTTTTACCTATGCTCATATTATAAAATAACGAGAACTATATTTAAAACAGCATTTTCTCAAAAACCATAACCAATAAGGTAAATATTTTAATGATGTAATCCGGATGATTATTCAATAATCACTATTTCATTTGTGATGATTTGTAATTATATCATTAATATCCAAATACGTAGTAGGTAAAATAATGTATCTAGCTATATAATTCAATCTATTGACGTCAACAATGATTAACTTTAGAAAATAACAGACAAGTGGATACTAATGAATTTAAAATTTACTTTAGTGAAGTTGGAATTCTAATTTGAATATATTCTAATTTCAATTGAAGTGAATGTGGTAACAAATAGGTACCTATCTTTCGTAATGTATACGTAAGGTTTTTTTGGATTATGTTATTCCTAATACATCTACAATCCTACATGAAATTTTTTTGTTATTTGCTACCTTCCTTGTGTTAAATATAATCAAATTCCGTCAAAAATGTTTAACATTCATGGTTCTCAATTATATAATAATAATAAATTTTATTAAGTAAAAATATTTCACAAAAAAAAAAAGCGTTGTCTATTCTCAATAATTTATATATTATATATTTTAAATATATATGTAGGTAGGTCCCATTACGATATATTGACATTGCAATAGGAGCATAAATAATGTAATACCTAATTAAATCATCGGTCAGAAATTCGAAGAATACAGAAATTGCTTTTGGTAAGCCCTCTCTCTACGTTGAGTACCTATCTAATTACTTCCGCGAAGTCGGTACACTTGCCTGTCCGGACTTCATGGAACTCAAGAAATTATTGCCATACTAATGGATGGCGAATTATTACCTAGTCTAGTCCTCTTTAGATTTATACAGTAAGCCGATTAAAAAAAAAAAATTTGGACAATCGTGTTTCCGTAAAATTTACTCAACGTTTCATTTAATAGGTATTAGGTATTAAAAGTAAAATTAGTAGCTGTAATAAGAATTAAATAAGTTTTACGAAGGACGAACGACCCTACAATAAGTTATTATTTGCCAAATTGTATTTTTTGAGAAAATATCCAAGCAAAGACGTAATAGTTAATAAATAAAAATCTAAGTTACACAATCACAGTAGGTAGGTATTTAAATCTGTATTCAATATTCTTGTGTCTGTTCTCGTTCCATATCAGTGAAGTAAATATTGTCATTACAATATTTAATTAGCACTTGTGCTACATTCAATTTTATTGTCATGTTTACCGAAGTATCTCAAACCACAGTTACGTCCACGTAATAGATATTCTATTACGCTGTAATTTAAACCAGTAGGAATCGCGTGGGCTCGAAAGGCGACCTTTTATTTCGATTGCCTACCTACTTTACTTCGAAACCAATTCTGTGGTAAAGCGCTTATCTTTAAAATGTTATAGTTTATCCTTCATCCCTCTCAGCTTCTTTTGTTATATTTAAAACGTTGAGCTGTCATAAACACAAAAAAATGAGCAGTTATCATTTTCACAGCCCCGCACAAATACCTACTTACTATAAATACTTGACACTGCCAAAAATTGGTTGAATAATCAACTAGTTGGCCATCAACTCAAGCATAATAAACTCGAAAAAAACATTATATAAATAAAGATACTTACATGTCAGTAGCAATAACTATTATTAATAAAAAAATTGGAATGTCTACTTTATTCCCGCGAAAAGAAAGGCAACGACCTCGACGTGAGGTCAAAATCAAATTTCGTTCGAAAATTTATTGGTTAAATTAATTTTGTTTTATAAAACATTAATAATGACGCCCACTGTTTTTATAAAATAAACCGTAGGGGTCATTATTAATGTACCTATGATTTGAATAAAATATTTTATGAGACATTGTTACCGTCAATATTGAAGTATGGATTCTAATAAGAATTCGGATTGGACTGGCCTAGTCAGATACATAACTACATACATTGTTTGTCTATTTACGATTGACGTAAGACAGCTGTTTCATCTTATTATTTATTTTTCTCTTGATAATTTTGTCTATAATATTATTATTATTGGCCTCTTTAATGGTCTAGATATCTACCTATTATGGTTTCACGATAGTGTCTCCCATAAGCTTTTCCCGGATTATTTTTTGGTGCTGTTCAGGTTATGGGCTTACCCACCATAATTTAGGTGGGGAGGGGTTCTACCTTTTAAATCTTGGTAGGGTAGGAAATATCTTGACCCTATTAACAAAACGTAGTTTAAACGGTTGGGAAGGGGGCTGTTAAACCCCAGTTAATTCCCCCCCCTCTCCTACGTATATCTAGCTACTCTGATCTGCATATCCATTCACTAAATATTCAATAAATTCTCCGTTTCTTAGATAATTCTAAACACGTTGTGATGTGACACCAAAAGGTGATTCAACTGTATCCACAAAACCGATAAAGTACAAACAACAATAGAAAAATCGTTTATTTATCAAACGGTCTCGGTCCCTCTGAGAGGCGACCTCTGGTATCGGTCAGCAGTACTGTGCAAACATGGCTCCCTCCATCTGTCAACACGTGGCCAACGTCACGTCTCTCTCTCTATGGTAACCGATTTTTGTTGGTTTTTTTTTGGAACACACGGTAGCAATTTGAAAATTAGAATTTGGAGTTGTGAAAATGGCGCCAATATGAGATGTCATCATCACAGCTCTGCATTTAGTGAGTGAAAATACCAAGATATATACATGAAATACGTATAAAATCAATAAGATCGAGTTTTTTGTAGTTATAGGTATTTGGCATTGGCAGAATTCGGCCAGATTGCTATCAACTGAAAAATAATAATGAGAAGAAGATTAAAAGTAATTGTTTGAAAATATAATTAGAATTTTATGATAAGTAACGTGTAGGTAGGTACTAAACTGTGTTATATAAACTGTATTAATTAGGTACAAAATAATCATCAGCGAGTTCGATAAATCAACAAACTCTGTTAATTATTTGAAGAGACAGACGGAGTATGTTATAATCGTATAATCACATTATTATCAATCGTTATTTAACCTTTATACTTTAGGATTTACCTACCAAAGGCTACCGATATCTATGATCCACGTATTAGATTAGATCTTCCCATGGCATTAAGTAGGTAAGTACTACAAATTTGAATATGGAATATTTACATAAATATGTTTATTTAGTACATGGAATCAAATTGATCCAAAGAGTATAATAATACTGCGAAAAACAACAACTCTTTAAGAAATGTCAAACGTTACTATTTTTTCTAGTTAAATCACTTCTTATGATAAGATAGTTGACCCGCGCAACTTCGTCTTCTTAATTTTTTCCCGTTTTTGCAGCATTTATCATTGCTGCTCCGCTCCTATTGGTCGTAGCAACAGTAAAAGATTTTTTCAATTCGGAACAGTAGTTCCTCAGATTATCACGTTCAAACAAACAAACTCTTCACCTTTATAATATTATTATAGATTAATGATAAAAAATCCTATTTAACACAAAGATTAAACGAAACTTTTAATCGTTGGAAGTTTAAATGCTAGTTTTATTTACGTACTAATTAGTCTTTTTTTTTTTTGTTTATTGAGGAAACTAGCCTTAAATTAAATCAAAAGTAAGTCATAAGGTCAGTCCTTTTGACTTACTTTACATTTATTTTCCTGTGACCCCTGTATGATGAGGCAGAGGCCTTTCGGTCGTGCTTTATTTCGCTCGAGGTCTTTTCAATGATCGTCCGCCATCAGGTCTGCTTAGGGCGGCCATACTTACGCTTTCCTTGGGTATTCCAGTATAGAGATTGCCTTTGGAGCATGTGGTCGATCCAGTTCCACTTGTGACGATAGATCGGAGTCTCACCGCAGCGTTTCCATAGATCTACTCGTACGTCGGAGATTTTCTCGGCCCAGTTAACACCGAGGATACGGCGAAGACAGCGGTTGATAACGACCATGAGTTTGTGAAATGTGGAAACCCTGAGCTTAATTCTTCTGGTCAGTGTCTGTGATTACCATATAGGACGAAGTTGTGCAAAGGTTGCTCTTGCCTGGACGATTTTCGAAGCGATGTCCTCTACAGGCTTTCCAGATTTCGACACTACGCTACCGAGGTAAATGAATTTGTGGACTCTTTCCACAGCTATGTCGAGGAGGAACGGCAAAGAGTTTGCACTGGCTCTGCACCTCATTTCCTGGGTCTTCCGGGTGTTGACTTTTAATCCCGTGACCTTTGCCTCATGTCGTAGGTCGTCCAGCTTAACTTGCATGTCGAGTTGTAAAATTGGCGGCAAACTGACATGTCGCTATTTTTACAGCTCCGCGTTTAAAGTGTAAAACAGTGTAAAATATACTTGAAATACGTGATAACTGGACAAGAACGAGACTTTGTGATTGAAAGAAGAAAACTAGAAAGAAATTATACTTGAAACTGGCGTATGCACATAATGTGCGAGCCATAATGTCTATCGATTAATATTGGAGGGAAGAGGAAAAAAAAAGAAAAACTTGTATGACTCAGTAGGCATAGGTCGGCATAATCTAGGTCTTCCAAGACGCTAGACAGTCACTTTTTATACAAGGCACTGGAAACAAATTAAGCACCTTGTTCATAAATACGTCAGCATTTTAACACGCAAATGTTTTGTGTTTTTCTCATTCTATTTTCAAAATAGATAGAAGAAGACAAAACAGACAGTTAACACATAACGAATTATACTAAAGCCGCGCAGGATGTGAAATGTTTACAAATAATCCAAATTATAAGGTTGTCATGTCACTGCAATTTTCGTAAATTAAATATAAAGTAACAACGATATTTCGCTCTTCCGAGTTATGATTTCATATTCTAATAAAATTCAAATAAATCACTCCCACATACATACACACACACACACACACACGCACACATACACACACACACACACACACACACACACACACACACACACACACACACACACACACACACACATCCCACACACATGAACTATTGTAATTTATATTGTAGGTTATCTTTTCCGCTCTGTTCTTAGCATCACAAGTTCTTCTATTCTTGTTTATATAATATTCAACTAGCTTGTACTTTTTGCATCCGAGGTGTGAGCCTGGAGATCTGTCACACAGGTTTCGTACGAGTACCTAGTACGGACTCCAGCTCTCGCTAAGGTACTTAAATCTTACGCTCCTTATCATAAGAATATATTAATATTACTTACTAATACTGTACCTTTTTGAGAGGAATAAATATATTATTATTATTATTTATTATTTATATTACCGACTGTTTATGTTGAAGATAGCAACTACGGAACATATAATTAGCCTATAAATTTGCCCAGTATATATAATTTTGCAATTTTCTAAGTACTTTGATTAAACAAATGACAACCCTAACTTTAACACTTTTGACAGGGGTTGCTAGGCGACAAAGTTCATAAACATTTCACATCCATTGCGGCATTAGTACCTATAGTTAGTGTCTAGTGCTACATGGTGTCTTAATAAAATTCTAAACAGTACCAAACTATTCATTGACGTATAGACCTGGCCCGCGCCATCCCTTTCAATTAAAAAGAGTAAATATTGATTGCAAGCGTGAAAGAGAAAAAAAAACTCGTGCGGCCTTTGACAGGTATTGTCTGGTCCATTTTGTGAGGTTATGGCGTAGTCCTAGTGCCCTGGGCTCTACGTCAATGAAACTATCTTACATACACACATAGATAACATAGCCAGAGACAATAAAATTATTTTTGAACGATATTTAATCTTATTGTACAGTAATCCTCTATCTTGCCATGACATTAATCGATATCGTTAGAACAGATAAGATGATCTTTTAAAATATTATTGTTTGTTAAAGTTTCAAGGCTATTTAAGGTAATCGTCATTATCGTTTAAAGGAAAGGACATGGAAGTACGGTTTATTGAAAGATTACTTAACTACATTGTGATGTACCTCTCTAAGATATGAGTAATAATGACGTTTACGGATAGTTTTAAATCCGGTTTCAGTTCGAAATTTAAACTTCATTGACTAAAAATGTTTCTTTTTTAAAATAAATGTAGATAATGTGCTTTTTGATCAAATGCTAGTTATTTAAATAATCGAGATTGTCTATTGATTAATCCGTTTTAAAATGAGACACTGAATTACCTATTCATTTTTATAAAATTAGAGTTGCGATCATGAAGAAAGATTTATAAAGAATAAAATTTGATAGCCTTCAGTCAAGTAAGATTTGAATAATGACGTCTTATAAAGTATATATTCAATTCAATTCAAAACTCTTTATTCACTTAGAATGCAAAACAACACTTGTGATATGTCGGGAAGTAATTCCAAGTTTGCAAACAACAGGTAAACCCGAAGAAAATAACCAGGCAACAAAAACCGCGGCCATTCTTTTTAAATTGTCAATATTACAAACCTTGTTAGGTGCTGCCACTAAAATGCACCATATTAAATGACTGATACAAATTATATCATTAAAAAGTTGGAACATGAGATAAAATAAAATCAGCCGCAGTGTGTACAACATTCAAAATACACACAAATCGTTTTAATCTTTAAAACTTCAAATTGATTTTGACAACTTACACCATCATAGGCCCGTTATATAATAGGGATTTAACACATTTTTCAAAATTATTCTGAAGTAAAAAGCAAAGTATAATATATATTAAGTAGTTTAGTCTCACTATCGATCGGTTTTCAACATTTTAAAGTATAGATAGTGAACTATAATTATCTGATAACGATATTGAACAAACAACATGCAGAGGAACTATCTTATAAATGACGTCCATTAGCCCGTTATACGAGATATTAGGTGTAGAATTTTACAATTTATAACTTTACTAGCTGTCCCGCGCAACTTCGTTTGCGTAAATTTTCCTCGTTTTTGAAACATTTCTCATTGCTGCTCCGCTCCTATTAGTCGTAGCGCGATGTTATATAGCCTTCCTCGATAAATGGGCTATCCAACAAAAAAGATTTTTTCAAATCGGACCATTAGTTCCGGAGATTAGCGCGTTTAAACAAACTCTTCTTAGGGGGGGGGGGGGGGTCAATTGCCCCTGTTGCGATCAGGGATCCGTGCTTGCTCAGAAGGTAGGGCATTATTAATTTAAGGTAGAGCATTGCCCCTCAATTCATCTCCTTATCTACGGGCCCATGAACACTAGTATCTTGATATACGAGTAGGTACTTAAATCTTCAGAGTTTGGTGCAGTAGTTAGAAAAATAACTTGTAAATTAAGGGATTCTGTTGGATAGTTACTTTTGTGTAAGCTTTCTACGTACGTACTTTCATGTTGAATTTGATGTTGATTTATTGTTACCTACAAAATAAATGTAAATAATTATTTATTTTATTATTTCATTTTCCTTACAAATTCGTTAAACCTATTACCCAATACTTGTATGTAGCATTATGATTCATACAATTCCAATTATCCTGTATTTCATTACCTAATTTAGATATAATGTAACTGACTATTAACATAGAGAGAGACTTACGTGTTTAACTTACTTACTTACTTACTTATAATCATGGTGATTAGACTTAGAAAAACGGTAATCATGCATTGTTTGCCTTTACATTTTTTTTACTATTTTTATTATTGAGGTAAATAAACAGTGACACAATACAAGGTAATTAATAGTATTACAAAATCATGGTTATTATTGTGACATCAGCGACAGTTTCTACATTTTAATATTTATAATTTCTTGATCAAATTGCACCGGCCGTGGTCAGAAGCGGGTCGTATCTAACTCACGGAAATGTATTTTCTAACAAACTTTCATCCTTTATTTTACCCCCTTGTAGATATTTCTAAAAACATTTAACATATGCCTATGATTTCATTTCTAACCAAAACGCTAAAAAACGGCTTTTCTAGTACTTGATTAAAAATCTGATAATTCCCAGCATACTTTCAACCCCTATCTAATCCCCTTAGGGGTAGAAAGTAAAAAAAGTCTTCCTTCATAAGCGTCATAAAAGGAACACGTTATCCAAATTTTGATGTTTCTAGCTTCTGTAGTTTAGGCTCTGCGATGATGAATCAGTCAGTTAGTCCGTGTCAATCACGACAATTCTTTTTCTTACTAGATTAGTAAAGAAGATATCGCTAGTGTCTGTAACTCTGTATCATCAATATGCTCTGAATACTCAAGCGATACTTAATTTTTGTCTTACCTTATCACCTTTAACGTGTTTTTTTGGCTTATGCGGCAATTCGCACGAATTGGATTCGTACGAATCGTACGAGTTGCCTCTTTTTAATTATAATTATATTTTAGGCAGCTATTCGCACGATTTAATAAATTGTTAATAAGCAAGCTAAAAGTGCAGTTTGTGCATAAAAGTGTTAAAAGTCGCAATATTCCTACGAATATTATAAAACCGGGCAAGTTTATTTTCAGAATATTTTAAGAAGTAAAATAATTATTTTTTCTTATTGTAGTCATCAACTTTGTCAACAATTTTATCAACGTTATGCCGAGACAACATTCAAAGTCATAGTCATAGTCATAGTCATTTATTCATTAACAAATTACATTGTATTTGAATGTTACAAAATTATAAAATAAGAATAATAATTCTTAATTGATACTGACTCATTATTGTGATACATAAATACTTTTGCGTAATATCTGTTTAAAGTATTGTTATCGGCTGACTGACAGAAATTACCAATGACTACAATATGGTATAAACTAATCAGTCATATGGGTATTTGACTACTATTAAAATAAAGTATTTTATACTAACCATGCAATAATTTGTCATAATGTGTTCTGAAAAAATATGTTCATCTCTAATTTAACGTGTTTATTAATTACAAGGTGCCTGCCCCGGTTTCGCAAGGGTGTCATATCGTAGTTTCTTATGGGATCCCTTCTTTTCTCATAATGTTCTTTGTCCTAATATACTTCGGCATAACGATTTTGGCACAATTTGTTTTGGCATAATAATACTTCGGCCTAATTTTTTATGGCATACCTTTTATGTTGGCACAATCATGTTAAAGACTAATTTGTGTTGGTATAAATTAGATTCGCATAACGTTAGTAGGCCTAATAACTATTAGCATGACGTTAGTAGGCCTAATGACTATTAGCATAATAATATTTAAGCATATAATTAATATAGGTAAATAACAAAAACAATTTTTATGCAAATTATTTATTACACATAAACTATGAAGATCATAGAATTTCAATTAGAATAATATAGATTGGGTTACTTTCTTCTTTAAAAATGCGTAGGTTAGGTTAGGTTAGAACTGTGACCTCTTATGACCGCCAGAAACGAACATGCTCTCATGGGCAAGGATATAAAAACCAAATAATTATCATTAAATCAACTTTTATTTATTACAATTACTAAAAAAAAAACAATTAAATTAGCGTAAATAAATTTATGTTTTAGGATATAATGCTTAAAAAAGTTATGCTATAGAACTTTATGCTTAATATATTTATGCATTAGAAGGTTATGCCTAATCATTGTTATGGTTTGAAAAAATATGCCTAAAACATTATGCGTAAGCTGTTATGCGTAATTATATTATGCGAATATATAATTATGCCTAACAAAAATATGCTAAGTTATATTAGGTCTTAAAATTTTAGGCAAATGGATAGGGAACCGTTTCTTATACCTTGAGTTACATTATTGTAGTTTTCGTAGGGATCTCTAATTTTTTTGACAATATAATATAGCCTATGTTACTCGCCGATAATATAGCTTTCTATATTACAACTTAATAGTGAAAGAATTTTAAAAATCTGTCCAGCAGTTTTTAAATTTATCCGTTTCATACAAAAATACAAGTCTTTCCTGTTTAGAATATTAGTGTAGATTTATCATAAAAAGAAATAAAAGAAAATACTTTGATCATAAAAAACGTTACGTCACTGGCTTGTACTTCATACAAACTCGTACGGAGCGGGCGATATTTGACGTATCTTAAAAACATGACTGTCAAGTCATCTTTTTAAGATACGTCAAACAAAATCAAATACCCTCGTCCACAATCATCAAAACAAACACAAAATAAATGATTTGATGACAAGGAAATATGACGTCATAATTTTGTCTTCCATAGAAATTCATTTTGATATTTCATATGAAAGTCATGTATCACACATGATTTTCATATCATGATTATATATATGTGTGATGTATTGGCAAAAATAGCAGAAAAATTATAACTTTCCTTTTGACTACTTGTAGTTGGGTAAACACAATGATCAAATGAAAAATAATAAGAATAAATACATAAGAACACAAACAAGGCTACGATGAAGATTAAGCAGTAACTCTACTGCAGTTTGCTACGGCGTAGCACCGGAGTCTGAAAAAAAAAATCAAATTAATCATTTATTATATTTTTGCCTTTTACTTCCTTAATAATATGCAATATAAATTCACAAATATTAAAAGAAAAATGGACTCTAGTAACACTAAAATTATTGTTAAGGACTTCTCAGCGAGTGATGCCCTCCTTCATTCCT
This sequence comes from Herminia tarsipennalis, assembly GCA_945859575.2. Lineage (NCBI taxonomy): Eukaryota > Metazoa > Arthropoda > Insecta > Lepidoptera > Erebidae > Herminia > Herminia tarsipennalis. Next base: position 12,969,873 of record OX243849.2, on the reverse strand, counting down.
CTCCAGGAGGCCAATTCACATATTTAAAGCAGTACAATTGCAAGTTAAGTTTCGATTAAAACGGCCATTTTTGTATTCTTGTAACTTTGAGATCGATCTCAAAACGTTTGCGCACCGTACTAGAATGTTGTTATTGCGCTCTCGAGATGCATACTTGACGCAAGCGTACTTAAGGCGCTGACAACAGCCAAATAGGCTTATCCTAAACAATTTTTTAGCCAAATCTACGTAGTTTGTGACGGCAGAAAAAATATATGTTAATCTTGAACATATTTCTAAGAACCCTGTTGTATTCAAAACACGAATTTGAATTTTTTTCTCGATAAAAAAAAAATACAAACTAACCTCTTAAAATGATCTTCTAACAAAAATATCTGTATTACTTAACAACGTACGTTGGTAAAATAATTAACAATAACGTATCATGTTATAATACAGAATCTGGTTGTTTTTTATTTTCGACTACTCGACTTATTTTCAAGTAATTAATTGTTTTATGGTTTATAATTAGTTACGAGCGCTGCGTGATCGCGCTTCTCTTTCTTTTATAAGCAATCTGACAGTGATCGCAGAGACGCGCAGCTAGACGGACGTATGTCGCTTTGCCTCGCCATCCATTCACTTCATATTTTGTTTGTTGTTTGAAAAATTATAGACATTGGTAAAGAATATAAGTTTAATAAATATACTATTAATTTATACTATCTAAGTTGTTAATTTAAATATATTTAGTTCTAAGTTTAAAAATATTTGTTACTATAATTGGGAAACAAACAAAAATGTCGGAGGCCAGCAAAAAGCGCTTCTATACCAACAAACAAAAACATCTCATGGAAGTAGTAAAATAAGTATTATATTTTTCATATTGACAAAATATTGCACGAACAGAAGTGAAATCGTAACCAAACCAAAAAGCTACACTAAGCTGTTTTGTACAACGTATAGCGAAAATTCGTCTGCGACTGTGAAGCTCGTTTGGTCTAGCGGTATCTGCGTTGGTTCAGAATATCAAGTTTCGAGTTCGAAACCTAGGTTCGCCTGTTCAATTTTTGTATTTATTTTTAATATTTTATTTTATCTTTTCAGTAAAAAGAGACGTTTGGCGAATAGTTCAGAAGCAGGTGAAACTTCGGAAAGTTTTTCACCAATAAGTTTGTAATAAGTACCTACATACTAATATAGATAATAATTTTATTATTTACTAGCTGTCCCGCGCAACTTCGTATGCGTAAATTTTCCTCGTTTTTGCAACATTTCACGTCGCTACTTCGCTCCTATTAGTCGTAGCGCGATGTTATATAGCCTATAGCCTTCCTCGATAAATGGGCTATCCAACAAAAAAAGATTTTTTCAAATCGGATAAGTAGTTCCTGAGATTAGCGCGTTTAAACAAACAAACAAACAAACTCTTCCGCTTTATAATATTAGTATAGATATTACATTAACACATTACACAAAAAGAATCGCCACATGGACAAAGAGGATCCCCTTTACATTTTAGAAAGATAGTTACAAACAAGGTATAATGATAAACTATCACATTTGCATAGACCTACGACTATCTTAGAACTGGCCTAATAGGAAAATACTCCTAAAATACTTGTAGCTTTATCCATTGTTTCTTGCCCTTTCCATACAAATAGTTGTGTAGGTTTTAGTATTTTTTACCTATATATGGCGATCTATACATACTGAAGTGTCTGTTCCTAATGTCAAAATAGCAGTTTTATACTAAATGCTATGAAAGTACGCATAGTACTTAAAACAAAAATACAGTTTTTTTTTATCTGGCTGTCTGTCTGTGTGTTTGTTTCGACAAATCTCCAAAATGGCTGTACGGAGATTGACAGGACTCACTGTCAGACAGCTAATGATGTAAGGAGTAACTTAGGCTACGTCCACAGCTAGTCTACAGCTAGTTAGACATAATAGGTAAGATTAGTGCTGAAGAAAGTTTTTCTAAGTTTAAATGTAATAAATATTTTGTACAGATTAGGAAATGTGGCTGTTGCAGTTACATTAGAAAGTGATGTTATAATCCCTCTAGAAAATGTTACCAGGTAAAGATGATGCCCAAGTGATATGAAAGTTCCTCATGATCGTTCTTATACTTCTTATGTTATTGTGAGTCATAGTTTTTTCCATCACTGGTTTGAAGTATCGGCAAAGGTATCTGAGACAGTTGAATCCACCGATAATATTCCTAAACTTGAGGTAAATATTATTATTTTGAACAGGTTGTCGAAGATAAAATCTGGCAGTTAGTATTTAGTTACTAACGCATAGGTAAGCTTTAAGTATTATTTTTTTTAGACTGCTACAAGTCACCCTGCACAACAAAAAATCCTTATAATTATTATTATTATTATTACATCGGACGACGAATAAACTTATCGCATTTATTTTAAAATCTTCAGAATATTTCTCGCCCTTACCCCTAAACCCTTGGGTTGTAATTTAAAACACATTAATTTGGTAGGAGAAAACATAAATGGATTCTTGTCGAAGTTCACTCTTTTGTGTAGGATGTGCGATAGGAATTTAAAATTTATCATTAAAAGTGATTCCAGTGACGAAAATTATTTACCAGTGAATTATTGTGCTGTAGCAGGTATGTTATCAATTTTCGGAGGACTTCAAACTTGGAAGAATTTTCTTCAGCTCTAAATTTACCTTATGTCAAATAAATAATAATATTATTAATAAAAAATAATATATATTATTAACTATCTGTGCAAATAAATAAAATTGAAGAGTCTGTTTGTAATATCAAAATAACAGTTTTATGCATATATATTATGGATAACATATGTATATCCATAATAATTACTGATAACAAAAATACATTTTTTTTTGTCTGTCTGTCTGTCTGTTTGTTCCGGCAAATATCCGAGAGCAAATAAATTATAATTATGCGAAAATATTTAAAATGTTGCTAATATAATTTCGAGTTTTATTTTTCTTTCTTTTATATTGTTTTGAAGTTCATAGCAAATAAAGTCTCCTGAAATAATTAAAAATACAAACGTATAAAAAATATTTATTGTTTTTTTTAATCGCCCTGTCTAATTTCTTTCTAGTTCTTCATATAGAACAAAAAATAAAGCGCCATCTATTGGTTTATTGTTTATTATTGACCGCGTCCTTGTGTTGGTAGTTCGCTGTTTTTACCGTCCTTTATCAATGGCACTAGGACATCGGAGAAATAGTGGGCGTGGCTAAAATAGTGAAACATCGAAGTTCAGTAGCTGTTGTCAGCGTCTTAAGATCGATCTCAAAGTTACAAGAATACAAAAATGGCCGTTTTAATTGAAACTTAACGGCAACTGAACTGCAACTGCACTGCTTTAAATACGTGAATTGACCCCCGTTTGGTTGATCTATTATTAGCTGAAGTTATCCACCTATACCTTTAGCAGTCTCTCTCTATTCCAATTAAATTATAATTTCATCATATCATATCAACCCATATGATGGCCCACTGCTGGGCACGGGTCTCCCCAGTAAAATCTACTGGTATGTAGATCCTGGGGGTAATTGCCATAATCGCCACGCTTGGCGAGCGGGTTGGCGATCGCAGTAAGGCTTTAAGTACGCAGAGGACGCTGCTGCCCGTCCTCCGGTGTGAAATCCCTTAGTCGCCTTGACGACACCCACGGGAAGAGATGGGGTGGTACTATTCTTAAGCCGGTACCACACGGCACATAATATTATAATTTAATATTATTAAATTATTTCTATCAATTAACCAAGGGAAGGAAAATGGAAATAAAGAATGTTGAGGATAAATTTCTGGAAATAACCGGTTATGCTTTAAAGACTGCGGTTAAGAAGCAATCAGTGGTCACTTATGTTAATATCCTCATATAATACCTATTGTTTTTCGTCACCTTGTTAACTTTACAAATACACAAATGACCTACTAGGGGCTTGGCTAGAATTGAGTACCAGGAGAACGAAGACGAGAAGAAATTAAACGTTTCTTGTAGTTAACAGGGTAAGCGTTTCATCAGATTTGGGTTCGCTGCACGAAATTAGGTTAACTTAGATCACGACACTTGAAGACGCTGGTCGGGGCCAGATCTAGAGGGGGCAGGGGGAGGGGGGCAAGCCGGGGCACCTGACACGTTGGTGACCTGAGAAGGTGTGCCAAATGGCATGCTGAAGCGGTTCAAACTGATATTGATAGGGCAAGGTGTCGCGCGAGGTACTCACAATGGCAGTATTGGGTGAAACGGACTCCACTTCCAATAATCTTAATGCGGCACTAACGCTGGTCGAACGTCCTGGTTTCGAGACCGGATTCTCTTTATACAACTGCTATTTTCAGGGACAAGAGCTGGTCCCAGTCAATACTATTAAGAGATATTTGTCATAGTCAGAAAGTGGTCTCGCTTCAGGGAGTTGGAGTGTGAAGAAGGTCCATCCGACCTTCTTTATGTCCACTCCAGGCATTTGTAATATGGGGTATGGCAATACCCCACAATGTTATCCAAGCTACGGCCCTAAAGGTAGGGCTTGCTAATTGAGAGAAGACATTGCTCCCCAATACCTCGCGTTTATATCGCCAAGGTTTCGTCTGATAGAGTCGACGGTACGTCTTGGTGAAGAGGACTTAACGTCGTCTGGTGTGATTAAGTGCCCTCCAAGGTGCTGGCTTCTTGTGTGGTCGATTGCTTCGCTCCTACGGAGGATGTGTATAGGTGTTTCTTTATCCTTGTGGCAGAACCTGCGAATATTATGGTGGAGTCGCATCTTGTACATGTGTTTGTTCAGTTGGAAGTGCCCAGTTTGGGATCTGGTTAGAATTCTGATTTGATTCTTACTCATAGTGAACGCCGCTTTAGTAAACCTTGCATTGAAGCCCACTAGGAGAGCTTTCAGGTGCTTATGGCACCATAACAAACTGGCAACCATATTCGTTAGTACCTTAGATTATTTTTTCAGAAAAATAACTATCATAGCAATTAATGGAGATTATTGACTGCCTCTGTGGCGCGGTAGGAGTGTATCCGACTGCTACGCAAGAGGTCGTGGGTTCGATCACCACCCAGGATAAAACTGTGTGTAATGAGCACGATGGTTTAATCTGTGTCTTGGTGTTATTTATCTATAATATGTATGTATTTAGGAATATTTATGTATGTTTATCAGTTGTCTGGTTTCCATAGTACAAGCTCTGCTTAGTTTGGGATCAGATAGCGGAGTGTGAGTTGTCCCAAGAAATTATTATTATTTTCTTGAAACTAAATGTTACTTTATATTTAAATTCAATAAAAATACTACAACCACTTATTGGTGCCTAGTTACTGGTGATTGATAGCTGTTTCTATGTAGGACTTAGGTACTTTAAAACAATACTAGCATAAATCGTAACACAACAAAAATACCATACATTATGTAGATTTTTATTTGCTGCGTGAATAAAATGAATATCAACAAAAACATTTTTCATTGTAATTTTAACAGGGATTGTTCTGCCAGAAGATCATGTATAGGTAGCAGTATAATATGTAAATGCACCTCAACTAAACTGTATTCTCTATAAGCATTTGATACGTGACACTCATAAAGTATCAAGAAACAATCAAATGATGTAATTATCGTCATATATGGTCGACCAGTATCAAAGATGCAGTCATTGTCCTCACGCGATGACTATACTAACTCACAATCTAATTTAAACTTAATTACAATAATAATAAAGTGTATTTTCATTAAAATATGTGTAAGTGATGTTTAGATAAGTATGTTTGCCCGCCAACACGTTCTCCCGCCAAATCGCGGAAACCGCGCGAATTTCATTCACAAACCGACATAGAGGTTTACAAACATGGCGTCTTTAACGGAAAAAATAGTTAGACGGGACGTTCGGCGGTCAGTTTACAAAATATAGTCTAGGGTGGCTGCAAATCCTCTAATACAATAGATGTTAATCAAAACCATCTTGTGGATAGATATTAGTTGAGGAATATCAACATTCACTATCCTGCAAAATGTTATTGATGAAGCTTAGGTTAACTACTTACCTAAGTAATTTGAATTTGAATTTAGATTTTAGAATACCGTAATGTTATACTTACCTGTTCGAATTTTTCAATTCTTTTTGAGTAAATGGCAATTAAGCTGATTTTTCAGATGATTTCTACCAGTGTCATGCATGTACCTATTTAATGTAGGCGTTAATTGCTTAAAGCGTCGTTACATCAACTTACACACATTATTTTCAATTATTTTCACACGTTGCACGAGGAGCTGTGACAATGATGACAGATCAATTATTTGAAGACAGTTTCTCGCCTCCTTAAATTTTATACTTTGCACACAGTTGCTATGACATTATGATTAATTGAATAATCAAAATCAAATTATTTATATAATAATCTTCGCCAAACGGTCAGCATTTAATACTTGTTTACCTAATTAAAGTAGCGGACTAGTCATAAAATAACTCGTAAAAATATAGATTAGAAAAAAAAAACAAAATCGTAAATGAAAGTGCAGCTCAGATATCAACAATCAACCAATCCAAGCAATTATGAGGAAATAAACAACATTTACAAACGAATACTACAAAATAGAACGAAACGAGGAAACTATAACACTAATCATTGATGAACATCACACTTCACAGTTTCTGTAACGAAAGTGTATGAAAGTCGTTGTAAAATACATCATTTTTCATCACGCGAACATTATGGCGGAAGACTGTTGGCGCGAAAATGAATCTTAGTTTTTTTCTTAGCGCGTTTATTAGCGCGGGACATTTACCGGCCAGTGTCTGTTACCGCTCACTGCGTAAAAAAAAAGAAAATAATGTCATGCAAGCAGCTGTTATGCCAACGTAATGATGCTATGGATTGAATAGTTGCTACACATGACAATCTAACTACAAGTATTTAGCAATTAATGATTGATTTGTTAGTGTTACTTTGACAAATAATTGACGAGGTGATTTACAATTTCTATACTCTTTGGAGTTGTCGTCTTAGCTCTTAAATTAAAGTTGACGTTACATAAGAAGCTGAAAAGATGACAGCTCAGTTTGCCGCCATTTTCACAACTCTTTGCTAAGGTACTTTAAAAAAAAATATCGTATCCGTAATCATACTCAAAATTTACTTCATAATAGCAAGCAAAGTCGATACGATAATCTTCTTATGCAAAGTACCTTTGAATTTATCTACCTGTGTAAATGTTTGTTTAAGTACTGCCATATTCTCTGAAAGAGATCTTGTACTCTTTCGCAAGGTTAGTGCAGGTGCAATGTATCATAAACTCTAGGTGGTTTAGAGATCACATTAGTAATTATTATTATCTATGACTTTTGTTTTGAAATGGTTTTGAACTTGGAATAGGTGATGTTTTTAACAGTCGATCGTTGCATGGAGTTATTACTGGCCGATTATAATAAGTAATGCCTGCAAAACAGGACGGGTGGAAATTAGTTTCAAGGCTGTTTGTCCGTGGTTAGGTATCGTAGTTATCAAATGGACGAATCGGGATAATTTTGTAAGCAACAAACTAAACGATAGACTATCTATTTGACTTGCACATTCACTAAATGTACTTACCTACTTAGGGTCAGAAAAGAAATATCATATCATATCATATTGGACATTTTAAAAATACTAAGCGCTAGTAAAATGAGCGTCAAGCGCTCAGCACCTGACCTAGCCTCTGATCAGAGGTAAGATTTTATATTTCAGTGTCCTGTGATCTACATTTTTACACATTAATACAATAATACAACTTACGTGATATATTTTAGTAAAGATTGAGACGAAAACGAATTTTTCTACATGCCTCTTTAAATTTTTTAGTGAAAATAGTTTTACGAATTTGTATATTTGGTACACGGGTTCCTGATTCAGTGGCAACCGCGCAAATCAACATATCTGCGAGGTCAAGCAACGTAGCCACTGTCGGTGAATAGATGGGTGACCGTTTTCGATTGCCACATTGGATTCGCCCCTGCCCCTCCATGCCTCGGAGAACACGTTAAGCCATCGATCCTGCGCCCAATCTTTATCCGGTCGTGTCAGATTTCGTGTGCACTTGTATCTGCGCATACACTAACCAACTGGTCTCTGATGAGATCGGCCGCAGTAACCGACATCGGTTAGGAGACCATTAATTATTATTATTTGGCGCACATACTGCTCGACCGCTCACACGCTCTACCCTAGAACCGGCCCTGCAAGCGTATACCTGAGTTAGATTCACGTGTTCAATAAAAAAAAAAAAAAAAAAATTGAACCAAACTGAGGTGTGTAAAGTTTACTACTTCACAAGTAGCTTTACCGGTACCTACTTGCGTTTAAAGGCCGTTACTGTCATCAAGCGAGGCTTATGTGCCTCTATAGGGGTATAAAAAGTCCTGATCACATCTATCTTATATTTGGACACATTATTTGTATGACTTCGTATCTATAAGTCAATATTGTCAGAGCGGGCGTTGACCTCAGCTCGATGCATCGTGCGTGCGCCGAATAATGTATCATGGTCACTTGTGATGATTTATTTAAGTTTAAGAAGATATTTTATTGTACTTATTTAGTGACAAAAAAGTTAGAGTTGTGAAAATGTGGCGGCAAATTGAGCAGTCCTTTATTTTCACTTGTGAAAATACATGAAATTAGCTGCCCGCGCTGGTTTTGCACGGCATTTTCTATAATATGCATGTATTATATTTAGAAACTATCTCAAAGAAATAATAATAATGATAATATCTTGGGACAACTCACACAACGCTAACTGATCCCAAACTAAGCAGAGCTTGTACTATGGAAACCTGATACACATACTTATATATTTCTAAGTACATACAAATAATCTAACTGATGGTGAAAATTGCATTGAAATACGTAGCGTGGTAGGATTTAGCGGATTATTCTGGAAAGAGAGCGCCAAACAATACAAGTAATTTATAAAGGCTGATTTTTTTAGGGTATCGTATTGATATTACGTCAAATTGGTGGAGTAAAGAAGTACCCTTCCGTCAGTCAACTGGCGGTTTGGCGTGCTGGACCTTTACTGGCTACTGCAAGAATGTGTTACAGAGTTATACTGACTGATACTTTTTTTTTTTTACTTTCGTTTTAAAAACAACTGTCGCAGTAGGGTACAAGCCCTGTGTCGCGGGGTACTTTACAAACATATAAGTCACGGACACAAAGTACACCCGGACTCAGAACAACAATTTGTGGATCACACAAAGTGGTGTCCCGTGTGGGAATCGAACCCTTGCGTAGCAGTCGGACACACTCCCACCGCGCCACAGAGGCAGTCAAGCAAATTAGTTGTTAGGTGATTATTTTATTTATTTTCTTTGAAGAGCTTACGGCTTTCACAAATTGGATTAAATCTTAAATAGGCAATACAAGCTTTCAGATACTGATAATATTCTTTACTGGTTATACTTTCAGATCAACCGCAGATTGAGCACGATTAATGAACACAATAGGTTGTCCTAGTCCTGAACATAATTTTAAAAGGACTCTACGAATCTTCAGGTTATAAAGCGCTGAATTCTATTCAGCGCTTTCTAAAAGGTCATTAACGCAATTGAGTTTCAAATGACCTCCGACTTAGCTATAATAAAATGATTACGGCAGTGGTAAGTTGTAATGAAAAAATAATTTAAATAAAAACAATATGGAGCATGCGAGACAGTATGTTAATATTTGATCATGATGTATCTGAACAAACAATAATATATTGCATTTTGTAATTAATATCATCTTATTGAATGTTGTTAAGTCAATGACCTCATTGATTTTAATGAAATACTTTTAGTATTTAAATCATAATATATAAAATAATGTCGGGTTTGTTCGAACACTTAAACTCGAGAACGGCTGGACCGAATGTCATGGTTTTTGATTTGTTGGATTTGTCTCCGTCCCGAATAGCAGAATAACTATGAAAACATTGGAAATACAAATACGGTGCGGTATGAAGTTCGCCGGGATGGTTTGTAATATAAAGGGTCTTTCAACAAAGACGGGTCGATGTTAAAATTGAATAAAACTAGATGTGTGTGAGATATTAACGAAATTTATTTTTTATTTGAAAGGCCCGTTTATGCCATTATGCATGAAATATGACATCGTTCAAATGTCCGCCGCGGCTTCGCATGGTGGCACAAATCCGAGAGGTCCAATTTTTAATGACTCTGCTGCATAGATCCGGCTGAATCTGAGCCATGGCCTGCGTTATGTTGGCTTTCAGGGCAACGGTCGAATGTGGTTTATTGGCATAGACCTGCGACTTCAGAAAACCCCACAAGAAAAAGTCTAGCGGAGTCAAATCACACGATCTTGGTGGCCAATTCACGTCACCTCTGCGAGAGATAACCCTACCCGCAAACCGTTCATGCAGAATGTCGATTGTGTCGTTCGCTGTGTGGCAAGTAGCGCCATCTTGCTGGAACCACATGTCATTCACGTCCATATTGTTCAATCAATTTAAGCCAAAAGAAATTGTTTATCATTGATCTGTAGCGCTCACCGTTGACGGTGCTGGCCTCGCCAACTTCGTTTTCGAAGAAGTACGGACCAATGACGCCGCCAGACCAAAATCCGCACCAAACAGTTACTTTTTGTGGATGCATTGCTATCTGGTGAACCTCATGTGGGTTGTGGTCATCCCATATACGGCAATTTTGCTTATTAACAAAACCATTCATCCAAAAATGTGCCTCGTCGCTAAAGATTATTTTTTGGCCAAAATCGGGGTCCTCTTCCAAGCGTTCCGACGCCCATTCAGCGAACACACGGCGTTGTCTATGGTCATTAACTTTGAGCTCCTGGGTCAGTTGGATCTTGTATGGATGCAGACCCAAGTCCCGACGCAAAATTCTCCAAGTTGAAGTCTGCGAAAGGCCGAGTTCTTGTGCACGGCGAGAAATCGACTGCTTCGGAGTCTCCTGAACACTCTCACGTACAGCGGCGATGTTCTCGGCCGATCTGGCGTTCCTTTGACGTAAAGGTGTTGGTTGGTTGTTTACCGAACCGGTCGTCTCGAATTTAGTCACCAATCGTTGGAGAGTAGACTTTGAAGGGCCACCGCGTCTGCCGTAAAATGGGCGCAATGCGCGCAACGTTTTCACTAACGAACACTCATTTTGATAATAAAGTTTTATCATTTGCACATGCTGCTCAACCGTGTAACTTGCCATGGTGATTTGGCATCAGTGACTGAATAAGAAAAAACAGATTTGACAGATGCCGCCAAATCAAAATGGCCGCCACAGATTATTAATATCGACCCGCTCTATTTGAAAGACCCTTTATAATTACTTATAAAAAAATATAAATTACGTATGTTAAAAATATTTTTGTTATCTGTACCTACCTACTAGTATAAAAGGCTGTTTTTTGTTTGTACCTATATAATAGTGTCATTCGGGTCTCGAGCCCGCGACTTTAGGGATAACGGCGCGTTTTGCATAAAGAATGCTTTAAAATTTCCAAAAAGTATTTTTGTTTGTATGTTTTAACTTGATGTCTCCTTATTTTGATGTAATTTGGTAGAAATTGACAGGGAAGCTACCTCCAAGCCTCCTAGTAAATTTCTGCCAGTGTCAAGTATTTATTGCACCTACACTTTAACACCACAAAATCTCGGTCTCCTTGATTTTCCAAGTATTTTGCATAATTTTACACTGTCAAATAATCACAGCTCAGTTTGCCGCCATTTGTAAACAGGAGGACCTCCTCCTGTTTACAAATGGCGGCATAGATAAAAACACACGTTCGAATTGAGAACCTTCTCAATTCGAGCGTGTGTTTTTATCTATGTTTATAACTCCTGCTAGCAATCATTCATAATAATGAAATATCTTGGGTCAACTCACACAACACCATCTGTTCCCAAACTAGGCAACCAGACTACTATTAATAAATACATACATATTACAAATAAATTCTAGCGACGATTGCCTAAAGGCTAAGGCAAATCGTGAGGTCGCGGGTTCGAATCCTACCCATTATCCTACCGACGTGAACCCACTCCTAACAAAAGCCTTTGAGCTTAGCTGAGGGGTTAATAAGATTGCTAGTAATGTGGGATGCAATGTCACATTGCTAGTTATCAATATATAAAAAATATATGTTCCCAGACATAGAATGTGAAACCATCGTACTCATCACTGACTTAGAAGTCAGTGTCACTAACCAACAGGCTAGCCAACCATAGGCTTGTTACTATCAACTTCCAAGTATGTTTGTTTACCACCTCATTATATTAAAAAATAAACATAAATCGAGATAAACAAGAGATAGAAGGCAACATTCGTCATCATCAGCATTGTATCCCCCCACTTGTATCAATAGGGTTTGTAGACATCTGTTTTCTGCAAGTCTTGATTGTGTCTGTGTGTTCATTCACCTCTTATGTATCTGTAAATAATTGTTATAAAAGAAAATGCACCTGTTGAGAAAATACATTGAATATACTATTTAATAATATTTTTCTTGGTAATTATACTGATATTATTTGTTAGTCTATCGTTATCTTTAGAAGAAGTAAAATGCTATATTATTATAGCATTTTACTTCTTATGAGGGGTAAGTATTTTCAATTGACATATAGACTTGGATTGCCATAACCTCACAAAATTGTCCATTCTCTAGAAAGAAACAACGTTACTTTGGGGACAGTACCTACCTGTCAAAGACCGCTCGAGTTTCTCCAGTATTTCACGCTCTGCAGTCAATATATATACTTTTTAATTGAAATGGATGGCGTGGTCTAGGTCTATACGTCAATGGTATTTTCATACGTTAAACGCTAGCTGAGTTGTGAAAATGGCGGCAAACTAAACTGTCATAGTTTTCACAACTTTGTATTTAATATGTGAAAATACCTACATGATTGTAAAATTTGTAAAAATCGACTCTTTTTTCTTTAACATATTAAAGAAACAAGCTAATGCACGTATAAGTTACGGTAAATATGATTAATTCGAGATTATGCATAATAGCTAGTCATTATGAATAATGACAAAGTGGCGTAGTAAACGTGCAAAATTAAAAATAATCATTATAACTAGCTAGTTGAAGTAACAATAAGTCGATTTTTTTTATTATAGATAATTAGCGGTGCCAATATACAATACCTGATTGTTAAGTACAGCTGTGAAATTTATGCCTGAGTAAGTGATTGAGTGTCAGTTCTACGCCACTTTCATTATACTTCTAATAATTACTATTGACTGGCCTGTTGGTCTAGTGGTTAGTGACCCTAACTGGCAAGCCGGAGGTCGTGGGTTCAATCCCAACCCAGAATAAAACTTTGTGTGATGAGCACGATGGTTTATTCTGTGTCTAGGAGTTATTTATCTATAATATGTATGTATTTAAATTTATCAGTTGTCTGATTACTATAGTATGATGATAACCATACCATAGATGACGTTGTGTGAGTTATTCCAAGATATTATTATTATTAATTGAATTATGTAGGTATGTATATATAATAGGTAATTACTCGCTTTTTAAGGTCAATATATAATATATGAATATTATTGTGAATAGAAAATAAAGCATTATCTAATGTAAATTCACCCCATATTTATGTATTTATATAATTTATAGGCAAATATCGTCGGTCATCGGTATCATTGTCGGTCACACAGATAAATAAACCGCATCTCTGTTATCAGACCACAGTTAGGTACAGCTTCTACTGATAACAGATTAGTTCTCGTGGGAGCTTCCTGATCATATCTAACACCGAATGACGCTAATACCACCTAATATCAAGAGTGCAGAAGTAGTAAGCAACCTTGTTGCCAACGCGTTCAAGACGCATACAAATATGATACCAATACTGAAGCCAAAATGGAAGTGAAGTGTGTTGTATCGTTTTTTATACAATAACATTTACATTTATACATTATACAAATAACTTTGATGTTTGGGTGGTAGCTTAAAGAGGTAACAATTATATTATTTTATTCTACTTATATTATTTTACGAGCTGACACGCGCAACTCCGTCTCGAAAATTTTCCCCTTTTTTGCAACATTTTTCATTACTGCTCAGCTCCTGTTGGTCGTAGCGTGATGTATTTTCGTACAAGCTTAAAACCTTCCTCAATAAATGCGCTATACTACAGCAAAATAATTTTTCAATTCGGACCAGTAGGTACTGAGATTATAGCGTTCAAATGTAACAAACTCTTCAGCTTTATAATATTAGTATGGATTATTTTCGTACGAGTACTCACCACAAACATCAAAGATAGCTTGATCTATTTATACCTTGTCATGTATTGTTTTTCAACTTTGTTTATTATTTTTCAATAATATGTTTACCTACTTATTATGAATGATGTGGTTTTCTATAATTGAAAGTAATTTGTAAATATATAATGTACAATAAGGTTTTTGTGTATCCTTTGCTGAAGGTCCAATAAATAAATATATTATTGAAATTAAATCTATTATTAATAATTGTTATTTAATCACGCCACAACGGGTGATCAAATATGAATGATATTTGGCAGACTACGCTCGTCATCATTCATTTTCACTGCTCCTTACAATACCTACTTACATATAAAAATTACATTTGATGTGTACCCAGATATCATGGAAAAATGTTTGGCTGTTGAAGTTTACCGCTGACACAGGCAGAAATTAGCTGAAAAGAAAAAAAAAACTAGTTAGATTGGTATCCACGACATTCATCAACTAAAAGAAAAAAATTGCTTTGACGCATTCTAGACTTCGCGCGCAGCGCCACAATCATTGCCGTAAAGACCGGGAACGTGCCATCGCTTTCAATTAAAAAGAAAATATTTACTGCAAAGCTTGAAAGAGAGAAAAATCTCGAGCAGCCCTGTCTCTTTGACAGGTATTGTCCACAAAGTAGCGTTGTCTCTTTCTAGAAAGTGGTCAATTTTGTGAGGTTATGGCGCAGTCCAGGTCTATATGTCAATGGCCACAATTTAAAACCATAGTTTTTTTCCCTCTTTCCCGCGTTCGTTTATTTGGGAGGATTATGGTTTGCACATTTTGTGCATCCACCAGATTTAAGTATATTTTCTTTCTAGTTTTATTCTTTGAATTACAAAGTCTCCTTCTTATCCAGTTATCACGTATTTTAACTAGATATATTTTACACATCAAACGCTGAGCTGTAAAAACAATGACATTAGTTTGCCGCCATTTTCACAACTCCACCAAACCATAGTTTAATATATTTACTTAGTTCTTTTTTTGAATTGCAAGTATTACATATACTCTATAGTTACTGGCAGAAATTGTCTGGAAAAACGGCTAGATTACCATCAATTTGAAAATAGTAAGAAAAAGACTCTACTTTTTTATTAAATGAAAGATAACTAAGTTGATGGTTTACGAGGCATCA
Organism: Herminia tarsipennalis; assembly: GCA_945859575.2. Classification (NCBI taxonomy): domain Eukaryota; kingdom Metazoa; phylum Arthropoda; class Insecta; order Lepidoptera; family Erebidae; genus Herminia; species Herminia tarsipennalis. Next base: position 12,954,493 of record OX243849.2, on the reverse strand, counting down.
TCTGAAGGTTCAGTTACATTAGCACATATTACGCAGTTGCCTCACTCAACGAGATGATACGATAGTGGAGCCCCCAGATAACACGGACAGACTTATGAAACGATTATATTTAATTATAATAATATTGCAAACGGAATTTATTTGCATGTTAATAACGATGATGTAGAGAGGTACTGGATGGTGCTCTAGAAAATATGAAGCCATATTTTTAGTTTAACTTTGTCCATCTTGTTTCTTTAAACATAGCATTTATAACAACGCTATTACTCAGATTACGATGTACCTACAAGTAAATATAATAATATACATAGTTATATAATAATAATAGTTTATCGATGTAGGTAAAATCCCATGTTTAAAAATGACAGGTTTTATAAGCTGCTTTTCACATTACCACAGATAATATAATACTATACCAGTAATATTACTAAAATAAAAAAAGCTATACTAGTTATACCTAAATAAATGCAATAGGATTTCTAGAGACAGCGAATTCGACTACCTCTTTTAAACAATCACCCAGATTAATGTCGACAATGTTAGAAATATCATAAAACACATGAAACTTCTTCTCTACCTTCGATTTTATATACAGTTTAGGCATCCATTATCCCAACGGTTTACAACAAAGTTGTATAGTACAGAGGCAGACATAATGCTAAAATCATTCTTTGCCAGTCTACCTTAGGGTGATGTAGAAATGGAATGTGTTGGCGCAGTAATCTGATTGGAAATTAATAACTTCATATTATTCGTACATAAAACGCAAATAAAAATAGTTAGATAGAGAATATATGTTTACGTTTCAGAAATACATCAAACTACAACTGCGTAGAAATAGTATTCTTTGCTACAGAAACAGTATAGTTTAAAACAAAAAGACTTTGATAATAAGCCACATCCATTAAACAAACATCTTGCTGTGCTCACAACTCCGTTAAGTAGTAACAAGGTCTACGCACGAAACGCTACTTGGTCCTCATCTCGGTTAGTTTGCGAAACACCTATCATACACCAGACACCCAGTGTCAAACTGTTAGGCCACCGTTCTATCGAAGATGTGATGTGTTGCTAAGCTAGAGATGTGTGTCAAATTTTGATAGTTTAGCTCTGAAAGTCGTAATATGAGAACTTGTTTTAATAAAATTTGGTATGCAAGAAGCTTATAACTTGAGAAAGAACATAGGTTTTTATGTGAAACCCGACATTGGCTAGAAGAAACCAGGGCAAAAGATAGTTATTAAAGCAAATACTAGTAGTACAAAGAGAAGCTTAGTAAATGACTTAAGTACTGCGTAGTTGGCGCGCGTAGGTATGTTATTGAAAGTAAGCAAGCATATCTTCATGACACATCATAGTCTAACTCGCTCGCTTGGTTACCCACTTAGATTTGACAGACATGCTAATTTTAAGATACCCTACAATATGGTAGATGACTGTCAAGTCAAATCAGTATCTTTTTAAGAAACGTCAAAACGATGCGCCTCGTACTAATTTACATGAAATACAAAACAATGACGTCATATGGTAAAATTGTAGACAAATATTGTTTTCCAGAATATTTTTGCAAATGCTATTTCCAGTATAGTGTAAAATAATGTATTGTTATTGTAGTCATCTACCCAATTAGTATATCTGTCGCTTCTATTCGCCTTAAAGTGACAGTGACAGTGACAATATGACACTCAACGACATTTTAAAAGTGGAGTTTCCTTTGAGTATTCGGTGAATACATAGAGTTTCATAGCTTAGCTTTAACCTCGCTCAGCGCATAGCTACCTCGCACATCTCTAGTAGAAAGGCAGCCTCAAGCTCTTACGTTATGCCCTCTTTCAGTCGCATTTTAATTTATTGGAGAATTCTTTTTAATTAGCGATGTTACCAAACCTTTTTTTAAGTATGTGCCTAATATTTTATTGCGTAGTTTTTTTACTATTTTATTATTACAGGTATTTTGTTGCGAACGCTGTAGTTACAGTTGAGATTACATTTTCAGTCAGTTTAAAGTATCTTTATTGCAAGAATTAATTGTCTTGTCCGATCATTTTCTTCTGTTCTCTTAACGGTGCACTATTAGGTACATTTAAACGAAAATCAGTCGACCCTTTTCATCGAAGTCAATCAGTTTAGTTTATGTTAACTTAAAGTCATCGATCAGCGTTGATTTCATTATTTCTATCATATGCTAGACCTGCGCTACAAATATATATATATATATAAAAACTTAGTCTGCGTTAATTTTCTCCGTTTTTGCACTTTTCATTGATGCTCCGCTCCTATTGCCTTCCTCGATAAATAGGCTATCCAACACTAATAACTACTAAATATGTTTTAATTCGAACCAGTAGCTCCTGAGATTATCGCGGTCAAGCAAACAAACAAACTCAGCGACTTTATAATATTAGTATAGATTGAAGGGAATGGTTTAGTAGATTGTAACAGATAGGATAAAGGGAAGAAAATGCAAGTCGAAAATGATGCGGAATTCATGCGGAATTGATCGAGCTTTGTGCGTTGAGCGTAACCTTTCTAAAATGTAACTTAGTTTTATATTTATAATTTGTAACAGGAATTAGCCATGACTGTCTTACAGACGTTGAAACTACTACCTAATTCTTTTCAAATTCGTTTCTAATTAAGGGCCTAATTACGAAATATATAATTAGTTAAATTGTCTCTATCGTAATTTACTTGAGTATCACTGGCTTCGATGTAATTATAGTTAGGACTTTGCTTAAATAGGATATAGACTAAGATAGAATGTCAAAGTGATTAAGTTGAATATAGAAATTTAGTTTGAAATTTGTGTCCATTTATAGCCATTTGTTGAGCAAGAAATATTAATGAATAGTTTTATTCTCAGATTAGAAAAAGTTTTTTTTTTTTATTAATCACTAAGACCTTCCATGTGGTACTGGCTTTAGAATAGTACCACTTCCTGTGGGTGTCGTCAAGGTGACTAAGGGATTTCCCACTGGATGAGTCTTACTGCAATCGCCAACCCGCTCCCCAAGCGTGGAGATTATAGCAATTACCCCCCGGATTTATAATAAGTAGGTTCTACTAGGGAGATCCGTGCCCAGTATGTAATAGATAAGACATCGGACTCGTAATAGAGGTCGCGAGATCGAATCCTACCCATTATACTACCGACATGAAGTCACTCCTTACACAATCAATTGAGTTTAAGGGGCGTCTAAACGGGCCATTTTTTACCGCAATTTGTGGCGACAATGCTGTGGCCGACAACATGTCAGTACTCTCCAATATTGATTTGATGGTTGCCGGACGATCGCTGAGCGATCTTTTTTCCGAAATGTTGCCCGGCCAATATTGTTGTTGTTTCAGTCGCCCTCTATTTTATTGTTGCCGGGTTGTGTAGCCACTTTAGGAGACTGGATCTAGCGCCATACAATTGTAGATATATTGCCATTATTGGCCGAGCAATAAGTTGCCACTTGCCAATAGTGTCGCCAACAATTGTCGTAAAAAATGGCCCGTTTAGACGCCCCATTAGTTTAACAGGATTGGTAGTAATGTGGGATCCACATTGCTAGTTATGTATCTTTAAAAAAAAGAACTGTCTATGTGGCGCACTGGGAGCGTGTGTCATACACGCTCCCAGTGCGCGTCCCTGCTGTCTGCTGTAATAAGAAGTTGAGGTCCAGCTCTTATATTTAATTCCTACAGAGAACATAGCCTTGTTAGTTAATTAATGTTGGTTACGAATCCATGTGTGCCTTGTGTTCGTTAATTACAAGCCCTCAAAAAGCGGCACTTTAAAATACAATACAATTGATGTGTTTTTTTGTTGTATGTTTAAGTTTTTCGCGCGTATATTGTATGTACGAGTATGTAACTATGTAATATTCTTTATTACCTCATATCTCACAAACCACGACCTGATTTATACAATTAAGACGCCCTTAAATTCGTCTTGACCGCCCAAGTGTTCTTAGATAGGTGACGTTTGAAAAAAACAAACATGGCGGCTGTGAGATGTCAAATTAATGTAAAGTTGTTTCGAATACTGCAATAAGGGAATCATTGATAGGGATGGCACAGTTCAGTTCTAGGTATACGTCAATGATAGCATCCGTGCCTAAATATATTAAAAAAATGTCTTAATATTACATTTGTCTGTTATAATCCTAAAGTTCTTTAACCCAGCTATTCTGATATCGCATTATTATGTCTCGAACACACTTCCTTTGTAGATAGGGACTAGATTCGCCATTACGTGAGTTAACTACAGAGTGTATCGAATATCTTTTAATGTACTTTTAGTAATCTTTTTACCATATATCTTCTACTAGCAGTCCCGCGCAACTTCGTCTGCGTAAATTTCCCCGTTTTTGCAACATTTATCATTGCTGCTCCGTTCCTATTGGTCGTAGCGTGATATTATATAGCCTATAGCCTTCCTCGATAAATGGGCTATCCAATTGTAAAATATTTTTTCAATTCGGATCAGCAGTTTCTGATATTACCACGTTCAAATAAACAAACAAACTCTTCAGTTTTGTAATATTAGTATCTACCTGTAGATTGTTATATTGTGGCTCATTGGTTGGTACCAACCTAGATTTTGTGGCAGTAGGTCGCTAGTTCAAAATTTAAACAAGCTGGGCTGTTTTGGAAGAGAAGATCACCCTCTCCACATTCTGGGAGTATTAGTTCGTGAATTTTGAACCCCTAAATGCCCCCCCCCCCCCAGTACGCCTATAGCCTTCCTCATCAAAGAGGCTATTAATGCAATGTTTTTCTAAATCTGATTAGTAGTTTATGTGATAATCGCATTCAAACAAACGAACTCTGCCTCTTTATAATATCAGTATAGATTTGACGTTCTAGCCCTAAGGGGCGTCCATAAATTACGTGAGGTGATTTTGGCTGATTTTTGATCCCTTCTTGTGAGATATCGTGGCTTGACTCACTCAACCACCTAATCTCAAGTGAGATTTCACATTTTATTAACAAGGGTCAAGTGTGAGTCGCTCGCGTGATCGGTCATCCAGGTGCTGTATTTAATAAAGCTAAAGTCTATTTAGATTATAAGGGAGGGATCCCACCACCCACTTGACTTGCAATATTCCGCTAATAAGTTTCACTTCGTGGAAGATTCACTTCGTGGAAGCGGAATATTGCAAGTCAAGGGTCCGGAGGTGCCTACCACTCGACTTGGTAAGAGTACCTGTCACTAATTTTCTTTGTTGCAGGTCTCTCTTTTTGAGTGCGGTCTATCAATCTATTTCGATTGTTGTATTAAGGGCATTTCCTTACTACTTCAATCGTGGTGATTCACAGATCGAGGGTGGGTGGTGGGATCCCTCCCTTATAATCTACTTAAGATGGATTTCCGCCATGTTATCTTAAAGTCTATTTGTTTGCTTGTTTGGATGCAAATGTAACTTAAATCTTGAGCTAGAGTATGATGTAGGCTTGGCTTTATATCAAGCGAAATAGTATTACTATAACCACTATAATTCATCACAGCGCAGCTGTACCATAGCTCGAAAAATTCCTATGTAGAAAAGTTTGACAGAGCATTGCTATTCGATACGGCACAGAGTCGTACGCGCAGACATCCGGACTTTCGCGAACACGCTGCGATGCGCGCGTTTCGGTGATCGTCACCAACTGTTAGTATCATGTCGTTGTAAAATCTTCGCTTTAAGAGAATAAGAGAGAATATATGTTAGTCTTTACTCGCTTTTAGTTAGTATTTCCAAAGCTCTGTTTGTTTTTACCCGACTGTAAAGAAGGGTTATGTTTTTCGCGCGTATCTTGTATGTATGTACCTTATATTCTTTATTACCTGATATCTCACAATCCACTGAACGGATTTACACAATTAAGACGTCGTTAGATTCGTCTTGATTGCCCAAGTGTTCTTAGATATATGTCGTTTGAAAAAAACAAACATGGCGCCAGTGAGATGTCAAAATAAAGAGGTGTGAAAAAAAAGTGGGTATAAAATTCAAGGGCTTATCTTAAGCATTTCAAAAAGGTATAACATGTTTATAACAATTCTTTTTTCAATTTTCAATTCTTGACAATAGCTGCGATAAAAGTTAGTTGTTACATCGGTTACATCCTATAACCACTAAAAAGTATTAATTTAAAAAAATAAATTATAAAAATAAAAAACCCGTTTATAAAATAAAGTCATTATAAAAATAAAGTTATAATAAAAAAATAATAAAACTCGCCTATCCCCTACATAATTATATAATTTCATGCAGTCGGAGGCATTAGTGAATCTCGATGAACTTAGTAAAGTGCCTCCGACTGCATGAAATTATATAATTATGTAGGGGATAGGCGGGTTTTATTATTTTTTTATTATAACTTTTAAACTTACGCATTGCATTATAAATACAATTTAACACGAGAATAAACCGGGTTACACCGACCGTGGTCACAAGCTGACTGTCAGCTTGTGACCACGGTCGGTGTAACCCGGTCGAAACGTCAAGCATAAGGTAAATACTTTACCTAGATTAAACGCGTTTATTCCTCTGTTTTACCTTCATCCACTTTTATTACAAACAGACATTTGTAAACATTGACAATTTGAAAGAGTGTCTTGTTTTTTTCCGGCTCTACCTTGCGACTTGCGACCTTATAATAATTAATAATTAATAATAATTATGAAGTTGGAACTAGTTTTTGAGTGTCTTGTGAATAATATTATGGATTGAATTGAAATTTTCCTTCTTTTTGGGTTAATGTGACTCATTTTGAGTTAATTTTTGGCAGCGTCATAATTGGTAACCTGAAAAATAAAAGTTCCCATCAATTTAAACTAATGTTAAAGTTAAACGCGAAGCTGTAAAAATAATGACAGCCCAGTTTGCCGCCATTTTGTTTATTGAGCGTATGAGGAGCGTATTAGATAAATTAAATCACGTCACGATGATTATAATGAACAACAGTTTATTATTCTGATCTATTATTATTTATTTAAAGATAATTGTAAGATAAGTCTTTAAGTACTTACACTAGTAATATTATGAACAGAAGTCAACAAACAGTCACAAAATACTGGGAGGTCCAGAAGGTAACAGTTATACAATGTGACATGGAATCTCAGAACGGCCCGAACAAATTTAGAGTAGCTACACATAAATGGGCCGGTATCATTCGGGGCACAGTGGCGATAAAATCATATAAATCTGAATGAATGTTCAGGAAAAAAGCCGCTCGGCATTGCCAAACATGTACACAGGGCCGGGCAATAGCAGGCCGGGAACAATCGCCACAGCCGTTCGTTAAAATCGAATGATGTAGCGGCTTGTTTGACACTTGGTAATGAAGCCGAACATGTGTAATAGATATTTTTAATTGTTATTTTTAAAAGATAACTAGCAATATGGGATTGAGTCCCACATTACTAGCAATCTTGTTAACCCCTCCAGCTAAGCTCAAAGGCTTGTGTTAGGAGTGGGTTCACGCCGGTAGTATAATGGGTAGGATTCCTACCGCCCGCGCCGCTTCAAAAGTTGCTTCGGGTGGGCTTTGTTGTGCGGCAAATACTGCCGAATCAAATGTGCCGACCCGTTTATGTGTATAGCCTCACAGATCTGTAATTCTTTGTCTGTGTACGTTGTCTATGTGTGCGTTGCTCGGGCAGTATACCTACTTATAAAAATTACATTTTGTACTCTCAGTGTTTTGTGACAGAGCAATCTTTTTTTTTTTATTTTTTTTTTATTTATTGGGTAAACAAACAATATCACAATAACAAATATGATGATATACAAGATTAATGATTGTGACATCCACACCGTTTACCACGGATATGTTATTTGTAGTTAAAAATAGTACAAGCTGGAAGTGGTGCTTAGGTTAATATAACAATTTTTTTTTTTTTTTTTGTGCTGTAGTGTAAAATATAGTGAATTATCTTTCTGTAACAACTAGCAAGTGTCGCGTTATTTAGGGCTTACCAAGCTGTGATTCATCAAACACTTTATTATAATAATTGACGAGTATTTATAAATACTGTGGAGAATATACAATGCTTGGGTTTTTATGAGTAGGTACTCACTTTGTATGCACGTTGAAAGAGAGTAGGTATCAATTATAATCATAAAAAAAATGATCTATTGCGTTTCAATCAGTTTGATCAATGCAAACAGCCAATCCTCGTTTAGAAAGACGTCTTTATAAGTTACATTTTAGTTACAGTACGATCAATGTAACTTGACCGGATTGAAGTTAGGTTCTTATCACTTGCGCGCATGCCATAGAGATGCGACCCTAAAATTACTAACGACAACGATTAATTATGTTTAATCGATTAAAAATACTAAAAACATTTTAATTCAACAATATAAAAACACTATTTAAATGAGTTCATAAAAGTTTAAAATTAGAATAGTTACAGTAAATACTAAAGAAACTTTGAAAAACAATTTCTTTACGAAAATAATCACAAAAAACATCAATTAGTAATACTAATTATGACAATGTAATGCGTAATCGCATCTCTAACTCTCTTAGTTTAGTTACCGCCCCCGCCCCCCGCTTCCTGTCACCATTTACTTCCAAAAAATGCATCTGCGCAACCACTTGTCGCCTACTTCAGTCCGGCCTAGTTACGTTGATCCAACTGTATATTTGTCGGGTAAATAATACTGCTGAAGTTAGGACTTTCTTTAAAGAAACAACTCCTGGAATAAAATACAACATATGTTTGCCGAACCCACAAAACGCAGCAGTTGTACAATCTCGTGGCAATTGTGCCTGGAGTTGGGTCTTGGCACGACTTAACCGAGGCGGTAAACGACAATGTCTGTAAACAAAGGTGACTCAAAGACTACTTTGTGCGAGACATTTTGTCTGGGAACTCCAGCAAACGAATCGGGTGGTCAATGTGGCTTTTAGAAACAGTGGAACTTGCCACAGCCCGAGGCACGTTCAGGATTAGGGTTAGCTTAGGTAAAAGGTAACAAAAATATTGACAAAGCATATGCTGATTCTTGACTTTATAGATACACTAGCGGTCCCGCGCAACTTCGTATGCGTAAATTTTCCCCGTTTTTGCAACATTTCTCGTCGCTGCTCCGCTCCTATTAGTCGTAGCGCGATGTTATATAGCCTATAGCCTTCCTCGATAAATGGGCTATCCAACAAAAAAGAATTATTAAAATAGGTCCAGTACTTTTTGAGTTTATTCGTTACATACAAAAATACAAATCTTTCCTCTTTATAATATTAGTGTAGATTAACTGACTTCCGCAACTTCGTTTGCGTCAATTTTCCCCGTTTTTGCAATATAAGTAACTAATAAAATTGTAAATAAGTAAGTAAAGATTCTGCGTGAAGAATAAAGGCAATTCTTCTCTTCCTTTTGATATCATAATTAATATTTTATATTTAATCATTCGTTGCAAGTACCTACTTTGGTCAATATTTAAATAAACATATAGTTTTTACCTTTGTTGTAAGTAGATGCTCCTACTATATTGTACCCACTAAGGCTGATTTTGGTTTATTTCATGTTTCAACTTTTTGATAATACAATTTGCATCAGTCCTTTAACATGGTGTAAAGTATTTTAGTCGCAGCACCTTACCTCCTTATCAAGTTTATAAACATTCAAACATTGTAAAATTGTCAATTTGAAAAGAGTGGCCGCGAGTTTTTATTGTCAGGTTCTTTTCTCCGGCTTTACCTATTCTTTGCGAGCTTGGCATTACATGTACATGTAGAATCCCGACGTTTCACATGAGTTGTTTTGCATCCTAAGTAAATAAAGAATTTTGAATTTTTAACGTGATGTTAATAAGCCATCCAACACTGAAATTATTTTTTCAATATGAACCAGTAGTTCCTGAGAATATCGCGTTCAAACCAACAAACTCTTCAGCTTTATAATATTAGTATAGATAATTGCAATGTTTCAAGATTATTCTAAGCTTTTTTAACGGCTGTTTCAACGGTCAGCGAATGCTTTAAGTTTAACTTATGCTGAGCATAGCATTAAATGGCAGTGCCGAATCTAACGTCCTCACAATGGGAGGAGTGCCTTTGGGTTTTTTTTTTTAAAGATAACTAGCAATGTGGGATTGAGTCCCACATTACTAGCCATCTTGTTAACCCCTCCAGCTAAGCTTAATGACTTGTGTTAGGAGTGGGTTCACGTCGGTAGTATAATGGGTAGAATTCGAAACCGCGACCTCACGATTGCGAGACCGATGCCTTAGCCATTAGGCAACCGCCGTTTCACTCGACATTGTAGATTTTAGCCTGAGTTCGTGGTAGACTTTCAAAGTGGATGTGAAATATACTATTGGCTTGTACACTACTATTCCATTCATCAACGTTTCCTCGCCAGCACGGACATGTCCGAATATTCACGAACTTAACCGAAGTGCATGCATAATTACAATCATTGTACATTACTAATGGGTCCTTTAGTACATACTTTTACCTCCCACGTCGTCTGCTTTATACAATCGTAACACGTTTCGAATTATATTATAATTAATTAGTGATTTTCCTAGGAAAAGCGTATACTAATGTTTGGAGATGATGTTTAGTTTTCTGTCTTTAACGCTCTGCGGTGAGGTTTGTAGATAGTGACGTTTTTATTAAAAGCGACACCTGGGTCTTTATTCACTACTAGCTGTCCCGCGCAACTTCGTATGCGTAATTTCTCCCCGTTTTTGAAACATTTCTCGTCGCTTCTCCGCTCCTATTAGTCGTAGCGCGATGTTATATAGCCTATAGCCTTCCTCGATAAATGGGCTATCCAACAAAAAAAGAATTTTTCAAATCGGACCAGTAGATCCTGAGATTAGCGTGTTTAAACAAACAAACAAACAAACAAACTCTTCCGCTTTATAATATTAGTATAGATTTTTATTTCGCTGTCGTGAAAAGGCCGTGCGAACTGGCGCATGCGCGGTGCGCACAAATATGTCCACCTCGCATGCGCGGTAGAGAGCTGCGCTTAGAAACGCATCAACGCGCATGCATGGACATCTTTGAGCGCAGTTCGCACGGCTTTTTTACGACAAGTAAATAAAGATAGTGAATTAGGACCCTGTTTCTAAAAGAAACACACAACATGGATTTGTCATGGAATATCGACACTTTCTTTTCGAGACAGTCGTGGAATAATACGGCAAAATCAGTCATTCCTTAATCAAATTTCTCGAAATATTTGTAAGTAAACCTGCGCAGGAGTGGTCGTGATTGTTTGACGTCAATCGTGAACAAATGTGGTTATGAATCAAACACATTTGAGTACGTTTTTCCCATAGGTATTTATTTTTATAAATTACAGAGTAAATGTCTCATGTTGATATGTGAACGTTTTCAACCGACTTCAAAATGGAGGAGGTTCTCATTCGACAGTTTTTTTATTTTTTTATTTGTATGTTTGTTCACCGATGACGCAAAGACGGCTGGACCGATTTGAAAAGTTCCTTTTGTGTTTGAAAGAATATAATTTCAAGTTGGTCCCATTGGCATAAAATAGTTGTTTTTTAATTCGGCACCAACTTCTTATTGTTTTTTTTTTATTTTTTTATAGACGAGCAGTAGGGTACAAGCCCTGTGTCGCGGGGGACTTTACAAAAATACAAGTCACGAACACAAATTACACCCAGACCCGGAACAACAATTTGTGGATGACACAAAGTGATGTCCCGTGTGATGATGAATCGAACCCACGACCTCTTGCGTAGCAGTCGGACACACTCCCACCGCGCCACAGAGCTGCCTCTGTGGCGCGGTGGGAGTGTGTCCGACTGCTACGCAAGAGTCAACTTCAAAATGTTAATTTGGTTTTGTTATTCTAGATAGATATTACTTTTTATGCCAGGTGTTGGGCCAATGTGCGTACGTGTGAACACGGTTGCTAAGATCCTTAATGTATGCACGAAAACCGATTGAATTTTGTTGGCCGGCCAGTATTAGCGCCAACTACTAACATACTAACATACGACCAAGTAGATCTATAATACTTTGGAAATAGGAACAATACTTTGGCCCAATGTGTACAGCAACGGGATCTTGGCAACTGTGTTCATTGTTGGCCGATTGTGCTGGCCCACTACCTTGGCTCAATGTATACAGCAGCCTTAATATTTTATTTTAATTCATCATTGCTATAGTCCTGAAGAAAATGTTCTGAGGGGGGGGGGGGGGCACACAAGTCAAATGGGTAAACAAATCTATACTAATATTATAAAGCGGAAGAGTTTGTTTGTTTGTTTGTTTAAACGCGCTAATCTCAGGAACTACTGGTCCGATTTGAAAAAATCTTTTTTTGTTGGATACTCCATTTATAGAGAAAGACTTGGCTATATAACATCACGCTGTGACCAATAGATGCGGAGCAACAATGAAAAATGTTGCAAAAACGGGGAAAATTTACGCATACGAAGTTGCTCGGGACAGCTGGTTCAATATAATACAAGAAATTAGAAATTCGGTACATAAAACCCCCGTCGGGGAAGCACGGGTGCATGATCCCTCATGGAGCCGCCTATATATTCTTTTATGGTTTAATAGTATTAGTAATATACCTAAACTGAGTCAGTTAGTAGTTTCACCAATTTACCTCATTTGGGTTTCACAAATCGTACCTATTTATGGAACCTTGTTATTGCATGAATGATTATTCATGCTTTCATTATATGGTGTATAATATAAACAAAAGTTATGTTTGTTACAAAATTCATTCATTAGTACTTAGGTACTTAAAGCCTAGGTATTTTATGGTTAAAGAGTTGTTTGTTTGAATGTAAGTACTAATCTTCGAAAATATTGGACTGATTTTGATGAAATTTTCTTTGGAAGTAGTTAAAAGCGTTTAAGTCTCTCTCGATAAAAACGTGGTATTATAAGTTCAACGTAATCATATCAGGGTCCTTATTCGCTATGCTTTTTTTCGATTTCGCGGCAAGCCAGCGCGTTTTGGCGCATGCGCGGTGAGCTCAAAGATGGCCGCGCAAATGCGCGATACATTTCTAAGCGCAGCTTTCTATATACTATTATGTCAAGATTTTGACAGTTAAAAACGCGGGCTTGACGCGAAAACGAAAAAAATGTAGTGAATACCGACCCAGGGTCCTGCAAGCCCGCGCGAACTGTGGCATGCGCGGTACGCTCAAAGATGTCCGCGCGCATACGCGATGCATTTCTAAGCGCAGCTCTCTATTTACCATTATGACAAGATTTTGACAGTTAGACGTGCGGGCTTGCCGCAAAAACGAAAAAAAAGATAGTGAATAAGGACCCAGAGTGATTTTTGATATACTTATGACCACCCGCTGGTGGCTTCTTTACATAACACTAAATAACGTTAAAATATCAGTTTTGTTATTGGAGTACAGCAATAACAAAACTGATACTCTAACTAGTACACCTACAGACTATTTTACTGGAGTAAATCATTTTTTTTTGTTTTTAAAAAGATAACTAGTAATATGGGATTGTCGTCCCACATAGCAATCCCGTTAATCCCTCCAGCTAAGCTCTATGGCTTGTGTTAGGAGTGGGTTCACGTCGGTAGTATAATGGCCAGGATTCGAACCCACGACCTCACGATTGCGAGACCGATGCCTTAGCCATTAGGCTACCGCCGCTTGCATTGTATTGTGAGTGCCCTTAACCTGACTCAGAATAAAAATTTGCTTTTCAATTTTTCATATCAACGCGAACGAAGTAGCAGGCATCAAACTACTATTCTAATATGCGTAAAAACCGCGGCAATGAAAAATACTTGACAAAGTAATCAGTTCAAAATGATGTACAGTGAACAATCCAGAATGGTATGAGCGGATGTCTCCTGACCCGGTCGGTCTGGGTCCTATAAATATGTATGTATATCTTCATTACATGTTCAGTTCTACACAATAGCCATCTCACCTAGTTGAACGATACAATTTACTTACGAAATGTTTTAATAAACATGTTTGTTTTTACTTAACTAAAACTTAAAAAAGTAGGTACCTAACTGTCGAAAACATGATACCCTTCGTATCTTGGTTGAAATCTTTCGTTCTGGGGGGGGGGGGGGGGGGCAACATTTGACTGAACCGGTCAAGTGTGAGTCGCTGGTATGGCGGTACCACCGGAGCGTGGGGATTGGATTGCTTGCCTAAACACTTCGATCCAGTGTCAAGATTCTCAAAAAAAGGTCATTCATTTGAGTCTTTGCAATTGCCCGAAGTTCCTTCAGATTAATTAATATAATACTGATTATGACATAGGACTAAGGCCTTGTTTACAGAGACGCGGGGCGTTGCGCGTCGCGTGTGGCGTGGCGTCTCGCGAAGCGTTGGTCGTTTTTCTTGTTCACGGAGAGGCGGTGCCAGAAGCAGCACTTATCATCGCACCCTTAAAGAATTAATATTTTATATTTAATCATTCGTTACAAGTACTTTGGCCAATATTTAAGCACATATAGTTTTTACCTTTGTTGTAAGTAGATGCTCCTACTATATTGTACCCACTAAGGCTGATTTTACTTTAGGTATCTCATGTTTCAACTTTTTGATAATACAATTTGCATCAGTCCTTTAACATGGTGTATAGTATATTAGTCGTAGCACCTTACCCCCATATCAAGTTTATAAAAAAATAAACATTATAAATTTGTCAATTTGAAAAGAGTGGTCGCGAGTTTTTATCGCCAGGTTCTTTTCTCCGGCTTTATCTATTGTTTGCGAACTTGGCATTACATGTACATGTAGAATCTCGACGTATCACAAGAGTTGTTTTGCATCCTAAGTGAATTAAGATTTTGAATTTGAATTTGACGTTGTTTATAGAGATGCGTGGCGGGCAGTGTGTGTGTGAACGCACTCATACAACAGCATATGTTTGAAATCAGTGCGGGCCACGCCGCCCAACGCTATGCGCGACGCCCCGCGTCTCCGTAAATGAGGCCTAGCGAAGAAATATAATAGCATATTAACCAAAAAAATGTTGTAACAGTAATGTACCTACATCATTAACTGATAAGGGAAAGCGTATTACTTAATTGTGGTCGGCCCTCACGAGAGGAATGCTAATGTGATGCGCAGTCGCAACTGATCGTTATCGCAATGCTAATTGTGATGGACACCTGCTGGTGAATCAACTGGAAAGTGAGGATTTCAATGGTTTAACAGTTATCCTTTTATATTAGAGAGTACGAACATTTTTACCATTAATTTTTCATCTGTAATTATTTAGGAGTTTTAAATCTTATTACAACACTAGCTGACGTAGTTTGCGTAAATTTTCCCTGTTTTTGCAACATTGCTGCTCCGCTCCTATTAGTTGTAGCGTGATGTTATATAGCCTATAGCCTTTTATGATAAATGGGCTATCTAACAGTAAAAGAATTTTTCAATTCGGATCAGTGGTTCCTGAGATAATTGCGTTCAAACAAACAAACTCTTCAGTTTTATAATATTAGTATAGATGTAAACCCCATTGTGTGTCAAAAGGTGAGTATACACTTGAGAATTGACTGATTTGATTGAACTGACTGGCCTGTTGGTCTAGTGGTAGCGACCCTGACTGCTAAGCCAGAGGTCGTGGTTTCGATGCCAACCAGAATAAAACTTTGTGCGATGAACACGGTGGCTTATTCTGTGCCTGGGTGTTATCTATCTATAATATGTATGTATTTAGATATATGTAAGTATGTTTATCAGTTGTCTGGTTACCATAGTACAAACTCTGCTTAGTTTGGGATCAGATGACGTTGTGTGAGTGGTCCCAAGATATTATGAAAATATATATATTACGGGTCTTAATCGCGTGAATAATTTATGGTAAAATACCTTGTTTATTGCCCGACGTTTCGACCGTATTGCAACGGCCTTGGTTACGGGTAGACTGGTATTTAACAAGGTATTTTACCTTAAATTATTCACGCGATTAAGACCCGTAATATATATATTTTCAAAATGTGTACAAATCGCGAAAGTTTTTCAACATTTGTCCTAAGATAATATATTATACTAGCTGTCCCCCGCAACTTCGTATGCGTAAATTTTCCCCGTTTTTGCAACATTTCACGTAGCTACGAGTACTCCGCTCCTATTAGTCGTAGCGCGATGTTATATAGCCTATAGCTGCTTTATAATCCGCTTCATAATATTAGTATAGATTAATTTACTAGTAACAGAACGTCGAGCATTCGTTAATGTTAAACTTACTCGAACCACACTTCAAACATGACAGGAGATGACCAAAGACACGAAGCCCGGGTGACGGAAGTGTATGCAAGACAGAAAGAAATGTAACAGTTAAATATTCACTCGTCTCATAGCATTTAGCCAATAGCCTGTAATTACGTCGAACACAGCTTCGAGCATTCGCAAGAACTTTACATTATGTATTTAGAAATATATAAGTATGTTTATTAGTTGTCTGGTTTCCATAGTACAAGCTCTGGTTAGTTTGGGATCAGATAGCGTTGTGTGAGTTGTCTTAAGATATTATTATATAGAAATACTTTAAGCGCCTTCAAGCCGGTTGGAAACAAGCGTTCCCGCCAAGGTGACCTTGCTTGTTTGCAACAGTGTAGACGGCTGTTGTAAACCAAATTACTAGGTACTTGGTTGGCAACAGCCGTCTACACTGTTGGAAACAAGCAAGGTCGCCTTGGTTTGTACGCTTGTTTCCAACCCTCTGGAAGACGCTTTAGGAAACAGAGCAATAGGGTATTTGACTAAAGTCAAATCAGCCTCTTTTTAAGAAACGTCAAGAACGAGCCGCTCTGAACAAATTTGTATGGAATGCTAGCTTATGACGTCACGTTTTCTATGGTCAAATTATTTTCTTTCAGGGTTTCTCTTTATGGTTATAAATTAAGTAACACATTAAATTAATAAATGAACATATTTTTTAGAACACTTCGTGACATATTTATACCTGGTTATTATAAAATATTTTATTTTAATAGTAGTCAAATACCCAATTACCTGTATTATACCGTAAGAACGTTACATTACATTGTAATGCTCTAGCAAATGCTCGAGTGTATACTCACCCTTAGTATTTTTTTAAATGTCTCTTTTCACGATATTACACTAATATTATAAACGTGAAAGTTTGTGAGTATGTGAGTGTGTATGTTTGTTTCTTCTTCACGTCTAAACGGCTGGAGCGATTTTAATCAAATTTGGTATGGAGTTAGCTGACACCCTGGATTAACACATAGGCTAATAAGCCGCGGGTAACACCGCTGGGCACAGCTAGTATATATATATTTTTTAACAGGTAGTTACTGTATTGTAATTTGTAAGTAGGTAGGTACATAAAGACCGCATTGTTTATGCTACAATTGAATTTTTGTTGCATTCTCCTCAACCGTGACCTTCTGGAATCAATTGACTCTCAGTTTACATAATAATTATAAATTTGCATACCTACCTTCTTGTGAATATAGTCAACTATATTCATAAAGACTTCGTACATAGGGAGGTACATAATTATAATTATATATTATACAGGGTGATTGTTGTTTTACTAGCTGTCACGCGCAACGTCGTCTACGTAAATTTTCCCCGTTTTTGAAACATTTCTCATTGTTGCTCCGCTCCTGTTGGTCGTAGCGTGATGTTATATAGCCTATAGCCTTCCTCGATAAATGGGCTATCCAACAGTGAAAGAATTTTTGATCAAATATGTATCAGTAGTTCCTGAGATTACCGCGTTTAAACAAACAAACAAACTCTTCAGCTTTATAATATTAGTATAGAGTATAGATAACATAACATGATTGTTGTTTTACCTGGTCGCTTAGACCTATAAGTCACATCTTATTTTATTTTACAATCGTAGAGTATATTTTTTCGGTAATTCTTCACGATAAACGCGGAGATGTAAAAATAGCGACATGTTAGTTTGCCGCCATTTTTACAACTCCCTATACAGAATGATGTTGAAATCAATCGACAAATTGATAGAGGAGATTTGGTGCTTATAATATAAACAGTTTACATTGAAATATGCTCAATTAAAATTTAAAAAAAAAGCAGATTTCATGGTCTATAATTACTAATTTTAACCAATAAACTGAATATATCAATATTTTAATACTTTTGTCAAGCCTAATAATACCTAAACAAATCAATTAATAATGAAATCTACCGTTTTTATAATACCTAAAGAAATCAATTAATTATGAAATCTGCCGTATGGTACCGGCTTAAGTGTAGTACCATCCCATTTCTTCCCGTGGGTGTCGTCAAGGCGACTGAGGGATTTTCCACCAGAGGACGGACAGCAGCGTCCTCTGCGTATTTTTGCACCAGGTTCGATTCTGGGTGTAGGATAAAAACGGATAGATGCTGCAATAGAATAGGAGCTCCGTTTTCAAAAGCCATACAATTTACTAAATTAAATAAGAGATTATTGTTATTGATTATTGTTAATTTGATCCCACTGTAAATGTCAAAATCAAACAGATGGCTTGTTGTTGACGGCTATTGCCTGTGCAGCATACTAGTACCATAGAGGTCAGAGGTCATATATCAGCACTTGCGAGGTACTAACCTCGCAAGTGCTGATATAGGACCTTCACCCTATGTGAAGACAGCCTTAGACACCAGCCAGTAATAACGATTGATCTGTTAAAAGGTCATTAATTTGATAGTGATAGTGAAACTCCATGAAAATTGGTTTGTAAGAAATGGACAAATATAAATGGTTTTATTATAAGTGTACGTGTATACTCAACGTGTTTTCCAAGACAGGTAGGGGGGGGGGGGGCAGAAATGTGGATTATAAAACCAGGTTGGATTATTTTAAGATGATGGAACTGTCTAAGAGGAGAGATGTAACCGACTTAATGTTTTTATATAAATTGTTAAGAAATAAGATCAATTGCCCGGAATTGTTACAAAGGATACGTTTTAGAGTTCCGATTCACACTCCGCGTAAACCAATCACACCGTTAGTCCCTCCACTGCGTAGAACAGTGCTTGGCTCAAGCTCACCTCTTTGCCGAATGACAAAATTATATAATGAATGCTGTGACAAGGCTGATATTCACTACGACTCATTGGGAAAACTATTAATCGTTGTTTAAGGTCTTAGTTAATTAGCACATACTAATAATATAATTTGTAACGAATGGCTCATTATAAATATGAATGTAGTGTTTACCTATAAGTAACGAAACATTAAGATCTAACTTATTGTGAAAGTTTGTGTTTTTAAAGATTATTGTGGATGTTTTAGTTGTTGGTGAACCAAATAAATAAAATAAAATAATAAAACAAGGAGAGACGTTACAATATTGGAAAACGGTCACCTATCTAATATGGTGACAGTAGTTACATTTTGTAACACACTCGGTCACCGACTTATAAGACGTTATCACATAAAAAAACTCATACCTATTCCTCCATTCAATATAATAACAAAATCATAGTCAACTACCGTCATATGTGGTCATAAATGATACTCAGAATTCCAGAAGTCAGTCATCAAAATCCAAGTTAGTTTTAACTGACCTATTAATACATTAGTCATTGTTGTAGTAAGGTAGGCGTGGGAAATACCGGCACTTACCGATTCCCGTCGACAAATGAAGATTTCTAGAAAAATGGACAATGAGAGATCACAATACTTTTTCTAAGAATTCTGCGTCCCAGTGCTCGTTTTGTTTCGTCTTAAGGTGATGTAGGTGTTGTTTAGTGGTTTTAGGGTTCCGTTGCCAAAAGTGCAAAACGAAACCCTTACAGTTTCATTATCAAAATAATCTAAATCGCGTGAATAATTTAAGGTAAAATACCTTGTTTATTGCCCGATGTTTCGACCGTATTGCATCGGCCGTGGTCACGGGTTACAGACGATTAACACGGGTTTACAGTTTCGCCATGTTCGTCCCTCCGTTCGTTCGCCGACAAAGTGAAAGAATAAATACCTACTTGAAAAAAAAATTTTTTTAGGGTACCTCCCATATATGTAAAGTGGGGGTCCATCGTGTGGGGTAAAAACGTTTAGGAGTTAGTAAGACGATTTTTAGATTTAGAGATGCGCTTTTAAAATATTAAGCTTTAAAGTGCAAATTTTTGTTAGAGTCAAGTCTTCCCCACCCCTGCCAGCTAAACGGTTGATATTGGGTATGTGAAAAAAATCGTAAATAGTAGTATATATAGTGAATTTTTTTTTTATGTTTATTTATTAGGTTCACCAACAATTGTTTACATTAACAATACACTAAAAACAAAGATGATTATACAACAAAGAGTGTAACAATCACTTATAGGTAAACACCACATGCGCTGATAAAAGAGAAACAATTAAAGACTAACCCTACCGTACACACATATCAACATTGTAAAAACTATAGTTTTAAAATTAAAGAAAAAAAAATTAAAAGGAAAACTATCACAGCTAAGTAGACGTTGTAAGTATGAAACAAAAACAACAGAAAACCCACTTCTTAAGCCACATTATTCAGATTTAGTAGTTCAAACCCCTGCCTCCTCGAAACAGAGCTACAGTATGAATTTTCAAAATTGTATCTATGCTAATATTATAAAGCGGAAGAATTTGTTTGTTTGTTTGTTTGTTTAAACGCGCTAATCTCAGGAACTACTGGTCCGATTTGAAAAATTCTTTTTTTGTTGGATAGCCCATTTATCGAGGAAGGCTATAGGCTATATAACATCACGCTACGACTAATAGGAGCGGAGTAGCGACGAGAAATGTTGCAAAAACGGGGAAAATTTACGCATAAGAAGTTGCGCGGGACAGCTAGTGCAATATAAAATTTTCAGTGACGTTGATACTGTAATAGACTGGTGAGATGTTATCATTAGGCTCGAGACTTCCTACATTGTTTCATTTAGTTCTACAGGGTGTAACAGAAAGGTGTGGTCATATTCAAGGGTTGGTATGTGCCCATGATATTGAGTGCACATACCTAATTTTATCAAAATCGGAGTACCCTAAAAAAATATTTATTATTTTTTCATTCGTTTATTTATGAATGAAAAAGTTATAAATTAAGAAAAGTATGACTTAAAAAGTTCTATGCGATAATTATCCAAAAGAATTTTGTACCAGGGAAGTTATAATTCTCATGCCATGCACCTTTCACTACTGAATTTTGACAAAAAGAATATGCTATAACTATGTAATAATAATGCAACCAGCTACGGCATCATGGTAGGTGCAATACTGATAACATACACTATCCGCTGCTGAAATTTGACCACACCTTTCTGTTACACCCTGTATAATAAATGGTAATAGGGTAAGCCTTAGAAATGATCACAGAGATGTAACAACTACTTTAATATAAATAAAAAAAAACTTTAAAAAAAAAAGAGCCATTAAGCAAAAAAAAAAAATTAAGCACATAAACAAATGCAAATTTTGCTGTCGCACTCCTATGTTTTAGTCTATATCTCTGGTGTTTTATAAGCTAGGATAATGTTTTATACACTAAAACCTTCCCAGATAAATATGCAATCCAGCAATAAGCAAAATATTAATAGTGAAAATCGCATTAAAATCAGCTCAGCAGTTTCATACATTGGTCACTTCACATATATACGGGTCAAACAGAAAACCACCTTTTTTGAAAGAATTCTAAATTAAAGGAGGCCGTAATTAGAATGTGATATTTTTTCGCCATTTTTAAAGTGCTTAATTTATTTTTTGTAAAGATTACTAGCAACGTGGTATTGTGGCTCCCATATTACTAGCAATCCAGTTAACCCCTCTGTTAGGAGTGGTTCCCGTTAGTAGTATAATGGGTAGGATTCGAATCCGCGATCTTACGATTGCGAGTTCGATGCCTTAGTCATTAGGCTATTGCCGCTTCAATTAGGTCGATGGTACACACTTGTCCGGTTTTATACGATACTAGCTGTACTGCGCAACTTTGTCTGCGTAATTTTTTCCCGTTTTTGAAACCTTTCCTATTGCTGCTCTGCTCCTATTGGTCGTTGCGTGATGTTATATAGCCTATAGCCTTCCTCGATGAATGGGCTATCTAACAGTAAAATATTTTTTCAATTCGGATCAGTACTTCCTGAGATAACTGCGTTCAAACAAACAACCAAACAAATAAATTCTTCAGCTTTTTAATATTAGTATAGATTGAGAAGAATTAATTTCATAAAAATCACTTGCACCGATTAAGATGACAAAAATATGATGTGTAGGAATCAAAATGGACGTATGAAAAATTGGAGATGAAGTCTTATGAAGAATTGAAGCTGAGGTAAAGTATCCTATGACATAACAAAACAATAGGATGTATATGTATATCTACGCGATGTATAGAACTAGTTCACACGGTAACTGTTTACTGGAATGTGCGAGATGATCTATGATAGGGTTGTCAATAAAAACACTATGATTTTATTTAATTTTTTGCACTTAATGCAAAATTAAAGATTTTCTGACTTACGGATTTATAATTATAAATAAAAAAAAAAATATTATTGTTATTAAGGTATTTTTTTTTTTAAAGATAACTAGCAATGTGACCCCTCCAACCCCTCCAGCTAAGCTCAATGACTTGTGTTAGGAGTGGGTTCACGTCGGTAGTATTATTTTCGCTCAAGTAGGTACCTAGTACTTAATAGGCGTTTAATATAAGACTCACGACTAGCAAAAAAGTTCAAGACATAGAGTATAGCAGTACCAGGAGAACGATCTTAAACGGGAGAAATTAGAATCTCACAACCGCCATGTTTGTTTTTTTCAAACGTCAGTTATGTAAAAACACTTAGGCGGCTAAGACAAATCTAACAACATCTTATTGTATAAATCGTTGTGGTTTGAAAGATATGAGGTAATGAAGAGTAATACATACATACATACAAGATACGCGCGAAAAACATAACCCTTCCTTGCAGCCGGGTAAAAATGGGTTAATATAAGACTTCCAACTGGCAAAAAAGTCCAAGACATAGAGTATAGAAGTACTAGGAGAACGATTCCATGCGGAAGGAAATAGGAAAAGTATCCACCTGGAAGCTGCAAATAACAGTACAAAACCATCCAAAGTGGTACACGAATGCAGGCCACATTGGTCGTAGAACCATTAACCCATGGGGAAAAAAGTTCTGGGTCCTTATTCACTATCTTTTTTTCGTTTTCGCGGCAAGCCCACGCTTCTTATTGTCAAAATCTTGTCATAATGGTAAATAATAATAATAATATCTTGGAGCAACTCACACAACGCTATCTGTTCCTAAACTAAGAAGAGCTTGTACTATGGAAACTAGACAACTGATAAACATACATATAATAGATAAATAACACCCAGACACTAAATAAACCATCGTGCTCATCACACAAAGTTCTATCCTGGATGGGGATAGAACCCACGAGCTCTTGCGTAGCAGTCGGACACATTCCCACCGCGCCACAGAGGCAGTCGATATAAATAAAGAGCGCATGCGCGCGAACATCTTTGAGCGTACCGCGCATGCGCCAGTTCGCGCGGGCTTGCCGCGAAAATGAAAAAAATGATAGTTAATAAGGACCCTGGACTGGTGACCACTACTCAGAGAGTACTACTACTAAAACACAGTGAGAGTAGATGATCTGACCAAATGTATTATTGTGAACCAGGATCATCAGAAGTGGGATTGGTTGGGAGAGGCCTTTACTTTCAAAGAATGGACTCAGAGAGAGACTCGGAAGATTCACCCTTAATTAACGCTATTCGACGGAAACTTTATAATACTTGGAGATCGTTCTCCTGGTACTTACTCCATGACTCAAGAAAACCATGATGAGTGGTTTCCATTTCCATCGCCAATAGATAGGGGTACGTAACAATACTAATACCTTGGGGCAACTCACACATAGCCGTCAGATCCCAAACTAGGCATAGCCTGCATTATGGCAACCAGATAACTGATAAATATACATTGATATTTCTAAATTTTCAAAATTCAAAATTCTTTATTCACTTAGTATGCAAAACAACTCTTGTGATACGTCGGGGTTCTACATGTACCTACATGTAATGCCAAGTTCGCAAACAAAAGGTAAAGCCGGAGAAAAGAACCTGGCAATAAAAACTCGCGGCCACTCTTTTCAAATTGCCAATTTTACAATGTTTGAATGTTTATAAACTTGATATGGGGGTAAAGTGCTGCGACTAATATACTATACACCATGTTAAAGGACTGATGCAAATTGCACTAAACTAAATACTCCCAGACACAAAATAAACAATCGTGCTCATCATAAAAAGATTAATTCTGGGTGGGAACTGAACCTACGACGTCTGGCTTAGCAGTCCACCACCAAACCAACAGGCCTGTCATAAAACACATGTGAGTAAACTATTACTAAGTGTAGCAACCCTAGGTTTATGCAGAATCAACACGCGGCCATCGCAAAGGGAACACCTGAGCTACGGATGAGTAAACATCCTCTGTACGCTGAATCTCAATAGATATGTCGTAGGTACATCGCATTACTGGGACGAGATGATTTCCTTGTACTTATTGATGGACCAAGATAAAGCCTCAAGCCAGGTGGAGTGATGATTTATGCAAAACGGCTGGCAAGAGCTGGATGCGAGAAGCCGAAGATAGAACAAAGTGGCGTGCAATTGGAGAGGCCTATGTCCAGCAGTGGACTGCGATAGGCTGATGATGATGATGATGATGGTGATGATAAATATCAACCATTACTTCAGTTTACGTCAAGTATTAATTTTTTGCGAGATTTTGGAAAAAGGAAAGAATATAAATATTTGAAGTATTCTCAATAGACATTTCAAACAGTCATTATTTTGATTTTATGAAACAAAGGAGTTTGAGTAGGTAAGAATTATGTTAATATCTTGGGACAATTCAAACATGGCCACTATTATGTTCAGTTACTTTAGCTATTTTTTGTGAACATGTAATGGTAAATAATGATCTATACCTACATATATAATCAATTACTTGTCCTGACTGATTAATCAACGCAGAGCCTAAACCCTAGCGGTTTAGGCTCTGCGTTACAAACCTAAAATTTTGGCAGTTAATGCCTTTTATGTTGTAAACATTCACTAAGAAAGAAGTTTTAAAAGTCCCCCAAGAGGGTAGTATAGGGGCTTCGAGTTTGTGTGAAACTCCGGCTCAAGATAACTATTAAGAAACTCTGTCAGTTTTAAAGTTAGGTCTTCAAAATTTCGTACGTGAATTTTTAGTACAAAAAAAAAAAGAAACGCGTGTCAGCGTTTTTTGAAAATCATCCCCTAAGGAGGTAAACTAGAGGTTGCAAGTTTGTATGAAACTCTGTCAGTACTGAACTTAGATCTATGAAATTTCGTATTTAGCTTTTGATCTAAAGTGAAAAACAACCCTTAAGGAGATAAAATCATCGACAACTAAAACTGTAGTATTGAAGTATAGAGATAATGGTTATATAATGACTTCTTTTAATGAGTGTACAACAATATCATTAGTTGGATCACTAGGACATATCAGGGCAGTCTTCATGCTCCTTCCAGGTGGAGCACCATGGAACTACCCGAAAAAAAAGGAATAAAGTAAAGTTTTAAAAATATACCTACTTATGAAGGTTCTACTTATATGTAGTTGTAGATATTTTAAGCCTATTTATTATCTATCGAATCAAATGACAGATTTATAAAACCCTTTCGCCCGTCTACGAAACCGTAGTTTCGTAACTGGTTACGATGAAGGAATTATTCTTATCTTTTACTAAGGGTTCAATTCAATGAAAACGAAGTTTTTATGAAAAATTTGGTGGTGATATACAGAGTCAGTAACATCAGTTCAATCCACTCGATCCCGAACATCGTCTATGGCTTTGGACTTCTCGTCTTTCTTATGTAAACTCATGAAATTTGAGAAAACGAAAATTCATGAATTTCGTTTTAGAGAAAGAAGTAAAAAAAATCGTTGGATATTATGAGATTGAACACTTTAGTTCAGAATGTCCAATCTCACAATATCTTTTCTAAAATTTCCAATTCCCAGAATATCAAATTATCATAATGTCCAATTCCCAAATTGTTCAATTCCCAACAAATAAAAAATTTGAGACTGGTAAAATTATTGTCATCAAACCTTAAATTGAACGTTTTTTAATTCTTATATTTCTTAAATTAATCAAGTAAGTAAAGATTAAAATCTATGCGGTTTCCAACAGACAACGTTAAGTACTAGTAGGTTAGATATCTACTTATTCACTTATCACATTGTTTGAAAACAAAATGGCGCAATCTCAATCTAAAGATAAAACACCCGGCAGAAATTTCACTAATATAATTAAATAATCTTCACGACTTGTAATAAACAAAGCGATCAGCGCTAGAGTATAAAACAAACAAAAGACCAATTATATCTCATTTGACGATGCGCGTGCGTTGTACAGCGGTAGTGTACGACAAACTTAACTTCAACATTCGTTCTAACAATAATAGACCTTATCGTACTACAAATAAAGTGTAAATAAAATGTAAATTGATGTTGGTAATCGTGTATAGATGCGCACGCAGGCGACTAACAGCCAATGACCGGACTTTCACTGTCGTCCATCTTGCTATGATTTTGATTTTAAAGTTAGAACGCCCAGCAGTTATTGCACATGATTTCAATTATCGAATAACAGTTTTTTTTCTTTTTAAATTGATGTTTTTTCAGCTATTTCTGCCAGTGTTATGGGTATATCTACCTATTTATTGTAGAGTGGGGCATAAATATGGCCTATCACTTTACGGCTGTACCTACTTACACAACTTTAGGAATTCGTTTTTAGGGTTCCGTAGTAAACAATACTCTTATAGTTTTGCTATGTCCGTCTCTCCGTCTCCATCCATCGGTCTGTCCCAAGGTTATGTCAGAGACTCTTAGTACTAGAAAGCTGTAATTTGGCATGGATATACCTACATATCAGTTACGCCGACAAAATAGTGAAATAAAATAATTAAAAAAAATCGAGGTGCTAAAAATGATGACAAATCATTTTAGTAATTTTCACAGCTCTGTTGTGTAAATTAGTGTTGAAATTAAGTAGGGTAGCTTTTTTTAAAAAAATGTTCAAGTGGCCTACCCTAATTCAATGAAAACGAAGTTTCAATAAAAAATGAGGTGATAATATAGAAACAGGAACATCTAGTTAATTCACGCGTTCCAGAAATCGTCCGTGAGTTAGAACTTTTTGTGTTTATCCAAAAAATAATTAGAGTAGTCCCTGTAAACTTAAGAAATTTAAGGAAACGTAAATTCATGAATATCGTTTTAAAGAAACATAGTAGACCTACAGGTCTTATAAGCGGTAAGAAGGAAATAAGTTATAATGCCACAAGGCCATTATTAATACTTATTTCTTTCTTACCGCAAAGCAGCAGTAAATAATGAATTCTAAAATCAGCACAAAATGTCCGATCGAATGCCCTTAGCATACGATTATCCCTGAACCTTTGTAAACACAACACTTATAAATAAATATAATTAGAGATAAATTTCCTACTTCTATTTATTTTTTTGCTATCTATACTAATATTATAAAGCGGAAGAGTTTGTTTGTTGGTTTGTTTGTTTAAACGCGCTAATCTCAGGATCTACTGGTCCGATTTGAAAAATTATTTTTTTGTTGGATAGCCCATTTATCGAGGAAGTCTATAGGCTATATAACATCGCGCTACGACTAATAGGAGCGGAGAAGCGACGAGAAATGTTTCAAAAATGGGGAAAAATTACGCATACGAAGTTGCGCGGGACAGCTAGTTTTTAATATAATTTGAAATGTTCAAGTTAATAAGGCGAATAATTAATTTGTTTTTGCTTAAAGACAATAGTTTAATTGTAATTCTAACAGAGTTTCAAACATGTTTTTAGCTTAATTTTCCATAAGTATTCTATTCATGTAGTACAAGTCCTTTGGTATTTATTCAAATTTAATAAATATATTTGTTATGTTACTAGCTATCCCGCACAACTTCGTCTGCGTACATTTTCTCCGTTTTGCAACATTTCTCATTGCTGCTCCGCTCCTATGGGTCGTAGCGTGATGTTACATAGCCTTCCTCGATAAATGGGCTATCCAACAGTGAAATAATTTTTCAATTCCGACCAGTAGTTCCTGAGATTACCGCGCTCAAACAAACAAACTCTTTAGCTTTATAATATTAGTATAGATAATTGTAGGTGTACAATATCTTACTCATCACCATCATCAGCCGGTGTCGGTCCATTGCTAGACAAAGATCTCTCCTAACTAACGCCATAAGACCCAGCCTTCCGCCTTCATTCCAGCTCCATTCCAGCTATCTTCTCTAGGTCGTCAGTCCACCTGGCTGGGGGTAATTCTCGTCCTACCTTAAGGTTATCGAGTCGCGGTCTCCACTCTAGGACTCGTATACGACATCATATTCTGACACCCCTAATTTGTAAAATCCCTAAAAATAGGAAAAAAAAAATTAAGTGGGTGTCGTACTTATATTTATTTTTTGCTAGTTTTAGTAAAATGTTTAAGTTAATAAGACGAATAATTAATTTGTTTTTGCTCAAAGACAGTTCTCTGTATTTTTTTTTATAAAAAAAAAAAGTTGTAACGGAGTTTTCAAACATGTTTTTACTTAAATTTAGGTATAGGTCCTTCGGTATTTAAACTCTTTATTCAAAATTTATGCAAGAGTCGATAGATAACTATTCACATATTAGTAGAGAAATAATTGTATAAGATTTGTCCAAATTCTTACTCATTACCATCATTGACCATTGCTAGTCAAAAGTAAACTTACGCCATAACACCCAGTCCTCCGCCTTCCGCAGCCAGCTCCATCCCAGCGACCTTCTTTAGGTCATCAGTCCACCTGCCTGAGGGTCGTCCTCGTCCTACTTTAATTTTACCGAGTCGCCGTCTCCATTCTAGGACTTGTCGAAAAAAAATGTAGAGTTGAGTCCCGCCAGAGACTTTTCATTCACACGTTTAATATATAAGAGAGATGGATTTTTTTTTCTTTTAATACGGTGCTGAGCTCACTCACACACATATGCATAACCCTATTGTCTACCTACAGACAAGAATCATGAAGAGTAGGGAAAATGTAGACAAACTCACATGTCATTATTATATAAATGCTGAGTAATAACTCAGCATTTATTGTTTAAAATATATTTGAAATACGTGTTAACTGGATAAGAACGAGACTTTGTGCAGTTAAAATGCACAATAAATACTTGATACTGACAGAAATTAGCCGATAAACCGGCTTTGGCAAAAATTGTAAAAAAATAAATTTGAAACTGGCGGCACAGAGTCTTCTCGAAAAAGCAAACGGAGGCATGAGGGAAAAAATAAAATTAATAATAATAATAAAAATTATTTATTTACTTAGGAAGCAAAATACTACACTTGTGAAAAGTCGATTCTACATTTATTTGTAATGCCTGTTCGCAAAAAATAGGTAAAGCCCGAGAAAAGAACAGACAATAAAAACTCGTGGTCACTCTTTTCAAATTGCCAATGTTTACAATGTTTCTCTGTTTATAAACTGTATATGCAGGTAAGGTGCTGCCACCATTATATTATACACCATATTAGAGGACTGATGCAAAAAAAAGAGGTCAATAATATTAGAAGAGTACACGAGATTGGATACATCAGCCTCAATGGGCACAACATAGTGGAAGCATCCACTTACGATGTAAAAACTTTATGTGCTTTAAAAAGTATCTTGAAATAAATAGAATAAATATTGACAGCTAAAAAATATACCTATTGTAAATTAAACAGTTTCCCTTGTTAACAACGAATTAAAATTAAAATATTCTGAATATCAGAATATAAATAACTATTAATGCTAAGCATCGCGTTTCTAATTGAAAGAGTCATGGCGATTGGGTAGATGACTACAATAACTATATATGGGGAGGAAGGGGGGAATTCGAGACCTTGAGGATTCTAAGATATTGGTTTGGGGAGGCTTTACAACGCTGAGTGTAGGTTTTTTGAAGGAATAATACATTTACTCGATAGGATTTGTCTTTTTTGTAGATAGAGGGGGCATGATATCTTAGACTTCCCCCCGCTTGGATTCGTCAGTTAACTAAACCTAAACCAACCCGCTTATTCATACTAAATTAGTAGATGTTTTATGAGCATTTTAACTAGCAAATGTTTACTTTTATATTCCATTTTCAAAATCGAGTAGTAGAAGACGAAACATTCGCTAGTTACAATGCTCTTAAAACGTCTGCTAATTTATAATTATTATGGGGGTTAAAGTATACACATGACATTGTTCAATTGAACAAAACTGTCTGGTAAAATTTCCTAGATTACCATTCAAATACGAAGAGTAAGGCACCTATTCTGCCGTTTGTGGTAATTAAAAAAAAAACCTATTGAATAATATTTAAAAATTAATCTCACAAGCTATCACTTTCTATACAATAAGAGCTACGTGCCGTGAAGCGAACTGTAATAAGTAGTAAATAATAAAAACTGTGGTTATTACGTTAGGTTTTCGATCTCGGGCGCATCACCGTGACGAATGGACGGACGGTGGTAACTCGAACGATTTACACATATCTTATTTATCATATGAGTTTCAAACGGACTGTAAAAAAGTTTGTAGACAAGTAGGCGCTGCTTACTATCGTTGTACGCTCTATTTAATTGCGTATTAGTACGTATGCCGGCGTGATTCTATGAACAGGATTGGTTATGCGCAAAATAAGTACATGAACTGTATTGCCGATCACTTTATTAGAAACGACTCGACCAATTTAGCCAAATTAAACGAGTCGTTTGTGTGATTTCTTACCTTTTTTTAACACAAATGTTAGGTACACTTTTATATAACACCTCTGCTTTTGTTTTTAGGTTAAACATTTTTAAACCCTAGACAAAAACAGGGCTGAAACAAATTTGAAGACTGTGTGTCTCTCCGTGGCATCGTAGCTTTTAAACCAAGTGAACAGATTACAATGTGTTTTTTAGGGTTCCGTAATAAACGAGGAACCTGTATAGTTTCGCTACGTCTATCTGTCTATCCCCAGGTTACCTCAGAGGCCACTAGTACTAGAAAGCTGTAATTTTGCATGGTGATACATATTAATTACGCCGATAAAGCGGTAGAATAAAATTTTAAAAAAAAGTTTCGTATAGGTAGCTGAGAAAAAAATCACACCTCGGGAGGAGGGGGGGGGGGGGGAACTACATACAACTTATGTCCAACCGGATAAATCGATTTAAGATGCAGAGATGAAGAATGCGTTTATAAATATTAAGTACTAGCTTTCACCCGTGGCTCCACCCGCGTGGATGTCGGTTATCGTGATAAAAACTATCCTATGTCCTTCCCCGGGACTCAAACTATCTCCATACCAAATGTCATCTAAATCGGTTAAGCTGTTTGAGCGTGGAAGCGTAATAGACAGACAGACAGAGTTACTTTCACATTTATAATATTAAGTATGGATTTCCAGTGGTATAGGTCTTAGCTATAGGTTGTCTTGGTGGTCCACAACAGTGTCAGTTATTTTTCCGTGAAATAGTGATGTTAACACATCACTGTGTTTCGGTTGAAGAGCACTGTAGCAAGTGTAATTACTAAGCAAATGAGACTAACGAACTAATTTTTCAAATGTGGAGTGCGGTGCGGTGACATTTAGATCTTTATTAGATATATTTCGGGACTTAATCGCGTGAATTATTTAAAGGTACGACTGGAGTCGACCCGTGACCGCGATCGGTGCAATTCGATCGAAACGTCGGGTAAATAAAAGACGACCACGATCGGTGCAATTCGATCGAAACGTCGGGTATATGTATAAAAATTGCGAAAGTTTAAAAAAATAATTTAGGTCTTTGTTCAACAAGGATTTGGGTGGCACTGATACTGTTATGGTAGCGTAATGCTTACGATCAGGCATCCGACCTGCTCGTCTCCACATTTCGTAGTATAAAAAAAGTACTAATTTTCATCCGACTGTAAGGAAGGGTTATGTTTTTCGCGCGTATCTTGTATGTATGTAATATTCTTTATAACCTCATATTTCACAATCTACTGAACGGATTTATACAATTAAGACGTCGTTAGATTCGTCTTAATTGCCCAAGTGTCCATAAATATGTGACGTTTGAAAAAAAACAAACATGGCGGCTGTGAGATGTCAAAATAAAGAGGTGTGAAAAAAAAGTTGTTTTGAATACTGCAATATGGGTATCAAATTAAAGTTATCTTTAACATTTTTAAAAGACTGTAATACTAAAAAAGTTAGTTAGAAACCATACTTTATTAAATTTTCAATACTCGACAATAGCTGTGATAAAAGTTAGTTGTTACATCGGTTACATACTTTATCTACTAAAAAGTATTAAATAAAAAAAAATATATAAAAATAAAAAACCCGCCGCAAAAGATGGAAACAAGATCCCCTACTTAATTATTTAATTTCATGCAGTCGGAGGCACTTCACTAAGTTCATCGAGATTCATTAATGCCCCCGACTGCATGAAATTTTATAATTATGTAGGGGATCTTGTTTCCATCTTTTTTGTGCCGGCGTGTTTTTTTATTTTTATGATTTTTTTTTGTGACAGTTAAGTGCCCCCTCCTGAGCCAGCTAAACGGTTGTTTTTTAGTTTCATAAAAATTGGTTTAGCTCCTTTGAAGATAAAAGGTTTTTTTAAAGATAACTAGCAATGTTGGATTTGGTCCCACATTACTAGCAATCCCCTCCAGTTAAGCTCAATGGCTTGTGTTAGGAGTGGGTTTACGTAGGTAGTATAATGGGTAGGATTTTGCCTTATATGTTTTTAATTCATTAGTAATCATAATAATAACGTCATTTTCCATTTAGAATCTTATCTTGGCCGGTAATTCTATTAATACGGTGATCTTACAGATAATACAAGTGTGTATCTGTGGAAAGTGTTTGCACACAATAATCAGATAACGGGGAATTTGCCAAAACAATAATTGGCCAATAAGTAGGATGTTGTCATCATTATCAATGAAGATTTCAGTTAAATTGATAAGATTTTTTTAATTTAGGTTAGGTTTTTTAATCTTAATCTTTTTAGTGTTTTTAGGTTTATTCGTCAGCAATGTTTTTTTAGAACAGTAAAATGGCAAACAAGCTCAGGTTCTTTTAAGTAGATACAGTCTACAACTTAAAGTCATTCTACAAACTTTCAAAGCGTATTAGTTAGGCTCTGATCAAGGATATAAGGTGGTGAGATTTGCCTTGACCCCGTCGCCCCCTCCCTAACCTCACATAGATTTTTCATTTGACTCAATTGGTCAAGTGTGAGTCCCCCGCATGACGAAACGAAGGGGGTGGAGCACGATAAGTCATATCGTGATTAACAGACATTTATCGATTTTTCATAAAAAAAATCGTAGTTATTTTATCTAATTTGGAAATTAATAAATGTTAAAAGAAGCCGTTAAATTTGTCGACGGCTCCATCATCAAAAGATAAGGGTCAGTATAGACGTCGCCGTCGCCTCAAATGTGAATGCTGGACTCTAGCTTGTGAACAAAACATGAGCTATTGACGATGATAATAAATAAGAAAAGCCTCTGAATATGAAGCAAAGAGTAGCTTGTCCAAGTCTGTCAATATGTTTTGTAAATTGCCATGTGGATGTAAAACTGCCTTTGTGGCGCAGTGGGATTGTATCCGACTGCTACGCAAGAGGTCGTGGGTTCGATCCCCACCCAGGATAAAACTTTGTGTGATGAGCACGTTGGTTTATTCTGTGTCTGGGTGTTATCTATAATATGTATGTATTTTAAATATATAAGTATGTTTATCAGTTGTCTGGTTTCCATAGTACAAGGTCTGCTTAGTTTAGGATCAGATAGCGTTGTGTGAGTTGTCCCAAGATATTATTATTATTATAATTAAATGCAAACAACCCTATTCTTCTGGTAAAAATTTGAAATAATCGGCCAAATGAGACTTACGAACTAATTTCTCAAATAAGTACGGTGATATTCAGTTCTTGGCCATACAAAGATTTAAATGGCGTTGATACTCATGATACACAACCTGCTCGTCTCTTTATTTAATCGTACATAAAAAAATGTTATTCAACTTCTGTTGCCAACTGTACCTACCTACTAGGTAGGGCTGCATTTTAATGAAATGATTATATCTTTGTTTATATTCCAAAGTTCGAGGTGAATGTGGAACCTTTAAGTTTGCAAATCAAGACTGTTAATTAATCTTTTGATCGATCTACTCATTATAATTAATGAATATTAAGAACTATCTACTGATTTAGATTTTTGTAGTACCTAAAGCCGTTTTATTTGCTGCATACTCCACCACCGCGCAACTTCATCTGTGTAAATTTTCCCCGTTTTTGCAACATTTTTTAGTTTAGCAATGAAAAATATTGCTAGATGCATTTCTTAACGCAGCTCTCTATTTACCATTATGATAAGATTTTGACAGGAGCCAGCTTGACACGAAAACCAAAAAAAAGATAGTGAATGATCTCCTAAGTTTGTTTTTATTGCGGTCTTTAATAGTTAGGTTAAACCCCGGTTTCTTTTATAATTGGCTTGTCACACAAACAAAGATGTCAAAAAATGAAACTACCAAGTCCCGATTAAATTATGTGTTAAATAGGGTTTTTTATCATTAATCTATACTAATATTATAAAGCTGAAGAGTTTGTATGTTCGTTTAAACGCGATAATCTCAGGAATTACTAGTCCGAATTGAAAATTTTTACGCAGACGAGGTTGCGCGCGAGAGGTACATACATAATATAGACTAGCTGACTCGCGTAACTTCGTTTGCTTAAATTTTCCTGTTTTTGCAACGATTTTTATTGCTGCTCCGCTCCTATTGGATGCAGCTTTTATTCAGGAATGCTATAGGCTGTATAACAATATAGCCTATAGCATTCCTCGATAAATGGGCTAACCAACAGTAAAAAAAAATCTATTTGGATCAGTAGTTCTTGAGATTACCGTGTTCAAATAAACAAACTCTTCAGCTTTATAATATTAGAAAAAAAAAATGAATTATAGGTATAGGCAAGTATGTCTCTGTCTAGTTTGGGATCAGATTGCGCTGTGTGAGATGTCCCAAGATATTGTTATTTACTATTTGTTGGAAAATAGATAATTAAACAATTATGGCAATGTAGTAATAGTGTGTGGCATGTATGATGCGTGTGTTGCGTGCTGCGCCTGCGCATCCTGATTGTGAGCGCGCCATATCTCCACTAGTGCGGTGAGTTAGTGTTGCCAAATTATAAAAGTGCCGTGTTGTGAGGTGTAAGTAACAACAGGATAATTGAAGAAGGACTGGTAGGTTAGACACGAAAAAAAAACAAAGATTTTTCTGATTGAAAAATTAAAAGTTAAAATGCGGCTATGATCGCGATTTTCGCAGACTACTGATTCGATTTGTATAGAATCGCTGTTTGACTGCAATTTTCTAAGTGTATAAACCATTGACGTAGAGACTAGGGGGTCTAGACGAAGTCACATTCGAAAAGCGATGTCGATAGTGTAAAAGAATTTTACTATGGAATTAGACGTTTGCGGTGGAGACCATAGACATTTTTTTATTTTTTTGCGAACGATTAGTACGGCGTTATCGAATTCGCCACGGTACCTTGTCAACTCCCCCAGGTCGGTGCCATAAACTCAAAAAGTTGACCAACTCTTGTTTTTTCTTTTAATCACACTTTGCAGTCAATATTTACTACTCTTAAAAAAAAGATGGCGCGATCTAGGTTAATGTATAAAACTTTGTCCTAGATTATAAAAAAACAGAGCTATAGATAAAAACCTATGAGGAAGTCAGCGAAATATAAATTTATTAATTTTACAACACTTAACTTCCCTTGGTTTTCATTCACTGGAAATTTATTTTTCTTAAAACAATATTATACAGGGTGTAACGGAAACCTGTCAAATTTCAGCAGCGGATAGTGTATATTGTCATTATTGCACCTACTGTCGTGTCATAGCCGATTGCATTATTATTATTACATAGTTATAGAATTTTCTTTTTGACAAATGTCAGTAGCGGAAGGCGTATGGCTTATGTATTATACCTCCTCCGGGTCCTTATTCCGTGTTCGCGGCAAGCCCGTGCGAACTAGCGCATGCGCGGTGCTCTCAAAAATGTCCGCCGCGCGAGAGCTGCGTTAAGAAATCCACCAACGAGTGCGCAGCTCTTCATTTACAATTATGACAATATCTTGCCACGAACACAACATAAAAAAAAGTGAAAGCATAGTGTAAAATTCGATTGGATTATTATGTCATAGTAGAACATATATATCAACCCATATGATGTCCCACAGCTGGGCACGGGTCTCCTCAGTAGAACTTACTGGTATGTAGATTCTGGGGGTAATTGCCATAATCGCCACGCTTGGCGAGCGGGTTGGCGATCGCAGTAAGACTTTAAGTACGCAGAGGACAGCTGCTGCCCGTCCTCCGGGGTGAAATCCCTTAGTCGCCTTGACGACACCCACGGGAAGAGATGGGGTGGTACTATTCTTAAGCCGTATAGTAGAACAGTCATACTTTATTGATAACTTTTTCTTAATTGAAAACTCGAGTAACTACACTTGAGTTTTGATAAAACTAGGTATGTGCACTCAGTATTATGGGCCAACTAAATAATAAAAACCAAACCTTAAATATGACCACACCTTTCTGTTACACCTTGTATACTTACTTTCATTTGTGAGCCGAATTGAAAAATTATTTCACTGTTGGATACCCCATTTATCGAGGAAGGCTATATGCTATAAAACATCACGCTACGAACAACAGGAGTGGAGCAGCAATGAGAAATGTTGCAAAGTTGCGCCAGTCAGCTAGTAACTTATAAAATTGATTATCTATACTAATATTATAAAGCGGAAGAGTTTGTTTGTTTAAACGCGCTAATCTCAGAACCTACTGATCCGATTTGAAAAAATCTTTTTCTGTTGGATAGCCCATTTATCGAGGAAGGCTACGACTAATAGGAGCGGAGCAGCAATGATAAATGTTTCAAAAACTGGGAAAATTTACGCAGACGAAGTTGCGCGGGACAGCTAGTCTTCTTATAACAGTAACTCCGCAGTAATCCTTGAGTCACGGACAAAAGTGGTGATCTAATACAGGACAAGACTTAATTAACCTACAGGACTTTGGATCTCAGTTTCTGCTTTGATAGTTGCACCATCTATGTGAAGTATTAGGTTTTAGTAGACCAGAGCTTCCCATCCTTCCCGTCTGCCTAGCACTTGGTGATATTGTAAATTGTAAGAAGGTAGATTGTACCCCCTTTCCATCATGCAAGTCTCACAGCACTAATATTAAAGTTTAAGCAAAGTGCACTCGCACGCACTAGTCCAGTCCACTAGGGTTCCAGAGCCGAAGGGTTCAAATTTTCCAGAGGCGAAGGGTTAAAACACAAAAAATATCTTGCGGGACACGGTTCTTGAGTGGATGATATTAAGTAACTAGAATTCAAAGGGAAGTCGAAAAGAATGGTGTTTTAAGAACCCGCCGCCATTGCAGGGTTCTTTTTCACAATCTGTCCGTTTCCAAGGCAAGCCTATGCGAAACTGTCAAAATTTTGTCTCAGTGGTTATATAGAGCTGCGCTTAGAAATGCATCAAGTCAACACGCTTGTGCGGCGGACATTTTTGAGGCGGATGTTTTTTGATGCATTTGTGACCATTTACCATTATAACAAGATTTTGACAGTTCAGCGTGGGCTTGCCATGGATATGGCATAAAGATCATCAATAAGGAGCCTGTTTTATTTTAATCTTTTACACTTGGACTGACCTCCTCTCGAAATATAATTCAGGGTCTTTTTTTTCGATTTGTTTCTAATTGTCAAAATTTTGTCATAATGGTATATAGAGAGCTGCGCTTAGAAATGCATCGAGCAGCGCGCGGACATCTTTGACCGCACCGCGCACGCGCCAGTTCGCGCGGGCTTGCAGCGAAAACGAAAAAAAAACATAATGAACAAGGACCCAGAGTACGTCTATGCCACCATTAAAGCAGTCTTTAAACAAAGATCTGGCAACCCTGTCCACCAATCATTAGAATCGACAACGCAGGCGCAGCCTCGCTCATGTTACGAAAACGACACGGTTTTTTCACGACATTTCGTGTTCTAACGTTTCCACATGACTCGCGCTCCAATGATCATGATTTATTGTCTACAACAAGTGGCCATATTAGATCATTTGGTTTCAGGTTAATAACTTTAGAAAGACTGATAACTGGTCTGATTAGAATGTGTTAAAAGAATTAGCGTACTAACATTTAGACTTCTCGAAGTAATTTTTATAGGCATTTCTTGCCAAAGACTTTACAAATACAATAATTGCATTTTGAAAGATAGAAAAATTTGAAATCCAAAACCCATAAGCATTAAGAGATAGAAGAATTTAATATCTAGTAACATAGTCCAGATAGGTGGTTCGCTTCTGGCCCCGGTTTGGCTACGGAACTCTCGGGTTCGATTCCTGAGTCTGGATTTCAAAATTTTCTATCTTTCAAAATGCAATTATTGTATTTGATTTAGACTTCTCGTTGCATGATTATAAATCTATACTAATATTGTAACGCTAGAGTTTGTTTGTTTGAACGCGGTAATCTCAGGAGCTACTGGTCCGAATTAAAAATAATCTTTTACTGTTGGATAGCCCATTTATCGAGGAAGGCTATAGACTATATAACATCGCGCTACGACTAATAGGAGCGAATTATAATAGAATAAATGTTGCAAAAACGAGGAAAAATTACGCATACGAAGTTGCTCGGGACAGTAAGTATTTTATACTAGCTGACCCGCGCAACTTCGTTTGCAGAAACCTTCTGCTCCGCTCCCATTGATCGTAGCGTGATGTTATATATCCTACAGCCTTCCTCGATAAATGGGCTATACAACAGTAAAATATTATTTTTAATTCGAACCAGTAGTTTCCTGTTCTCGCGTTCAAACAAACAAACTCTTCAGCTTTATAATATTAGTATAGATAAGGGCCGTGGTCAAGAGCGGACTGAGATCAATTTAAATTTCAATGAATTGCACTAATTTATAAAAGAATAATATTATCTTGGGACAACTCACACAACGTCATCTGATCCTAAACTAAGCAGAGCTTGTACTATAGAAACTAGAGAACTGATAAACATACTTATATATTTCTAAACACATACATATTATAGATAAATTACACCCAGACACAGAATAAAACCATCGTGCTTATCACACAAAGTTTTATTCTGGGTCGTGGGTTCGACCTCCGGCTTAGCAGTCAAGGTCACTAACCACTAGACCAACAGAGCCAGTCAAAAATAGTTGTTCCGAGTTTGGTTGTACATTGTGTTTATGAATTGAATGCTTGTACGGTTTCATGCGACATAGGACTTGTAGGTAGGCACCCTACTGCTGGAATTGTTAAAAAAAACAAATTTTAAATTCAATAATGCCTAATGTTCTGAAGATTTGCTTACTAACAGAAACATAAAGTTATTTCACTAAGTTCTTATATCTAATCTTAAATACACAATGAC